>JACXII010000046.1:93599-1293599 GCA_014737395.1 Bombus waltoni | reverse complement strand
AAGTAACAAGTAAAGCAAAGAAAACAAAGTGTCTGAACAAAAGAGAGACTCGCAGGGTTGAAAGTGATTCTTTGACATCAAACGGTTCGTTTCGCGTTAATTGACGTTGAAGTTAGGATAAAAAGCAGCAAAAAAAAAGAAGAAGAAACATAATGCACTCTGTCACACACGAGCTTTGATCGTTTAACGATACATCGAACTTTATCTTGACTCCCATTAAGCCGCTATAACAGAAAGTAGGTTATTCCCAGATTACGCTAAATTACAAATCTCTTTGTAATTTATAACTTACCAACAATTATGGGAAACGAAATACGTGTAAATAATGTAAAAAAAAAAATAGTTTTACTATTTACATTTTAATAAGCTTCGTCGTGTAACGTAACTTTCAATTCTGTTAAACGATATTACGTGCCGATAATATTTTCATTCTGCAGAGTAGCGATTCTGTTTCAGTTAATGAACTCTATCCGTTTTTTTCACTTTCTTGCTTCGTCTAACTTAGTCTGTTAAAAATATCGTTTTACGGAACGTTATTCTCGCTCGCTTTTAAACATCTGCTCATAGAAATGGAAGTAGAATTATTGGTTAAAAATTATATCGTAAACGTAACTGGAACCGCACTGACAGTATACGGTCGATATTATAAAAACTTGAAAGATGAAATATTATCAACAGGGTATAATATATTTTGTTGACAGTGCTTCGACTTCGATATTGGTCGATACGACAATGTGGCTGCCTGGTACAATCGTTGCAAGCAACTCCTGGATAAATTCGGTTTCGAGGATGTGCACGCTCCTGGCACAGAAATGTTTACCGAATTGTATCGGGCGAATTTAGAAAAATCTAGTTAACGCTGAGGTTGTAGAATAGAATGACAGAACCGTGAACTCGATGCTCGTATACCGATGATCGAGATTAGACATGAAACCTATTCCATCGTTTCGTTTAAGGAGAACCTTGTCTCGTTAAGAATAATTTTCATCGAAAAAGGAATGAAAATCATCGATTATCTGTTATGTCTTAAATCGAAAGACAAATGTGATTAAATAACGAGTATATAAATAAAATACAACGGCTATTTTCTAATCATCTTTCTCTTCTTATAACTTGATAAGCTATTGGAATTATAAAGAAACTTGTTTCCACTACACCAATTATTTTATATTTATCAATTGCTATAAATACGTACAATAACAATAATCAAGGTATATTACCGACAAATCAAACGCTACAATTTCACGATACGTATATCATGCAACGTAGCCAACGTTTCACACGATTGTCTTATGTAATCTTTGGCATTAGTTATCGATCATCTTGTAACATGTTATTCAAGCACTCGTCGCAATCTTTTCGAAATTTACTTATTTACTTGTCTGTAGCCTGATTTCAACAAACTACACTCCTACATTGTCAGATTAGATATCCACATGGAATCAAGGCTCGCCTTCCGCGATTAGATAAACTAAAGACGACCATCTCTGCTGACGTTTGCGGTATCGATCTTTCGATGACGACACGATATTTGCAAGTCATTTATAAAGACATTCGGGCGACTAACTCGGTTAGATAGTTTGGAATTATCGTCATGAGCTCTTGAAAAGTACATAGTTAGATTTGCTTTGCGTGTTCTGGTACTTCTCCCTTTCCCAATACCTTTATCTCTATTCCGATTATCTGTCGCAAATCAACCGACTGAAGTTTCCAGTACGGCAGCTAGAGAGTTTCGGTTCATTTCAACGGCTTTCGTTTCGCAGTAGAATCCGTTTATCGATCACGTCCAAATATTGTTTTCGGTGAAACACACGGTTCGATTAGGTAGACACTCGACGCGAAATTTAATCGACTCGTAGTGAAGGATCACTCGTCCTATGAAACGCACATCTACGCTACTGATTGCAACCGAACCGAATTCGCCAGTAAAGTTTACCGAATAGGCTGAATATTAATTTTTGAAAAACTTGAATCTTTTACTTTAGAGTCGCTCGTACAGATACATACCTTAAATATATAAACAGCGAGTCAAATATATACGAAATATAATAAGAAAAAATGACCCACGCCACGAGCCTATTTTCACCGCTTAGTGCCTATCATTAGCGCGTCATTTAGATATTTTACGTCGAATCGTCGCTATGACTCTGAGTTTTTTACCCAAGGTTTACACGCCTAACCTAATCCGAATAGGTTGAATATTAATTTTTGAAAAACTGAATTCTTTTACTTTAGAGTCGCTCGTACAGATACATACCTTAAATATATAAACAGCGAGTCAAATATATACGAAATATAATAAGAAAAAATGACCCGCGCCACGAGCCTATTTTCATCGCTTAGTGCCTATTATTAGCGCGTCATTTAGATATTTTACGTCGAATCATCGCTATGACTCTGAGTTTTTTACCCAAGGTTTACACGCCTAACCTAATCCGAATAGGTTGAATATTAATTTTTGAAAAACTGAATTCTTTTACTTTAGAGTCGCTCGTACAGATACATACCTTAAATATATAAACAGCGAGTTAAATGTATACAGAATATGATAAGAAAAAATGACCCACCATTTAGTACCTATAATTAACGCGTCATTTAGATATTCTACGTTGAATAATTACTATGACTCTGAGCTTTTTACCTGTGGTTTACACACCGCAACCTTGAGATTCTGACTGATTTATTGACTGGAGTAATATATGGCTTAATCACCAGCGATTAGAAGCAATGATAACAGTGAGAATGCGTTTCTTTCCACGGGAAACATCAACCGGTGGATAATATGTTTATCTAAATATTTACGAAAAATTGATAATACAAGTGATATAAGTAACTATTTCGAGGAATTAAGCGAACAGAGAGAACGTCGATAAATCAATCGGAAAAAATAAAAACCAAGTTATTCGAATCCCTTGAAAATCAAAGAGAGGTTCCATTGTCGTCTATTTTTTCATCTCTCTCTTTTTTTTCACCCATCCACTGATTGTTTCGTCCTCGTTCGACTTCCGTGCGCGATGTTTTTCACAGAGGCGTGCGTCCGCCGGTCGTGCGTGAGACTACGTGCCAAGAATTACGCAACACGGACAATAATTTCGCTGGACGATACAACCATGATGCGGCAGAAACTGCGGAATCCTGGCCCGAGTATGCCGGCTGAAAAACCCGTTGCGCTTCCGTTCCCGGAATTCCTGTTCGACGGTCCACGGCATTCTCCTGTTCCTGAATTTAATTAACTCACGGTCCATTTCGCGAATGCGGCCGCGCGGATCGCCCTCGAGGAATCGTCGAAGGGAAGATAATGTTTTTACCGGCGAAATTGAGAACGCCTCGGAAGAAAGTTCCGCCGCGCGCCGCACGGAAAATCAACCGCCTCCCAAACGCAGTTCTCCTGCTCTCTTCAGATACGGACTTCTCCGCGCGTTTTGATATGTTGTTATTATTATTTCAGATTTTCAACTTGATCGACTGATTGGTTAGTAAAGTTCCTTTCTTGTATGGTTTTCATCGATGGTTTATTTTAGGATGCCACACAGAGATCGTATAGGTATATACACTGTACATACGTATATAGGTATAGATTAGCATAGTACTGCGCGAAGAATTGGAAACGATAGAAAAATGATTGAATGAACGTTGTCCCGTGTATATACGTATAATTATACAGGTACGCTTATAATCGATCGATACAGTTGCACAATTTTCTTCGGGAAAGGAAACTTTATTCTGGAAAATTGTACTCTTGTTTATCTGTTTTATTTATGACGAATCGCAACTTGCTCGATATTTTGTTCATACGGTGTTATTTAATGTGAAAATATTGCTGCGCGTAACATAGTCGTGTTATATAGGAAAAGTTTGCAAAGTATTTTAATAACGGGTTCGTTCTTGCTTTCGAAAGGGAAGCAAATATTTAAGAAATTACAGATGCATAGTTGCTCAACTTAATTTCACTCTATTAAGTGAAAAATCGAGTTTTCATTGTTTCCTTGACAACGTTAGTCTGCCTTCGTATTTAATTTAATCATACTGTTACGTAACAAGCGAATAACGAAATAATAACTGTGAAAGAATTCGTCGTTAATTGCCAAAGAAAACTTTCGTTTATTAAATAGCATAGTTTATTAAACGACAATGCTTAAGATAAAATTAATTTTCCACTCTAAAAGGATGTACGACGTCGTAATATCGTGAATCATCGTGAATAACAGTCGATTCATCTTTGGAATAATTAAATGATTTCTAAATGGATTTTACGCCAGATAATGCAATGTATCTAGTGTTAGTTTTTAGCGGTTCGATGAAAAAAATACCGAAAGTACTAAATAATTTCAATGTCAAATACCATATACCGGCAACGCTCACTTTTTCAAAAGCGGAACAGATTTCGTTCTGGAAACCTATTAACCGAGGACTGTACGTACTACAATGGAAAAGCAGCGACGCCACGATTCAATTCAACGTCGTAATTACAAATTTCTATGAAATATTTTCAACAATATAGAATATTCGCAAGCAAATTGAAACATTTTTATACGTGTCGTATGAAACAGGAAAGCGTTTGATTAAATATACCTATACAAGTAAATTAACTTGCAGAGATTGTAAACAGTAAAGTCGCTTTTTCTGTATAAATGAAGCAAAGCCAACGATTACGATGAATTGTTTTTAGTCCTAAATATCTGAAAATAATATTAAACGAGAGTGGAGACGGACTGATGGAACTAAAGACAATAATGGAAAAGAAAGGAGCAGTACAAGGTGGGGAGGAAGGACAATAAGGAAGCACAGCAAGGAAGCGAAAGCACGAAAGTCGTAATAGTGGTAGAAAATAGAATATAGAATAGAGTGTAAGATAATAGAATATATAAGATAAGAGGTAGATATATAAGAATAGAGAGATAGATAAGGTAAGAAAATTAGATAATCATAAGGGAAGAGGAAATAAGGTAAAACATTGTAAGACTGATAAATCGTAAGCGCGCAAGGCAAACGAGTTGTAAAACCGAAAGCTCGTCCAAAGCCGAAAGGCACGGACTAAGTAGTAATAAATAAATAAATAAATAATATCTGAAAGTATCCGCTACTTTAAATTGCTTTTAATATCGTTTCAACGTCAAAAATCATTAACGACGTTGTACAATCGCTCGTTTATATCTGAATTGTTAACTAAAAACTTGATAATTTAATCGGTCAGTCCAGGTCGATCGTTCAATATCGAATACGGCATATTCAATATATCGTCGTGATATTGTTTGAAGCAGGCTTGAAATTGAACGCGAAGCTTATGAATCTTTCGAGGCAAATTTTCCCTACGGTTCGATCTACACGGCTGAATTCAATTCTGCCGCGCTATTCGTAATTAATCCGCGTCTTCCAAAAGAGCGTTCCGCATTCCCGGTATGGCCGTAACCACAAATGATTAGAGCTACATTTCCGGTGGCGTGGACGTGCGCGGCGACGTTAAATCGAAGGATTTGCGGTCTTCTTGGATCTCGGTATTTCCACGATGCATGCATCGCGAGAATCAGGTAGGTAACGAAGGAAAAGTGGGTCAACCAGTTTACAAGCTCGTGATCGATTCTCCTAGCCCGTGACCACGCTCTGGCATTGTATTGTGTATCGAACTATTTTCTCAAAAACGAAGCAATCAATTCGTCGCATTGAGAATGTGCTCCAATCGTCTGCGAGCTTCGTGGAACCCATTACGCAGCGAAACGAATGAAATATTTATTTACACGCACGAGATATTTGATAATACTTAGATATTAAACGTTGGATATAAATATCAGAGGATTCGTTACAGTGAATTCATTGTCAGTGACAACAAAATATACATAGCGTTAGTTTCATGTAACACGACCATAATTTCCTGTCTATTTTTAACAAACCAGTTGCAAGTTTACGCCTATGCTCTTGTTTATTTTGCATTAATTATCGTTGTCGTCGCTATTATATGAACTAACTAATTTATATTCTAATTATACTAACTATTTTGTTAAAAATGTTAACATGTACTTACATAGTATCTACATGGATCAACTTTATCGTTAAAAGAAACTCATTCTTGTAACGTTTGAGAATATTATAGAACAAAGTATTTTTCCCTATAGAATGTTATGGGATAATAATACAGGATTTTAGATTCCACGTTATGTCGTTGAATACGTTCAAATATTTTTTTTAGTTGTACGTTATTGCATAAAGGATTGTAAAATGAAATTCACATAACGATACGTTATGTTGTATTTACATAATCCATTTCTATTCATATTTCTGTATTTATATTTTGTGGTATCGAATTCAAATACTTCGAAATGTTGTGTATTTAAAATTTGTCTTTTTCTCTGAACATAGACCTATAATCGCTCTACTTTCAGCTTAATGATTTCCTTATTTTCGAAACCTTCAAGTTTGCATTCAAGGCTGAGCAGAAATACTTTCACCTCGAGCGACCAGCTTAATTTGCTTGAAATACATGATCGTATCCCGCAATGGAATTTCAATATTCCTTACACAAATATTTCTCATTATGTTGCACAAAATAAAGCCGAACAACATGATATAGACTTTTAAAAAGCTAAATTTATTACAGAAGAAGGATTTCGTTCGTAAGATAATCTTTTATTCGAATATTGAAATTACACGAATATTATGGTTATTAACATGTACAATCCATTAGATAGGATTCTACTATCATTGCATTCAGCAGAGAAATACTACATTATTGCAAAGTCATCCGGTGTATGAATAAGAGATAAATAAAACAACAGTTACATCATCGAGTAAAGTGACATTATATTTTATATCTCTGTTCACCCTTGAAATCAAAACGAAAATTTATTCTGTAAACAGACGTAACAATTCGTGCAATTTCAAAAAACTCAAACATGTAAAAAACATTTAAAGATAAACCAATATCGTATTAATGATAACAGTATACAAATAAAGATTACATGTTTTTTCTTGATAATTTAACTTGGCAATACATTCTATTCGATATGCTAGTACCAAGACTATTATTATTCTATCACGACAAGATAAGAATATTTCCATCTATTTTATACCCAACTTTATCACCCAACTTTATAAAACACTTTTTCTTAAATACTTGGAACAGCTTCCAACAGTGTATCATTTACTTCCGTCTATCAGGTATATACTAAATTCTAACAAAATCTAACGATCTAAAAGTCGGACAAATGTCGAAGAGGAAAAGCAAAGGAGGTGACACCTCCATACCCGTAACAAGTTGAAACCGATTGAGTCTGCGCAGTGCTCTCTATTCGCTGCTTGAAAAGGAGGACATATGGTAGATACGCTGGCATTTATAAAGAGACTGGAGAGCCAACTCCCTTAGATAGCTCGCAATTATCTGGTCGTACACCATTGGACAGCTCGTACTTGAATTTACTTTACGCGTCTTCGTTTATCTGTCACAAATCATCCTTGTTTTCGTCGTCTGAGGCTCCGACTATAACCGGTACGAAGTTTCATGGACTGTGCTTTCAGTTTTTCGTTTCATGTGATTTTGATCGTCGATCGCGTCTTTGTTGAATAAAGTAGAATCCGTATCTCACTGTTGTATAACTTCCGCTTGAGAGTGAAAGTCAGTGTGTTGTTTTGCAACACGATTATCAAGTTGACGCATTGTGACAATAAATCGGGAATTGGTAACACGAAGAGTATTTACTTCAAATGCGCCTGTAACTCTTGAAAATTGCAAACGAATATTTAACGTTGCAGCGTTAAAAAGTTGATTAGTAACGCAATTTGTTTAGCGCAACAGACACGTCATTGTGTATGGTTGACTGGTTTTAAGCTAATAGACCTAATGTATTTAAACGTAACGTATTATTATATTAAACCAATGTATTACGTTAGATTTTTCACATTATAATAGTACATTTCTATATACTATATACTATTTGCTATATATATGGCAAACGTAACTCTGTAGTTTCCATATAAAGGTATAAATTCTTTAGAAAATACTGGCACATTTGAATAAACGTCGATATAAGAATTACTTGCGGCTATATTGAATAAATATAAGGTGATATAGTTACTAAGTTTTTTTCATGTTGACGAGTGTATAGCAGTAAGAAATTCATCGAAGACGCGATGAACCGGATATTGCATAATGGAAAGTTATTTAGTGTTTCCGGCGACCTAGATAACTATCGTGCGTAACACGGAGATAGAAAGAAATCTCGTGGGACGGTACAGGGACAAAGCAATTATCTCCACCATTTTCGGTCAATACGGTGTTTAACATTAAGATTGCATCGAGTTGTGTCAAAAACAACCAATCGATATTCCTTCGCGGGACTTCTTTCCATCTCCGCACTGTACTTTTAATCGTTACGATCTCAATAGTGAGTCATGCCATTGTTACGTGCATAAATACACGTATAGTCGTTGTTACAATACATACGCATATACATATGCACGCATACATGCGTATGCATCTATGCAGTATGTCCGATTTATCTCGAATCGCTGAAATATCTCAAAAAAACACGACGATACAAAACAATATTTCAGAAGAAAATTGCACAGCGTGGAGGGGGCATACTATACTCTTGTGTATTTAATCTTGCGGTGAGAGTGGCATTACAATTTTTTGACCGATACCTGCATCTTTTATTACATATTCTTTTAGCTGACATTCAAACGTTTCCAAAATACCATATAAACCCGTGTCGTTCGCGCCATCAGTTATCGAGATACGAACTTTAAAATCCGATGTGTCGCCGGCATTAGCGTTATCCGATGTTCACCGCAGACAGGTTTCAAGATCACCGTAGAGCCAAGTACACAAGAGTATACTATATCCTTCTCGATGTCGCGCAATTTTTATCCGAAACGTTTCTTCGTATGATTCATGCTAACTGTATGCATATAGTGCCACTGTCTATATCTTTCCTTCTATTTTTCCTCCTACATATTTCATTATTTCAATTAACGCACGATCATCTCACAATAAATAAATAAATTTGTTATTTCTAATCTTAATATACTGTGATGTAATTTTATAATTAAGTAATAAGGAATAGCCAGTGCAAATTTCATTTTTATTTTTAATCCTATACGAAGCGAAGTCAATCGAATCGATGGATTCGAGTCGAAGTCGACAAGTTTCTTAAACGACGCATTACGTATCGTTACAGAAATCAAAATGCCAATCGATTTTTATCAACTTCCTGGAAGCGCTCCGTGCCGTGCCGTCGCATTGACGGCCGCCGCGCTCGGTATCGAAATGAATTTTAAGGAAGTTAACTTAATGAACGGAGATAACTTAAAACCGGAATATTTGAAGGTACGAGTAGTTAATATAAGCTCGACATAATTCTATTACACTTGTATCGAATCCCGTTAAAGCAAGAAATTAATATCTTGTATGAAATACTTGAATATTTTATTATATTTATATTTATTTTTAATATTTTTGGTAATATATTTGACGCCTTTTTATGTACAGATCAACCCACAGCACACGATACCTACAATCGATGACAACGGATTCTGCTTATGGGAAAGGTGAAATTGATTTATATATTATATCATGAATACTTTTTTAATTTCAAAGAATCTTGTTTCTTTCTCGATACGGTGATCTACTGTTTGTGTTACGATTACGATGCGTACGATCGCGCAAAAATAATTCAGATAACAGACTAGCAGGAATTTAGTAAATTGGTCGTTAACTAACATTTCGTTACAAAAAATAGAATCCTATTATCGCTTTAACACTATTTTGTAATTCTGTCGCAATTGTGTCTTTCCTTTGTAGATTCGCAATTTCTGCCTTATATGTTTGTGTTACAGTTTTCACGTATAGAGTATACGTACTCCAATACGAACGAGCAACGATAATGATTAACAAGATGAGAAATAAAAACGTATAGACGTTAAGCACATTCTTTTCCTTTCAGTCGGGCTATTATGACATACCTGGCAAATCAATACAGTAAGAATGACTCTTTATATCCAAAGGATCCGAGGAAACGTGCGGTCGTTGATCAAAGATTGTATTTCGACGCATGTACCTTGTATAAATCTTTCGCAGACTATTACGTAAGTTTAAAGCTATTTAGTAACTCTTTATGGCGTATTGAAAGGAATTTCTACATTGCATAACATTTCTAAACTTTCTTAAATAAGAAACTAGCTTGATATAGATTCTTACATATTTCATTATGCGTAGAATTCGTAAATAATTTCTTTTATTTTTATAAAACACATTTGGACAATTTAGGTGATACATATATGATCTTCTTGTCTTATCATTAAAAACCGCCATTTAGTCTTTTATCTTAGAATGTGTATGAAGCGAATAATTAATTAGCGATCGTACGATTTTTTTTTAGTATCCTATAATTTTCGCTAAAGCTCCTAAAGATCAAGCGAAATATGAAGCTATCGACACGGCCATGTCTTTCCTTGAAAAATTCCTCGAAGGACAAGACTACGTGGCAGGAAAGAACATGACTCTTGCTGATCTGGCCATTGTGGCCACCGTGTCCACAATGGAGGTAATTTCCTTGAAAATATTATCTTATAAAAAGAAAAAATCCAATTTATATTTGCAAAGTAATTAGAACCTAATTTCTTTGAATTATTTCTATTTTCCCAACGTATTAAACTACTATATTATTGAACATCTATAATATATTTGCTTCGGCAATATGTCGCATTGATAATACTGTAATATAGTGTTATCAATAACAGTAACAACGCTATCAAGAGACTTAGAAAAAAGTCATAAAAGAGAGTTTTAGGGAACTCTTTTACGTAGAGCCACATTCATTCGTTGCGTTATTTTAACAACAGGTCATGGGCTACGATCTGAACAAATACAAAAACGTGACCAGATGGTTTGCAAAGATCAAGTCGGAAGCTCCAAAATACGAGGAGTATAACCACGCAGGCGTAAAGGCATTCAAAGCTTTGGTGGATAGCATGACGAAAAAGTGAAAAATGAGACACAATAACAATATTCGAAACCATGATTTCTTTTTTGTGAATTTTATACCAATAAATTCTTTATCGTTCCATTTTACAGACAGAAATCCTGCTTACGTATAATTATAGAATCTCAATGGTGAATGTGTAATTATCCTATACATATTGTTATTGTTTTATATTTTGCAAAGAATGTATCTACCATTATTAATACCGCCCAAAAAAGTCTCGTCGTTATCAATTCCGTCAACTCCACCTTCGCTCAATTTTTAGAAGCACTTGGCACGAGACCATCGTTCACCCAACTAATTTAATTGTCAAATCGGTAATTAGCGTAAACACGAATGAGAATGTTGGGCCGAAGTCACGCAACCTTTCATTACGATTGAAATTTTTCTTAGAGCTCGTCCATTTTCTCCACACCGTTCGAAAACAATTTGCATGTGGCGTCACTCGCTCATCGTCGAAAGCAATCAACCAATGGCATCATCAACAGTCAACGTGTTACACATGGAAGCTCTTACAAGTGAATAAGCATTCGATTGTTTTAATGAATATTGTTTCACAAATGAACATTTTCCTTTAGCGTATCGACAAGCGAGAAATCGAATTGCTCGTTCACACTCGTTCATGCTCACGATACTGTCAACGTTTATTCGTCCATGTTCGTTCATGCTTGTCCGCGTTGTTCGTCAAGTGTAGATCCGGCTCCAGAATGCTCGTAAATGCTATAGTGGAGTCGTTATAACAGTACATGGACGCGTATACACCGTCGAATTTATGTTTGCCCTGAAATTCTAAAAATTGGCAAAAATTAAGTCCCAGAAATATGAATACATTGCATATTAATATGAGCGTGTGTATATGCTGAATTTTACATAGCTTCATTTTAGTTTTCGTACAAATTGTGGTAACCAACAACATTGTTAGGTATCTAATTCCGTTTAATTTGTCTGTCTCCCGCAGAAATGACTTTGCTTTAATATCGAAACGAAGGAAAGAAATAATTCTACGTGAAAAATTAAATTAAAAATGTATCGAAAATTTTGAGAGATTTTAGTATATGCTAAAAACACGTTGTAATCGTTATCAGTTTGACGTTCACATACGGTAAAAAAAAAGCTGTTTCGAAGCCATTTAAGGTAAAATTAGCATTACCACGTACGATACGGTAAATAGTATAATCAGCATCAAATACGTATTAATGAACCTTGTAATTATGGTAGCCACTTGGTGTTCGCAGTACGACCAATTTACCTGAGCAGTGACCATCCTTTTGATTCGATGTTCATTTGCTAATTATCCTCGACCTCGGTTTCGCGTACGTTTTAATTACACTACAACGATCGGCAAAACACTTTCATCGATACTTTCTTTCCTTTTTGCTATAACCAAACGAAAAAGGTCTTTCCATTTCTGCGAGAAAACTTTCGATCCTATCGTAAAACATTCCCTAACGAATAAAATATAAGAAACAAAAAACTTTTACTAATTTTCGAAGGTAATGATACTTATATATAAAGTCATTGTGATCATTTCTGATTATTTTTAAGTTAAAACAACTTATTTAAATACCTGTTACGCTGAATCCGCATTAATTGTAACCGAACCATCGATTTTTATACAAATTTATATTTTTACGAACGCAAATAAAGAAACAGAACTTAAGTAGAGAATCGTTTCGCTCGTTAAAGATTGCAACGAGTACTTTACTTTGCGTATTTCCGACATTTTATACATTTTTACATATCATACGTATTCTCTACGCTTTTGTCTCTTTAACAAATACTTTCGGTGTACAGATACTTTCTACAGCCATTGTACATACATATATTGTTATATGTATATACATATGTATATACATGCAATGAGTCAGCGCACAAGCTCTACTCACAATCAGTTTACCTGTAGGAATAAGACAAAGCATATTCGTACGTTTTCTATCGTTCGCAAGCAACGATCGCACTAATATTTCTCAAGGCAGTGACAATAATTATTAAAAAGGAATTCGATACCAGACGCCAGTTGCAAAACTATTACCATTACGAAAAGGTAGCAATTATTTCTTTGCATGTTCGTGACCGTGTTCGCTGTTTCGTATAGCGATTAGAAGGGGCACCAAGAATTACTTGGTCGAATTTCTCCAAACGATAACTAAGTAATAAGTGTAAGTTAAAAGGCTCTCGACAAGTAAGAAGCGTGATTTTGAGTTTATCGTACACATATACCAGATTCTCGTTGTTAGACAGTTCAATAAGTCCTCTTCTTTACGTTATTTGTACGTACGCTTCAACTGTTTCGCGCGTATCGATTGCTTGTTAATGGCGCGTACACGTAGCACGCGCATCGCTGCACATGTAGTTGCAGATCACGTGTATGTAGCTTCATCGTATGAAAAATAGTTCTCTATCGATCACATCGATTGAAAACAAAGCTGTGGGAGTACACTTGAATCGTCCGAGAGATGAAACCCTTACTTGCCGCGCGCTTCCGCGCGTGTTGCGCTTTCAAAACGGTTCCCATCGAATTTCCGTTCTGCAATCTCGGCATCGCTCGTTCCATTCGTCGTAAGAGCAAACGAATTCTTTCCTCTTTCCAATTTTTGATCACCTTTTTCCTGTTTTGCTTCTCTTTTATACGTTTTTTTCCATGCAAATTCTCGATCTTTATTGGACTTCGACTAAAACCGAATATTCATGGCGCAAACAATGCAAAATCGCACAATAACTCTTGGCGTTGTTGAGCAATGACGAAAAGAACGTGCCATGGGACGGATTAAATGCGAAGTAAGGTACACAGGATAGTTCTGTAACTTTCGTATGCGTGTATATTGATTTAGTTAGTGATATTGATTCTATCGAAAATCGTTGTGAACGAAACCGGCGCCGCTGAAAAAAAGGGGCGTGTAATGGAATATTTCAATACTTTTTCACCGACGGTCTCGAAAGTTTTAAAGTTGCAACGAAATATTTTTTCGATAACGTTGAAACGATACTTCACTAGCGTGTGATACGCAACAAATGTTTAATTGCATCGAGCGGCAAGTCACAGGCTACACGTGTGTTTAAAACGTTCAAACAGTTAATTATTATTAATGATTTCTATCTATCCTTTGTGAGGAATTATATTAGTTTCGGTAATACTGCGTACCACCATCACCATGAATTTTAATTACATTGTAACTGATGTTGAAATATATTCTTTCAGTTAACGAGCAATCATGTTGGTGGATCTGTATTACACGCCAATGAGTTCACCCTGCAGGGCGGTTCTCTTGACTGCCGAGGCCATTGGTATTACTTTGAATTTAATAGAAATCAATTTATTTGAAGGCGAACAACTAAAGCCAGAATTTGTCCAGGTCAGCATGCTTAAGTATGACTTGTATCATCTATTCTCTTTACAAAGTTTACCATATTACGTATTGTCAAATTATGACCAATATAGAAAATATTACATATTAACTGCTACGAGTATTGCCAATGATATTAAAAAGACGATATCTTTAATTCCTTGCAACATTTTTAATTCCTTAATATTTCGTCTCTTCTAGTTCACCCTCGGAAATTCAGAATTTAGATAAATTTTCATATTTTCGTAGCAAATAACATATCTATATTGGTATATCTCCATGAAGTTAATCCATAGCATAAAGAAATACGTTTTATACGTTCAATTGGGAATCGAATATGCTAGCATGTCGAATGTGGTCGCATAGAACCGCAAATGGTTAAAAATCTTAAACAAATAGCAACAGTCATTTACGTAATAATGTCAATAGTGTTATTATCAATACACTATATTACACGGACCTATACAAATTAATAATGTACGGTCAATGAAACATTATACGCTTCCTCGATTATACAGCATTCGCAGCAGTTAACTGAAAGTAATTAATCGAAGGCAATAATTAATTAGAGGACCGCGTTTATTCTGCTTCATTTCGTTCTTCGATATTTCGCTATTCGTTTTATTCGATACCTACACGGTATGTGTTAAAATGAAATTTCACAATAACGCGTAAAATAACGTATGGCGATTACATTCCTATTATAGCTGAATCCACAGAAAACTGTCCCGTTTCTTGTAGACGGCGATTATAAACTATCTGAGAGGTTTGTAATTAGCTAATATGCATTGCGTATCATTTTCGTTTCTTATCATTCTTTAATCTCTTTCAATTAATAAACGATTGCAGTCGAGCCATCATGTCGTATTTAGTTGATCAATATGGTAAAAACGTTCATCTGAATCCGCAAACACCGGCTGGTCGAGCCTTGGTCAATCAACGATTACATTTTGATATTGGTGCCTTGTATAGGGGCATGAAAAATTATTATGTAAGTTATGCAAAATTAAACCATTTTCACATCTTTCTTGTGTTTTCTTCCTTTTTGAAGTAGCAGAAGTAAGCTGACAATATAAAAAAATGATTATACCCTGAAACTGAACAAACTTGTTACAGTATCCAGTTGTGTTTAGAGGGGCAAATTACAATCCAGAATATTACAAGGTACTCGAGGACGCGTTTGATGTCCTCGATAAATTTCTAAATGGACAAGATTACGTTGCTGGACGCAATTTGACCATCGCCGATCTCGCATTGGCCGCCACTGTATCAACGTCGGAGGTATAGATACATTATGAGAAAAAGGAAACGTTAATTGGAGATTTGAATGATGGTTACTGATCGTAGGTTTTCGGTTTCGAGGTGGAGAAATACGCGAATGTCGCTAAATGGATGGATAGAATAAAATCATCCGCACCAGGTTATCGTAAAGCCAATGGCGAAGGATTAGAAATAATGAAGAGATTGGCTGATAATGCAAAAAAGGAGTAATCTATGCCACTATTGATATATTGACATGTTATTTGTTAAATTTAATAAACTTGATGATAAAAATGAAATAATAAATTATAGATAAATCAAGTAGAAAGCAATAAAGCAAGCCTTCCTTAGAAATACATTGAGACTTTATGATCACTCACTGATATTTATTTATTTAATAAGAGAAATAATCATTTAAGAACTTTACGATATTGTTCGACTCTTTATGCATAATTTATCTATCTATACATACATGAAAAGTATTTCGTCTAACTTTATCGCTTGAAATTATTAAAATTCCTCCAAAATGTTTCCCACAACAGTAGTATATTATTGTAGAGACCAATCAACCTACACGTCATAAATTATATTTATAACGATATTATACAATATATTTATACAAATATGATACAAAAAATATATATTTCATTAGGTATCCTTTTTCGCCCTTTCCCCAAATATAGCAGTACCGACTCTAACATTAGTACTTCCCAACTCTACCTGCATAAAATATCATATTTTAATACATGTCTTACATTTTTAAGAAAGTATAACAATTTCTAATAAAATTACCGCATGTTCATAATCATTTGACATTCCCATTGATAACTCTATCTTATTTAAATCAATACCCAATTCTTTTGAAACTTTCTCTCTACATTCTTTCAAACACAAAAAATCAGGATTTGGTCCTTTAGCGAGGTCATATCCAAACATGCCTATTGTCATAAGACCTATAAATTCTAAACTTGTACAGTTATCAATAATATGCTGAACAAGAGTACAAACATCTGTAATTTCACAACCACTCTTTTCTGAAAAGATAAATTCATAATATATTTAACTTACTAAATTATAAAATCAGAATGATTCTAATAACTAGAAACCAAGACGTAGCTTACATTTATCTGAATTTACTTATTTGAAGATGAAACAAAAATTTTGCATGAATTTCATATCTTTAAGATCATACAAATATTACGTTAGAAAGATTGATTATAATAAAACATGCAATATTTTCATATAAAAATATAAACAATAATTGTAACCAATTATTACAATTACAATATGTAATACCTTGCTCATTGCTAGTATTGACCTGTACCATTACTTTTAATTTCAAGTTTTCGTGTACTCTAATTTTAGACCAAGAAGTATTTAATGCTGATGCAAGTTTTTCATTATCTATTGTTTCAATAATATACAAATTTGGAGTAGTTAATAATTTGTTTATTTTGTTACGTTGAAGATGGCCAATAAAATGCCAACGTATATCTGTACATGTTTCTAAAATACTTGGGTGATTTCCTTTTTCAACTAATTCATTGACATAATTTTCTCCAAAATGTCTTTGATCAGCTTTATACGCATCCACAATTAATTCAACTGGTTTCAATTTACTCACAGCTACTAAACGTGGCTCAAAATACTTGTATTCCTGTGAAAAGGAGGTTAAATATACAAATTATTACTATTAAAACATGTCTCTAGTATTTTATGTTTATATTTTTATTTACTGCATTTACATAATTCCAAATTAATTATTATTATATAAATTTATATAATATTTATAACATACGGGTAGTCTTCTAGCAGAAGCAGCAATAATTTTATCTCGCACTTCTTTTAAATTTGTTACCAATTCGGCCATTTTGACTACTTTTTAATTTTTATTTCATGACATTTTTTATCACTACGAATAAATTAGGATTATATTACACTATTATATAATATTTAAATAATACTTTATCTATGCTTCCTAGTATATATAATAGATATGCATTACACATTTTATTTTAAAAAACTGTCTCGACTAAGATATAACAAATTTCCTATTAAATATCTGCGCGTAGCATTATGAAAAACCATAATCAATACTCTATAATCTATATTCAATAAAATTTAGAAAACAATTAACAAATTTAATATAACGGTATAACTTTTTCCTTTGTTTCTATTTAAATTTTAAGATAGAACACAATATATTTGACAATTAAGGCAAGCCCATAAATCCTATATAAATCTACCAATAAATAATATATATTATTCACTTCTTCCTCTACGAAACGGTAGAAATGTTTTAATTAATTATTTTTATTATTGAAAATTGATATAACAGATTTTGATGAACATTATTACGTAACTTAGATCCCGCTGATATGTGGGAAAAGTTTGTATATTAGACTTATATAAACTGATGTAAAAATATATAAACTGTTGTACTTATTGTCTATTGTAAAGTTTGTTATTATATTTACACGACCGTGCTCTATATAGTATGGATATACATACATGAAGTTCAATTTTCAATGCGAAGAAAATTATTCTTAGTTTGCGCATAGTTGCAACCAGATTGCATATGTATAGTGCATATATCGTGAAAAGTGATTGCATGAAGTGAAAGCAATTATTAAAATTTCAACATGACGTTCCTGAAAACTATACAACCAGGTAAATTTAACGAAACCTTTTTCTATTTCCTAATACAATTTAATTGATCCTTTTTCTATCAAATGTAATATACGAATATATCATATAACCTATACAATTATTATTCTGTTTGATTTTATAAACGTATGCTTTTTACAGGTTTAAAATTATTTCGAACTTCTACAAAAATCTTAAACGTACCCGTACGAACTAAATATTATATTGTTACCGCGGAGCATTCAAAGTTTCTTGATGATGTAATGAACAGATCAATGTTCCTGGAAATCATACGTGGTATGGGAATTACAATGGCTCACTTCTTTAGTGAGCCTGCAACAATAAATTATCCTTTTGAAAAGGGTCCCTTAAGTCCAAGATTCAGAGGTGAACATGCATTAAGAAGGTATTGGTATAAAGCTTTTTATATCAAAAGTATATATAAAATTTGTACTGATTAGGATATAATAAATTTATTTTAATAGATATCCTTCAGGTGAAGAAAGATGTATCGCATGCAAATTATGTGAAGCGATTTGTCCAGCGCAAGCAATCACTATTGAAGCAGAGGAAAGAGCAGATGGATCCCGTCGTACAACAAGATATGATATAGATATGACAAAATGTATATATTGTGGATTCTGTCAAGAAGCTTGTCCAGTGGATGCAATCGTGGAGGTAATAATTAATACATAAGTATATACAATAGTGCTTATTTAAATTCCAATAGAAATATTTTGTCTAAATTCAAATAATCCAGCCTTGCGATTACTCAGTGTAATCTAAATTACAGTAGCAGTTTAATGTAATCCAAATCTAATGACAAAGAGAATAAATAAACATAGCAAGATTAATATATTAATTTCTAAATATCAGTATCTATTATAAAATGTAAACAATTTTATGTAGATATATGGGAATACTTATTATATAAGACTGATATTTACCGTATGAATTATTTTTAGGGTCCAAACTTTGAATTTTCAACAGAAACACATGAAGAGTTATTGTACAATAAAGAAAAATTGTTGAATAATGGAGACAAGTGGGAATCAGAAATTGCTAGTAATATTCATGCAGATTATTTGTATCGTTAATTAAATTGTAAAATGTAGTGAAATATATATTAATATTAGTAATAAAAGATGTCTATTATGTGTTAACTATTTTATCAATGAAATGCTCGCTATATATATATCGTACATATTGTTAATTTATTACAAAAAAAATAGTAATGATGGGACACTACTGTTTCTACTTTTCTTTAGCATATACTTACCATATAAATGAATTTAGTAACTGTGCTTTTTCCTTCTGCTTGTCATTTATATGAGGTAGTATGCATAATTTTATATTTCGAATTATAATTTAATATGAGATTATGTTTATTTTTAAAAAACATCCTTAAATATGGTTTGCAGCATTTATTACCTATAATTATATTTGTCACACAGATATTCTCTTATTTAATAACCTTACCTTTTACATTTCGATATTTATTGTAATAAAATAACGAATAAATTTTAGACTTAACATATACGTATATATTGCTCGCGTTACTTCATTTAAATCAACAAGAAATTAAATATTTATGTAAATATATCACGTTATAAAATCATATGAATATCAATTATATTTGACGTTAATGAACAATTCGACTTAAAATAATATAATTTTCCATATCTTTATATGAATTTTACACATTAAGTATCTCATTACTAATGAAAATTTTGTATATTATTAACTGTTAGTTTCTATACGTTTATTATTTACAAACATGTTTTAATCCTTTTTAATATGTTTTTGTGTTTATAATATTTCATTTCCCCTCAAAATACCTTGAGTAATCTTCTTACAGTAGTAATATAAATTACAAACTGTTATTCATATATACAGAGTAAAAATTTATGACTAATTATTTATAAAGGCATGATTCTCATAACATTAAATTTTAACATATTAACCAAAAAAAACCAACTAGTTAAAAATAGTATTTGTACTTTTATCTCCGAAAATATCCCAAAATATTTTGAAATCACTCTTGTAATAAGGATTAAACAATGATAAAAAATTGTCTATAATATATATAATATTCAAATCAAGTTATTATCAGTATATTATTAAAATATAATAAAAATACATTAATTAAATATGTAGGATAAGGAAAGTAAATGATTTTATCGATATTTTTCAAATAGAAAAAATTCAATGTAAATCAGAAATTTTCTTCAACAGAAATTTTAACTCTTTTAAGGCTAAAAACATTGTATCTTTCATTTATATTTTTGTCATCTTCAAAATATTTATAAATTACAAATAATATTATATTCATTCCATAAATATAAATGCATTACAATGAAAAGTGAAAATGTTGTAAAAAGTGAGCGAGAGTATATAGATAAAAAACAAATCGCTATCTGACACGATTATTTATCTATCGAATAATTTCTAACTGAATAATTTCTATGAAATCACAAAAAATCACTAGTATTTATTCAAAAACCACCGATGGAGATGAATGTTTTAGATCTGTTCTGCAATCATATGTATTATTAACTATATGTATATATTTCTGACTTTATCCTTGGAAAGCTAATCATAAGATTAGCTTTTTATAACTTTAGTATAAAAAAAGCAATTACTAAAAAGTTCTTTTTGGTACTTGAACATAATTTATACCACTTATTTACTCAATTATGATAGATAGTACTAAAAGATGCTAATAAGAAAATGTATTTATCAACTATAAATATTTAAAATAATTATATTTGAATGTTCATAGGAAGAATGCATATCTCAAACAGGTTTATACCATATTCGAACTCATTAGAATCATAATCATTTACATTATTAATTATTATATTATTAACATCGTAAATCCTAGAAAGAGTTTTGATATTGTAAATTATAACTGTAATAGTGAAAGTAAAATGCTCAATATGTATCATACATGATATGCCCATAATCTATACTGGATAATGTATAAAAATCCCCCCTAAAATATACATATGTGTATTTATATTGTTAAATACATACACATATATATGTGTAATATATATATACTACGAAAAATTTTCGACATTTAGAAGCATCCTAGAAAATTAGAATTAAAAAAAATTGAATTTTATATACTTCATCCTTCACGATTTATTCATATTGCAAAAGTGAAATTGTGCACTTAAAAATTCGGCCACAATATTATTATTATTATTTTTAGTACCTTAATTATACTGTACTTTATAGCAACTTTATCTGTACGTAGTTTTATAATTGATTTTATGTTTACATTGTATATCCTATATTAAATAAATTTTAATCAGTACATTCTTTAGTTCGCTTACGATGATAATTCCTTGCTAACGCATGAATAATTGTTACTAAAAAGTAACATATCATCAACATTACAAATTTATCAAACAACCATGAAATTGTTGTTGCTCCATCCTGAAAACAAAATAAATATTTAGAAATGTGTAAATACATTGCTCACAATAAATTAAGATCATACCATTGACGTTTTGTCATGCAATTTTTCTTTCTGTTGAATAAGATACTTTTTCAATGGCTCTTGAAATTTCGAGCCAATAAATGGTACAATTGCTAACAGTTTTATGAATTTATCTAAAAGTTCTTCATTGAAAGCTATAATTACTGCAAGTTGTTGTATATGCATTTTTATAATCGCTTTTCCTATAAGTGTAGCTCCAAAAAATGTCCAAAATGGAATTAAGTAATGACCACATGTCAAGCCAGCAAGATCAAACAATGGATTGGGGATCTAAAAGAGATTTTTGCGTTAAAATATATTGTAAATGTTTAATTTAATTTTAATAAAATTCAAAGAATATATAAAAATATTTTCTAAAAATATATAAAAATAATACTTTTTTAAATTTCTATATAAATAAAATTGATCTTTAATATTTAGAAAATAATTTAACTTACTGAAGCACAAGCAAGAATTCCCCAGAATCCAGCTTTTTGCACAAAATGTTTCATAATTAGTTTTAGTCGAACTAATAATGAAACATTTTCTCCATTTTCTAAAGCTTCTAAGGCTTCTAATTCTTTTATATCTTCTTGATCAAATTCTTCATTTCTATTATTTTGTCTGCTAGTTCGAGCTGCCCTAGCCATAAAATATGGTGGTAGTTCACCAAGTGCAGTACCAGCACCCCAAAGCATAGCTTCTATGCGTACTTTTCTCATGATATTTAATATTCCCGCTGTCCACATTGGATCAATTGTTGTTGGACATATTATTTGGTCAGGATATGGTGGTTCAGGAAAATTGAGAGCACCGCATTCATACGCAGCCATTGTGACAGCTGCTATATGTGGTCCTAGATAAAGTACAAAAGTGTGTAAACCTGTACCAAGACCTACACTGGAAAGGACACCTAAACCTATCCAATATAACCACCAAACTATTTTTGTCTCCCATGCTTTCAATATCTGAAAATGTACAAATATTTAATGATTTTAAATATTAAGTAAAACAAGGATAGAAGACTAATATGCAAAATTTTTGTATAATAATTTATCATACTTCCGACTTTCATTATAGAACTTACCTGTTGATGTGGACCAGAAATTCTGCTCAATATCAGAAATAATGTAATTATTGATATTATGCTCCATACTGTCTTTCTATAATGCAATGCCTTTTCTCCGAGGCTAAATATATTATTAAAAAGTTCTCGGAAAAAATAATTCAATGTGGTAATTGGATGTTGCCACAAAGTTAAATGTTCAGAATCTATATATAATTCATTATCCAAATTATTTAAATCTCCTGAAAGTGGTACAGATGATTTTTTCTCTTCTACATTTTGTTGAGCACCATTAACAGGCGTAGAATCCTTTACACGTCGAATGGCAGTGGTATTTTCCAACATGATACTTCCTAACTGATTATTCTGCAAAAATAATAAAATAAATCATAAATAAATTTATGATTATTTAATAAATAAAGCATTACGAAATATATAACATATTAGAAATGAATAAAGTGTTATAGTTATGTCACACATATTGTTATATATGTCACAATTTAAAACAGTAAAAAATTTTAAAATTTCACAAATTTGTTATTACTCTGTTCAACAATTTATTTCCAATACTTCATTCTAAAAATATGAATGAAATATTACAAAATAAAATTAATGACATTGATTACTGTAATATAATAATTTTAATGATATATGCTAAAATATTATATTACTTCATACTGATACTTATATTAGATATTAATAAAATCATTAAAAACTCACTGAAGCAATATTAATGTTATAATTAAATATAAGTAATATACAAAATGATCAATAATAAAATATTTTCACATGAGTTTCACATGCAATATGATAAGAGAATATGAAAAATATTTATATAATGCAAAAATGTAATGTTAAATTATTAAGACATTAAAAATGACATTAAAAAAATGATAATTCTAAACAATTCACATTAACAAGATTAAATTAGATTGCAGCTATCTACAAAGTTTTTAATATAAAATCTTTATTTTATTGATAAAGATATTATATGTAATATCTTTATAATATTATAAAATTGAACACTATTTTCATGCTGTTTCATTTCTCATTACTAGCAGATTAGTACTAAATTATTTACTCTTACTATTATTGTTTTTAGTTAAGTTATTTATTCTCATTACGCTTATTATTATTTTTATTGTACAATAATTTTCCA
Source organism: Bombus waltoni (assembly GCA_014737395.1). NCBI lineage: Eukaryota > Metazoa > Arthropoda > Insecta > Hymenoptera > Apidae > Bombus > Bombus waltoni. The sequence continues at coordinate 1,269,664 of JACXII010000046.1, read as the reverse complement.
AAATATTTATGACACATAATGTTAATGTAACTAGTATTAGATTAATGAATTTACAAATCAATAATTACACATAATTAAATATGTTTTAATATTTGTATAATAATAAACAGCATACAATTATTTGTAGAATGGATACATTCTATACCATATTTGCGCTGTTCCCTGAAAAGTGCAGATGGTGTTTTAACGAGCCACTAAATGATTTCTGCTAATTCGTAAAACTGGCTTCACTGTAGTAGAATTCATTGAGTTTCTGTTATCCGTATGAAAAATAGTGTCTTCAAAATTGTGTACAATACTGGTAACAGCTACATTCGAAATAGTGCTCATCTTTGAATCTATTTTCCATCATGTCATCATCAAGCTGCATTAGTTGTATTATTAACTAATTACTGTTATAATCATAAAGGAATAAAAATATTCTAATAATTATTTTCTATTAATACTGATTACCAATAAGAAACCTTAATTCCCAAATAATACAAATAAAACAATGACAAATCACATAATTTATTAAATTAAAATATGAATTACTTTTACACTCTATATCGTATTATATAATACAAACTTTAAAAAGAAATTTTACATAAGAGATTAACAAAATTATATAATTTTAACAAATAAATATAAGTGGACAATTAAACAATCTGATTTTGTTATTCTTTCTTATAAAATTTAACATTAAATATTTATTGAAACATTTTAAATATAAATACAGATATAACTTTATGTACATTGATTTGCATATACATAAAACTATTAAATACACAAAATTATTACTTAAATTATTGTAAAAATTGTTTGAAAGCAAAGTTTTTGGTGAATAATTTAAGTACAAACAGTTGTTTCTAATATATTTAATTTTTATATAATCCACATGGTAATACAGGTACAAATATTCACTATAATTCATTGGTGATTTTAATCTCTTTAAATGTTTGCCATAAATCATAAATATATTGCAATACACAAAATAACATGTACAAATATTCCATTAAAGTTAAATTTAAAATAAATAGATATATATGTATAAATTTACTTACTGTGCAGAAAAATACCTTAAAACTCACGTAATTTATAATACAAATATTATTACATATTTTCTAATAATGTACTTTTAATTGTAATTAAAAAAACAGTGTTTTCAATAACTGTATAAAATAAAATATTTACTAATCTGTCCTGAATATTAAAAATGGTTTTATGGATTTTTCACTATCATTTATATTTCAAATATTTAATTTCACCAATCTAACATATGTATTCACGAGCTAATTTAACCTCCAATTTTTTATCTTATACATTTTGTACACGATTAGTATTACATGTACAAGATTTTAGTTAATAATTGGAATTAATTATTGATGTTTTATCTAAATAACACTTAAAACTGCATATTATGTTGTCTGAAATTGCGAAAATATATACTACTATACAGAAATCGCACGTGAAACTGAGCCACGAAAACATAATTTGAATGCTGGAAATTTACTTAATATTTTAATGTTTCTTAAAGAAATACGTACAAAATATTTTATCAAAATGTATTTTCAAAATACAATATTTCTTTTTATGAAATATCGGATATGATATAATATAATACAATTTGATAACATAAAATATAATTGAATTACCTTTTAACCTTAAAATACGAATATGGCTAAGTGCTGAGTCAATCGAAAATGTTTTTTTCAAATCATTATGAAACACACATTTGGGTAAAAGATAAAGTGCTTTGTAATATCTGAAGTGATCGATAATTAACATATGCACTTAAAAAAGTTAATGTTTTTATTCAACTTAATTAATCAAACTGTCAACTCGACAGTAACACATTTATATTTATATATATATGGTCTCACAACACTTTCTATATGAATATTGTATAGGTGCAAGTACGCGCAAGTCTCCATACATAAAAGTGTCTAATCATTAGTCTTTTAAGTAATACAATTCCCCTATATAATCATCGTCTTATATTGAATACCTCGCATATTTTACACTGATGTAGTTCTAAATTATTACTTGTTAACACAATAAACGTTAACCAATCAGCGTTTTTGTACATAAGTATTGACACTTTAATTATACTTCACATGAATGATTTTAAAATACAAGACGTGTCTCTTGCCTTTTCCTTCTTCATATTTTATTTTAATAAAATAAGCAATATGATATATGAGTACAAAATTTCCAATAGCTACAAAAATGAACTAAAATTATAAGCACGTGATTCAAGATCTAATATTTCTGAATTTAGTGATCTTTGTCAGATACATGTTTTGTAACTTTACTTAATTATTAAATTACGTAACATATTCAATAGTAGATATGTTGGTATCATATTATGAACTTAATTGTTAATGGCTGATATGTGCAGTTCTTACATTTTCGTGTAATCAAAGTCGAATGATAAACCAGACATTATCAATTGTAATGTTGACAGTGGCGTGCGTAGAGTATGAAATTTTTGTGTTTACTGATGTGAACTGATAAATTTATATTTACAACGTTAAAGTACAATATATATAATAATGAAAATTATTTAAAAAATAAAACGATACATCTTTTACTGATTTAAAACGAAATATGTACTTTCAATATCGATCTGTTATAACAATAAGCCGGACAAAATTAACATTTACAGAAATATAAAATGGAAAAATGGCAGATATTTTAACTCCATTTGTATATTGGGCTCAAACAGAGCAACAAATTACATTAAAGGTAGACTTGACTGATACTGGGGTATGTAATTTCTAATATATAAACTTTATTGTTTATGGGTTTATATAGATCAATTTATATTTTGTAGCGTGTTAAAGTTTATATGAATGAGAACAAATTAAGGGTTACTGTTTATGGACAAGGTGCTAGAGGTCTTAATGAGTATGGATTTAGTTTGGACTTACATTCATCTATTAATGTTGAGGTAATTTACATTGTTTGGATAAATTTTATAATTATGATTTATTACATAGATACATATTTGTGTTTTTAATGTATAAATGTGAGTAAGCTTGCAATTTATATTCACATTTTTTTTATAATCTTAAATGGTAAGTAAGATATATCGTTATCTATAGGTAAATTATTTTTAGCATGTTTCAATAAGTTTTACTAAATTTCTTAAATTACGATTTTTTTGTGCATTATAACTTAATAACAAAATAAATAATGTGAAATGTATAGTTGTTAGAAAAGATCCCTGTTTTTTTTTGCTATAATTGTAGCAATAATATTTTACTTTATCTTATGGAGTAACTTGGGATTAGGGTGGCAAAGCTATCTATAATGATTTCCAACTACTTGTAATGGAATAATGATAATGTATAATGAATGTATAATGTATAATGAAGTTCAAAATCCATACAACACAGTTCAACAGTATGGATCCAATATTATAATATTTTATTTGATTCATCATGTATAATAATGCATTGTCTTTTAATATGTAATATAAGAATAATATGAAAATATTTGTAATACCATTTGTTTTATGGTATACCATCATTTCTAAAATTTCTATATCTTTAATTTTTAGTAAAAAGACAACATTTTCTATATTACAAGTACAAATAATAAAAGTAAAATTGATTATTATAGGAAAGTAATTACAAAGTAACAGCTCGACAAGTTGATTTTACATTGGGTAAAAAATGTCCTGCTTGGTGGCCAAGATTAACTAGTCAACCACAAAAGCCATCATGGTTGAAAATCGATTTTGATAAATGGACAAGTGAAGATTTAGATGATAACGAAGATGAAAGACGAGACGTATGCAGTGATTATCCCGACATGTATGACAAACTTCATAAAGAAGAGTTTGGTTACAGAAAAGGTATATTTTATTAAAAAATGTTTTAATATATATAATTGAAATACATTTCAATACTAATAATATTTTATGATTATTCATTGCAGAAGATTTCAAAAAAGTGTATCTAATTATATATAACCTTTGTCAATTTGTTGGTTTTATCTATATTCTAACTGTAATGGGAATTATGTATTCGCGAGATGGACCAGGTTAGTAACTGTATTGTATATTTAAAATTAGTTAAATATAGTAATACCTAAAATGATTTTTTAATTGTAGCATCTATGAAAGAAACTTACATAGCTGTTGGGAATGCAATGAAATTTATACAACTTATACAATTTTTAGAAGTTATGCATTCATTATTTGGTTACACTAAAAGTAGTACATTTGTAACGTTTGTACAAGTGGGAGGCAGAGCATTTATTTTATTTATTATGATTGAGGCTGAACCGCGTATGCAAACGAAACCAGTTGTCTTTTATCTTTTCCTTGTATGGAGTACAGTAGAAGTATTTAGATATCCTTATTATCTCACACAATTACTTAAAATAGAGATTTCATTTTTAACATGGCTGAGATATACAATATGGATGCCTTTATATCCATTAGGCTTCCTTTGTGAAGGGATTATAATATTAAGAAATATCCCATATTTTGAAGAGACACAGAAGTTTACCGTTTCTTTACCAAATTCTTGGAATTTTGCATTTCATTTTCCATCATTTTTAAAGATATATTTACTCATATTCTGTTTACCCTTTATGTACATGCTAATGTCTCGCATGAACCAAATACGTTATAAAAAGTTAGGCAAACCTAGGCTGAAAAAAAAGTACGCGTGATGTAAAACATGATAAGATAAAGAAATTAAGATACTAGAAAATTTTATCAATGGTTTAATTATTGGAAGTACAATTTATCCCTAGAATAAATGATTAAACAAAAGAAAAAGGCAATCTTTACTGTAAATATATTTATTTTAAACATATGATATATAACCACGTTGAAAAGATTTTACATGCAATATTTAGAAAATACATTATAGAGAACATTTTAGTCTTTTTATATTTATAAATATAAAGCTAATATGAGTAGATTATATGTATAATTATCATTTTGTAATTATAAATAAATCAAATATCACTAAAAAAATTTTATTTTTATTTGTATCTATTTTAATATCTCCATCTCCTTGTAATGTTTCAGATTTTATAAAAAATATTTTGTGTAATTTTATATTATTTGTCATATCATGTTTTATTTTTATGTGATTGTTTCAAATATATTGCTAGTTATATTTTAACGCTTGTAATATTATATGAAATATTAGTTAGAAGTGTGATAGTGACCAATTTGGTCAGTATTTTCGATTTTTTCGAACTTTAATATGTTAAAAAAGGCTATTTAAATAAGCAGAATATCACAAAAGATGTGTCGCCAACAATTATACGTATTCTTAATTTTATTTTAAAACTAAACCTAAATCTAACCTCAATCCAGGAAAAACGCCAGAAAATTTCGTCATTTTTATTTTGCGATTCTCCTACTAGAGTTAAACCGGTAAAGTTGTCGACGAAAGGCGTCTTTTATAATTTCATTGATTTTGAAATATGTCATAAAGCTCAATATTTTGAACAACTTTTATCTGTACACATAACCTGCGCTCGGCCTTAGTTTCCAATATATAGGGTTAGTAGTGGTATTAATTCGACCGCCAGCATTTCGTTGCTTAATCAAAGTAATGCACGAAACTTTCTGACAGAAATTTTTATTAAGTTTTTAAAATAGTACATGATGAATCTTTTCGTAATTGTAAATAATCATTATTATAAATATTATATAAATTCTTTTTAAGTAGAAACTCTTTTCATTAATAATGTTATTGTCATGTATAAAATAATGAGTATAACCAGCTATAAAAAATATCAAATTTTTGAGAATGTCCAACTATGTAATTAACATGATTATGATATAATTAAATGTTTATTTTTTTAAATGTTCATTTTTACAACTTAAAAAGTAGAGACGATGGAGTCTTTTTAAACCTTTACAAATAGATTGCAACAGTTTGTAATGTATCAATAATAACGGAAATTTGTCAAATATACAAAAGTTATATTCTACATAAATGAATTATGTTTTGAATGTTGTGACATATTATACACAGTATTTACGTATGAGTAATTTGTCTTTAATAACAACAATTTATATAAATAATACATCTGATTTAAACTACGATGCCAAAAGAATATTACAATATTTGTGTTTTACTTTTGAATATTACGATACTAAACAGACATAATGTCAATAGATAAATACTTTAAAAGTACTTCCTATTGTTTTCTTATTTATATGAATTATATATATTTTTGGCACTTACTATGTAAGGATTGTAAATGGCATTAAATTTAATATATAGAAAATTAAGAGTTTCATCAACGAATGTTTAAAGTTTAATAATTCATCATGATCAGCCTTACAATAGCCCTTGCATATTCTATAATTTAAAATTATATTAAATTAAACATCTTTTGCATTACTAGGATGAGTGTGCTAGTTCAATATGTGGTGGTACGAGGAGATCTTCTGAAGACAATGGAATGGCCCATTGGCGCAGTTATAGCTCAAGCATGCCATGCGTGTACTGCTGTTACTCATCTTTTTTATAATGACAATTACACACAAGCCTACCTTGCCAATTTAGATCTTATGCACAAAGTTGTCTTGGAAGTAAGTATATCCAGGAACTATATATATTATAGGTATTAAACGTCAATTTGAATGTATTATTGTGCATAACTATTGTGTATACAGTTTTTAAAACAGCGAAGGAGTATGGTGACATTTATAGTATACTCATACATGGATATATTTATATGTATATAAATGTTAGATTCCAGATGAGACCAGTTTAAATAATTTATGTTTAACATTGACGAATGAGAACATCGATCATAAGCTCTGGATTGAACAGCCTGAAAATATTCCAACATGTTTGGCAACAAAACCTTACCCAAAGGATAAAGTACAATCATATTTTAAGAAATATAAGTTACTTAAACTGTAAAAAGATACAATTCTCATTATACAGCTACATTATCCTCTTTTACATTGTACATCAATTAAAATAAAACTAAATAGTAATATAAAATAAAACAGTATTAAATATAGTACTATATATTTTAAAGAATAGTCAGTATCAAGTTTTAGTACCTCAAAAATTGTTATTTGCCATGCTATAGAACGAATTGAACTCTGCTTAGAAATATATCAAGAAAAATCTAGTAATATGTTACATATTGTATTAAAAAGATAACAACTCAATCTTATGCCCTTATGAATCTCTTTTTGCTTTATTTTTTTTTTTATATATATATATATATATAACAATAAATAGGAATTATTTCCAACTCGGGATTTACTATACGCCAATATGAAAACGATAGATATATACTTATTCTTTATTTAACAATACCTGACAGTATTGACAATGTGTACACGTTACTCCTTTGCTTTACAGTTGATATTATTACTAATCTAGATGAAAATTATGTCGAGATATGCATTATTAACTGATATTTGTATAAAATTCTTCCCTTGCGGTCGCGCAGAAATGTGCACTTTTTTTATTAGACGTACCGAAGGCAATAAAATGGCATAGGTACGCATATATGTATTGTGCACATAAATGACACACACTGGGAAAAGAAATTTTCAACCGTTCCTCGTTACAATAATCATATGGCAATAGTCTTTCGATGAAAATAAAATTCGAAGTTTCGTAGTTGAACTTGTTATACAAATTTTGATTAAGCGAGAAAACAAGATCTGCCGAGAATAATATAATTTAAATTAAAAAAAAATCTTAGAAACATAGTAATGTATAATAAAGGTAATAATTAATAGCAGCTATATAAATACATAATATTATAATTATGCTTAAATGCATTTGGTTGCATTTTAGCAAGCAAATAAATAAACAGAAAAATAACATTGACTGAAATTTACGTGAATATACGTTCAATTCATCTTCAGGTAAAGAAGATGAAACAAAACGATTAATGTTTCCAACTTTTTACATCTTGTGCTTCCACGAGACATGTACACATAAAAATTATTTTTTTCACATAGAGTGCAACGTATTTTATCAAAGAAAACACGTTGACAATTATGTTAAGATAAGACCAATAAAATTGTTTATTGTTTTAGAACCTTGCTATCGCTATATTACGTTGTGCAAACGACATTTTGATAATTCGGTCATTAATTTTACTCTCCTTAGAAATAAAGTAATTTATAAATTACTGACGTTTACGTTTACATTATAAACAAATTATCGATAAAATTATGATGTCGTTCTAACCGCATTTTCGGTAATAAGCTCTAAATATTTATGTACACGCACTATTTGCGGACGCTAAACACTGTAAGTACACTTATTTACAACACCCGATGGCAAGAAGATTATTTCGGCATACATGTATTTTATATGCCAAAAAAGAAAAAAAAATATATATATGTAAAAAAATATATATATTTCTTTTTCTTAAATACATAACTCGATTTTCTTCGCGTTAAACTGGATGAATTGTATTTTTACGATGGAGTATACACAGAGGTCTTTGAAAATATGTACTATCTTCTTTTAAAATACTTGTATCACTGCCCCTCTTCTTTTTCGGCTTCCTCTTCTAGCCAATCATGAAGAATATTCCTTCTTCTCTGAAAAAACGAGGCGAAAGGGAATCTGTTGTAAATATTTGTAAAAATATTTTGTAAAGCTTAAAGCAAATACGATAGATTTGTATACATTCAAAGATGAAGAAGATGGTCGCTTTGAAATATACAAAGTAGGTACGATGCTTATACGTACAGGTCGCTATCTATTCAAAACGTATCGATTTTTCATTGTTTATGCATTTCATTAATTGTTAGTTACGATTACAAATTACGTTATCGTGCCGATAAGCAAAGCAAACGAGAATGTAAGCGGATAATTTTACAAAGAAGCAGTCTGGAGTGTTACTTTTGACATTAATCTACGTATTTTGTGTTCTTCATTCTAATTTAAAAAGATGCAGCTACAAGCAAGTTCTTTGAACGTCTTAGAGTGTTATTAATTTCTTGATCGTCACCTTGAAGCTTCAAGTATGAAGAAGTGGCAAGAAAGTCGAATTGGAAATTAATTTTGACGACTGTAAATATTTCTTCTATCTCTTTCTACTTTTTTTCATATATTATATACATATCATCTGTTACTCTACTTTTTTTTTTTTTGACAGGAAAGCAAAATAACCGTAAGCATTGGTAAGAAACTTTGAAAAGCAAGACTATTATCACGGACTTCTATTTAATTAACATACAGGTAATATGTAAATAGGTAATACAAAAAAAAAAAAAAGAAAAACGAAAATGTAAGGAGGAGCAAAGTTACAAGACTTCTTTCTAAATCATTTTTGTTATTTAGGAGCGTGGTGTTTTGCTGATTATGCATGCACACAACGTTAGTATAACTACGGGACTTGCAATTACCAGGACCACGTTAGTTTGGGAGAGCAAAGTGAGACGAGTGATGAGGGCGATGGCGGTGGTGGTTTTGGTGGTTGTAGTGGTGATGGTAGTGGTAGTAGTTGTGGTAGTTGTTGGTAGTGATTAGGGCAGCGCACAACGAGCAATTATTGCTCGGCTAGATTTGCGTTCGGATCCGTATACTCCTCGTAGTCCTCTTCTGGTTCTTCGTAATCCGTCTCTGAAGTTTCAGGACCTTCGACAGCTGGTATCGAGGTGCTAGTGATGTCCTGCTAAGCATATACGAGAATCCAAGCGTCCGTTCTACCTACTTTTAATTCTTTACAATTCTCTTTCTGACCATTCGTTTCCATTTCACCGGTTATAGCTTTCTTCTCTTCGCATTATTCTTCTCGATGCAAAGACTTTTTAGAGAATAGGAACGAACTTATCGACTAAGCCGCTGCATACGTATATAGAAAATGTAATTAATATTATGTATATAAAAATACATTTGTTTGTATAAAAAATTCTGCAACGGTAAAGTATGCCAATTTAGTATTAATTAATATTTTTTAAAGACGAGACGTCTCTAGTATTGTGGGAATATCTAATCAAATATAAAGACAAAGGGGCAGAGAAAACGTGAGAAAGAACGTAACAGGAAGTCGTCTATTTCGGACTTGTTCGAGCCGACAAAAATTAATTGAAATGAATAGGAAAAATGTGAGATACCTGGGGTGGTCTCCAACCGCATCCTGCTAGCGGAAGTCCGTCGGCTCCTAATGGACATGGAGCATCTAATCCGGGTACACCCTGATCTCCTTTGTTGCCTTTGTCGCCCTTTCTACCGCGTTTCCCTGGCGGTCCCTGTATTCATACGTAAAAGTGTTTCAACGTCTAAATGGCGAACAGGTAGATATTTTCGCGAACGTGCAAAAAAGGCCAGGCACACAAAAAGAATCTCTTTATGCATAGTAAAATATTCGATTGATTGTGCAGAATACGCAATTGAGCATTAACGTCCAAGAAAAAGGCATCGAGAATATTCTCTATCTTAAACTTGAGACCGCGTACTATCAATCGTTTCGACTGTTCTTTTCGTTGGAATGTACTAAGTTTTCATTTCAACATCATACCCTTAATCGCAACTAGATTTCTAAAAAAAGATATTAACTATCAGCGAGTTTTATATACGCGCTTTCACTATACGCTGGTGGCAGCATATGCACGTTGTGTATATATATATATATACATATACATATATATATACATATATACATATGCATATATATATACATATATACATATACATATATATATATACATATATATGTACGTACGTATCACCGAAGAAATGAAATGTGAAATTATGTTTTGTATACGAACATTTATCTCGCGAGTTCGATGATCTTTTTTCAAGGGTTGCGACATGTTATAGGACATGTAGAAAAGTACAATACGAAGATACCAGAGTGCAGAAATACAAATTTGTGTTTCTGTTACATGCGTTATGCATAAACACTGTACTGTGTTAAACCATCCCTGAATTCGGTATTCGAAATTCATATAATTTCTAATTAGAGATTAATTATTCTTTATGCTAGAAACATTTCGATGAAACAAGTCAGTGAATGTTAAATTGGTGCACTTCTTTGGCATGACTTGCGAATGACGACAGATTTGGATTTAGTAGTATTAAATATCGTAATACTAATGATAATTAATTAGTCTTAGTAATAAAATGGTAGTAAACGTTTATGACAATGATATTGCTGATAATGATGATAATGACAATACAACAAATATGAATGAAATGTTAATAATGAATTTCCGAATAAAAAATTTTTAGATCTGGAACGAGGAATTATTCGTCCGTCAGACATTGTATCGTTAAACGTTTATGAGCTTTGTTCGCTCGCCAAACTACGAATTTCCTTGCCCATTTATTTAAAACTGATAGTCGAATTTCATCAATACTCACAGATTCGCCTTTAGCACCTTTCTCTCCCTTCGGTCCCTGGAATTGGTACGTCAAAGAATTTATTCGTTAAGTGACGGTCGTGCCTCTCTTCGTTTCTTTTCTACATGCACGATACGTATTGTGGAAAAGAACTTTTTCAATATTATACATTTCTATGCGAAACTTGCTTTCAAAGGCATAACATGTGTCTACGATCACAAATGCGCGAACTAGTGAAAGAAGCAAGCGACATAAGCTGTAATATTAGCCCGTTTTATTTCTCGGTTAGTTTATGCTCTCAGTTTGTACACTCTTTGAGAACCTAATTATCAAAATAGAGAGGATTGTGCGCTTCTCCCTCTATTCGGGATTAAATTTTGCAATTAGTTACTTTCGAATGAATTCTCGATATTCTCTAATTGTAAGTATCTCTAGGAATTCTAAAACTTTAGCTATTCGAACATTTATGACGATCTTATATAGATAAGTTCCTTTTTTTTTTCATTCTAGATCTGAAAAATAAATTGGCAATTATAGTTGTAACAAACCTGATAATCTAACGTCAGCAACAACTATGTTTCAAAAAATGTACTATTTGGCTCTTTAACGAACAATTCCCTGACTATTAATTAATTAACATATTAATTATTATTAATAGCCATTAATCAATTAATATATTAATATAAGGAATTAATTTTATGTCCATTGTTTTCTGGCATTCTGCTTTTCTAAATTGCTTCAACCGATCGAACCAAAGGAAACGATTTGCGATTTTAAAGCGGAACGAAACATTTGGGATTGAATAAGCAAGTACTATACGAAATAGAAGGAATATTTGCAATAATAAAGAAATCGTGCAAAATATCGTCGGTGTAAAGAGGGAGAAAGGCGCAAAACTTAATCTCAGCCCCCTCCTTTTTCGTGCAAAAGAAGTAAAGAGACGAATTTTGGGGCAGTCCCCGGGGTAGATCAGGCAGATGTATCGTCGTTACCCCGGGCTGGTTAGACTGTGTCGCAGTCACACCGAGGGGCGAGCGATAATCGAATGCCACTGTACCTCCGCGCCAGGAATTCCATCGGTACCCTGGGGATAAACAGAATGTGTCGTTGGTGTCTCGACGACAGTGTAATCGAGTTTCAGCAGGATGAAATATCGTTCGGTACGGTTAAATGGTTAGATGGACATAGTATGATTCGTATTGAACATTAAGACGAATCGAATGGTTTTCTCAAGCGAAAGCAATTTTCGAAATTGTTAAAAAATTAGTAGAAATACCGTTTAAAATTCTAAAATTCTAAGACTTCTAAGGAAGTAGTTTTAATTCGACGGGTTAAGGTCGGTTATTGGTTTAAATTATTGAAATAAAACGATACTTACAGGTAGGCCAGGATCCCCTCTTTCTCCCTTTGTGCCTGGTTCTCCTTGTGCACCCTGTAAGTATGAAGAACCATAACGAATACTATGATCTGTGCGGATACGTTGAAACAATACCGTTAAGTTTGCAACCGGCTTAATCTATGCCTGAATGATGAAATCGTAGTGTGAGCGTAGTGATCGAGGATCCAAAAATCATAAATATAATGTATGGTTAAACGGGTCTCCCCGATGATTGCTCACCTTCATGCCGTCTAATCCTGGTGGCCCCTGAAAGGCAGAGGAAACCTTGTCAAATTCATCGAAGTCACCTGATAATCGATATCGAATATGCCGATTCAAATGTAATTTATTATTAAGAAATTTTATTAAGACGCCCTTTGCCCCGTCATTCGCAGCAATATTGCACCTTGCCAAACTCTCTGGAAATGTTTGAATTTTAATCCTAGGTAGAGTATATCTGTGTATGTATGTTTGATATTCTTATCAGTTAGTTTTTAACAAAGTTATCTGAAAGAATATTTTTTTGTCTTGATCTTCTGCAAATAATCGGTACCTGATTTTTTTCTTCAAACGCATTCGTTCTCATCGCAACAGATTACCAACGTTTGAAATAATCTCAATACGTTGAAAACATTTTTGCCTATTTCAGCAAGATAATATCACTGTATCATTGATTCACGTTATTTTATTATTCCCCTCGACGTGAAATAAAATATTCTACCAAACGTGACGCGCATAAACACTTCCTAATAAACGTATTGATACAACGTACAACAGATGGAACGTAATCTAGAATTAGTTCAAATAAATACGTTTATTTCAACTAAATAGTAAATAAATTGTTCAACCTAATAATAAAAATTGTTCAACCGATGTTTAACGATAAAGACGAAAAATTTGGTTATTCGAGAGCGAGGCAAGAGTACAATCGATGGGCGTGTTAGGCAATGGAAAAGATAAAGAAGGAGCTCAATTGAATTTAAGAAAAACAGAAAAATAAAAAACCAGCGGAATTCACATTGATATGCCAATTATATCTTAAAACACCTTCGCTATGACGTATTACGAGATGGCATAACGATCCAACAATTACGTTACCGTCGTGGTTGCAGCAAATTAACACGTGTTAATTTTTCTCTTATGAGATCATGATCTTTTTTTCTTTTCTTTTTACCAAAAAAAAAAAAAAAATGTACATACATATATATATATATATATATGTATGTGTATATATATATATATATGTATGTATGTATGTATATATTCGCGGACAGAAGAAAGAAGGGAAAAAGAAACAAAAGAAGTGTAAAAAGTGACAAAAGTAGTTTGAACAATGATCGTCGGATCGCAGCCAGAGCAAAATGCAAAGCGGTAATTTCACTACAAGGTGTGAGAAGCGTTAAATTTCGAAAGGGCATCGTATAGAAGCAAAGGACACAGGCACATGCACATTCTGTTTATTAATTGGGACAATGTAAAACAAAATTGTTAGAGTCAAGTATTCTTATACGCAAATACGTCGTCGTATTCTTCTTCTATAATTTTCTTTTGTTAATTACCAAGGCGCGCCGCTTTACAATACACACATACGCACGCACGAAATGTTATGTGCTTTCCCCCGCATACCTTTATATTCGTTATGTCATGCATATGTAGATATATGCGTACGCACACTTGTACACGTGTACATATACACATGTATATACATACGCACGCATACACATGTCGTATACACACACACACATACGTTTCGGTCAGTTACTTCTTCTCTGAAATTGTGTGCATATGCACGTGTATGGATCGTTCACTATAATGGGCGCACATTCACACATGTATTATTATATCGTATGCTTAAATCGCGCATTAGCGTTACCGTTAAAGTGCTTTCACGATACGAGAGCTTCATATTTTTACTCATTCCGTTTATCTTATTAAAAATCTACTCGCATTAATCTCTATATATTTCAGTTAGGATATGCACAGCAAAAACGGTAGCTAGTACACGCTTTCTAATTCGAGGCCAGCAAAATATTCTTTACCACATTGATAAATCCCATTTCTACAATATCGATATTATTCTACATTGTACAACTTTCTGGTATCTTTTTATTCAATTGTATCAACGTTATAGGTAACTAGGATCACAAATAAGGATACTCGTTTACACGTATTTTCAAATCGTTAAGTACATCGTAAGTTATTATACGTATCTTTCTCGCTCTGTACTATTTTGTTTCTTAGGCCTTTATCGTTTGTGTCTACCAATCTATGTTTTGCAGGTCTTTAAGTCATAAAGTTCTTTCGTGTCGCTCGAATTTATTAGCATTCGCAATTGTATTTCATTTGTCTAAGATGTCAATCAACTTGCCGTATATTATAGGTAATGGTAATTAATAAAAATGTACGTCAGGTTATTTGTAAGTAAACATACCATGCATTATATTGTTAAAAATGTGGCAAAATTAGAATTATTAATGATGGAACACGTATAGATGTTAAAAAAATATTCGACGCAACAACGCATTATAAGGAAAAAAAAGCTACAAAAATTAGTGTAAATTTAGTACATTTTAAAAAATAATTTGGATCGATAGAAGTTGTAGGAAAAAATCTAGATTTATGCAATGTAACAAATTTACGATAATACGTATTTCTGATATATTAAAAATAACAAACATGTTAAAAAATATACGCACTTCGTGATTATACATGAAACACCAATTCCGGTGGAACATAAATTATGCTATGTGTTTGATTATCGAAATATAAAATTGATGTCTCTTATTCCCCAGCTAATACAATTATGTATCTGGATCGCATCGAAACAAATATGGAAGTACAACGAGAGAGAACGGTCGTAATAAATAGTTCTCTTATTATCACGTATAAAAAATATAAAATGCTTTCGTTAAGTACAAATTAATAACTTAATAATTAAGAAAAGAAACAAAAAAATAGAATAGAAAAAATCGTAGAAGGTCGACTATGAATGTATTTCACAACGAATAAATAGAACTACCGAATAAAGAGCAGCAAAGAACAATGAAATAATGTTACGGAAGAAATATAAAGAAGAAATAGAAAAAATATATCAGAGTGAAACGTACCTAAATTTAATCGAACTATCGATAAGCGTTCAACAAATTTTTGTATTGTTCTTCGATAGCTTGTAGAGTGTAATGTTTTATACACAGTAATCTATTATCTTAGTCTATAGTTTAATTTAAAAATATTTTAAGGCAAAATTTGCTTAGCTTTCGTACCGTGTTACCACGTTATAACGCTAAAGCTTTGTTATTTCGAACTTAACATTTTTCCTTCGGTGTATGCGCACACACGTCATACACAAACATACACACACGTGCGCGCGCGCACGCACACACATACGCACACATAAATGGTTGTAGAGATAAACATATAGAATATGTTAAAAAGGACGGATGGTAGTGCGATCATCCGCTAAGTATTACGTTGGATAAATAAAAATGTATAGCACCGACGTAATGCGTATCCGTACTTCGATATCGAAAAAAAGAAAAAAAAGTAAAAGGAAAGCATCGAATAATTTACTCGTACACATCGAATATCTATGGAAGACGCTTTGTTTCTCCCGAAACTTCACTCTTGTCACACATCGACACGAAAAATCCATAAATTGAAATTATCAATTATCCTCTAATTAAGTAAATTATCTTTTTTTCCATATTTTACGTCCGCTACACTTTGCACACGTGAATGTACCCACTATGTAATACAAGTACAGTCACCTTATTTATTACCACCGCACACGTAAGACACGATTCGTTACGTTCTTTGTTTTGCTCGAATAACGATCAATTGCAGTAAAATCCTTTCTCCTTTACCCATTTGATACGGGGTACTATGTTTGAGAGCATGATATATCACAACGGTGCCCGCAACCTTTTTGCAACGGACGGTCCTTTAAGCTCCCTACCATTATTCATCGTTGAGGGATATCGTTAGTAGATTCTGATCGATAACAAGCCGATGAAGCTACTAAAATCCACCGAGCCAATACTCGGAGGTATTCCTCTGTTTTTAATAACGACTCGAAAGCGATTTACTAACATTTATCCTCGCGATTACACTTTATCCAATAAATGCTAACGATATGACTTGTAACATTGAAAACTTCCGACAACTTGTTAATCCGAGAAGAGATCCTTTCGAGGTATATATGTACTCGTATCGCCTATGGTTATCTCGTTGTCCCTCGAGTCGCTTTCTATCATTTTTCTTTTCTTTTCTTTTCTTTTCTTTTCTTTTATACGTATCTTGAACGACGACGATGATCGAACAGTGATCGTTCGTTTTATGTACAGGAAACGACACGGAAGGCAACATACTCGAGAGGCAATCAAAGGATCTCGCTGAGGACGCGAAGAAGTACGACATCTTGCCGAATGAGCGACAATCGATTACACTGGTCGTTAGTGAATGCCTAGTAATGATTCAGCAGCGAGGCCAAATAACGATGACGTTAGGAGCGAGAGGTCCGCGTTCTTACCATGGCACCAGGTTTCCCGGCATCCCCGGGTTTTCCGGATTCTCCTCTCAGTCCCATGGGGCCCTGTAAGAAAACAAACACTTCGATCAGTGATTCGATTACAATACGATCGTCAAAGCATATACAATGACAATGAATTTGTCAATGGATCGTGTATATATGCTGCTTCGCTTCCCTCTTTTTTTTTCTTCCTATATATGGCGCACATTTTTCCCCGTTTCGTTTTCTCGTATCTGTACTTTTACTCTAGTAATAAGTAGTTATTGCATTATCGTTGTAAATTGAGTATGGGTTGTTCGGCAGCTCCGTAGCATTTTTCATAGTCGATACATTTTGTTGCACGTATTTGTTACGAACGTCTGTGATTCTATCTACGAAGTAATTCCTAGCGTTTTACTGTTAAATACAGCGATTGAGAACAGCGGTATCGGACAAGAGATCGTTTCTCAACAAGAAAACGTTAGGCTTCGTGTATCGAGGAAGAGTAAGCAATATGCTGAAATGTACAGTACGGCTCCATCCTTTCCATTCAACGGGCACAACATCGTTTTATTTACTCTGATCTTTACGAATCTTCGCGAAACTTTACGAAACTGTAACGGTAAAAAATTGAACGGACTTGTTGTTAAAAAGCTATAGAAACTACTTAAAAAAAATCGTCGCAAATGACGGAAAGTTTTTTTTAAAGAAGCTAGCTAATAAATGATAAAAGAATCATTTATTGATTCTTTTATCATTTATTATTTATTATTTATTTATTTAGGAAAGAAACGATGCGTCATTTAATAAAACGCTAATTCCGTATATTTTATATTTCGTTACGCACTTTCCAAACAACCCAGTGTCAAGATCTATTTTTTGTTTCAAGCTAATACTTTTTCTTAATACCTTAAGATTAAGACAATTTTTAATTCGTCGATGGATTTCCGTCTTATTCGTTCGATCGGCTCTATCTCTGGTATTTTATCGCGTTTTATAACCTACCTAACCTACGAACCTAATCTTGAGAGGAAAATACGTACGGGTAGTCCCATTGGACCAGGATCTCCTTTGGCACCCTTCTCTCCCTGTAATGTAAAAAAGAACGACCCGGTGAAAATAGGTCTATTGTACGTCGTAAGATTCGTTTTCTCATTCACGTTCATGTTATACGTTAAATACGTCTATATCTCAATTATTTTGTGAAAAGAACAAACACAGAATCAAATAATGCCGTGTAGCATTTTCTAAACGCTTTCGTCGTTTCGATCGTGTACATAATAAAATGTAACATTGATCGTGATTTTAATGAATATCGCAAAAATACGTATCATAGGCACTTGAAATTTCTTGTTTCACGAAGTTATCTTAATGGAATGACTTTTTTTTGTTTTTGTTTTTTAGTATACAATGATTACTGACAGGATCGCCCTTTGCACCATCGTGTCCTCGGTCGCCTTTTATGCCAGGTGGACCTTGAAGACCAGGAGTACCAGCTGGACCAGGTGGTCCCGGTGGCCCCATTATCTGCGAACACAATTAATTATCTAATTTCACGAACGAAGCTCAAAGCCTAATGTAAAGTATTAAGCACGACAATAACGTTTCCAGCGCGACAAGACGTTGAATAGAATGAAAATTTCAAATGGTACATTTACTCACCACTTCGCCGGCATTTACTTCGAACGTACCGTCTCCCTGTAATAAAGCGAACGGGTATAACGTAAATATTCTTTTACGATGCTTCATCGATAATTTCGAATAGCGATGGTATCGGATAACAAGAAGCATACAACGAACGAATATGAACGAAAATGGACGTACCTGCCTTCGCCTGAGTTTCTTGTATTTCTGTCAATGGAAGCCCCATGTCGTGTCATGAAAAGAAATAGATTTTATCATGAAATTGCTGAATACCTGCCGTTAAAATATCGCATACTATGCTCGGGCCTTTGATTTCAAAGCGATTGACGCGGCGAGTACGATATACTTGTCACACGCGTCGAAATCAAAGATCCAGAATTACTCGCAGTGAAAATTGATGGATATTCAACAACCCTCGCGTTCGACGAACTCTATTCTATGAAAAGAATCAATTATATCTCATCTTTGCTATTGAACGAGAATATAATGCGAGGAGATTTGACATGAGAGGGTTTTGATCGTCCATCTGCTGCGCGCAAAATATTATCGAGAGGTCGACTCACCGATTCACCTTTCTCTCCTTTTTCACCTTTCAACCCTGGATAACCCTGTTTACAGAGGACACGCGTTATACGTTTATTCACTCGAATTCGTACTCGGTAATTTAAGAAATGACACGTTGAATGATTTACATACCGGTGGACCAGGCAAACCTGGTGGTCCCATAAGTCCTGGAGGTCCGATGTCTCCGTAGTCACCTTTCTCACCTTTCGGTCCAGAAATACCCTGTACAAATATTTAATACTGACGACGAATGTACGTAACGTTCGTATGAATTTGATTCCTCCAAGACCCAGTAATCTGTCTAGTATAAATTCATGAAGAGAGAGAAAAAGAGAGAGAATTTATTATTCACCATAGTCGTAATAAAGATAGCTATCAATTTTGAAAGAAACTTTCAAAATATAGTTTCCAGCAAAACCTACGTAAATTAATAAGAAAAAAAAACTGTTCTTTCCAAAGAAAAAAAAAAATTTTTCGTGTACCAAAGTTACATGTTAGTAAGTGCCATATACGATGAAAATCCTATCAGCAGTGAATATGTTTATCGTCGCTATAAAATTTATAGTATAAATCTGTGAAGAAACTGTCTGTAACCATTGTGTGATAAATTGCTGTTACGTATAGATGTATTCCTTGTGTTAGATCAGTTTGGGAACCTCATTGTTGCGCTATGAAGTGGCAGGTTAAATTAATTTTTTTGATTACAGCTTTACTTGCACGATTTACTTACTGGCAATCCTGGAGGACCCTGAATACCAGTTTCTCCATCTGTTCCGTTGAGTCCAGGCAGACCAGGTAGTCCTTGTTCTCCCTTTGGTCCTGAAATTACGAACTTTCACTAGTACAAATAAATAACAATTATTATTTATGTCGACTCAGTTCGTTTACATAATCGGTTCCTATAGACCAACTGGTTCGTCAATTAGCATCAGCATTTTATCTTATTTCACTCACGCATATACACACACGTAATATTCTCACATTATTCTATTCATTTATATTACGCGAACGAATGAACAAGCAAGTTATTTTCAAAATTTGAGAACTCTTTTCAGGATAAGATAGATAGCATTGACAAAAGAGCATTTAAAGATTTTTGATCGCATCGGGATGATAAAATCTTTGCTTAAGGTGGAAAGAGGAACTGATATGGTAGCGTAGAATAGACAGCCCATATCCACGCATAGACAGTTTACGATAGTCTATGACATACAGGATACAAATAGAAGATCCATTAGATTGGAAGAAATGCCAAAGAAAACGCTTTGTCGCTGGTAGCAGTCAGGAGAAAAGATATCGTTTATTTTCATCCGTCTTTTTCTTGAATTTCGCAGAGGAATGGCTCTTGGAAATCTACCTGGTGAGCCCGTGTCTCCCTTGGTGCCTTTTTCGCCTCGGTAACCCCGTTCCCCGGGTTCACCCTTTGGACCCGGTAGACCGGGCGGGCCTCTCATCAATGCCACACCGCTTTCACCCTTGAAACCCTATAATGTAACACTGTAAGGTCAGGTCCAACCAGGTCCTCCATCTTTATCTAATCTTTGTTTGAATATTCCTTTTTTTTTTACGACGAAGCGTTAATCGGTTCCATTTTCAGGTGAGGATGGGTGTCGGGAGAGGAATATTGGTTTTATCGGAAATTATCTATGATCTCTGTGATCGATCTTGGCACAGATCATGTAGTCTCTGTCATATTAAGCAGATAATTTGGAAATCTGTGGCAGAACAATTTCGAAATCGCCGACTATTGTGCCAAAGTCGTTCGAGTAGGATTTTTTATTACGATTAACACACGAAATCTAGACACACTAACGTTTAATCGAAAACACAAAAATGTTCTACGGGTATCGCATGCAATCGACGATAATGGGAACGCTTGTTAGTGGGATCAAATTTAGTAGAAACTGGAAGCTATTAGAATTTATCTTTTTTCCTTGTTTCCTCTCAGCAGCGTGTACGAAATATTGCTCCATAATCTTCTATTGTATTTGGTTTTTAAACGTTCTGAAAAGATTTTGGTATACTCGTCAATATCTTTGCCACGTTCTACACCATTTTATTAAGTCATATGTTTGAAACTTTTTTCGATAGGAATAAGAATCCAGAGGGAAGACATTTAAGGGAGTGAAATTTTGTCGACGATCCAGTTTCTTTACAAGGAGAGGGGGATATATTAATTCGATTTAATTTAATAAACTAAGACGTCGATTCAAACTCTCTGTACAGCGGCTGACAGAAAATAGGGAAGTTACAAATGAACGAGAAGAAGATCAAAACATTGATCAAAAAAAAAAAAAAATAGAAAAAAAATATATATGTATTTATATATAAAAGACATCGGTAGTACTTGTGAATTAGCTGCGTATGACACGATGTAGTTTTAATGACGTATCGATAGTAAAGCTATATAGTAGTTTTTTAGGGGCTGTTTGATACTTACGCGACAATCGCAGGCTTGCATCGATCACCGGTCGATAAAGTTGCGAGAGCCTCAAAGCCGGGGGTAGTAGTATTAGTTATTAGTGATTTGAACCGACACACAGGGAAGAAGTAGTGTGGTGTTACTTGCTACATTAAACACAAATTAGTTACACAAGCTACGTACACTACGCCAAAGACTACTGACTAAAGTTTAAAGCGATCAGTCTCTCTTCTTTCTTTCTCACTCTCTCTCTCTCACTCTTTATCTCCCTCTTCCTCTCTAACTCACCCTTCCTTTTTTCCTTACCCTTAACCAATCTCTCATTCTTTCGCTCTGACTAGAATTTCACAACTGTTATTAGTACATAGATGGACGTTTGTTAGCTAAACAAGTTGACTTTGCAACGTAGGAACTAAATAGAGGCATTATATAGAGCGCTGCAAACTTACTAGAGACCGTTCTTCCTTTTCTCTTGCAAGCTAACGCAAATAAAATCCTCGACAAGTGATATCACTGTCGTATCAAGAAGTTCGGTGCTTAAGGAAATTCAAAGTAAGACGGTCCAGCTCGAAACAAAAGTGGCTCGATTCTCTTTACTGGTCGAGTATCCATTCGTTCCAGACCACCAATAAAGTTACGATTTTTTTTCAAGATTACGAAGCAGAAATTTGGAAATTTTCTTTCTGGAAAGCTCGACGATATCTATCTTTTCTGTATACTTTCGCGAGTCTCTCGAAGCGTTTTGCCTGTATCGACGATCGTATACAGTATGACCTGTTTGCGTTATCAGTTCCTAGCGTTTCCCTTGGAAATGGCAAATTTGCGAGAAAAATAGAAAAAACAATGTTTATTACTAGTAATAGATTCTGTAATTTCTCGTGGTTTTTCTCATGGCGTACATGTTTTAAAACTGATTAATCTATACAGTTTTATCGTATTGTATGCAACTGAGTATTGAGACGAGTTGAACAACTTGTAACACGTAATATCATATTCAATATCACTGAAATATGAAGACGAATGAATTTTCTGCGGCTTTTATTGAATTTGATAATAGAATCTGCAGTGATATCCAATAAGTGCAGCGTTATAGAATTTTCCAAGTATTTACTTAGTTTTTATATTTCAATGATACGGTTACAGAACTCGTCTCGATAGTCACTTTCTCTCGTGCAATATAACAAAAATTATATACTCTCACTTTAAATAACGTATCGAAGCCATAGTATCGTATATATGAAAAATAGGAAATTTTTATTCTTTTTTTTATATTTCCCACAAATTTGTCACGTATGAGAAAAACAGTGGTTACTAATAGCGCCAACAGCCTGTATGCTAGGAATCTCGATTGTATCTCGTTTGTTAGGATATTCGCAGTAGAAACGAGAGAGTACACATAGTGATTTTATTGGCGTTGCACTCGACCGCGAACTGGGTGACTTAATTAACGATTCAAAACGAACGACGATTCGTGTCGCGAAACAACGACGAACATTGCTTTCTACAATTCTCTTTGTCCGCTCGATCGTTGTTCGAGAACCGAACACTTTGATAAATATACGAGCATACTTACGGTTTAAACCTTAAAATAAGAATACGTTAAAACACAGGGATGAAGTCGAGTAAAATCTTTTTTAAGCCGTGGTTAGAGATTGTTTAGTGCGCAGGTGTGTAATTTCATCGCATCCATCAGAAGAGAACTTAGTTTTCGTCCTTACTGCGAGGAAGACACCCTTAACAACCGCGCGTCTCTTCTGCGACATAAATGTAGCGGCTCCAAAAGTCAAAATAATGTATCGAGCAATGTCTCGACGTATCATGTCCCGCGTACGTGTTATTTGCTGCCACCAACGTTTCTCTTTTTTCTCGGTAACTGGACAGTCACCAGTTTTCTCGCGATATCTGTTTTAGATACGTATCAACTTTGTAACGACGACGTCAGGACTGACGAGAATGTCCTTTTTGCATTAAGGCAAGGCACAATGATTTAATTTCAATTTATACATACTTATTTTTTTAGGATATCTCTTTTTCTTTACATAAAAAAAAAAGAAGAAAACTCTAGAATAATCTGCTTTACCTTCAAAGTAGAATGTTTACAATTTCGAAAAAGAAGATGAGATATTTTAGCCATCGAGAGAAAATACTTTGATCTTTTCATTTAACCAAATAAGGGTTTTTATTTTCGTAAGGTTCGCGAGAGATTCCATGATCGTTGAAAGATTCATAAAGTATTCTTTTGTTCGCCTAATCTTTCAGAATTTTGCTACTCTCGCATTTGTCAAACTTGCCTTAGGTACAAGAGGAACGTTATCCATCCATCATCGTCGGGACGACAATGCAATTTAACGGCTACTTGTTTCAGTTTATTAAATGAAAAGAGGCAGGTGATCGTATAGTGCCATACGTGTTGCATGCTCGCATGCGTGCGTGATAAGATCATGCATGTGCTTTCTCGTGATTTCCATGCAGGTGTCTTAAAGCGTGAATAACCGTCACGTCATTCCAGGGGTGGCATAGTGACGTTTCAAATCTTGATCTCGAACTTTACGTCAATTCCAATTCCGCAATTCAGACATTTAAAGAACACTTAACGCAAAACTCAACTTCCATTGTTGATAGTTGATTTTCTTAAATAAGAAAATAAAACGCGAGCCGCGGTGTTTCAACGAAACTATTACGCAAGGGAACCAACGATTTCTCAGAAATAAATGGGGAAACGTTGAAAGAAAAATCGAGAAGTCTATGGCGTTTTGATATTGAAAAATTGAAAATTCTAAAATTCATTTGATTCTTGTTGAACGACGACGGTTAAGCGATATATCGACTAGAACGTTCAGTGTCTCGTTCCAAGAAATTAACGAAACGTTCACCCAGAAATGTCATGCATCTGCTTGCCCGTAAGAAGCTATATTATGCTTTAGTCGTGCATTACATATTACAGAAGAATTTCAAATTTAAAAAGAATCTTTGGGAGAGGCAGTTGAATATGGACGTTGAAGATGGAATAACGGGATCGTGGGCGTACGAGCTATACACCAGGAGGATGTTCTTTCGTTCCAGAGTTTCGATGGAAAAGTTGGTCGATTCGATGATCGGTTATTAAGGAGGGAATGGTTTGTACGGCCGATTTGGTCGGTGGTCGTTCGCTGGAGGACCTCGCTGAAGCTTACCCTCTTCCCTTGCTTTCCCCGGGCACCCTTCTCTCCCGGCAGACCGGGTGGTCCCGTCGGACCCAGCTCCCCCTTCTCGCCCTGGGGCCCTGTGTGCGTGTACATCACGTGCATAAAATAAAACATGACATTCGTTCGTTCGCACACGCACTCTCGTTTTCGCGCGAAAGTCATGCATAGACGCGGCACTATTTTTCTCCCGAAAACGACCCTTCCACGGGGATTATTTACGTATTTCTCTAGACTAAACGTTTAACCTGAATGCCCATATTCGATAAATTTAAATGATAGACAGTGATAAATTCAACCTGTACGCTGCGATATACGATTATATTATTGATTCGCTGGAACAGTGACATATGTAAAAAAAGGTCAATTTCTGGAGATTTGCAAGAACGAGCTTATTTCGCGCGATAGGAGCGTCCCCATTAAAACTGATACTTCGAAGAATATTTGGAAAAAGATCGAGTACATAATATGCATCGTAAAGGTTAATTTCGATCTATGGTAGGTGCGTGTAAACTTAATGACACGTACGTAGACGTTTAGAGCGATTGATATCGTGTGCGAAGTAGATAAGTATGTTGTATGTAATTGATTTACGTACCGTTAAAACTTCCGTATACAAGAGTGAGTAGGGGATATCGTTATATGATTTAAGAAAGAAATGTGTTGCATGATATGTGAGTAAAAATGCTTTATTACTTATACCTAATACTAGTAATCGCTCCTTCACGAAGGTATTTCTTAAAGTAGGATCATAGAGAGAGAGAGAGAGAAAAATGTTCTGTAATGCATTCACTGACGTTGCAATATTACTTGAAAAATTGCAGAAAATTGCATGAGAGAAAATTTCGTGTTGAAGAAGGAAAAACAGAAACGAGTGGTTTTGCAATTTCTACTACAGCGTTCTAAAAATTTAAAGGTGTACCGTGATCCTGTGCTTGCTATATGTAAAGATTTGAATCTCATTGCCAAATGTTGATTTCTTTTTTTTTTATCATTGCGTTAATTTAATATTTATAAATTTCGTTCCGGGAGTAAAATTTCGATACGATGAAAAAGTTTAGGATATTTAATTCGAAAAAGATCACTTGCGCTATATTAAGAGCATATACATCGATATCTTGACATTTTCTTGCGTGTATTTTACAATTAAGCAATATTTTATTTGAATTTTCTCTAAAGAGCAAGTTAAAAATGAAAAAACTCGGGCTGCTACGCTTGGGACTTTAAATACATTTCGTTTCTGGTTAACTGACGCTACTCGCGCGTTCAAAGAAAGAGTTTTCGCGAAACGACATATTAGATTTCAACGTTTAGACCGAATTTTCCCAAAATACGCATCTTTTTACATTTTACAATTTATATTTTATAGGTTTCCTTTTGTGGATATTTTACGATTCACATTTTATAGCTTTTCCTTTGTAGACATCGGCCGCTACAAATTGAGCGCACTTCCATCTGAAAAGTGCTTGTCCGAATTGCGATTTCCCTCTGATCATAATAAAGCCGATGATCGACATTTAAAAAACGAAAGAAGACAAAAATATTTCAAAAGTTTGAACCCCCTTGTATAAAATACAAAATATAAAATATTAAAGGTATCGTTTGTGTAAGAATAATAACGCCCGAAATTAAATTCCATTTAGACACGTCAAAGTAACCTATATTAATAAAAATCAATAATTAATACGTACAGCAATGTTAAAATAAAAATGTATTGTATTTCCACCGAATATCGTAGCATACACGAACAACGATGAATTTGTTAGCTGGGAAGTAAGTTAACGACGTTAAGGAAACGTTTTAAACCAACTTTTTGAATCAAAGAATTATGCGTAACAAATATTTTTAAATGGATACTGAGAATATGATATTGATACTAGCGCATCCTGTTGCGATATTGAATTAGCGATAAGTCTGAGATGAAGTGATCAATTTCTTTGACTCGCGGTCCGTGGGAGTTCCTTTACCATTTTTCGTAACCAAAAATAAAAGTTATGTTAAATCGATGGATGAGAGATAAAATTATCTGTCTCCGTTTGATTAAAAATAATTCGTAAATTCCTAAACAATTATTCGTCTCAAGCTAATTCTGCATTTGTTCGTAGAAGAAAATCTCTACTCTCTATTTATCGTTATTGCGTATAACGACTTAAATCCGTTAATCCTGCTATAAATGGATACGTATATCACGAATGAAGATTTGGTCGCTGATATCCCAATGTATACGTGGACTTGAGTAACAGTTACATCTCTAATGCCATTAACTGTACTACATTCCGATCGATTGAGATCCAATGGAAGTACACCTTAATGCGAATCAATTCGAGTGCAAGAAGATAGAACCTCACGGAAGTTAAATTAACGAAATCTGTTCACATGCAGTCGATATGTATGTAACCGTCCGTATGAAATGTGTTTCTTCGTTCGCTTACTAACGTTTCTTTTATCTCTTGCCTAGAGCAAATCGATGTAACGTTAGAGTAAAACGTGATAAAACGCTACTACGATCAAAGCTGACGCTAGGCTATGTAGTAATTCCTAAGCCGAACTATCTTTCGGTGTCTCCTAGTCCCTAGTAATTTTGTTTATATCATATATTAAATACTGAATTAAATTTACATCAAATGCGTATTCTTTTTACGAATATGAATATTTTTGTTGACGTTCTAATACGTTTCTGCATCTTTACTATCCTATCGACGATGATAATTATTTAATAGCTAATACGTGTTACAAGTTTAATAGAATTAGGTGAATACTAGGAGCACAGAGATAGACTAGTTTCTAGCTGCCATGGAATTGTTTGCCAATGGAATAATGCGTATCATGTTTTCACTGTGATCTTTGCGATATTTATTTCGCAATGTATTAGACTATCCCGTAAAATATTACATATCATTGATTGCTATTAAAACGAGAAAAATGATGGGAATATCATAAGTCAAATGAAAATGTACTGTGTGGTTTGAAAAAGTTAGGAAATATCAGTAATATTTTCTGGAATATCCTAACAAAAGTATCTTAACAGCATATGAATATAATGCAACTAAATACGAGCATGTTTTTCTATCTTATGTATATACAGGGTGTCTATTTTAATTAACGTGTATCAATACATATCAATGAAAATATGACTAATATTAAGGAAATCTTCATATTACAAAACTGCTCTGTTTCAAAAAAGATATCTTTTTAATGAACATCAATTTCTTTCCTAATAAAAATGCCAGCGAAATTCATCGTTTTGTTTTCTTAACAGTGCCATACATGGTATTAATGGCTCATGACTATTAAGGGATAATACCTACAATGCTATTCAGCAACTTCAGCTATTCTATTCTTAACCGTGTAGTTTCCTCCAACTATTTCGAGTGAGAAATATATTTTTGTAGAGGATATAAAAATAGAGAATAATATTCGTATAAGTACGAGTGCTATAGCTAATCTTTTTCCTAATCTTTGCGATAAAATGTTCCATAAGCACGATTAAAACTGAAAGTAAAGGTAATCATTTCCCCGAAAACGTCTTTTCACACCTGATAATTATAACCCAGAGGATAGGGTAGGGATCTAACATACGGAGCGTACGTCTGTGTGAAATATTTCCACCGTTCCATCCCCGTTTATCACTGAAATCGATCTTGCGTTTTATGAAATTTTGTACACCCTCTATATATATGATGAGGATTTAAGAACCTTAGAAAACATCATTCAAATCGCTTTATGTGGTCGTATTACGTTACTTTAATATATTATGCGCGCGGCTATCAGTCTTGAGAGAATTTAAATTATACCGCGTATATACTTACCAGGTGGTCCTGGTGGACCGGGGGGTCCTTCGAATACTCCAGTTGGAAACGGTTCCCCGTTCAAGGATGTTGTTACAACTCGATCCCCTCTCTCGCCCTTGTCACCCTACGAAGAATAATGTTTCTTCAATTAATGGACGTCATAGAATAAGATTAAGGAGTATGATAGGACATTGATATTTATCATTTACATCATCCTTTTAGGTTCTAAAAACTACTTGCTATGACTTTTAGAAGAAAGATACAGAAGAGGATTGAAATACAGTAGTACCTTACATAAAGAATATGTAATGCCTTTAATGAGAATAAGAGTATGTAATACCTTACATACAGAAGCAGTTTAATTTTAATATTTTAGAGGAAATTGAGATGGGTACCGTGTTAAAACAATAATGTTAGCTACATAACTGTAAGATATTTTAGATAAGCTTAAAGCTTTATATGCTTTCCAACTGTGTTGTTACAAAGGTTAAAAGAAATTGCTTAAGCACTAATTATTTAACTAATAATTTAAACTAATTATTTATTGTGTTATTTATTATCGATATTTGATTTATTATTGACGTAAAACTGCAATATTTTAAATATCGTTTCTTAGGACCATAATGGAAAGGGCGCGTATAGAAAGCCAATTTTAATTAATTTCGCACATGCTT
This sequence comes from Bombus waltoni, assembly GCA_014737395.1. Classification (NCBI taxonomy): domain Eukaryota; kingdom Metazoa; phylum Arthropoda; class Insecta; order Hymenoptera; family Apidae; genus Bombus; species Bombus waltoni. Next base: position 1,240,208 of record JACXII010000046.1, on the reverse strand, counting down.
GAAAAATGAGGAATTAATTTCGTACGAGGCACGATTCTGATTTTGTTTCCAATGAATTATCATCGATTGTTAGACGTGTTTGGCTAATTATGTTGCTTGTTGCTTCATTCGTGGCGTCGTTTGATTATATTATAGCATACATGTATATATTACACAGTACAAAAGAACTTTAAAGACACACGGTGTACGTGCTAATTAGTTTAAATGTAACATTATACTACAGCGATCTTCACTCTTATCCTTTACAAGTTCAACTTTATAAATTTTGCAAGTAGGTACACGTTTTCTCAAAATTTGCTTAACTTTTAATGGATATTGTACACGACTATTGTACATCAAACAATAAGTTTTCTTTATGGAAGTAGCTTAACGAGCAGCTTTAACGAGCGAATACAAAGAATTTTAATATTTCATGTGCACGCAATGCTTTAATATTTGGATATTTTACTTTACTATACGTTAATTACGGATGTAAGCTTGCAATGACACAGATGTTTCTCTCACGCGAACAAAAATACCTATTATCGGATAAATTAAGCGCAAAAATACCTATATATAAATATATGTGCTATGTGTATATATTTCGAATCGTCGACGTAAATTCTGCTCTTGTAAGCTGTGCCGAACAGAACTGAAGTTTTCAGAAGAGGTTCGAGTAAAGGGATTTTAAGATACTTGCAACCGTCTGCCATTGTAAAATGAAACTTCTACGATTGCAGCCAATTAGGTCAATAAGAGCAATCAAAGGAAAGCGCCCTAGCTAAAGATAGTATGAGAGACTATAGGGGGTCAGTGCATCTGTCTCTTCTTTTTCTATTTATTTGCTCTTCTCTCTGACTGCATTGGAAGCTTCGCTTTTGCTCCATATAGCTATATGATGCTCATAGTCGAAGACTTAATAAGCTTAAAATTTCCAGAAAATGTAATCTTCAACTATTTCACTTGTTCCATCCTTCGTGATCGAGGATCCACTACATATAATGCTACCGATTGATGCAGCAATACTCGAAGAATCGTTCAACGTTACGATAATTGGAACACAGCTAGGACATAATTTTGAACAGTCTTTGCAGCAACGATGCATCTATTCGTGTTGCAATACGCAGAATCGCGAACACGACGTATTTTACGTACACCGTACATAGTGAAAATTTAGATTTGGTTACACCCTATAATATACACGCGTGTTGTCATATCGGTGCACACGTCAGGTCTACTACTTCTTTCGCCTCTGTTTACTTGTTATTTTCTCAGCTTCTATATGAAAAATAATCATCAAGACTGAGATACGTACTTCCTACAAAGTTAGAAAGGTACACTACTGGGCGTATTAGATGCAACGAGAGAAACATAATATTTTATGACACGAAATATAATAGCATAGACCTCTCGGACGCAACGTGTGTCTCGTAGAGTCAAAAAGGTATCAAATCAATTTACACGTCTACCGATAGCTCTGTGTTACCAGAGCAATACCAAGTATCATAGCTTGAGCAACGTTTTTCGTTCTGAGATAACTAAGTGAATGCATATAGGAGTGATCGAATCCTGGGAGAATAACCCGAGTGTCGGTAGCTGTGTTACCTTAGGACCTGGAAGTCCCGGTGTACCAGGCGGACCAATTGGTCCAGTCGGTCCTGGTGCTCCCTTTTCACCCGGTGGCCCAACGTCACCCGGAGATCCTTGCCTGCCTTCGTGCCCAGGAAGACCTTCGGCTCCCGGAGGACCGGGTGGCCCCGGTGGTCCAGGTTCGCCTGGCTCTCCCTGTTACGTTCCAAGAGTGTTACGTCGTTACCGCTTTCTTCCGGCGAGAGCCCTCGACAAGAGTGTCTCTCGGTACTCGTCGGTTTGTGCCACAGACGGAGAAGGAACAGGAAAGGAGCATCGGAGAAAAATGTCTGGTGGTGAATATACAAAGAGGCAGACAGTAGAAGAAGAAGAAAGAGAGAGAAAGAGAGAGAGAGAGAGAGAGAAAGGAGAAGACGGCAGATAGAGAAAAAAGACAAACGGGAGGAACAGGATCGTGGACAGAGAGAGAGAGAGAGAAAGAGAGAAAGAGAGAGAAAGCGCGTGGAGAAAACTGTGCGTGTATTATATCGTATACCTTTAATTTATATTTTCGAATTTATGCTCGGAAGTTACAAGATATAAAGTACCCTTGAGATACGAACGTAATTATAGGTAACTCCCGTGGCTTGTAATATCGGGTCAATAAAGATATTTCGGTGTACGTATAATGGTACAGAGTCGATATAATGGAGGATTGTATTTGTAAAGAAGATTCGCTTTGAAGTCTCGAAGCGGAGGTTCAACTTGTAAGATCGAAAATTGCTAACTACGCGATATACGCGTACTCAGATGTGGTTTTTTAATGATCATTTTCGGTTGAGTATTAAAATCATGACTAAGTAACGTACGTAAGTAGTAAAAGATCGTATGACAAAGAGTTCAGCATTAACTTATATTGAGAATCTCGACAGTGAAATATTATTGAATCTTCAATTAACGCAAAAAAGAGCATTAGATACTATTTTGATACGAATGCTATGTGTATATAGAAAATGTTATATTTAAATGGTTGTTTAAAAAGAAAAAAAAAACGTCGAAATGGGTGACGTCTAAGCTTCTTAGAGCATACTTTGCAAGCGAGAAATACCTTTATGACGTAAGGAGCAGTATCATCCTCAAAGATAAACTCATCAAAACTTATTGAAACTTTCGCCCCGCGCGACATATCTGCAGATAAATGCTGTTCGAAATAAAACTTATACTAATGATTCGATATGATGGGAGAAGAAGAATTATTTTACTTTAGACCTATCTAGTTTATCCCTTCTGTTCCAAGATTTTTCTAAAGCTGGCTGAATTGAAAAAAATGGCATACATATGTATATATCATTTGTAAAATTCAATTATGTTCCACGCATAGTTTTAGATTCCGTGAGCATCATGCATAAGTCAGATAATATCAAACGAAAACAGATGCAAGTAAACTTATGTACTAAAATTCGGTATAAGTTTCTAAAAAATATCTTTGTTTCCATTTGGTATTGATACATCGAATGTAGCATAAGCACTAAACGATCTTTAAATTCGTATCGTAAACGATATACAGAGATACAAGAAAGCTAATATAATCTATTTTAATAATTCTAACTATGTGCATAAGTAGTGTACATCTTTTTTGAATCAGTATATAATACATATGTTAAAGATTCGTCTTGGATCGTAATCGATTTTAATATAAGACGAATCTTATACTTTTAACTTATTATCGTCATACGTTTTAATTGGAAACTAAATTCCAATTACAGTTGTTCATAAATTAAATCATTTTACGCGTAAGTAAGTCCGGCTGCTTACTTTTGAACGCTGGTGTACCTACGTACACACATGTATCATATACACACGCATTCATACATATACCTATGCAAACGATTTGATACATTCATCTAATGAAATATATGGCGTACACGTTGTACTACATTCTTAAAAACTTAACGGTCGTAATAAAATTCATAAAACAGGAAAAAAGAACATGCAATACACGCACGTGCGCGCACTTTCGTTCGTACAAGTGCGTTATTGAATTTGCGTGACATATTGGAGGTAAAATGACATGCAGAGAGAACAGGACCGTGTTTTTTTCTTTACAATTCAATTCAATTCAATTCCTCGTTATAATTTTCTATTTCTATATATGTATATAGGCTACATTTACGGCAGTACAACCACTTATGGAGAATCGAGTGAGTCTACATACAAAAATGAATCGAAAATACGCAATAAAATCTTTTGGCGAAAAATTTCATTTTCTGAAAAATTAAATTTATAAATAAATAATATATGTGTATATATATATATATATATATATATATATATATATACACACACATTAAAAGAAAAGATTTAGGCAAGCGCGCGTATTGAAAAAATGTTCAAATTCGATCAATTTCTCGATTCATTTTTCGATTCGATTTCATCTTTACATATGTAGAAACAAAATATTCTTGATTGTATCGCTCGTTTGAAGGCACCCTATACGACGTATATGTATCGAGATGGTTGGAAATTCTTTTTGTGCATATTTTATTTTTGGCTCACCCTTGAAGATCATTCTAATTGTATTACTATTATCGTTCTTATTTTATCATTATATTTGTGTTGAAAATGCAAGCGGTGTATTGACGTTTGACTCTGTTAACTCTCTCGCGATTATGAATTAATGCGCTTCTATTACAATTGCAGTTCGCTTCCATTGCTTCTAATTTTTAGCTTCGTGCTTCAAGCAAATTTTCCAATTGAAAAGTGGTCCAGTTAACGGGTTAATTCCACTTGTAACAATGCTGAACTTTGAAATGTTCAAAAAATGTTTGAGGTATAAATCTAGTAGCGTCGAAGAGCTAATACGTTAAAATTTGTCTATCGAATTATTCGTTTATGAATTGGAACTGTTCTCAGCGATGAAACGCAAAATATTCCTATATCAATCCAATATCAAAAAGTAAGAACCACTCACTTATGTAATACAAGCAGTTCAACATTTATTTCGCTACTTTATTAACAGTAATCTTAAAATGCGCACGCGTCTGTCACGTAGCTGGTAACATAAAAGGATAATCCCAAGTAATCATAATATAACAATTGATGAAAGTTTGCAATGAAAAACAACAGATCCATTGTACTTTTATTATTTATTACTTACTCTCGTCGCAATCCAGCTAGCGAATGATTCTAAATTAAATTCTTAGCAAACGTATACGATAAAATTATTTCCTACACGGCCCTGAGGAAGAAGGTATAAAAGAATGAAACTTGGTATGTAAGTTTTAAAATAAGAAGGTGCAAGGTAAATTGTATGTCTTTGTACGACGAACGATCATAAAGGAAAATTTTAATACGTTTCATCCGTCTTTAAAGGTACTGCTCTGAAAACTTCCTTTACGTACGTTATTGTTCGATTCACCAGGCAAACGAGGTTTCTATGTAAAAATAAAGCATTCAAGGCAAAAAGACTTTTTCTCCGTTGTTCGTTTCAATGCTTCTCTTGAATTCTATAAACGCTTCTTTTATATTTAAGCAAAATCTTCTCCACCTTTTTCTCTATTCAATGTACATAGCGCAACAGATTGTATTCGTTCTTCCGCAAGAATGACATATTTCTTAATTAAGCACATTGGCAAGGCGAAGAAATGTATGGAGTATTTGTCGCGTGAAAAATACGAAATCGAATGCCTGGAGAATCGATGACAAGAAAAGGACGAGGAGGGGGCAGGGGCTCCCAAAGAGCAGGCGCACTTACTTTCAGTTGTATGATGGTCTGCGCTGAGATATTATGCCCTTGCTCCTGAAGTCCCTAGAAGTAGGTCAACACTACGGGTAAAAACCAAATCGCTACCAGACGAAAACATAGGGGTAACGGGGGTAAGTGGGAAAACCTAAAATGGATATTTTGGGATATCTCGTTTTCTCATTGCTCTTCCGTATCCAAGACATGCCCAGAGATATACCTAAATACTGTAACTTAAAGTAAATACCATTACCAACCAAAAACCAAATACGACAAAATGCGAGGACCACCCTTTCAAGTAGAAGAGTAAGCGCCTCGATATAAAGCAATGAAATGTATCGAGAAACGAAATACGATTTCGCCACGTACCAAATGGAAAAAGTTGTTTGTTGTATATCGTGACCTAAATGTAAAGTTATATATTTCCCGATATTAAAATCCTGCAAACTTTCCGTATGCCAATAATTCCGTGACACATTGTATATTGCTCGAGCATTTTTTACTTTGCTCGGCGAGAGCTATAAATCGCTGAAATCGCTAAAATCTCAGGCTCTTTCCTTCATCAACCGGTGTCGACTAACATACAGCAATCTCCGAGTAACAGCAAAACCCCATTCTTACATTTGAAACAACAACTTCTTCCTTGGTGGTATGTATATCTGTACGCTGCACTACCGAAGTAGTAATTCAAGGAAAAGAAACAGAGGCGCTCTTCTTCCACGTAAAAGTGTCGTCGTCGCACTTTAAACCAACGAGTGAACGCTACACCGAAAGCACCGCACGAGGCAACGACTAGAAATAGGATTGCGTCTAGGAGCGAGGACAGAAAATTCGACGGAGATAGATTCCAAACGTGGTGATGAGGTACAAGGTCTGGTAAGGAGGTAGAGGTTCGTGGACACGGTGAGATGGGTCGAGGACGATGGAGCGAACATGGAGCAGAACGGTAGACGGAACAGAGAGAAAGAGGTAGAGAAGAAGAAACAGAAGAGGTTACAAGAAGCGGGAGTAGCGACGACGAGAAGAGATTTCTGAACCGCAACACGAGCCGTGTTGCCTTCCGAAGAGGCCGGTTACCTTCAGAGCGACGATTTCCGCATAGCCAAGCGTCCCGCCGCGGAGCGTCGTCACCGACCTCTTTAACCCTAATCCCTGTGCATTGACCCGTAGGCGGAAAGATGGTTTATATTGTTAATCTGTATCATCGAAGATCGATACGTTGACGAGAAAAAAAAAAAAAAAAAAGAAAAAGAAAGAGTACGTCACAGCTTGCGCCACGGAGCCATCGAGAGTCCTCTTTAACGATCTTCCGATCCGAGACGTTAACGACTTTCTAACGAGTACTTCTTCTACACCTTATATCATCGATATCGATTAATTTTTGAACAGATCGTTCGCTATAATTGTATTATATCTTTTCTTGTCTTTCGCTGTATCACGCGCGCGGATGTGGTTCGATGATCCGACATTTTTGGTAATCCGCTATCGCCCAAGTACCGAGTCTGTCGGATTAACGAAACTCTCCTGTTCGTGGTTATGTAAATTAAAAAGTTACGAAGCGTTAGAGAGAGATAGAGAGAGTTAGCGACTGTTGGATGTCAGTTCTAATGGGCCACGGGAGAAAAATAATCACTTTGTATGCAAATAGTAATTTCGTGGGCAAATACGTATGTAGGGTTTAACTTTCCTGTAATCAATTTGAGCTCTCTGTACTCGCGTCCTCAATTAAGATCCTCCATTTGAACTGTTCATTATTTATCGAATATCGATGTAAAGAATCCAATAAAGAGCATCGAAACATATTGCGTGGACTCTTGATCGCAACGTGACAAATTATCAGCGAGAATCGATACGAGTCGTATTCGGCACTTTGAATCGAGAACACAGGCTTCGGATCTTTAACCCTCTCGTTTCCACGTTAATCGTACACAAATGATAGACTTACGCATGAATTTTATTTGCAAACGATACTTACATGTTCCTAAATCTAACGATTTATTCGTATTTGTCGTGTGATTTACACAGAGAAATTACGAACGTATTATATCTGTGGTAGTTAAATAATTTGGAAATGAAAGGGTTAGATGTATAAACGTACGTCTGTATATTTGGGCGTAACTGTAATTCACGCGTTGTCGTAATTGATGCCGCCTCTGTTTCGTCAACACCGGCTGCTAAACATTACCAAATGCCAATTATAGTTAAGAACGAAGCCGTTGTTCTCGATCGTCGAGCTAACGAGAAACATCGAGATTCACTGTTCTCAAGTTTATGCAAAATTTCTGGCGGAAATTACCTTGATGTACGAGTACGTGTAAAACGTTGTTCCAATCGAAAAACTTGGTTTCAAAAAGATTATTTTTACGAGATCGTTCTGCTTCAAATTTAATTAGAAATTAAGGAAAGTACACATAAGGAATGCCATAAAACAGTCCACTAATACAGAAACAAGATTCAATGGATTTAATCGTATTCTTCGTAATAAGAAATTTATACTCTAATTTTTATATTGTCTTGATTTCTTCTCGAGTTCGGCTCCGCAGAATACCGGAACAGAGTAAGAAACGCAAACTTCTATTATCCGGCCATTTTATTAATTAAACATTGTGCCTTTTGCTCATTCGTTATGGATGAGACTTCGTTATTCTCGACGTAATACAAACTCGCATTAATCAGAAATAGCGAAAGCAGGAGCAGCGAGAATTTCTTGTTTCGTCCGAGTGGAGGATGAACATTCCCTATTTCTCATTGGTATATGTAGGTGTACGACTTTAACGTTATTTAATATGGACATTCGTAAACAGAGCATCGGACACAACGCGACAACAAATATCTCTTTATAAAAGCAATGCAATCTGTGTCGTATGTAATCAACGATACTACAAGTCACCAACAGAAATAAACGAATATTTTTCGATTGAAACATGTCTCTTTCAGTATGCATATCACGAGGTGTGTAAATAAATCGTACAGTCTCTGTCGAGGAAAATACATCGTTTATCCTTCGAATCATTTTGATTCAGGCCCCGCGTACTCTTCTCATTTTTTTTTTTTTGCGTTACAACTGTTACCGGTAGAAAATTTTCACGAGATTGGTTTCTAAAGAACGGGAAACAGATAAGGAAGATCGAAGAAGAAACGATGTACTTTCGCGTTACACGTACGTCGTTTACTAGCTGCGTAATGCGCTCTCGTGCTGTTTCTCTAGACTCTAGATAACGTAGCTAGATACCTTTACTGCGGAAAAGACGTCAAAGCCCGGACTTCCCAGTTCGCCTTTCTGTCCTTTTTCTCCGGGTCGTCCCTGAAAACGAAACATACCACGTTGTATTTGATGGAAAAATAACGTTGTGCCATAGCGGGACTGGGAACAAAACCATCGTCCTTTTCCACGAGTTTTGAAAACGTTTGTTTCGAATTTAACCAACTGACTTTTATATCGTACCACCGTGAACAATCGAGCGTTGTTTCTTCGCGAAGCCATCGGCATTCGTTCATGGCTGTTTTCGTTGTTAGGCGAATTATTTATTCTCGAAATAATGTATAACAGCGTAAAAAAATATCCAATCGGATAAATTTTACAGGTTTCTTTATTCATCGCGACGAATCATCGTTTTAAATTCAGCTCGCAAATGTATTCGTGCTGCGGGCTTTCTTTTTACTTTTTTCCTTTTCTTTTTTTCACTTAAAAGCGTTTAATTCTTTCACTGATAACGAAATTGCATATAATTGCTTTTATACCAGTTATTTTTTTTAGAAAGAAAATGCGACGTAATATTTTAATGGCTTTGACATTTTTTAAGCTCTGGTTTACGATATATTTGCATATAAATGGTAAATTTAACGTATGAAGCTTGTCGCGTGAAACGGGTTAATTAAGAGTTCCCATTTAATTGGTCTTTTGTGTAAAAAAAATTTTACTTTCATGCCGTGAAATTTGAATTGCGCAGATCCGTACTTCAATTAGTTGATCGTATTCGGCTAATTTATAATAGCGTGATCTACTTCCCTTCCAGTTTCTTAAGCTCTATGTTATTATTTATTAGTAAACGAACACGTAAAAGTAATTTAAGTGCACAAATAATATTCATCGCGTTCAAGGAAGTTTGTCGATTAAAAGGTAAATCAGGCTAGGAGAAAGAATAAAAGCACCAGCACCGAATATTAGGACTAAAAGTTTTTTAGCGGTATAAACCGCCGTTGTAGTCGCGTAGGTAACTTCTAATAATATTAACCCACTATTTTATGGTTTCTTCAAACAATTGCTTCGTATTCTAGATTTGAGGAAATCGATCGACTGTGACTGTTTAAAGAAACAGACCGCGCGGTGAACTGAAATGGCGTGTATCCAAAGTCCACTTTAAGGAGTTTAAGCACAAGGAAGCACAAGGATATCGACGAAACTCTAACTAACATTTCGTTTCTTGGCAACAACTGCAATTTAAGAGATATCGTCGTCAGGTATTCTGAATAAAATTTCGGATAATGCTTTCGAATCGAACGCGACCGGGCAACATCGTACGTAAGAGACCAGTTCTCGTGTGTAAGCCGATCGAAATTCTTTCAACCAGACCACCATCGACAGAACAAATATCGCGTGATATTTGCAATGCACTCATACCATCGTACCTGGCATCCTCGTTTTCCTCTTTTCCTATCTATGCGTGCTTGTACATCCGTACGTATTACCCGCCTACCAATTCTCGTTTCACTCGTTTCGTTTGCTCTACGACAAAATGCACGTATAACACGTGCTTCGTGCTGTTTTTCGAATGAGATGTTTCAAGTATTTACGATTACACGCCACGTATACGTCACGTTTCGAGAAACAACGACATTCTAAAGCGTCTTGCAGCGAACTATTAACCCAAAAGTCTGTCTTTGTTTCGACGAAATTTCTATTGACTTTCTAATTGAACGAATTATAGTAGAAAGTTACTGCCAGCAAATACGTTTGAATTTAGAATTAAAAATCTATGTTCGTTAATAACGAAAAGAATCTGTTTCCTTTGCCCGTCAATTACGAAAATATCTTTGGGAGTGTTTTAATTTAGAAGCTCAGTTACCGGAATTTGTTTTACACGCGCATACGAATTAACGTATTCGCGAATAATCTTTCAACGCAGTACATTTTTCTCCTGTTCACGTTCCACCGTATCAAACCGATTATTTGTTTTTCCGAAATTCCAGTGCGACCAGTTTAGCACGCGTTTCAACATATTTGTAATTGCGAGTAATGTCGTTCCTCGTTTTTCTCGAATGCAAATTCGTTCCATAACTGAATTTTAATTTTATTAATCAACTCAGATATTCCGATAATTCTGCCCGAACGCGTTATTTCTTTCTTTTTGTCATTTTTCTTAAAAATACACATCCTGAAACAATGTCCGCGTAAACGGTTTGGATTAGAAGTTGTACGTTTCACCTTATAGGCACAACGCTTTCGTATAAAGCTGCTATTCGCGTTAGAATTCGAGCCGTGAATGATTTATTCATCTGCACACATATTCGTGTCGAATCGCCAAACGATAAGCAGCGCGATTTAATCCGCAATTATATCTACAACATGTATAATTAACACGGATTGCGTTACTCCTACTATCAATTATTGGCCATTAACGTCTCTTAGTTTAACCATCGATAATTCTACTATCTTCGTTTTTCATATATAATCTATTATCTCGCTAACTGTAAATTCACTTACTCTGTGGTATGCTAGGTACATAATTATCACGTTATCGCACTGTAATTTTCTCCATAGCGAAAAAAAAGTATTTACTGAGTTTATATTGTTACATATGATCTGATCAAGAAAAATACGAAATACCGTATCCACAATTCATTCACGCTTATCGTGTTATCTGATTCGAACAAAATAATGATTGATATTTAAGTACATAACGATAGATTAATATCTGTACAGTAACATTGAACATTTTTGCACATCGTATGTACTATTCCATGTATTCGTGTACATATATACACTTTGTATCCTACTGCTCTTAAGTTATGTTAATTGGATCAAACCCAATGAAAAGATCATCTACTGCGAAAACTACGCTAAAATAAGTAGGTTATTCGTGCACTTACCGGCTCACCTTTTGGTCCATCTAACCCAATAGGTCCCTGAAAGAACACTCTAGTAAGTTCGAATAGTCGATGGAACGGTGAAGAAAGATGAAAAATCGAAAGGCTGCGGGCACCTTTCGAAAAATAAAATCATTCCTTGCGATATAATGTACGTATGCGAGCATACGACAGATGGAAGGAACATCGAGTGTTGTAGAACATCGAAGTGCTTTCAGATACGACGTTTATTTTACGACACCCAAGATTACATGCATGTATTAAAATTATATTATATTAACACATTTCGATGTGCTTCAATAGGGATAGTAAACGTAATCCAAATTTACAAATACAATAATTTAATAATTCTCATTTAGAAGATACGGGAAATTACGTTTCATCGTCTCTCTATCGTCGTATTTATATCCGTGTCGACGATACACGCGTCGTCGCTTTTCAAATAACAAACTGACGTTCCAAAAATCGCGTGCATCTGTATTTTTTTCTTTTTTAGTTTACTTCAAACAAACTACTATTTTTCCACACAAAACTTTTACTTCAGTCGACGTTACGGCGAAACGTCATATCTGAAAGCAAATGTCAAACTTCAATTTCACGATCAGTATATGTATGGGCGTAAAAAAATTGAGACTGTGGAGAAAAGTGTAAAAAAGGATATTGCTCAAAAATTTAGGAAAAAAAGCGCAAATTTAACGAACAAAAGATCACAGAGACAAGAGAGAGAGAGAGAGAGAGAGAGAGAGAGAGAGAAAGAGAGAGAAAAAAAACAAAAAGGCTACGTGAAACACATTAATTCAAAATATGATTTAGTTGGTGTTACGTGCATACGTGAAAGACGGTAAATGGAGTGCACAAAAGGCGACACGAAAGAGAGACAAGGAGCGAGAGAGAAAAAGAAAAAGAAAGAAAGCAGACAGACAAAGTGATAGAAGAATGGAAAGAAAATAAAAAATAATATACCGGAAAACCGTTCTTGCCCGGCGTCCCGGCCACACCCTGTAAGAAGGGGTATACAAAATTAAAAACTCGTTTACAGAGGACAAGGGTTAAGTGCTCTCGCGTTCATGCAAAAAGCAATTTATTCCGCTGACCAATCGTGTCGCGGTTATCGTGATGTACATAATGTTAAGGGCCACACTACACCGATAATTATTCCAACCAATTAGATATTCTCATGGCGGCCAACTACCACACGAGTATGTACTTTGGTTATCAAAACTTGGGCCGATCGCGGGTCAACTTTGGTGACACGCTTGCTATACCGGTCTTTCGTGCAACGATCAATAACTTCATCCACACGATCAAACATAACATTTCGAGCGAATTTCGTTTAAACTGATTTTTCTCCATTACTCGAACGATCCTCGACGTTATCCGCTAACAAATGGTCGCAGCAATTTCAAAGAGGAGAGACAACTTTCTTCTTTTCATCTCACTCGTGGACTAATCGTTCTTTGTTGGATCTTTAATCTCGAACTAATCTTCTTTTTTCTATCGATACAACGACGACTTTCTTAACGAGTAGTAAAATATTAGCGAAGCGCGTCTTCGTCGCGAGCTGCGTATTTATTCAAACTGCAAAATTTGGAATATTTTCATTCTAAGCGGCTGTTCGCTGATAAAAATAACCGTCAAATATTTGACGATCTTTGACGAAAAGCTACATTTATTATTCAACTTGTACAACTCAATGATGTTGAAAACCTTGATATAATGAAACGTCGAGTATCGCGTTCCTTTCGTAACAGGAAGTCGAAAAATACTTTCGTACATACAGTGTGTGCCGGCAGTTATGAATTCGAGGAAACTACGAATATGTATCGTTAGCGAACTACATCATGCTTTTCCGCTGCACTCTAAAAACACGCACACTCCACGTGCGATCACGACGGGTGCGCTACGGGAAAATAAGGACTAAAAAAAAAAAAAAAAAAACAAAAGGAAAGGGATTGAAACGAACGGAGGAACGGATCTACTCACCTGCGGGCCTGGTTCCCCGGGATCACCTTTTTTCCCTTTTTTCCCCCTTTTTCCAGGAGGACCTGGCTCACCGGGAGGACCTATAACAGGAACAAACAATAAATCGATACCTCGCGACGCACTTGAACGAAAAAAACGGTAGGGCGAGGACAGGAGGGTAGAAATGAGTTTTTGGCGCTGCGAGCGAAACGTGGTCCCGTGAAAGACCCGACGACGACGGTGACCACGTTAACGACGGCCACGCAAAGACCCAAAGGGGGATAAAAAGGCAGGCCGCCTCTCTTCCCCGATCGAACGCGAAACGAAGTTACTTGCCCACTCGACGTGCCGCGTTAAGGATATTTTCGAAAATTCTCGTCGACGTTCCGTACACGGTTATGCAACACGGAATCAATCGATCCTTGGGGCTACGCGCGCAATTTCGACGAACGTTTTAGGTTTCTGTCGCTGCGTCTGTCGGGTAATAAGGTTTTCCGTAACCGCATTTCCGTGTAAGGCGTTCCATAATGCGTGATACGGTGTCGCCGGGAAATTCTATCTACCGGATTTCCATCGTTTTTCCATTATAGTACGGAAATCGTTTTCTTTTCGTTACTTCTCTCGTCGTTTACCTCGCTACCTTGTTACTTGAACAAACAGTTCCTTTATTTACGATACGAACAACTTTGAGGACTAATTACAGAAAAAACTACGACGAGTTAAAACAGCGAAGATCGAAAATTCTTTACGACTATCGATGCGATTGAATCTCAAAACGGTACAGCGGGAGAGCAGCGAAAAACGTGATCGATCGGGAATTCAACTTTTATTTATCTTCTCTATTAGGGGCACGTCGTGTGCGTTATCCTAATTTCCGAGAGGAAGCAGGGAACGTTTTCTCGTGGAACAACTGAATCCACATATATTCTCCGACTGCTTCCACTAGCTCGGACATTTGCGCAAAGCGGAGCGTTTTGCTCTTCTTTCGTTCGTCGATTTGCACGTGATGGGTGATGATATTCCGAACACGGTCACGAAGAAAACGAAACGGAACGAACGCAACGGGGTTGGGCATGGGAACAAAAACAAAAGGGGGAGAATAGGATGGAGGTAGGAATGAACGATATTAGTCGGGCGTGAACTAACTTTTCGTGAAGTTTTTTACAATCCAGGACACGAATATAAATCTCCGCGCCAGCTGACGAGAACCAGAGATGAAATAAGAAACGTGCTAACAAGGAAAGTTCGAGGGTCGATATCGGCAGATATTGAGGAAACTTGAAAATAATTCCCCGGCGAGGTCGCGATCTACGAAGAAAAAAACTTGCCAAACATTTTTTGCTAGCAACACGGTTTTATCGCGGTGTAAATATAGCATGCAAATAGATTTTAAACAAAAACGACAGTAACAATGTCGATTCGAGTCATTTGTGATTCGCAGGAAACTGATTAATTTTGCAAAAAATTCCTGTTCTTTTTTTTCTTTTAATAGAAGTTATCACGCGACATTTTAGCGATTTTTATATTATTGAATAAAAGAATTGGTTTTATTAATTTTCGATGTGATCGTGGTATTGAAACGATAAACTGTGTAAGTAAGAAAAAAATAAAGTACGATTTTTGTAGTGGGAAAGAATGTAAATTCTAGCTACCATTTATTCTCCCTCTAAATCTGTAGAGGCTGCGACCAAGAGTCGAGAGTCAATAGCATTCGAATGATAAATGGCAGAAATAAAAAAAATAAGAGAAACGCGATTTTCAGTTCTATCGGAAATCTTCGTTTCTGACACATACGTCGTTTACCATTTCAACCCTTTAATTAATATCTACGCGTCGCGTTGGTATGAAATCACTCTCTAATCCCAGTTAAGCTGGCTAAAAAACAGCCGTGTATCATAGCTGCTACGTTCGCTCGGATTTATTTCTCACCAGCAGCTGTTCGTGCTTTTATCATCGTTATTCCCGACAAGTACAACCTTTAAGTATTTCCTTCTTTCCTCTCTCCAAAAAAAAGAAAAAATAAAAAACAAGAAAAAAACAAGGACAAGAAAAAGGAAGAGGTAAAAAGAGAAAAGAAAATAAGGGCAAAAGAAGAAGTTAAAAAGGGAAGATGATATGTCGGCGCGCGGAGCACATCCACCTATCATAGGATTATCATCAACGCAGAGAGTCCAATGAAGACATCTGTTTGATGCTCTCTGCTATTACGAACACGGTGGTGCAACGAGAGAAATAAGGAGAGCGCGAAAGCGCAAAACGACAGGGATTTTAAGCTATGGAATAGCAGAAGGTGCAGCAAGGACGTAAAAAGATGGAGTAAGTAGCTTCTGACGCAGATGACACAACTAAGAGAATCAAGGCAATCGATCGCTGTATTCCAAGAGAAATCGAATAAGCTAAACTAATTGAAAGAGAATAAAAAAGAATATATATATATATATATATAAGAATATAAGAATATATATATATATATATGGTTGGTCTGTGATGGTTGTTCCCATTCCTTTTCTCAAACGTTCCTTTACCTATGTATCTCGGCTCTCGCTGGTTCTTGATGTAGCTAGAAGTTTTCTTCTCCTTAGAGTTCTCGTCAAACCACAAATGACGAGCAGAACCACAAAGTGTACTCTCCGTGAATTCCGGCAAGTAACGAGGAAAGTTGTACGAAAAAGGGGAACAGTCGAGGGGAACAGCCTTGATCGCTCTTCTCCTCTATGTACATATATGTACGTATGTATATTAGTAGTACGCCAAGTTTCTCCGTTGGCCGGGTGCGCGCGCTTTTGTGCGACTACTATTTCCGGTTTAAAGATCGTGCTTTACGAAGAAGACGAATCGGTCTCCGCGGTCCAAGTGGGACGAGCAGTATGTCCGGAGTAGTAGCCCGAGTCTACGGGGGATACTAGAAGGAAAAACATAGGTGGGTTAAGTGAGTGAAGGGAAGGCGAAAAGGAGGAAGAAACCTTGTAGTCTAGACACGACGAAAATACTCGTCCCGCTTGGAGGTGTGCAATAAAACTGCGCTTTGCACCTCCGTTTTACTCGGCTGGGACGGTTGTTCCCGTAGGAACGTTTCACGCGGTAGGGGAACTCGGCCGACCCCTTGGTGAAAGTCTTTCGCGCGAATAAGAACGAGATTAACGCGACGCTTTGGCAACGTTCCGAGGGCAAGGGACTAAGGCGAGCTCGCAGTCGCTCCACCAACTTAACGACACTTCGTTTTCGTTTACAGAATAGCTTCGGGCGACCGGAAAATGAGCGACCGATACAAAGAACCTTTTACGGCCAGATATCCGACCATGCTTTTGGGAAACGAACGGTGCTGCATATTGATCGTTACCCGCTTTCCACGAAATTAGCCTTATTTCCTTATTACTCGTCTCTCGCGGACCCACCAATTTCTCTTCTACGACTGGCTGCCGCCTTTACGTTTCAGATTCGAGTTTCGCGCATAACCAAAGCGTCCTTTCTAATATGTCTGATATTTCTAATACGAAATTTAATTAGTAACAGTTATTTTATTTTTTTTTTACTAGCTGGATGAAATCTACTATTATTTGTTATATCTCGAGTCGTACGAATGGGAGAGAAATAGTATCCTCTCGCTTCCCCTCTCGTATCCGGATTCGCATTAAATGGTTTTTCACATTTCAGAGAACAACAGTATTTTTAAATGTAAAGCTTGCGGTTCAATTTTCAAAATGCAAAGAGATAAGCCACAACACGGATGATCCGATTTCGGCGAATTGATATTCTGCTACAGTGCATTCTATAACTCTAACGAGTATTCGATGCGAAATTGAATAGAAATGTTTATTTCATAAAGAAACAGTATTCGAGTCTCTAAAGCGTTATACATGGTTCTATATACGATTATATTTAAAAGAACGTGGTTTCTGAAATAATTTCCTCATTAGAGACATTATATTCTGTAGTCTAATTTAATGCAGAACTTTCGCTTCTACGTCGCGATTTTCTTTGAAATAAATTATTTTTTCAGTTTTTTAGCTCTCAATTGGCATCGTTCGCACTTTGAAAATTTGTAAAATCGACCAAATTCCAGCACTCTTTTATAGCGAAACTTTCTCAATCAAAGGCGTTGCGTAGAATAGAAAAGAGCTTGCAAATGTTTGCAAATTTATTTATACGGTATACGGGAATATAAACATTCGTTTCTGTAGTTAAATTTACGACTTTGACGAGAGTTTGTTGCAGAATGGTGTTTTTGTAGTAAAACAGTGTAATATTCGTTTTACCATGGAGAAAGAAAAGTTGGAAAAATCTATAGAGCAAACAGAATCGTATTTCACGTTTGCTTCGAAATTGTCCCGGAAGTGTAACTGCCGTTTTTCATTGGATGAATCGATAGTCTAGCATTTTTGTTTAATATATCGTCAGTCGAATATTTGTTGTCTAATTGCACCTTTACGCGCCCGCGTTCATCGAGATTTGATAAATATCGTACTTTATTAAACTACCTGCGAAACATACGAGAGTTTTCTATATTACCTTTCATTCGCTTCCAATATGTTCAATTAAAATTATACTACTTGTCAAATTGCAAAACTGTAATTCATTCCTGAAATTCTTGTAATTGATCATTTTAACAGTGATAATACATCCTCAATGAACGTGCAATATTTATCGGGTAACCGATTGAATACTTACAATATAACTAAGTGATTAATGGCTAGATCGATTGGATACTCATAAAATGGCCAAATGATTAACGATTAACCCGATTAATATTTGAGAGAGAGAGAGAGAGAGAGAGAGAGAGAGGGGGGGAATATTTGAGAATATTTAAAAATATATAG
Organism: Bombus waltoni; assembly: GCA_014737395.1. Classification (NCBI taxonomy): domain Eukaryota; kingdom Metazoa; phylum Arthropoda; class Insecta; order Hymenoptera; family Apidae; genus Bombus; species Bombus waltoni. Next base: position 1,222,052 of record JACXII010000046.1, on the reverse strand, counting down.
AATTTTATAGAATTATTTTATAGAAATTTATAGAATTTTGTACGTACCGTTATTTATTTTGTGGATATGATATGAATTTCTAAGCGTTTATAAATACATATAATGATAGTACACAACGTGTGTTAATATTTGGGAGCAAACAGGTTTTTCTATTAATGTTTAACTTCGCAGTAGTACTTTTTCATTAGAACGAAACTTTATTTAACGCTTGAGTAAACCAACTCCTGTCGATCGAATCAACTTATTTGAACGTGAATTCCTATTACATAAACTTCGATTACATACAATACGAACTATCTGTCTCCTGACGAACTACAGGAGAAATGCAGTTCCACGAAACCTACAATTTTCTTCGACGAAAGATTTCATCGCCCGTACCATCTTGTCACCAATTTGTCTTGTTCGATGATTCCAAACTATCAACGGATTTCTTATCCAGCACTCGTACATACATACATACATATATATATATATATATATATATACATATATATATATATATGTATATATATACATGTATATATATATGTATATATATACATATATATATATACATATATATATATATATATATATATATATATATATATATATATATATATATATATATATATATATATATATATATATATATATATATATATATATATATATATATATATGTATGTATGTATGTATATATATATATACACCTTGTCTTACATGAATGAAAACAGGACGAAACTGAGAATCACTGAAGCCGATAGTCCGAGAGGCAAACGGAGTACACGAAAGCAAACGGAGGGGTGGCAGAAGGTAAGACGGGGCAAAGGAAAGCGGAGCAGAAGGCAAGGTAGAAGCTGAGGACCTCACATGTTGCGGCCGCGGGCCAGTACGGTTATACCAGGCCCAGCTCCGATTCCCGCCCCGGTAGTTTCCCATGATTGAGATACGTAATCGGTATTCCCTGACGTATCTTCCACGCTCACCGTTCTCAACGGCGTTTCATGCTCCCGCACAGAGACGATGCTCCTTTCTTTCCCTTCCTGCCCCTATCTCTCTCTCCCTCTCTCTCTCTCTCTCCCTCTCTCCCTTCTTTTCAATTCCCGTTCGTTCGTGCACGCACGCTCGCTGCCAGTCCCTTTCTCTAAATCACGCTTGTCCTCTGACACGAATATGCCTACGATGGAAGGGAACCACGGGTTATGCGAGGACGTAAGTGATTCGCAAGCTCTTTCGAGATCGTGTCGATTCCTTTCAATCTCGAACTTGCCGAGCGTTTCTTAAATAGTCGGTTAAGTGGATTTAACGCATATTTTTATTTGGTAGGTATGTTCGTGACGGTGCATGACACGACAGTTAAGTTAGCGAACTGTTAATGTTAACCGCGAGATGGAGTCGAGTGTCAGTGTGCTGAAGCTGTATTTGATAAATGAGAAGCGAGTCTAAGTATGTAATATTGTCGTAAACACACGTATGTGCCGAGGTTGATGAAGTTACGCCGAATTAATCATTGATCCGATAACGCGTGAAATAAAAAGTCTAGGTATAGCGCAGTAACTTTCGCCTAATAAAGGTAAAATTTTGAAATTCGTTCGACGATCGAAGAGTTAGGTTCTGATCATTTCCTTTCTCGTAAATGTCCTGTTACACTTAGGAACGTGTATTATCGGATAAAATACTAAACCGCGTGGAGATACACGTTGCCTTTAAATTCGCTGTAATCTTAATCGTTCGTCGAATTTCATTACGAAGAAGAAGGTAACAACTTGCCGAACGATCCAATGAAATCGGTAATACTTAAATCCTCCTTTTGCCTTTGACCCGATAAAGCGCAATCGACTTCGATCCTTCTTTAACCCTTTCAGCTCCAAGTTCTTTTTAGTCCAGAACCGAAACCACTCTGGACTAAGTACTTACATGCTTTCCCTCTTCCGATACGTATTATATCGATCGTGTGTCAAATTCGTACGTTTAGACATCTCTGGAAATGTTAAACATTAAAATCGTTTGGAAAGTTTTATCGTAGCGCGACGGCTGTATTAACGAATCTCAAAGGCCAAACACTTTGGAAGGTTCGGATGTCGGTGTCGGTAGATATTTGAAACACGGGATGATTCTATTTCATCATGCAGATAAGTGTCTAAGAAAGCACGGAATACCTATTCGTTATGCGCCGCTTCGGAACTAACAAGTTTCCAGACCTCGCGGGAGAAAGTTTGATTAGGAATTTCAGAGATACAGAGACTTGGCGTGCATCAGCGTGATTATATTCATATTCTCATTGTATAGTTATTAACGTAATTATACTTGGAAATTTTCGCGCAGGGCTTCTTTAATATCAAGAGTTTGATCTTCCGATAAGCGCCAGTGTATTTAAGAGATACTTGCTCGAATATCTATTAAAAGTATCAAATGGCATAAAAAGTTCTGTACGCGTGTGTAACACCTCGAGAGCTTCTTACGATTTTACGAGTTTAAATTTACCGGATATAGGAAACTTCTACTCGCAAAAGTACACAAAGCATGAAACTAAAGCCACGAAACTTTTATCCACACCTAACACTGTGATACCCCGGTCACTATCTACACGTATATCGAATCCCGGTTCAACTTGATTCGTTCTTTTTTTCCAAGCTACTTGTACACCTTTACATAACGCGCGACAAGAAAGTTGCAGATAGGCGCGCCATCGCGTACTCGATATCACCTGCTGCTACCGCTTCTCTGGCGCGGACGTCCGCCGTATAATATGTCCATTAAGCGGTTTATCGAAGGAAGATATAAGAACACTTGGGGAACAGGGACTCGGTTTCTGACATTCTACGGGACGAGTTTTAATACGCGTGCGTGTGTGGTCCGCGATTCGATTTCCAGCAGGGCCGTGGTGGCGGGTCGGCTTTATCGAGGCGGGACGAATCGCAGTAGCGTAGGCAATTCACTCGAGCGACGCACCGCGTCGCGGTAAGAGGGAATTAACGAACTCCCGGAGGACCAGCCTGTATGTGACGATAATATCGCCGACCGGTACGTGACCGAATGTATCATTCTGATAACGACGAACTCGCAATTACAGACAAATAATGCGCGTTCTCCGTTCTATCCCGACTATTGTATAATTACCAATACCGCCGTCACGAAGTTGCATTGCGTTTTGTTCGTTTCAGACCTCGTTAGATAAACGCAATGCGAGCACTCGCTGGCTCATTCAAGTATTTCGTTATTTATTTTATGATATCCTGGTATCTTTGGATAGGATCAATAATGTGCCGAACCAATTCAATCTACGCTTTTCAGGGTTCACTACGCTATACAGGGTTTTTAAATCGTCGGTAGGAATTTCGTGGCGTATAGTTTTCAGACGGGAAGCAACGAAACAAAACTGTTCAACGATTATGAAAGCGTAATTCGAAAAGTTTTATTACCCGTGGAATCGATACTGCAGAATGCTAAACAACTCGAATACTTACGCGCGCTTTTCATCTGACTGTAAAGCCTGCATAATCTGCACTTTGTGGCCACACGCGTGAATGCAGTTATGAATGACCTTTCGAACGGACAATCGCGAAGAATCGTCTAGTTGATCTTTGGAAGAAACGCTCCTCCGATCGATTCAGAGGTGCGCAGTCTCCTCGTTCTTCTCTTTTCTCTGTCTTTATCGTAACACGATATAACACAATATAATGTATATCGCTGTATGTACTACTGTAGCACGTTACGATTTTCTTTCGTATTCTATTATTCATCGTACTATCTGAGTTTTAGTTGGTTATTTAGATCTCGTCACTTCCATTTAAGAGTCTTAAGCCAGGATGATGGTTGTCAGACTATATTTCAGAATCAGCCTGTAAAGTTTCAAGGCAAAATCCAAGATAGGTTGCGCAGACTGGAATCTTCGATTAATTCACGTAGAACGGACATTATAAGCCGTAACTTATAATCCGTGGGACAGAATCCAGGGCCTTCTGGTTCGATTCTAAGCCCGAGCTTGATTCGCTCAGCGGGAGGTCTCTAGGAGTATAGCGGGACCGCACGCGGCGAAGGGAAACGAGGCACAATAAGCAGCCACGCAGCTACAATCTCTTTCCTTTCCCTCTTCCTTGTCCCGTTCCTCTTCCTTCTACTGTCTTCCTCGCATTTCCTTTGTCTCCCTCTTCGATATATCGTGCAGCCGTAACTCAAAACTCTGTACTTGCTACGTAGAAATGGTAATTGCATGCGTAGAAAATTATCTCTCGGATGTTCGATCGAGGATCTATGATATTCTTGACAGGAGATTACCTGATCTATCGAATTCTAGGAATTTAGTAGAAAATTCACGATATCACGAAACAGGAGAATAAGTTCTAGGAGAACTGGTTTTCTCAGAAAATTTGGTATTTAAATTGTTATCATCTTAAATGGTAATTCATCAGGTGGCTGGAAGATTTATTCCGTTACACCTTTTGTCATATCTTACTTTGCATTCTGAATTTCTAATTTACATAATTTTTAATTTTTTGCAACGTTCATCGATCAAAGGTTTGTCGGACATTGTTTAATCCTACTAAACAGGTTTTAATCATAATTCGGTGTGGCAGAGTTAAAGAGTTAATAATTCGTAGGAACGAGAGTAATATGTATATTGGAAACTGCTCGATTGAAATTGAAAGTTCTATACGCACGTTCAATCCGTTTAAGCCAATCGATCGCTCAGACCCAATTAATTTTAGAAATGCTCTTCGTACTTTACCGCTTGAATTTGCCCGAAATTCCTTTGGAGAACAGATTTGTATTTACAGTTAACCCCTGTACAGCAGGGACACTCACTCCTGCAACACGGTTCGAGGATTGAGAAGTGATCTGACACGTGCATACGCGATTTTGGAATACTGAAATTTTTAAATTCATATTCAGCTCGTACACTGTTGTCCCTTTGTACTGGAAAGATTTTTCGCTGTAGGGAAGTAGCAACTCGAAGGGTTTTTTTATATTTTCTACAGCATTAATTAACGAGGCTGCGAAAGTGAAGAGATTTTACCTCGTTTAATGGCGTTTAGCAATGACGAAGAAAAAGAAATTATGTAACATTGATATACAGTACGTATGATTAATTGTTAATTGTTTTAATAAACATATTTCCCTTAGCTGCGAAAGGAGATATAGTATAGGTATTTTTGTTAACTTTTGCAGCCTAAATTTTTCTACCAATTCTTCGTTTTATATAACACGGCGTTCTGTCGGAATACAACAATCGTGTTATACGGCGGATAGAGCCGTATATTATTCTCAAAGTTTTGCGAGAAACAAAACTTCAAAGTTTTTTAGAATCGAATGTAATATAAGTAGCTGCGTATCACGTTGCCCAAAGTATTCTCCAGATATAAGAAGTCTCTGAACGGTTGTTCAAATATTCCGGCGACTTTATCCGTTCTTCTTTCGTCTTCTTGTTTACCGGAGGCCAAGAGAATTCAAGAGAATCACGTAGGCGCTCTGAGGTTCGCCCACGTGTTTCACGAGATTCTGCGGGCCATTGCAATCTTTTCTTTTCTCTTTATTTTTACGAGATTTACACTCGCGACAAACGACGATGGGCTCGTTGTCACGCGGATTCTGCGTTACTCAGATGTTGGATTACACGTGCGTTTACGTTCAGCCGCGATTAAGTTACATCGCAGCGGAAATGTTCGAACTCGAGCAAGCAAATTCGACGACAAGGGATGAATGTTGCGTCTCGATAAGTCGATTATACGGTATACACAGTGCGCAGCGAACGAGTATGCGCCGTGTACAAACGCTCTTTGAAAGCAGTCTAACTTAACGTAAAAGTTTCGTAAAACTTTATTTAGATTTTTGGACAAACAAACCTCCAGTGGTGGAAATAGTTTTACCGTAGTGAGAACAACATCGATGTTTTATCGTTTATAAGTTATAGCAACACGTAGAAATCTCAGTTAGATTAAATTAAGCTGATCTTAAAATATTTCGAATTTCGAGGATACAGAAAATCTCGAAAATCCCGAATATTCTTATGCCGCGAGATATTTTTGGACTCTCGATCCGATCCCAAGAGTAAAGAGAAAAATTTCAAACTTGCCATTTTTGGGCTCTCGCACACCCCAAGTACTTGTATGTATGTACTTATGTATTATGCATTATATGTGGCAGAGATTTTCCATATAAATTGTAATTCTCGGTTCTTTTACTATGTTGATAAAATAAAACGAAGTACATAAAATACAGAAAGACAAACCTTTAATCCCCATCTTGTTTTTAGAATTCGAAACGAATTTAATAAGTGTGCAGATGTATCAGATTTAATTCGTTCTTTGCAAATTTATCGTTTATTCTCTATACCCAAGATTTATGCTGTCCATCTATCGATATCTTGGTATAACTTTAACACTACTCTGTACAACGCATTCTACAAAATTTCGGATCATTTCGAGCCACGCCGGGTTTTCATTGCGAGATCTTCGACAACGTATCGAAGAACCAACAGGATTTAATAAAATTTGTTCCCCTCCCCTCCATCCATTTTAACTTCGTTTAACTATATAAAAAAGAAAAACTATATCTAAAAGGAAAAAAACAGAATCTGCAAGTTAATTAAAAGTCCGAGATCAAAGTACGACGAACGAACCGATGTTATAAAATAGAATTTATAGAACGCCGATGTAACAACTAGCAACCACGAAACATTAATTACAAATACAAAATACGCATTTGCTATCGCGATTGATCAAGAACGGTGCAAACTGAAAAGCACGTAGATTTTGTTTAGTTCGGCGAAGGAATCCAGAATATTTGTCATTCGGAAGTTTCAGGTATAGAGCATAACGAGCGAGATGATAAATTTAGGTATTACTCGGTGTCGACGGTTGAAAAATATTAGCGAAACGAAGAAGTGGAACAGGCCGGTTCCGAGAACGGTTGGCATTGTTCGCCGTTCCGGGATGTTCACGCTCTTAATCCTCTGGATTTCTTCTGAACGACATTGAACCCAATTAGACGCATCCATCCGAGCACGCGCGCACCATGTGGAAACTAGGCACCGAGTCGTTCCGTTTAACCGGAACACGATGCTTTCGTTCTTCGAACCGGGGGCAGGGGGGTTGTTTGTGACGACCTGGAGATAAAAGAGCTCACGGTTATAGCGATAATACCGAGAGCGAGAGAAACCAGCCGTTTGTAGGTGGGAGGTATGAATGATACGGGGTGTGAAGTTACACGTCGACGAGGAGGGACGAGCTCGCGAGGAACGGTCGAAGGAACGTCGTGCGGCAAGAGGATGAGACATAGAGAGAACGGGGAGGAGAGATAAGAAGAGAGAAAAGGAGAGCGAGAAGAGAACAGATAGGAGAAAGGTGGAGAGACTATTTATGCGTCTGAGTCGAGTTTGGTCTCGGGTTCTCGAGGAGGATGGACGAGTGGATAGGTAGATACGTTTATTAAGTAAAAGGAAACCAAAAAAAAAGAAAAAACAAAAAAAGAAAGGAGAAAAGAAAAGAAAAGGGAACACGCATAATGGTAGATTGTAAAAGATGGTGGAAGAGAGAGAAGAGAAGGTAGAGGCAATGCAAGGAACAGACAAAGTAAAAAATCGAAGGGTAGTTGGTAATGGCGAGAGTTATTCGTGCAAATTATTATTCGTTTCGTTAGACGGATAATATTTCCATCGTTGTTCCTGAATTCTTCTTTATTTACGGTTATTAAATTTCTCTGGTTCATTGTACCGTCATTGTTTGCGCTTTATGCCTGGTCGTTTAGACGGTTAACAATCGAGCCTGTTACTTACGGTAGTAAGTTATCGTGTATTTCTCGTACAGTTGTTATTTCACCGCTCAACAAGTAGGAAATTGTATCGTATCATAATGGTGTGGTATTATAATGTTCTGTGAATCGTCGGACATTAATAAAATGGCCATTGGAAATGTTCTGTCGATACTCGTTCACTTTGTACAGAGAATAATAACGGGCATAACGAGATTTTGGTTGATCCTGATTTATGTGTGAAACGTGGCAAGGAGAACGATGGAAAGTTGAATTCGCGGGTAGATATCGAAATCCGTGGCTTTTGTCTTCGACTTTTGTTTAAATTCCATTTATTTATTCCTCCGCTTGATTTCGATATTTTACAATAATTGTTTTCTTCCCGAGGCAAAAGATAAATCGCTTCTCTCAGATCGTTTTTACCTGTATATGTGTAGGATTCAACGTTACCAAAGTTTTATCCACGATAGCGGACTCCCTGTACATATATTACGCAAAGACGAACAGCGATGCTATAACACGTACAAATGCGTTCCACGGTCGAAACACGTTATAGCTTTCTAAAATATAGGTTCTAGCTCCCTACGAAACAGCCAACATAGATTTCCCGCCTCTACGAAAGTTGGATGAAGTTGACAGTTTCTGGTCGTTCCCATTCTCTGACAGTTCTCTTCTTCCTTTTAACACGTGCGTGAAAGGTGAATTGACGAAGAACCGGTTAATGGACAGGATCCTATGGTGTCTATACTTGGCTGCGTGGCTGTTGAGAAATCACAGGAGAACGACACCGTACATCCGCACCTTCGCCATAGTTACTACCTCGCTGAGTCTGTTTGTTCGCATCTAACTGTGATATTAAAGCGGAAGTTTCCTCGCGTCGCCGATACCCAGCTCGAGCGTTCACCACGAAACGAAAGAATATTTCATAAAATGGTTTAGCCGGTTGAAACGATTCATCGAGAAATATGGAACATCCATCCTCTTTTGCATTATATTAGACGATCTCACACGAACGTGGCTGCTTTCAAAGTACGATATCTGAGAAAAAACCCTTCAAATTTGTATATTATAATTTGTCGTAACTGCACTGAAATTATTTACCCAAAATGCGACAAAAGCATTGAATCGACTTGCTCTTGACCAAGGCTCGCACATGGAAGTTTTAGTCGTGAAAATTGACGTTCGGGCTAAATAGAAATCGGCGCAGAAACAAGGAATAACGCGGAAATAGCAAATCGGTGATCAAAACGTTTTCCTTTGAGCAGTTCCCTGAATCGCTATGCCGCTATGCCTATTCATCATACCGTATAAGTGACCCGTGGATTTGCTATGCGGGATATTGCCGGAAACCGGACCCAAGGGTTGCAACTCGGTTTAAGCGACTGACTGCACGTCTAGTGTCACGCTGTCGGTTATGACACGTTGTTAGGAAAATTTCTGTCAACAGTCTGTATTACTCTAGCTCTGGGCGACTGGGACATGTTACTTCATGGCAAAGCTTATTGCTGCGTATTTCTCAGACGATGGACATTAAATAATGTATTAGGCCAATCAAGTATATTACACGAGAGAGTTGTTCCATGATTAAGAATTAACAAAATTCTTTGTGGCTTTCCATAAAATGATTTATCGCCTGTTTGCAACGTAATCATCCAAGTATTGTATCGAATGGAAGGAAAATAATATTCTGCTTCGGTGAAATTAATACGAGAATTATGGATGACCAAAGTATAGAACTTGTACCAAAGAAAATAAAACGAAAGACACACGTATGAAAAGATGTACTATAACGCTTTTCCCATACGTAAATTAAATTTACGAAATTTCGAAACATTACAAATTAGTCATTTTGAATATTTTAGTAGCTACTGCGTTAATTACCTGGCCTTTAAGCTACAAAGAGACACGAAAGAACAAGGCAACGTTGGTGGATGACGAGAAGCAAGTGGAGGCGTTGAAATATCCAGAGAATTTAAATACAAAACGCTGTGACACCCTGAACAGTCATAATGCCGTGTGCGGCAGTCCCCTCGATGACGTTCGTCCGTCTCGCATGGTAAAACTGTCAAAGTTGCATGGTTAGCCGGGGAATCGAACAAGGGGAGGGAGCGGGCTGTGCATAGCGTAGGATAGGGTGAGTAGGGTAGAACGAACGCGTTAAAAATATGTTAACAGAAAATTCACACGGTATTCCTGGCCAGGCGCCATCAGGCCGATACGTATCCATTTTGTTCTATCCCGGTGACGTTCTCTCGTAAACAGTCCAATAGGAAAAGCAAGGTTCGTTCAGTGAGTCACGATACTTCGTCTACGAACGTACCGCACGGGGGAAAAATCGAGCAACTGGTAGAATATCGTGTGGAAACATTCATTATAGGAATGTGATTGGAAAAGCGAGAAAAGGCAAAATCGAATAATTTCAGTCTGAGTAATTTGATCGGAACTATTTTTCAGCTCTTTTCTGTTGCTGTTATTTCGAGCTATGCGCGTTTAGACAAATGGAAATTTTTAAACGTTCCCTGCGTGCTTCGACTATTTCATTGCTCGACGCATGCCATGTTTTATTATTTGATTCGAAACGTTTTATGTTATCATCGACGATGGTAATGACAGGATAGAAATGAATTTCGATTGAGAAATTCTTCGAATAAATCTGTTTAACACGTTTACGCGATTACCACCGTGTTATTTATATTTTAAGAATTTCTGTTACACTACATAAGTATCTAATAAAATAGGATACGGATGTCCGTTTCTGTAACACTACCTCGTAAGACAGATTGTACGTAATAAATTATTACTATCGCGTGATTAAATTATGCAGCAACAGAGTTATAATTAATTTCAAAGACAACTAAGATAAATGATCGAAATAACTGTAGAATTCCTGTTGAAGTGATCGTAAAGTTTCGAACCAACTCAACTAGTGTTCGAATGTACATGGAACTCGTTTCTCTCTCAGGTCCGGCAAAGAGTTCGGATCTATCTCGTACACGTTCGGGTCTACTTGACAGTATCTCTCTTTCTTTTCGAAATATTCATAGACAGTTTGAATTTAGTGGGTCGTTGTTCGTAACTACTCGCGAGGTGTTCGTGCCCATCGCTAGTAGAGACATAGCCATAAAGGCCAAGGAAGTTTGAACACTTGGATGCAGACATCTTTATAACACCCAAGTGTCGAGCAGCCGTAAGAGCTATAAGAAATTTTCACGTACAACCATGAGGAAACCGACAGTCGAGTTCTCCTGTCAGCTGAACTTGTCAATCCACTTCCTCCTCCGTTTACTACCATCTCCGCGCCTGCAAGCACGCTCCAAACCGAACAGTTTGTACATCGTTGGCGTATAAAATTCTGAACTTCACAGAACGAACCAGAACTACCATTCGAGTAATATCGGATAAAAGAATCGAATAAACCCTCCGATCTTATTCCCGAGGAAATTTTCTATACCTTTCTGTATGTATATCGCGTTACCTAGTTACACGAGAAATTGACGGCTGAGACAATTCGATTTAAAACGACTGTCGAATATGTTTTGCGATATTAACACGATCGAAACAAGACATCGTCGGAGAGCCACATTTATCGTGCAACAACCTGATACGAAATTATATCAGCGTTATATATTTAAACGAACCAAACCTTGAACTATCGGTATAATCTGTTTCTTTTTTTTTTTTTTTTACCTAGTTTCTAAACAAAATATCAAATCACGATATTACAGGAAAGAAAGAAAAAAAAAGAGAGGAACAACGAAAGAGTGACATTTAAAGGAACGAAACATCGACAGAAAAGAGAAGCGAGAGAAATGACAAAAAAGAACAACGTGTCCTCACATGTAGCCTTTGCACACGCGTGCCATTTCGATGTGACTAACCACTAGCCTTGTTCGTCAGTTTGATTGCCTCCGTTTGCTCGCTCGGTGAAAAGAGGTAAAACGAAGTTTTAAAGACGAGCTGAATAATGCAGGAAGGGGAGCGAAGCAAAAGATGGAACGAGACCAAGGTATCCGCAGCTGCCACGCTGGATGAACCACTCTATACCGATATTACGCGAATGGATTGATATGTAAACATTTGCGAATGCTATTACACGCGATTAGACACTACGAAATGAGGGGCGAACGCTTTCTTTTGTGCAAACGTACGCGCCCCGGCTGAATCGAGCGCGCTACGCGTGCTCTTCTATTTAAATGTCGGAAAACGAGGTGCGTCACTGTACAACGTATACAGTATTGGATAAAACTATGCCAGTTTTAGCTAGGTACAATTTTTTGTGCTCAATTTAAACAACAATTGGGTAACCGTGAAAGTTGCGCGATATTTGCAAAAATATCCGTCAGTTAATGGAAAAGTTAAAAAATGGTTTCTTTGACGTACGTTAACCTGAAATTGTAATTTTGCTGCGTACTGTACATTCATTGAAATCAGGATACCACCGTTTCTACTGTCTGAAAGGAATTCGCTTGAAAAGAACACTTGAATGCTAATTCGCGCGATCTTTTCAAAACGTTATCGGTACATTCTTTTTGTTTCGGATGCAAGCAGGATATTGTACAAAGGACCGAAATACTACGTAATTTAAAAATAGAGCGAACGATGCGATCGAAGCTACAAAAGTGTAAATAACGATTTCTTTCAACTCGCTATTTCCAATCTTAATTTCTGTCTGTACAAAACAGAATTGACGTTACGTTTTACAGAATTCACGTTTATTTCGCAATCCATTTTCTACATCTTTGACACCTCTCCCTCCCTCCCTCTCTCTCTCTCTCTTCTGTCATAAACAGAAAAAAGACAGAAAAAAGGGAAAAAAGAAAAAGACGAGGAGAAAAGAATAACAGAACTTTCTCGGCTATCCGGTAGAAACAAACGGCCTTCACGGATGAATGTTTCTCATCCATTAGTATTGGTCAACGGGACGGTCGAAAACACCGTGTTAACCGACTCGTATTTATCATGTCGACAATTCACCGGTTATGTATTTCCACGAAATTAGTACGGTCGTCCGTTTCCGAAATTCCGCGAGTGCTTCCACAGAAGTTCGCGCTCGCAATTAGACAAGCGCCGGGCGAAACGCCACCCTCGAACACGACCCACCCCTTCACTCCATCTGCCCACCCCCCGAGTTATGCTGATTGCTGCTTGCCACGGGGCAAGTTACAGGTTTCGGAATAATTTTGTGGAAGCGATAAAATGTCTGCAGAGAAGCAAACGTGGGAATCAGCGTCGCTTTGTGAGTTTCGGTTGAATTTCGGAACTTGCTAGTCGCGCGCAATTTTATTGCGTTACAAGACCACAGGACGGGATTGCGCCGCGTTCAGCCACGCCGTGGTCTACGTATGTAGGTGCACAGGGTGTCACCAACGCCGATGGTAAATGCAATTGTGCGGCCATACGTTCTACACACGCTTGCCGATCGTTTTTATAATCCATCCGTAGGTACGAACGTTTGTGCAGCGATTCACGATATTTCATAACGCGCAAACAAACGTCAATCTCTTCCGGTTCTGTTGAAAGCTTTACTTTACCGGTATATCTTGCTTATTGAACTTTTGAATTGCGTTCGTCTATAATCGAACGTAATTGTTCACTTCAAAATTTCCGTGCTTTTATTATCATATTATATGTTTATTTCTTTTGCACGGACGTTCCGCGGGTGAATAACGACCAAATTCATTTCGATGTCTCGTTTAAAGGTATTAATATCGTAATCGCATTTCGATCATTAACTCGGTGATTTCGACGTCTCGTTGAATTCATTATTTCGTCATTAGTGTGTTGTAATTTGACAAATGTAAATAAAATTGTATTATCGATATTAGCTTCCGTTTTCCTCGCCTCGTAAATCCTTTGCGAGCTTTTAGTAAATTCTGCGAACTTTGCGAATTTTACGAAGATTTTTTTATCCGCCTTTGAAGAATAACAAGTTAATTTTTTCGATAAAGATTTTTAGTCGCGACATCCGTACGATGTATCGTGCGACATGAATTTTCGAAAAGAAATTTTTTTTTTTTAACTGCACGACAGGATCCGCAAAACAACTGTTACGAAAATTTGACGAATTTTCCATGACGCGTACAACGTACATCCTCGTGCAATGGTATCGAATCGCGTCTCTTCTTCTTTTAGACAAATTTTTCGTTGAGCATACGCTGCAACGCGGAACACAGAACGTATGTAAAGTTCAATTTATTAATTCGTTGATGGTATTATTTTTTCGAGACGTTTACGATCAAGGAAATGTCCTGATACTTTTGTACGAGGCTGTATGTAGAAACGCATATGTAGATGCACCAACCTAACCCTGAATTAGAATATCGCGCGATAATTTAGCGAACCATAGAATTCCCAAAATGCTAACGGCTGACAGAATATCAGCCACGTGATTTTCGACGGGCACTCGCGAAACCTAATTAAGCCGTCGTGAATGGCCACCATCGATCTCGCTCGAAAATCCAATTACATCTGCATCTCCTCTGGTGCAGTACAGTCGTCTCAATGAGTAGGCAAAATCTCTGAATTGCTCATCGACCTGCATTAATCGATAAATTAATTGTACGTCGATTACGATGAATTTATTTTTTTTCTTTCAGCACAGACACGAGCTTCATCGAAGTTAATCCTCGAATATAATCTCGTTATTGTTGCATTTATTTGCATCCTTTAATTGGAAAAATACTAAAATAAAAACGAATAAAACGAGACAAAAGGAATGGGAGACGTTGTTTGATCGTCTCTAAAAAATTATTAAGCGAGCGATGTATTTTTAATTAAAAAAACAAAAACCACTAGCAAAACTTTGCCGTTTTACTTTAGTTGTTTACTTTCACTATTCTTAGTTTCTGTACAGTTTCTATGTTTTCTTTCATGCCACGAACGTATTATCTTTTTTTGTTATTTTTTAAAATGGCAAGAACGAGCGGGGTCGAACTTGAAAATCAAGCGAAAGAAAATAAGAAAAGGGGCAGGGATCTAGGTATCTATATTTGGAATATCGAGTATTTTTCGATACGAAGATATCTTAAGCGTGTTCCAAAAATAAGACTCGATTAGTTATTAAAAAAAAAAAAGGGAAGGAAAAAAATAGAAACAGACTTCCAGTGTTTTGAAATAAAACTTTGGGATAAGTCTGAAACGAGAAATCATTATCGATAATGACTTTTACATATTTTCTTCAGTCTCAAAAAATTTGTTAACGATAAAAGAAAAGAAAAATACTGCTATCGCTATGTATCATGTACATAAGGTGGACAAGGATTTTATCGAAAATAAATGATTTGATTTATTGCTTGGCCGTTCTCTTTCATCGACACGTGTAGCTTTTCACGGTTCACCGTCGTTCACCAACGTATACCAATATGTCAACGAAACGATTCGAAAAACGAGAATTCCAACAAGAATACGATTAATATTCCAGGTTGAACAAATTGCACTGAAAATTACGCGATGAAATGGCTTGAGTATGATAAAATGAACGATGTAAGTGACGAGGAAATTATTTGAAGGATTAAAGGGATTTCTAATGAAAGGAGCAATTAAGAGGATGATGTAAATATATGCCATATCCATATACATGAACACATTTATAGCAGCAGAGGTGATACTCGAATGGTACGAACAGTAGCAAGAAGACTAATTTAATTTTGTTCCTGTGACACTAGCGAATTTATTACGAAACTGTGGAATTTTTTATGGAATTTCCTCTGTCCATTTATACGCGTTTGGCGCTTTAAACGAATCTAGATCGAAATAAATCGATACTCGTCCACACAAAGCAAATTTCGAACGCCGGAAAACGATTTATTTAGCTGAAATTACTTAGAACGAAATTTGTTTTGACGATCGAAGATTTATAATTTATATGTTATCATGATTTCATATGATATTCATGCGCGTAATTTCGGTACGATCTATATCGTGATACGTTTTGAGGCTCTCGTATATTGATATTTGCCTGCGTGAAATCAAATTTTCGCTACATACGCTCAACGCAACGAGCTGTGAACTGGCGTTTGAACGGAACTATGACCGCGATTTTATGATTGATAAGCGTTATCGACGTTTATCGGCGTTACGTAACGTATCTTTTGAGAGACAGCTGCTCGAAAATATACCGTTTAAGCTGTTGGAAATGCAATAAAGTATATTGCCCAGAATCCGTAATTTACCGTGGAATATTCAATACCGTTAGAGTATAAATAATAGAATCTTCACATTGACATCAGAAGAATAGGACATTTCGAGTCGTTTATTTAGATTTCTAGGTCGTCAATCTCTTGGACGTAATAGTTTCGTTATTTTAAATGTCTGAGAATAATAACATTCATACGCAACGATCATCGTGTCGCTTTATCTTTCGATATTAAACAAAATGAATTCAATTAAATGAAAATCGAGCTCTCGAGCTTGTTTGCGCAGGCAGTAAATTTTCGCCAACAATATATTGATTCCAGGAGTAAAAATTTATTTATGGAATGCCGATAAATTTGTGATAAATTTCCATGGAAAATGTCGCGAAATTCGGTTTAATCCCAAACATGTACGCTGATTTTCTACAAGACTGAAAACGTTTCAACAAGCTTGACGTTAAACGTGCATAAGTTACATCACTGATAATACGCTCGAACGTATTCGTCAAGCCTATGTGATTCACGTTCGACAGCTAACGAGTCATTTTTTCGTTAAGCGCCACGTGAAACGATCTAACGACACATGATTTCTATCCCTCTCTTCTGTCCCTCGAATTATAGCATTACATCCTCCATTTTACAGCAACGATTCACGATCGAAAGAAGTA
The DNA here is from genome assembly GCA_014737395.1 of Bombus waltoni. Classification (NCBI taxonomy): domain Eukaryota; kingdom Metazoa; phylum Arthropoda; class Insecta; order Hymenoptera; family Apidae; genus Bombus; species Bombus waltoni. The sequence continues at coordinate 1,205,521 of JACXII010000046.1, read as the reverse complement.
TAACAGAATCGGATGCGTGGTTTCACATTACGTATACAGGGTGGTCCGTCTCATTTGTGTACGTCGAATACATAACGTAACTTACGTATTGTGCACCGACAACTGATATTACCGATAAAAGTCGTGTTCTTTTTTCGAGCAGGCTACGCACGCAGTAAACTGTACGCAAGATGTCTTAAAAATATCACAAGTAGTATCGTACAAACATAGATTCTATCCTCGGTGCATACATAATTACGTCGTCTTAAAACTCTCGAAAGATCATCTCGCATCGGTCCTGAAATTGTCCTTTAAACCGGCAATAAAAAGTTAATCTGTTACCGCTGCGCGAGTATACCAGTAGAAAATCCAAATTCATACGGCATATTTTATTCAATATCACTTTCGAAATAATTCCTCGAGGTCTTTCACGCCCGTTGCAGACGCTTCGCGTAACAATTTTCTATCGTAACATGCAATTTAGAAATAATTCAGGATGCGCACATTGGCGTGGAACATCCTGTACAGCGGAGGAGGGATTTCAGCGCATCCAGAGGTCCTTTTCAAAGTGCATAAGTAATGTAGGTATGCGGCATACACCGGCTCGCGCCTACGTTGAACGCGCGCGCGATCATGCTGAGCCAGCCAGCCCGATTATTCGCTCAAGTTTATGAACGCGCGAGCATAATAGAGCAATTATCCCTGATAGGATATGCAGGTAGCAACGGACGACTCGTCCTGTCCAGGCTGCGTGCATGGAAACGTAGTCCATTCGAAACGTTTATTTTACAGCCAAGCTTAATTTAATGGCAGGAGATATATACGGGTTTCTTGTCGCGATATTATATTCCTGGCGTCCCACGTTCAACGAGAATTCGCCCTCCTCGTCTGCATCCAAACTCGATGCACGTCCAACGCATCGTCATCGACTACATCGCCATCAGTGTCACCGACTATGGAGGAAAATGGCCGGAAGAGCAGCTGTGGTTTCAAGCTTCTACGGTTTTCGGAGTGTCTCGAGAATATCATTGGCTCGATCAATTTTATATATCGCTATTTGCTGTAGCTTGCGTCTGACTTGCGTTTTGTGGACGTGACGAATTACCGAGGGATCTTGAATTTTTCAAGACTCGAACAAACAGGTCGGTTACGTTCGATTAATTTCTCCTCGTGTCACGATTTTTCGGTAAATAAAATTATTAAACGACGATTCCTGAAGACTCGTCGACGTGTCAAATATCCGAGGATAACTTTAGGCGCAAGCAATTCGAATAAGTAGAATGAGACGCTACGTGTCAGTAGCTACAGACAGTAAAAGTCGAACATACTCCTATACTTCACGAGCATTGTATGTTCGATTCAAGCATGTAAGGGTCGACAAAAATTCAGGACAGCGCAAAATTTAATGGATGGTATTGGTTTGTCAAAACTCAAGACAAACGATATTTCGCATGCATCGATCCAATACGTATTCAACCTGCGATGTACCAAAAGTTTTCTATCCCCTCCTTTTACTAGATATTTCGCATCTCTTTACTCCGTATATCCTATCCGCTTTAAGAATTTTTGACTCTTTTCGTCGAGCGTGGTTTTCACGTTCTTTTACTTGCACTTTACAGGATTTCATCCTTCTTCGGAGCGGATCTGGAGGTTACCATTAACTAGACCCTGTACCGGATACAGCAAGCATCGAGCATTTCCCGGAAATCCTTTCACACGCCTGACGAAAAGACCGGTTGAAATTTTCTATAGTCCGCTTGAGCGCTTTACATTCATCGTCAACAGAATTTTTGCGGCACCTTGTTCACAAAAGTGGCCATCGTTAATGGCGAACTAGGCAAAATCAATATTCTCGTTTAAACCAACTATTGAGATCTACGTTTTTACGCTAATTGATTGTAATCGTGGATTCGAGTCAACACAAGCGTACGACAATAATTCTATCAATTATTTCTATAAAAATATTTGCTCTCGAATTGAATACGATAACGCGGTAGAAGGAAACGCGATTAATTTCTACTCTTTTCGTTACGAAAATTACATAATCTTTGTCAATCGCGTTGTAGCTGGCGCAACCTGGTTCTAGCATTCCGACAAATTTCCCACCAAACGTTGTCCTACATCGAGAATGACCCACATAATGAGAAAATAGTGGGATCGTTCTATATATGCGAGGGCTGATCGAAAATGTGGAATAACGTTTTGTAACTTGACGCTTTTGTTTTCGAGAAAATTGAGTTTGAAACTAGTTAGAGGAAACGTGGCGGGGGCCACGTAATTAAGTTTCGATTGTGCGGAGTTTCTTTGAAGACGATTTATTACTTCTGAAGGAAGCGAATAAAAATGGAAACGGCAATAAATCCGCGACGTATTGCAAACTTTTACAGGTAAAAACGCCCTTTAATAACAGCACTGTAGTCAGTTGGGTGAAACAGCTCGCATTCATTTCTATTGTTACTACTCTGACACCGTGACACGATGCTCCATAAATTCTCCGTTCAGTGCAGTATTCCAGCCACCATACTCAGGCGCACACACGCTTCTACTATCATATACGTTATCGTTTAGTTTTATATTACAATTTTCGCATGCAAGAAGCTTCAACGTTGCTCCTTTCTCCGCTACGGTCTCATCATTCAGCAGCAGCAGACCTTCCTTTTGTTCCGCTTTATCAGCTCTGTCTTTCTTGACTGCAGTCGTTTCCAAAAAAAAAAAAAAAAAAAAAGCGTGTATGTTGCTCGTTATTTGGGGCTATTCTTCTTACGTATGCGAAACTCTCTATATAGTTGATCTATTCTTTAGAAGAAAATAAGTCGTAAAAGTAACGAGTAGAGCAAAACCTTATAGAAAGACGTTTTCGGGAAGAAACGTGAAATGACTAATACCTGAAATGACTAATACCTGAAATGACATATACCTATATGGAAGTAAAATACAGTTTTTGATAATTTTGTATTGTATCTTCTCACGCGTTCATACGCGTAACCAAGAATTTCGAGGGCTCGAACATTCGTAACGAAGTTCTTCGAATAAAAACGAGCGTCATACATCGTATTATCGTATTTGACTCGTTTTTCTAAAAACAACGCACTTGCGCCGCTTTTCTATCCGGCCGAATTTCTTGTTCTCGGAATTGCACAAAAATTTCGAAATTAGAGCGGGTTGCAAGAATTCATCCGTGGTCTAGCATTTCTATGATCCAGAAAGTATAATGGAAACTTGGGCAGTAAAGTCGAAAATATCGAGACGGAGAATTTCGTGGCTGCACGGCGTCGTTTTATTGTCCCGGTTCTCCGAAGCAATATTTCGCAGAGCAATCCGCCGCGAAACAGATTTCGTCGCGTAAGGAGTTAAATAATGTCTTTCGAGTAGACGCCACCACTTATTCGGAAAACCAAGGGACCGCGAGCGTCTCGAAAGCTCGAGTTTGCAAAGAACCAACGATTCGTTCCTCCTCCTTTTCTCCGCCTTTCGACTTGCCCGTCTATAGCATATATATAACGATACGCCAAGGAGTTCGTCAAAGCTCGACTACTTTTTACTCGGCTACGCCCATTAACGGCGGACCAACTTCATATTTCACGTGCATTAAGTAAATTCGTCGTGTGTCCTAGAAATTACACGTTGCGACTCAAAGGCAAGGATTACCTGATTTAAGCCAAGATTATGGTACAATGCTGTATAAACCGGCAATTATGCAAGTAATACTTTCCACTCGACGAAGTAGCGTCAACGTGGATAACACGCGACATAAGACAAATAGTCCGCAATATTAAGTATTTTAATTTGACAAGATGTGAAATGTCTACGAACGATAAGACAAATATAACACGAAACGATACTAATAACTTTTTCACATTTTGTTCTGGCATTATGCTGTTCTACGTACCAGCGAGTAAGAAAAAACACAGAGGCATACGAGACACTTTTTGTATCGTCGTGGCTGAGTAAGACGTTTCTACCGGTACACCTACAGGCGGGACGTTCTGAACGTTTGAAACTGATAAAGACGTAACGCGCGCGTAAGACGAACAAAACGTCACGATGCGTCGACAGGTAGAAATTCCGCACGTCTTGCCAGAGTAGAATCGTTGTTACACTGTTCTAGGAAAACGACAGCATATTATATGAATAGCGGAACGGTTGCTGCATTTCCGCGCGCGACAGCTGCTACATATTCGCGAACGTTTCTCGGTTCTCGTAACGTTTGCCAGCAATACTAACGATGAGTTTTGTCTGGGTACGGAGGAACGCAGAATTCGGGACAGTTATCACGACGACGTTGATAGATCGCCCGTATGCTATTTTGACGTGCAGCGCACACTGTCGCCCTGGAATGTTATTCTCCGTTTTATGATTTCATAGAACATTGAAAAGCAAATAGAACGTGCTCTGAATTTCCCTCGGAACGTACCATATTTGATATCGATATTTCCAGGCAATAGCGACTGTCGTTATCAAGGCATTTCACGGGAAAAGTTGGTTGCCAACCGTTTCAAATTTCGAATTATACGTTCCATCAACGCGATATCAAAGGTACGAAGAACTGTTTTAAACAATAACCAGCGCATCTCTAGATTAGAATTATAAGAAAGCATTGCGGAAACCGTAGTTCACGTACGAGTTTACACGCTTCTCGCAAGACGTCCAAGAATAGGAAAAAGACGATACTTTGAAAATAATCTCATTAGACGCGGAAGAGATTGAAGATCGAAGAGATCGACGTCATTAAAAATATCAGCTCGTTTCCCAACATAGAAAATATCCAGTAAATAACTGTTCAACGTCGAATCTACTATAAAAAGCAACGTAAAAGATCGTAAACTTGGGTAGTAAAAAGTCAGCAAACAGTAACCCTTAAACTTTCTAAAGTATATTAAACTGTGTAGAAGCTATAAAAAAATACTTGTACGTCATCTTTTACCCTTTTGGTATTCGACACATAAAATTTATTATTATAGTTACTTAGGTAGTTGAACTTGATCGCAAGAAGTTTATTTTTACATTAAGGAAACGAAATGTAAAATTTCAGCAGAAAAATAATTGAGTTTATCGTGTTCGCTGTAAAGAGAAGCTGTAAATTTAAACAGAGAAAAGGAGAAAGGAAGAAAACGTAAGATGAGATACGAGTGGAGTTTGAAATTTTTACATTTTCATGTATACAAGAAATGAGAATAACGCGGGGTATGTGCACAGCATCATTTCCCCGTCTTTCTGAAAATGTTACGTCGCTTCTCTTCGCACTTTTCCACGACGTATTTCCCGTTTGTTACAGCGTCACGTGATTCTTATCATATTTTCCTCTTTCATGGTGCAGGAAAAACCATCAAACGGAGGCATATAAATAACCATTTCTTCGCCGGCGGCAGCCTTTTAGCGCAAGCTCGTCTTTTCTTCCCTTTAACTTTCCTTTTTTCCCCAATGTTGGCGCGGCTAAAACCGTATCGCTATCTAGAGAAACAGATTCCACGTCGAAAAACGTTCAGCTGAAGCAGGCAGTCCCGGTGCAACTTATACCAAGAATATGGAGCAAATTTATTCGATAGTAAGTTAGAGCCGCGTTGTCGAAATTCCAAGCTGGATCCAGAATAAATATACGATCGTAAATTCTCAATAAGAAACGGCTGATCGAGTGCAACAAATTTTTATCGTTTGGTTAATAAAGAAAATATGATATATTATTATTATTATTATTATTGTTATTATTATTGTTGTTATTATTGTTATTAGTCACGTTAGTGGCCGTCATTGTTCAACTGCGATTAAGTATTAGATTTGCGTAGGACTGTCAAATTAGCCTACTATCGTGAGATGCGTCACGAGGTTTAGGTTGAAATTTCAAATGTAAAACAAATGGTATTTGAAACATAGTGCCGATGGGACAGGGTTTAAACGGCTGTCACGGGCACCTGTATTAGATGGGACTTAATTCACCCATCCAAAGTAAACTTCGCGGATTCAATTCACTTAGGCAAGGAAAACAAGTTGGACTAGACTCACTTAGCGGAGAGATAAATGGACGGTCTTGGAACTCAATCTATCGACGTCTATTTGAACGGTAACGCACGTAAATCTTTGCCTGACAGATTGACGGCGATGACGAGGCCATTTCTGATTCGTATGAATATTTCATTTTTACGTCTCTCGCGCTGTATCTGTGTAATTATTTTACTGTCTATATGTACACACGGTGCTAGAGAAAAAGGATCTAGAAGCGTAGAGTCTCGCGATATCTGCCAAGAATAATAAGAAATGTTTAAACAACATCGACTTAAAAATCGCTATTTTAGATGAGAGAATTCGCTAAAATTTTTGTGAAAAATATAATTTTCCATCTCGTCAGGAACACAGAGGCAGAGCACTTAACGACCTTAATTTGCTTGCTCGTACTAAATAACGTAGTTAAATTATAAGAGCGAGTGAGAAATATACGATGTCGGACGATGTGGAATAAGACGGAAATATTTGAAAAATGTACATACGGTTGTTCGTAATTTACACACGCGAATAAAACGATCGGAAGAAAGACACGCCAGATACCTCTTGTTATTTAGCTGGCAACAAAATTCGAAATCCATAAATCTGTTTTACCTGCGAACGAATCTATCTGTTTTTATTTTCGTTCAACACCTATACAGATAGAACACTGACCCTTTTTGATTTTCTGCTAAGTACACAAAGTTGGGTAAAACGAAATACGTAAATATTACAAATAAACTCGAATGTTTCTCAAACATCGTCTCCTTTAATTAGGCAAAAATTCCTCTATAAAACGCTCCCATTCTCTTACCAGTTTACATAACGCGTTCTACTGCACACGACTATCGAGTTTAAACTTTCTTACATCGATCGTTCTGCGCGTGATTCGTTTTATAAAATATTCTGTTAATCTATAACTCGTCCCATTTGCGTGGGACAGCCTGTATTTGCCATGTCCCACGTTGTCGAACCATACGGCTCGGTCAAGAGCATCTTTATCCAGATACTACGCGAGCGGAACATTCCAATAGCCTGCGTCTGCTTGAATGGCGGTCGAGTCAGGCACGATTCAATGGAAAAAAAAAAAAAGGAAGAAAGAAAGAAAGAAAAACGATGGTGATCATTACTCCTACCGCGTGTGCAATCGCATGAATCCGGTGGATGTTTGAAAGGAAGGACGCGATGGAACCGAAAGGGTACCGGTTCGGAGGGTACCACCGTTGCCTGGAGAACCGTACGAAGGTGACTTTTGCTCCTCTCTATCGCTGTCACGGGCGACAGATCGCAGTGGTCGCGGAATCGCGAACAGTAAATCGCAAAGCCAGCCGGGAACGTGTATTTTAGAGTTTACGATCGTTGGACAGCCGAACGGTGCTTCCCCACGGCGCCGAGAGTGTCAGAGTCAGGCCAATAAAACGGGCCGAACGGAGCACGTAGGTGTGTATAACGGATGGCCGTTGGGCGCGAGCAGATTTGTTTGACACTGTGCTGCGGCAGCACCTAATAAAAGATGCTAATATATCCCGTCGTGTCGCCAAACGAGAATCGAACGAGAGCCTAGCCTCGCCAGGGCGGAAGCCGATCGGATGGTCGGTCAGGCCGTTCCTTGGTAGCCGGTAGAATTTAAAGAGCGTTGGGAGGCGTCGATATATCGGCGGAATTAAAGTGTTGTCCGTCCGTTGCAGACAAGGACATTTTTCGACCCGCAGACTCAAGGCGAATGATACGGAAAGGGATGGCTCGGTTACAGCATACAGTACAGTGTACCGTAGAAAACAAATCGCGTGAAAATTACAGCGTCTCGTTCACCATTTCAACTAAAGTCCAACTGAGATCAGAGCCCCGTTGATTTTTTGAGGAAAAACCAACAACGAATCCACCGACTGTAAGGTTCGTTTGCCTGGCAAATTGTCGACGCTGAAATCTTTCCGATTCTCTTAAGCGGAAAATCGGGAGATCAGGAAAGGGATAGTTGATGGATGATTGAAAGGAATTGTGAAACTACGCTGGCTGATTGGCGCTATGAATTATGAATTAGCCATTTATTTGCTAATCGAATCGAATGGAGCATTGCGTTAGGTAACAAAAGGAACTTACAAAGTCGCGAGAAAGTCTATGTTGTACGCTACGGTTCGATCGTTCTGGTTGAATAAATCGTTCCAGGGCTAATTAAATCGCACGATATAACCGTGTTACACGTTTAATGGTAACGGAGTATATAGCTGCGCTGCGAATTACCGAGACTAAAGGCATCGGAAAATTGGACCGATAAAGCCAAATTGCAAGGCTAATATAGAGAGTTTCATGGAAAAAATGCTTGTATAAACGTTTCACTGGCTCTTGGGAATCGACGATTATGGTTTAACTGATAATTTGATATCGTTCAATTTCCTACTCAACCAAAAAGACTATATTTATTCGCAAATTATGTATGAACATCGTCTAAGCAAAGAGAGAAAGTTCCAAAGAGAAATTAATTGTTTAAATCGCTGAAAAAGCTATTGAACGGTATATCTTCGAAAGAATTTCTGCCGTTAGGAAGGCGGCGAATAACATAAAGCACGCGCTACTTCAAATTAATTAATATTTCCCGTGCTAATTACTAATTACGGAATTAACTCTTCCACGGCGTAGCCCGAGAGAGACTCGACAAAAGCGTGAAATACGCTACTACACATTTTTTGTCTTCAACCGTATCATACGTAACGTAATTATTAAAATTCACTACGCGCGAACAGCTGAAATCACGCGTACCTTAAATGTAAAACGTTTCGATGTTATAAAATTAATCTTCTCTAGCTTCTACTTTCCGTAACGCACTTTCAAAGAATCAAAAATTCCACGAATAACGACGGTTCTCGCGATTAAGCTTAAGAACGTACCGACGACATTTCCTATCCCACGTCACGACTATTAACTTCTCGATTTTAAGCGCAATTACATCGATCTAAGAAACATCGCACACGAGGCACTCGATAAAACACCAAGTCCATAAAGATAGTTTTCCGAATTTTCGTTACATTTAGGCGCGATCTTGCCGAACGAGCCGACATAAATGAATATAAATGGAAGAAGAAGCGGATTCCATCCGGCGCCGTGTGCCAAAACCGATGTAGCTCGGCATGGCGCGGTGTAGTGGCGCAAACGAAAGGGTGAACAAGCGGGAAAGGATATTGCACGCCTTTATTCGGTGTATGATGTATGCCTCTAGATAGGCGCGAGGGGATTAGGCGAGCGCGACACTGTACGAACACATTGTTAGGCCGGTAGATAGGGGATGAGAGAGAGTGCGGGTCCATGGCTCATGGACGACCAGGATTATCTTGATTCCACGTTACGAGCTCGCGCGCATACCCTGAATCACGCGGTCCCTGTCTGCCAACCCCAGGAACGTCGCGTTACATTGAAATCCCGCAAAGTCACTTAACGTCGAACGTCGCGGTTTAAAGTCGAGAACGTCGCCGGAAACTGGCCAATAAATTCTGACGATAAGCGCCGCCAGGAGCTCGCCTATCGCCGAGTATATGCAAAGGAAACCTCTGTCGCGTACCATCGAGTTTCTAACTCGCGGCCAGCTCTCCCTGGTGAGACACGATAGTTCTGTTCTGCTCTGTTCCCTTCTTTTCTCCTTCTCTTCTCTTCGTACGTGCCTCCCGTTCCCCAGCACGTTGCTACTCCGTCTCGATACCGAGCATCGAGAAATTTCTCGAGACACGCGTTGGATTCGAATGTGAATTAACGGGTGGGAATTACACGATTTGCTCGCTGCATCTTTCTCGAAATTGCCGTTCAGCAGGGATGTGCCGGGATCGCTTCGAATATATAAATAGCGAAAATTCGAATCGCTTCAAACGTGAGGCCGATGCTTAATTTTGCGAAAGATAAGTCTTGTACCTTGAATCTTTACGATTCGACGAGTCTCCAAAGTCTCGAAGGTAAAGATCGTTGAAAACTTTCACTTCGAATTTAAGAACCTTCGCCTCGAAATTAAGATCCAAAGGCGCATGACTCTGTAATGTTTGTTACGCGGTTAGGGGCCTCGCGTATCGCCTCCAATCAGCTTGCCACGAAAAAGTTTAAACAAGCGCACGGCCGTGATTCTGTTTTAAATTTTAAATCAGCGTGCCTGAAAACAATATCGTGTATTATAACGGTAGATAATCTGGAGATCAAGAGTTAAATCGCTGTCGTCAAGGCGCAATCTCGTCTTATAAGTAATTGCAACACAATCGCGATACGTGTTTTGGATCATCATCTTGTTTGAATAGCAAATCATTTCTCCGCGGCTTATTTTCAAAACTCGCTTTTTCTATAAATTCGATTACTTTAAATCTTTGAATAGATTAAGATAAATTTCCGTGTTATATTATACTTTGCGATTATTTTTTAATTAAATGTACATACTACTATATATATAGTATATACTATATACTATATATATATAATATACATATAGCATATACTATATATACTATATATATAGTAGTATGTACATTTAATATATATTTAATATATATATATTTAATAATATATAATATGTATATTTAATATATATAGGGAAGGAAGAAGCGAAGAAAAACCTTAGAAATACGGAGAGTATCTCGAGACGAATATAAAGTAGCTTGGTGAGATTTTGTAAAAGATCATTCTAAATAAAAAATGCTATACGAATGCAAATCCTATTCTCTTAATAGGCATTGTGCTTGCCGCGATACAATAATTTAGATTTACCGTTGTTACGGTAGAACTATGACTTTAATATTAACACGATGATTTATCGATAATAATTTCTTTGGCTGTATATAAAGAATGAAAATCCAACGCACATAAGTTAAATACGTGTTATACCTTGATTGCTTCGCAATCCCAGCTATTAACGGCAATTAACACAAGCATTACTGCAGCGGTTTAGAAAGCGTGCAATTAGCAGCCACGAAAACGTTGAATTAAAGGTGCACTGTCATTTGTAACGAGCAACGTGAATATTAATGATAATACGGAGTTAAACGAGAACAAATTTCAATTTCTTCCGGCGCGTGATCTTTGTTCCCAGTTATCTTATCTCTTAACGAACCTTTTCTTTATCGTAAATTAGTTAAAAGTCCGATTTTACTTTCTAACAGTTTTCATGATGGTGTTATAATGATCTTATATAATTTAACGTTATTTATTCGATCGACTGAGAGCTTTGTCGTAAATTCCAAATTTAAATTGCTGCGCGTTTTACAATCAAATCTTTGGGCGGAGACTTTTCTAGCGGAAATGTAAAAAAGAAAAGAAAAAAGAATCACTTGGCAATCCAGCATTTACAGTAGTAGCTAGATTAATTAATTTCGTCCATGAAAACTTTTTACGTTTTTTATAATCTCTAATCGAGAAACGTGTACGATCGATCAATTAACGAAGTTTTAATCGAAATTCCCTCGCATAGGTGAGTTAAGAATACACACGCATTTGTATTGGCTGATCGACGCCAACTTCTGTGCCATTGTTTTACGATACAAACGAGACTGATTGCAAGCTGGTCGTAATAGACGTACGTGCATAAAATTACCAACACCGTGGAGTTTCACCGTGACTGGCGTATAAAAGACAGCTATAGGCTAGATGCAAAGAACTGTAAATTACGAACACGTGCTCGCGTGAGGAACACCGATAGAATGTATACATGAAAAATCATTGACCGTTGATTTAAACCACCGTGGCGTACAGCGTGAATTTCGCCTTTCTCCTCGTTTCGTTTCTTATCATTTCAATTTTATGACTTTACTCGCCCCGCTATTAATTTTCATCCACGTATGGATAATAATTCACAATTTCTCAGTTTACCAATTTCACTCTGAGCGCCTAACGAGTTGTAAACATTATTCAACTGCGAGTCTGAGCTCTCACTTTCCGCTGGTTCGATGCTTCGGTCCAATGCTTTCAGAAGAATGTCCAAGGAATATTCATGACCACGTCAGTTTCGGATAGATTACTTTATTTCAGTCTAATTTATATCCTATGTATTAGATCGTAAATTTCATTAAAATTAAAACGGTGTACCCTAAGTAACTCGGGTTACTTATGATATTAATCGTCAGAAACGAACTTTTTCTTGGACGATATTTAGCTATTTAAAAGCTACTCTCTTTCTTTCGGTCGAATAAAACGGTAATTTATGATTCAAACAAAAGTAGTTGGAACAATACTAACGATAACAATGACAGCTGATTCCTAGAATCGGTGAAGGGAAAATTATTTAATATCCTTTTCCAGAGTTCCAATTATTAATTTTGCTTGAAACTATTTTCATCAGCCATTCTCCCTGAACCGCCCAACTTGAGAAATGTTCAGTTTATCAAAGTGAAATTGCCCTGGGCATATCGGTTTCTCATGGTGCTGAATTAATTCAGTCAGAATTGCGATCCGCGACAGTTCGTCGCGACACCAGACCCGTTCGCTTAATTAGATAAATAAATTTCAATTGTGTCACACGCTTGATGCTCTTTTGAACGTTTCATTTCCCTTCGCCAACGTTATGTGTGTGTGTGTTCGATTTAAACTGGATATGGTTTGAAATTTCGTATAAAATTTCATCAGAAATTACATTTAAATTCTATTTCAACGGTATAAAATACTTAAAGTTCCTGGAGGAAAAAGCGCTGAGAAAATTTGCGACAATTCTTCTATAAATTTGACGTTTATCACCTCGTTGCACTCTGTTTCCGTCTTGCTACTTCTGCGGAACTTGCAGTTCTCTCCACACGACCATTACTCATACTAGGGATTCTCTGTGCACATGCTTGCACAAGACCATATATAGTCAATAGCGATATTTTATGCTATTTTTGACATTGGAAGTATTAAAGAGATATAAGCGTAATTTATACTTACAATAATTTACCAACAAATAGCTTACGAACTTACAATCTAGATTTGATATATATATATATATCCTTTTAGTACGTATTATCTATAACATATACGTATACATTATTCCTTTCGAAATGGATTTTTCTTTTACCTACGAACGTGATATAATAATAGTACACTACGTAGAAAATAATATTTTTTACTGTTTAAGAAATATCAATATCGATACGTAGAAAAATATGCTAATTATGCGATAGCGAATTACAAAATTTTTAATGCTACGAATCGATGATTCTGTGAAATGTACATGTACTGTATTTGAAATTATATTTCTCGAATTAGCTTCTTTAAGGAGACTAGCGAATAATCGGATACCTAATATAAACAGTTGGAAAGAGTTAGCCTAAGTCAATATGCAGAAGCATATTGGAGGAGAAACGGCCTTGGCCGGTCAATACATTTGACCTGTGCTTTTGTAGCGGAAGATAACGAATTTGCAAGCATTCCGACAACTCTAAATTGACGGCGATTTGGATAAAAGAGTTCGATTTTCGTGGTTGGTATAATAAAGTTGGAAGTTGTAACGAAGTTCTTTAAAGTCAAGGAAGTCTTTGACTTTATTGTAAGTTCAGAGAGAATTCTCAAAGTCTAGCAAGAGAAATTCCTTCCAGAGAGATGAGTAAAAAAGTTTTTCTTTAAACGCCAGCAAGAAAATTCCCCTCCCCCCTTTTTTTTTAATTATCCCGCTTCTACGTTTTTTGCTCCCTTATAAAGTTTAAAATTTCCTTGACATCTATTGTCATGCATTGTCTGTCGATCGAAAGACTTTACGAATTTTAGTAGCAATTTAGTAGAATTTTAGAAGAAATTTAGTAGGTCATCTACGTTGCTCGACGTGCACGTGTCAGTCTATGGGGATAAAAAGACCCATTAGTCTTCCAAACGTCCATGGGTGCTCGCGTGGACGTTCACACTTTAACGCGAAGAATAAGATTGCGATACGTGAATCGCTAACGAGCACGAAACATCGAGGGCTTAGAAATGCTAATAAAACAATTTATCCAATAAAATGTTCAGACGCGGAGAAACGAGTAGCGGAAAAGGAAATAGAAAGTCGTACCACGATTAATCGTTATTCTCGTTATATATGCATATATCGACTTCCCCTTGCGTAATCGGATAGACGCGTTTACTATGAAATTTCGTCCTTAAAAGTTTTAATTATTCCAGAGACATATCGGAGTCTAGTTGAGGCAGTTACTTCGGCGATATCGTAGCTTCGCGAGTGGCACGTGCTACCCTGACAAAGTTTCACGCGGTAGTTTGCGTTTGCCCGAGTAGATACAATATCGCAGGGTAAATGCACAATTTTATCGGCATCGGGGAACGTTATTCGCCGAACCAAAATTCCTCGGTTATCTCTTTCCATCCGAGGAATTCTCTTCCAAGGTTTCTTACGAGAAACCATTAGTTAGTGGTCGAGAGCAATTACACGAATCATTTCGCTTTACTCGAATCGGATCGCGATTATACATAGCCAAGCTAGAAACCGCCTGTTCCGTGTTTTAAAACAGAGCGATTCTATTACACGAAGTCCTGAAAAGTCTGCCGGTAGACCGTTATCGTTTTGTTTAGTTCAACTAATTTTCAGAAACAAGATACGCTTGGAATTGAATGCGTTGATTAATGGCGATCGTCGCAGAAAAGGTTGATAATGTAAATATCGAAAATGAAAACCTTTACCGCTGTAAGTTGTCGTGGGCACGTTATGTCCGCCGTATCTCGATTCTCTCTATTTCTTACCTAAACAAACAAAAGGGAAAAGACGATGTAGTAAAAATTTCGTGGAAATAACGAAATTCACACGTTAAGCGAACGTTTATAATCAAGACTCGCAACTTTTTATTACATCTCGCATAGTTAAAAATTTATGACGAAGAATAACTTTCTCGCAGGGATATCGGGAAATGGCGAGAAAATATTAGAGATATGAAAAAAAACGTTAAACAATAATAATCGGGGCTAGAGCGTTGTCCCTTCCACCGAACGGATATACATAATTCTTCAGCTAAATCTCGACGATAGGACTTACGCTTGCCGCGTTTATTCGTGGCAGGTGGTCGTGAATAATTGCAGAAAAGTAGATACACGGATATATGTTCAATATGTACATTCATCTGGTATTGTCGAGAGCTGTCGCATAGACAGTTCGTAGTTGAGAATCTTTGGCCCGTGGCCAATCGTATTCTTGGGAACTCCGCGTGCTTCTGAATAATATATGATCGATAGAAAGCCAGGTAGCACCGCGAATCGAATGGTAGTATTTATACGAGTGAAAAAAATGTCGAACCAATATAAAATTCGTTCTTTGCACAACTGGTAATTCGTCCGTTATTTCAGTATAATAGCCGTATACTGTAACCATGCCATTCATTCTTTTCTACTTTGTATGCGTGCTTTGTAAGTATATAAGTAGAAGGGGACAAGCATTATCGTCGCGTGAAACATCGGGACAAAGAGAATATGTTTTGCACGTAGTTATACCTCTAAGGTCTGTACACTTGTAATAACATTTGTACGTATGACTTTAAGTTGTGCAAAGAAAGCTATTCAGAAGCGTTCTGTATAGTTTATCCAGTTAAAAGACTATAATATATGTATCTCTGAAGAAAAGCGTGTACTACTTCTTTAGACACGTATCTCTGCGTAAATATAATTCGGAATACTTAAACCTTCTAACGTCAGTTGAATTATCCATCCGTTTCATCAAAGAATATTATGCTGCGACGTTTATTGGCATTTTTGTGAATTATCTTCTTCCACGATCGGACAAATATTGTTAGCGAAATTTAGTAAGAAATCCGGTAAACGAAAGTAAGAAGACTTTATAAAAGCTCCGCTTTTACGAAGTACAGGCTGCGACGTTTTAAATTATCAGAGCATGCTCGTATTCTACAATTTTACAATTCTATTCCTATTCGCAACTTGCACTTTTCGCCACGCCGCATTTCATACTCGTAATGTTTTGCCACAGGTGTTTATCGAATGACCTGACCCACGTTTCGCGTTTAAGTTGTAACGCCGACAATACGTGGTCGCGGTCACGGCTGCTGCGAAACGATCCAAAAACGTTCGTTCGTATGCACCGTTTGCGAGCAATGACACACAAAAGCGAATATCACAGTTCAGAGATACGTGCTCCTGATTTCCCTGTCTGATTTTCTCTCCATCTATCTTCTATCGTTACTTCGTTTTATTTTAATCCTCCTCGTTCCTTTTTCTCCGTCACGTTTCTGAGTAAGCTTGAGAAATTATCGTAACTACATTCCAACGATAGTGCGGGTAGTAGCGTGCGGTTCGTGGCTTTCATACAACATGGTTCCATCAAAATACACATTTGATTCTCTTCATCGACTTTAATTAGCGTTTCTTCGGCATTTTTATTTTACTTTGATTAAACTTAAATAAAACTGTCATGCAACGAGATGGAACTGAAAAACGAGGAGGCTCGTTGAAAGAATAAATTAAAAATGTACGATAACTAGTTGGCCACTTCACTCGGTTCGGTTCGGCCATGAATATTTTGAAAAAGCCTCGTACTTTCAAGTGGATCGGAATCTAAGCAAGACAGATTCAAACCTTTGCGTGTTCCACAGAAGAGAGAAGGGAAATCGGTACTTTCAAGCAGAAGCTTGGTCGAGTACGTTTGAAACTTTACGAGTACTTTGACAGATATTCTCCATTTATTTAAATAATTTTCTTCTCCTTTGTCTCATTTTTCCTTTTTTTTCTTTTTTTTTTTCTGCAGATTTACTCCCTTTCGGTTACGCTTTACACGAGCAAATAGAAAGCGGTCCCAAGTTACTTGGAATTCCTTAACGTAGTCAGAGATCGGATTTTCGAGCAACAGACTTTGATTTAAAGAAATTCTCTGGTGTCTGACATATTCCATAGGAAGCACAGCGTCTGGAGCGAAGAAATTTGCGGTCGGTCGTCGACACGGGGTAAAACCAGCCATTTGCATGCGCCCCTTGTACTCCACAGTTTATAACTCTCCGAGAGGGTTAACGACGAACATGACGATAGCATTAACCCTTCGAAAACTGAGCAACGATTTTTGCCTCATAAAGAAACGCCTGTGAATCGTAAATCTTTGTGCCTGATATTTCGGATAATTAACGTCTCGCACGAATTTAATATTTTTCCGCCCACGATGGATGCAAGAATTATCTGCGGATTAATCTCCGGGATATCCGTACGATATAGATATCGATCGACCGGATCCAAATACAGTAGCGGGCAAAGAAAGCTTAAACAATCATGATCTTACAAAACTTGATTGTATTTAATCAGAACAGCGAACAAGTATAGTACATCTACGCTACGGAATAAGTAACTGCAATATGGTGACAGATACCGATTACGGGAGTCATTAATACGCGTAGTTACATAAATAAATTACTCCTTTTATTCGCTACTGCGTATCTGTACTCTATATTGCTCATCTCGTTACAAATATTTCCACCCTATTTCGAAACATTTCGAAATTTTTAACGCACTTTTGATGCCGCGAGCATGAAAGTGTTTCGACGAACGTCTCAACACGTTGACGTAGAACGGGTATGAATATTTAGCGCGGCAAGGATTAAAGCTATCGTTTCAAAGAGCACTAAACATAAAGAACGTCGGTTGCACAGTGCAATTAAAGAGAATTCCCATACCCATTTTGCACTCGTACCTTAATGTAACGACGACTAGTCGGCTTAAGTTAATTTTCCGTGAATCGTTACGCGGAGCTTAGCTTTAAATACCGACAGTCGCAAGTAGAGGAAAAAAGTAAACAGGAAAATAAACAACTTTAAAATTCTGATTTATGCTTGCCGCTGTGGAAATGCAAGTATAAAAGGAGAGAAGGTTTTGATGGTATTTAAGCGATACGTTTCACTTATTTTGTAATGCTTTAATCCCCTGGTTGCTTTAAATCTACCTTTCTACGGATACTCTCTACACGCTTATATTTCTTTTTATTATTTAAACCATTTCGCTTTAGCCTTCCAGCTAATGAATCGAAAGAGCCTGAAAGGACGCGGAAAATATTCTTTGCGTTAGTTACTCCCCGCTACCCCCCCCTTTCTCCTTATTTAGTTTTACATTTATCGTTTCGTTTGCTCCATGAGAAATTTGAGCCACGTCCTGAGATGTCTACAATGGTTGCAGAGAAGATAGCTTGTAACACTTCGTTCGACCAAAGCTATAGAATCACACATAGAAACGACGAAGGACGATGAAATAACAGGAAAGAAAGATTCAGCTACCTCCGACAGCGTGGCCACTTTCCTCGGAAGAATGGAACTTGCATGAAACACGGTGATAAAATACAGCCATTATCCTATACAATCTGTCGTAAAACCAGCTATAATCGTGACACGATGTTTCAAATTATTTATTCTTGGTTCACGCGTTGCCGAATCATATTTTTTCGAAAGCGGATAAGAAGAGGTCGTAGATAGTGATTTATGATGACATTCATTCCTTTAAGGTAGGTGAAGTAAGCGAAAGCAGAGAAAAAGGAGAAAAAGGAGAAGAAAGGAGAGGGAGGAGCGTGTGTTGAGCGAGGCGCAAAGTCAAGAACACTCGAGCGTTCCAGGATTCGCGCCATTCCTCGTGGAAGCTGGTGCACTGATCGAGCGAAAGTAATCCCGGCGTGGTTTGCACGGTGCACCGCAGGCACAGCATTGCACGGCAAATGGAGTAGGCAATTCATTAGGAAGGGTCGCGTTCTTAGAATTCTGACTTGGTCGCTCGTTATTCTGCCGTTCGTCGTGATAAAGACGTCACAGACGTCTTAAGCCACAATACGATTCGTCTGCCTTTCGCGTTTCCGGTTCGATTCAGGCCAATGGAAATGGCTTTCGACCGACCGCCTGCGTTTTCTTTCTAACGCGCCCGAATAATAACGATTCCCAGTCGAAAAAGATCTTTCATCTATCATCGGCAAAGACATTCGCTGTGCTTTAATTGCCTGAACAATCAGTATTTTCTTGATTAACTTGAAACGCGGAAGAATTTTAATCTTTACACGGATTAATGTTTGGTAGAAATACTGCAACAAAGAATCGAGATCTGTGCTTATAAGCCATAACAATCCAGAGTTGATTTTGCGCTTAAATCGATTAGAACAAGGTTTGATCGAAGCGTCTCTTTTTTCAGGAGAGAATTTCCATAGTCCTAAAATTTCGGAATTCAACCTTTAAGAACTGTCCTGGCCGTATAGCGGTAAAAAGCGATCGAAGAAAGTTCTGCCGAGATCAGACTATAAACTTGCAAAGTCAAAAAACGATAAAAAAAATCAAGCTTTTCGAGTTATGGAGGTTTGCTCGTTAGGAAAATATCATTAAAATTTGGTCGTAAACGGAAAAATTTGGCAAAGAGGTTTAATCGAATCGGGAGCTTGGCCACGTTTGAGACGCTGTCAAACATGAAACAGTTCGTATTTAACGAGCGAGAGCTAGAAACCGACATAACACGCGTATCATCTTGTTTTCCTTTATTTTCCTCGGAGTAGTTACTTTGCATTTTAACGAGGGAAGGATTTCAGTGGCGAACGCCTCGCCACAGGTGAGACACGAAACAAGACGACGAAACGTAATTTTGCGAGAAACTGAGAGGAATTCCAACTCCTCCGTTTGCTTTTCCTTTTTCCGCGCAAATATAAACAGGATTTTAGCAGTTTTTTTTTTCGACCACTTCCCTGGCAGCTCGGTCGCTGTACTGCGCTCGTTGAAATACCGCAAAATGTTCAAAGATACCGAACAACAGAATACAATTTCTACATCTATCGTTTTACTACGTTATCCGCTTTTCCCTTTCTTCTCTTTTTTTTTTTTTTTTCTCATGCAGAATATCGTAATTTCAGTTGCTCGGGATGTTAGATTTTAGGGATACGTAGACACTAATCGATGGTACAAAAATAAAAAATTAACGTGGTACGTGCTTTTTTTCCATCGAACCCAAATACTTTGTACATACAGAAAGTAAAGTCTAAACTATGAATAACGATCGAAGCTCTTTTCAGATCCCTCGCGATCTTTTTACAAATCTCATTGTACTTGGCATGGATCGCGTCTCGTTCTTCGTTCTCAATTAAGATGAAAATTACGTAGTTTAATTAATCCGATAATCGATAGTTGTGTTTGACGCGTGCACAAAAGAGCACCGTGTGCGTATGGAGTTCAATACATAATCACGTGCGATAACGTATATACGATATATACGTAGTACGTAGGAAATTACATAGGAAGCGCTTGTGCGTGTCAATTTTTCCGCCAAGGTCTTTCCGGGATGGTTCGGTAATCCGTACGCTAGCACGTTTCTATCGATTCCTTCGATCAAGGAATTTAATAGGGAAAACAATTTTTAATATAAAATCTAACGATTTTACGAGTACGCGCGTGCAAAGAAACTTGTCAGTAATTTCAGTAAATTTGGGATTTCAACATGACGGAATTATAATTTTAATCGCGAGACGATACGATTTGGAGTAACGAAGTGGAAATACAAACATTGTAATACAGCGACAACCAGTTAATGCAGTGTTAAAATCAACATAATGGGTTTGGGAATCGAGTGTCCGGCCTATGTCGAAAGGTACGCATTATCCTACACAATTTACCTTGCAATTCATTGGAAGTAAAATCATTCGCAAGCTTGTTTCTCGTGGATCGTTGGACGAGGAAACACGATAATCGGTCGTTGGGCGCCTACGTGGGATCATCGATAATACTTCGACACGCGAAGGAAGGGAAGAGCTTGGTTTCTCGGTTCGTTGACTTCCGCCTTGTACTTTCTTTCTTCTCTCTCCTTTTTCTTCTTCCTTTCCGTTCCTTTTCCTTTTTTCTTCCTTTTCTTCTTTTTTATCTCGCTGATACGAGAGCCGTTTAAAAGGTCTCTGAAAACGTTGTTCGTGGTATCGGCAGACGTTCGAGGTTTGCTTTTGTTTGCGAGAAAATATCGTATCAAGGCGTACAGCTACGTAATGGTAACTGAAAGCGCGTGGGAGACGCGATGTTTGACCCGCTACGATCCTGTATCACGTTCCGATAAAAAGAACACGCGTTATCGGCAGGTACGTCGGCATAACTAACGTACCTTCCACCAGCGAAACTTAGTAAACTTCGACGTGTCGAGTGAGTCTGGAATCTGATATTCGGCAAGGACGCTCGTACGATTTCTGTTTATTGTACGATCGTTGTTCCACGCTTATCCAGCGTTTGGTATTACGTACGTTCTTTGTTCCACAGTGGTTGACTTCGCGCAACGCACCTGCGTCATATAAATTGCGTGCTGCAATTTTATTCGAACAGCAGCCGGCCTCGTAAGAAAATATTCTATTACGATATTCAGGATATTAAAAGTTTCAACGATGGGAATTCGGAAATATCGAGTTGTTCGTAAGGTTCGCGGCTTTTTTGATAGTCGATAGAACTTTGTTACGTACCTGAACAACAACCTTCCAACGCCCGTCGAACAAGAGGAGCGTCTGGTATTAAACCACGGTCTACGGTGGTCGCGGCACTTGATTCCCAACTCGAGTCTTGCACTTCCGGGAATTACCTCTTCGCGGTTCGACGATATTCCAGGATAGTTTCGTCGGACGGTAGTCAGATACGTATTTGGATGGTAAGGGGCAGGCCGGTCGCCGAGGATCGGCGAAGGAAGGAGCAAGGGAGGTACTGTCGAAACCCACGACTACTACCTTCCGAACACCTACGAGCTTTCCCCACACTGCCACGCTTCGCGAGGTGTCACTCTCGCGCAGATAGACGGATGACGAGGAGACACGCTGACACGACAGCCACCGCAACGACGTAGCATTTCGAGGTACTTTCTGCACGAGAAATTTCACAAACGAAACCAATTTCCCGTGGTCGGTGCTTTTCATTCTCCCTCCGATATACGCGACGGTTCTCGATATTCGGCATTCTCCGGCCACCCTTCACAACCCTGATTCCCGGCATTCATGACAGGCGTATTACCGCGACGATCCTCCCACGAACTTGCTGGAAACCGACGTTCATAGAATCGGCATTCAAGCAGGCAAATGAAGCTAAGGAAAGAAGATCCGATTTACCGAAAGAGCTGATTCCCCAAGTAAGCTTTGATTTTCACTGATTCGCGGTTTGCTTCGTCGAAGCCTTCTTCCAACAATGAAAGTGATTTCGCGTAAATCATCGATATCGTGCAAAAATTCGAAAGGGCAGGCAGGTTTTACGACAGGAAGTTTAAGCTCAACGAGGGGAAGTTTAAGATGGACGAACGTTTCTCGACGTGGCAGCACGATATCGAATATCATCGAGTTTCCAGCGCTTGTAATATGGATGGCTTTTAAACGTAACGCTGGGCTACTGTACAGGATGTTTCATAGAAAGTTTTGTTTGGCTACGTAGACGAGTCTATCAGGTAGCTGTCATACAGTAGCAAACCAAAGTTGAAATTTCTAACTTGGTAAACCTAATCAATTAGGTACATGCAGCTATCTGTAATCTTTTATTAACCGTGGCACCATATTTGGGGCGTAAAGTCCGAGGTGGAGTCTACGAGACTTTTCAAGTTACGCATGATTTACACATAAATATACAATGTTTCTTACAATACCTCTTATCGCTTTACTTTTATTACACATTTTCGTAATAAACGTAACAAAAGAGATTGGCTCGCCGGTCGACTTCGTCGTTAGAAATGATTACAGATAATATCTTGCAACTGTACTTGCTGGTTGATCCGCCGATTGATACGAAGCTGCAATATCATTCTTTACAGATTTTCCACTTTACATTTCAAGGGCATTCCATGTTGCGAAAGAACTTTAGTAATTACGCAGTTTAGTGAATTCTCCTATTTTTTCTAACAGACTCCAGCACAGACACGCGTGTGAGCAGCTATCGTTTCGAACAAGCCGTGTAAGCCTATTTGCATGAACGCGTGTATCGTAGTATCGTCGTAAAGTAGACGAAATACTGCGAATAAACTGGTTATAAACAGGATAGAAAAGAATAAGAAAGATAGGATCAGAAAAGAATCAGCCGAGTTTCTGAGATCTCGCCTCAGTGGGTTAACTTATTTACAACATCGTTTTGTCCTTTCTCGGGCCGGGAAAAATCTCTCGAGCTTGCGAAAGGATTGAGAATCGCAGAAGGCTGTTACGCTGGAAAATGTACAAACACTTACGATGCCTCTCTTTCGGGAAAAATAACGTTGTGAAAAAAATCCTGTAGCAAGAGAAATCTATCACCGCGATCGTATTGGAGATATGGAGGAATTCCGCGAAAAGTAGGAAAAGACCTCTGGTGCGAAGAGTTCGAAGGGGTATTCACCCTGCTTCCCGATCGTATTTAAGCATCAACTAAAACGATCCTGTGACTTCGATCGGTGGTTGAAAATAGCGGGGAAGGTAGATGGAACGTCCCGATTCCACGTGACAGGTAGGACAGCCGGAGATTCTGAACATGGGAGAGAATCGTTTTTATCGAAATTCAGAAACGTACACGCGGTTCGACGGTGCGGTTTAAAAGCGTTCGTCGGTAATAGGTATACATCGAGGGGCTCAAGACGGAGGTCGGCGCGAATCGATATATCGACACGGGCCATTTTTCCCTCTTCTATAAATAGCCGAACGATGGACACTAGGTTCCTAGATTACGTATACATATAGTCAAGGCTCGTATATGGTCGGCTGGAATAGATTAGAACGTAACCAACTGGTGCCTGATTTACGATTTACGATCGCAACCACAGCTTCCCACGCGTCGGCTTCGATACACCGGCATTTAAACTTTATTCACGTACATGTGCGTCGATGCTCACGCGTCGTCTAGCATCGCGTAATCCGTGAACAATCGAAGGGCGCATTACATCGCATCGGCTTCATTCGTACATTGCCTCTGCCTGTCCTGCAAAGATTCCCGTGCTGCGACGCGGTGCGGTGATTCGATTCCCTTCCTGCGGCGCGCTTATCGCCGCAAGGATACGCGTTCAATACCGTTTTCACCAGGCATTCGTCATTGTTACACCGCTCGTGTTTGCGCATTGAAAGCGTGCCGAGACGCACACTACTGATCATAAGTATCCGGACGCTTTGATCGATTTATAGTTAACGGTATTCGAATTTGATCAAAGTGTACAAATTAATGGTGAATCGGGCCGTGGCTACGGTATATGCGTGTGTTTTGATTAATCGTCGAAGTCTTGACCAGCGGAACATCCGAATATCGAGATCGTAAGAACTTACGCTGGCCACAAGGATATTGGTACATATCCTCGTTTTTCAATGAAGCATTTTTTATCAGGCTCTGTATTTATATATATACTGCTTCATTGAAAAACGAGGATACGTACCAATATCTTTGTAGCCACCGTAGATTCTTATATATATATAATTCTTGGCCAGCGGAACATCCGAATATCGAGATCGTAAGAACCTACGCTGGCCACAAGTATATTGGTATATATCCTCGTTTTTCAATGAAGCATTTTTTATCAGGCTCTGTATTTATATATATACTGCTTCATTGAAAAACGAGGATACGTACCAATGTCTTTGTAGCCACCGTAGATTCTTATATATATATAATNTCTTGGCCAGCGGAACATCCGAATATCGAGATCGTAAGAATCTACGCTGGCCACAAGTATATTGGTATATATCCTCGTTTTTCAATGAAGCATTTTTTATCAGGCTCTGTATTTATATATATACTGCTTCATTGAAAAACGAGGATACGTACCAATGTCTTTGTAGCCACTGTAGATTCTTATATATATATAATTCTTGACCAGCGGAACATTCGAATATCGAGATCATAAGAGTATATGTATATATCGTCTATATTTAATATATATATATATACATCGGTAGATGCTGCTTCTAGACGTGTTATCGAATCAACAACCTATAGACTTAAATTTCCTATTAAAAGCACAGTACGAAAGGATTGCATTTACGCGGTCCAAATGTTAGCGTCTGGCTGAATAAACTTCTACCGGTTGAATTTACTCGTTTGCCATACGACAACCCTGCGACATCCCAAGCTTCCATCAAATCCAGCTGGCACTTGTTTCGTAAAATATTTTTTCGAAGAAACAAACACGAGGCTTCTTGAAATCATTTCCCACAATTCTTAATTGACTCATATCGTGCGACGCGCAGTCTTTGTAAAAGTCGCGGCTTGTTTAAAGTGTAAATGACATTTTGTAACGGCTAAGTACGCGGGGGCTACCTTTGAACGCAATACCTTGCAAAAGTCGCAGGTACATACGTGTGAACTAGGTAGAAAAGAAGGGGCATTCGCAATAACGCTGCTGCGCCGAGGCTTAAAGGGTTCTCCTTTTCACACGCAAACGAGTTAACCATTACACCGCAAGGCGTTTCCTAGTCGTCTGACAATATTTCCGTGTACTTCTCTGATACGCGTATATAACATGCTCTGCGAGGGAAGCATTTCAAACCTATATGTACTCTCGACTACGTGTATCGGGAGAGCTTCTCCTTTTCTTTCTTGAAACTGTGCGTAGATTGTGTTAAACGCGTTGAACGTTAAGAGGCAATTTTTCGTCGAACTTTATTGAAAATCTGTCGTCCAAATACCTAAGATGGAGATTAATGTTTGCTTGGAAATACAAAGAAGAAATATGAAACGAGAAAATCTTTTTTAACGACTTTCCGCTTTTTACGTGGTTTTCGTTTAAAGATCATATCGGGTTTTGTTTATCTTCCATACACAGAGAATTCCGGAAAAAAGAAGAGACAACGATAAATACATGTTTATCGATATTTTGAACATAATTTATTCACATATCGGTCCTTTGCCTTTTCAAGTTATTCGATTTATTTTAAGTACATAATACATATTCGTTATGTCGTATGTACGTGCCTTTGTCAGAACTGAAATTTAATTAAAATCGCAGAACTGTCCGGAATTAATTTTTAAACTCGTGTTTAATGGAGTTTCCGCTTAAAGAACGAAACAGTTATCAGATTAAATTAATTTGTCCCCGATATTCAATTATATAAAATGAGATAGTAGGTATTATAATACACGTATATATAAAACACGCGATAAAAATAAAATAAAATAAAACGTATGTATATTACTAGACCCTAGGGTACGAGTGAACGTATTAGATGAATATTGTAAACTTTGTTCAAAATATCATCCAAATTTTATCAACACGCGCTTTACGCTAAACCAGACAACGAGCAGTTACATTGTGTATTACTTTGACTCGATACGTGTGTTATACATGCTACATTGCTACATAATGTAATGTAAACGGCGTTACTGGATCATTAACGACGCGACGTTGGCCGAGAGATTGCCTCAATTGGATCGTCCGTAATTCGCGTTCAAAATAGCTTTGCTCCTCCCGGATTTACGCGTCGTCATGTAGACGTAATTTTATCCAAAAAAGAATAACAGAGATAGATTGCTCTATACGCGTCCTTGCATATGTTGGACGAGACGGAACGACAGAAAGCAGAAGTCTTAGAAAAGTTGGCAGAAAGTTTGACTTTGATTTCAAGGATGATTATTTTTAAAAATTCCACGAAAGTGTCGCGACAGATTTAGAAACTTTTTACGAATATATTACGTGTATTACCAATATACGAAAAGTCTCATTAGTATTCTAAGAAATTTCGAAATGTTTTCCTTAGATCACGTTACATTTTTTTTACACAGTACCGCCTGCTTCTCGTTTATACTGTGAATTACGCTTCGCTCTGTGTACTCGCGATGATAGCAGATTAAGAGGTTTATATTCGATTATTTATTTAATCTGCTTATCAGGAGATCAGAAACATTTCAGACATAATCCTATTGCACGCAATCCTTGTTCCCAACAAAGACTGAGAAAGATGAATAAAGGCTTCGTTTAGCGTCGTGCAGCCACGATATTTAAACGAAACTGTCCTGTAATCGATAAAACCACCACGCCTATTCTTTATCCCGTTGCTTTTCGTCTTTTATCTCACCATGATCCTTGAAACCGATCGTATTCTACTTTTAAACAATTTCTTAGTTTTGATAAAGAGTGTAAAGACACGACCCAATTACACACCTCTCCTTTCTATATCAATTTTATACTCTGAACTTTTCATTTTCTCGTGAACTCTTGATCTTTCCAGAATCGACAGAAATTCTTTTCAAAGAAACCAGAATAAACTTCCGTGACAAGACTTAACTTTGTCCTCCTTTATATAGAACCGTCCGTAACTGCTAATTTAGCTAAAAATTTCGTTCGAAAGAGCAATTAATAGGGGAATGAGCGTAGCGTAATTCCGAGCGAATCGATCATCGGATGCTTCTACGTATACATAATATATTATGCATATGTACGAGTATATGTACGTATAGATATGCGTCGTTGAGGACAACCTACTTGAAGACCCAAACTCATTTCAGGAATAACGTTCGCATTATTCAGGCTTGATAGGAACGATAGGCTACGTTCGTCCGTAATAGGTATCCCGAGTAATCCTGTGTCTCCTGAGAGGGGTACCTACTGTGACCTAGGGAAATTGAGGTTACCCAGTGGACCGTATCGAGGCGAATCAACCCGAGAATCCAGTACGTTGCATTGTAGCTATAATACTTCGCTTTAAGGGCGAATGGATATCGCGCGGTGTCGAACGAAACGTATCGAACCGATCCGTGGAAAAAAAAGAAAAGGAAAGAAAAGAAAAGAAAAGAAAACATTTCGATAAAATTGCCTGGGTTAAGAAAGCAACAAAATTATTTCTAAAACGACCGGAGTTTGAAGCTTCTAGTTTAATGCTAGAAGGAATAATAAGGTCAAAATGATTTTTTAAAGGCGTGTCCCATATTTTATAGCTTTAATCGGAATTTCTTTTTCCAAAGAGCCCGTACAACTTTCTCTATCGACGTTCTGAACATTTTTCTGTATTTAAGATAATAGTAGATACGCTTTGTGCATTATTTTCAATATACAGAAAATATCGCTTTATAGTACACCAAGCGGAAATTCTGGCAGCATTAAATATGTAAGATACAGAATATTACGGAGAAGGGATTCACGTGCATATATCGAATGTAAAGGCTTGCGATTTATTCAGATTGTTACGCGGTATTAAGTAAAATGTTGTTCAACGCGTTACTAAAGGGAAAATGCGTTTCCCCCAAAAAAAGAAAAAAAAAAGTTAGTGACGTAAAATACTAACGGGACTGCTTCAATTTTACCGCTTTTTAATAAAATGTTTGACATGAGATTGCAGAAAATCATGAATTTAACCATCAACGTATTCTCTCTCTCTCTCTCTCTCTCGTTTTCGGAATGATCTAATAATATTTTTTGAAAATTCTGCTCTTCGTTGAATTCAAATTTAACCGGTTCGAGCCAGACAGGCAAATTATACATGTGACATGGCATCGAAAAGTGAAATTGCAGTGAATTAATAGTCACTGGTAACGATGCTTTCGCATTTGTTTTGGATTTAATAGCTATTAGCATGTCGTGCATATTTACTGAACAAGGGATTATGAACAAATATTAAACACGATACTTGAATGTTCATTCAGTTTACGAAAATGTACGTACAACGTGTGTGTGTGTGTGTGTCACGCGCACTGTGATACGCCTAGGTATTTTCAATAATATGTATACTTCAATAATATATATAATTTTCAAAAATAATATGGATGTAACGTTGGTGCAGATGCGATCAACGTATGACTTTAAGCTGATAACTGGGTCGTTTCTTGATCAGAAATTCCTTTTGGACAGAGAATTAAAGATCAACAAAGACAGATCGGTCTGTTTCACAGTTTGCAACGCTTACGCAGTTTTATTTCAGTTTCAGTTCTATTTACAAAGAAAAGTAACGACATGTTTAAAAAGCTGAGGATCTTTGCGTAAGAAAATTATGAAATCTAATATAATGGCCACTCGAGTAGCTCGTTCTTCGTAATTAACAAATTAATTGTCAAGCTAGAGACCCCTCTTGCCTATCAGATTTTGATATCGCATCTCTTCATCTGTGTCGCTTTTAATTGTTCCTCGTTTTCTCTTCTAAAGAGGACGAAGATGTTCTAGAGCAGAGAAACCTCAAATTAAACTCGACACGCGAAATGTTAAAACTGTTCTAATTCTGTTAAGACGAGTAGATATCGTTTGCTTTAAAATCGAAGATAGTTACGATCTTCGTGAAATATCAGAGAGAAATAACAAATACGAGTACTAAACGTAAACACGTATATAGATATGTATAAATCGTGGTATCCGTCTATGCTTCGTAGATGTATTTTTCATCGATATCTCTTTGCTTTGAATATGGCAGAATAAAATACAATCGCTTTGAAATTGTACAACACTGGTATCGACACATCTTTATTTGACAGTCGAGTTAAACGCTAGAGAATAAGAATATTATTTCGAGAGAAAAAAAAAAAAGTGGAAGTTTACGTAGTATTTCGATTTTTCATATATCACAGATTTTTGCAAACAAATCTCAGGTAGATAGGTACGTAGAGCCAGTGGGAATAACAATAGGGATTCGTACAAACATACATACATCCACGCATTTGTTATCGTTTCGTTTTTAAATTACATAGATAGAACGTTGTTTACGATTGGCGAAGTGTATCGAAAATCAAATCGAAACGAACGATCGT
Source organism: Bombus waltoni (assembly GCA_014737395.1). Taxonomy (NCBI): domain Eukaryota; kingdom Metazoa; phylum Arthropoda; class Insecta; order Hymenoptera; family Apidae; genus Bombus; species Bombus waltoni. The sequence continues at coordinate 1,176,023 of JACXII010000046.1, read as the reverse complement.
AACTTCTCAAAGCGGGAAAAGCGTTCTCGCGCAACTTTCACGCGATCCAACAATCCGTTTATAAATATTCCAAGAGGAAATGGTCGTGTCGCCCGATAGATATAACTTAAACCCGTTTTTAATACTTTGATAGATATTTGTTCAATATTGTTCGCCGAATTATATCGTAAATATGATCTAGCGTCGATTGTTCTTATACAAATGGAAACAAGTGAAACGGCTTCGTATCTGTAAGTAACACGTATACATATAATATAGGAACTTGAACAAGACGGTAGTGAGAAGCATAACCAGCTTGGTCGTAATAAATTCCAGCGAAACATATCGAGTTGGTATAATTCCCTGGCCGATGTCACGGCGATAAGACGACATTGCGAAGGCAACTAACTCGTCGAGACAGAGGAGAGCGAAGGAGTCGCGACAACATCGAAAGAGGATTCTCCGGTGTGCATGGTCCTCGACCTGTCTCTCCCACCTACCCGAAGGAAAACCAGAATCTGTCGGCTGTAACGTCGCGAACAAGAGGAAGAAGAATGGAAGACCGTGGGCAAGAGGAAGATCGTAAAAACGAAAAGGCAGCTGAATTCAAGTCAGACGACTGAAAATCGTGAACGAATCACGCTGGTGGCGAAGGGATTCTTTCTAGCGCCTTGCCAGGACGTTGATTCTCCGCCGAATTCCGTTTCTCGTCTCGAGGATCCTCGAAATCGTCGCCGAGCCGCACGACTGCACAACAACCAACGACGAGGAATATTCTGCCAGCTGGAAACACACCGTAAATCGTATCTTTTTTCATCGACGTAGTTCCTTTCTTTCTTGCTCTTTGCATTTCGCGCTTTCCAGCGAGCCCAACCTTTGCTTCGTATCCGTCGAACTCTTCGAATTGATTAAACGCAAATTGAATTTCCATGCTTAATCCAGTTTCGCTCTTTTCATCGTCTGGTCGTTATGTCCGGGCCGTATAAAGCTTGTATAAAAATATTATAAAGTCAAATTTCTGACCATTAAACAGCGAATGGTATCGAATCGATGGAGTTGAAAAAGTTCCAGAAACGGTAGCCAGTTGATAAATTTTGCATAAATTTTATGCATAATACGGTTGTATCAAATCGGAGCCACAGTTGTAATACATAGGCAAGAAGCCAGTCTATCTTTTATTCATTCGATACCAACGCAATTTTTCAATTATATTTAAATGTAACCACGTACGAGAGCGATGTATCGGTAAATCGTTAAAGTTCCTTTAAAAAAGGAAGTTTCTGCCAACGATCGACACTTTACCTAGTACTTCCTTGTGATTTAATTTTACACGTCGCGACGTACGGACCGATAAACGAGAAAGGACGAAAACGCGAAACACAATGATCCTCGTCGCTTTTCGTCGCACGGAAGCGGAGAATTTCACGAAAACTGTGCATCCTTACGCGTGTGTATATATATATATATATATATATATATATATATATATATATATATGTATATATATAACGGAAGATACTGTAAATACAATTAACATTACAAAATAATGAAACATCGAGACAAAGCTGATGGATTTTTGGCAACGATAGCCGATCATCTTCTTTCTCGATGGAGGTACGTGCGAAACGGAGATTTAGGTTAGCCCTTTTAGCAGTAGGGTGCGACCACGCCGCGACGAAATTATACGGTGCAGCCCGATCCTTCGCGTAATACCACGTTATTATGTCGGGATTATTATTATAGACTGGCTATTAGCCGCTTAATCCGATCGAACGCTTTGTAACGCATTCTAGGCCGCGTTCGCGGTTAATGCTACGGTCCTCCTGTATGTATGCAATACTGGCGGCACCACGGCTCACCACGCGTATCGCTATTTATTCGATCGATGTTGCCCGCTCCTCCATCATACGAAACGCAACATAATCGCGCACACGTGTCTCTAATTTGGCATTCGTTTCGGAAGTTTGAAATGAAATTGCTCGCGCTGCGAGATGAAACGCAACGACTCCGATGAATTATCTTCGCGATGAGCGTGCAAATCGTGGAATTAACACTGATTTATACACCGTTGGCCAAAAGTATCCGGGTGCTCGATTGATTTGTAGTAACGCCGCGTGAGCGTTATTAGTCCCGGTAAATTACCGTTCATAAGTACTTGGACGCTGGTCGATTCGCGAAGCCGTGAAGATTAATGACGAATTAGTCATTAGAACTGGCACTTATTGCTTTTTTTTTTATGAAATCAACGGATTATAAATTTGAATCAGTTACCAAGGAACGAACGTGTACGTTCGGTATTGAAATAACAACGTCAGAGATTTCTCTCGTTAGTTTAGTCAAATTTTTATAATTTGACCGCTAATTGAAAAATTAAAAGATCCGAACGTAAAACGCTTGTCAAGTAACGGAACAGTTTTATAAATTTTACTTTTGTCTAAGTAAAACGGTCTCGTTACGATCTCGCGTTTGGATAATATAAACCAACCTTTATTCGCGTGGAAACGAACAAGATTTCCAGGCATGAAAACGCTTGTAGCGCTTTGCCGGCAAAAGCCACGTACGAAACCACGAAAAATATGTAAATAGGGAAGGGTGTTGCGTTTAATCTAAATATATTTGAAACTGGGAACGCGAACAGATACGCTAGAAAGTTTCTGGAAGGAAGAAATACATTGTTCCTATGGAATATTTAACGACACCTACGCTTCTTTGCGCATCTCGAAGAAGATGATGCTTGAAGAACATTCCCCAAGACGACGTTTATCGCCGTTTATTTATCGCTCGATACTGCTTACCAGTCGCGTTCACCCACCACCTTATTATTTAAGCGTGCACACTTACGCCTACGTTCTTTAGCGTTCGCGGTTTCTTTTTCGATGGCGGAAAGTGCAGCCACGAGAACGTGAGCGTTTCCTTCGTTCTCCCACGGAGGTTATTAATTTTTGTTCCGTTATGTAAATCACCTATCCACGATCTTACAACCTATTGCTTATTAGTCGTCGATAATTCTATAATTTTTCTTACGACGAAAGCTAACCGACTGTCTTCGTTTTCCATTGTGTTACACCGTAATTCTCCTCTTTAATCGTACAACGCCGTCAAAGTCAGGAAATCGACAAAAATGTGTGTACTTTTGTTCTGTAAAGCTTTGGATCGTCCTTCGCCGTTTCAAAGACACGGTTCCAGTTTCATGGTGCAACCTATAGAATTTCACAGCTTAAATTACGATTTCTATCAACCTGTAGCCTACATATATATATATATATATATATATATATATATATATATATGTAGTCGTATGGACCAACATGTAGGTAATCGTAGAAAATTGATCGTTTGTCTGACGACGTATCGTGTTTCTCCTAATCCGGCTAAGGGAATGCGCTTTGTAGCGACTTCATCGAAAATGTCGTTACCTTGTCCTTAATCGCTGGAAGAAATGCGTTCGGAATACTTGGTGAGGCAGTCGGAGGATTGGAACTACGATGATTATAGTCGTATACCTGACGAGAGATCTTTCAGCCTAAAGCGCTCCAAGATAGAGAGATTACCGGAGAGTGGGTAGGGATTATTCTGGGAAGAACTGCTTCTAAAAGCTGTTACAAATTACTGGGTCAAGAAGCGTAGAATCAAAAGGGCGCATTAACAATCAGACGCGGTGAAATAAAACCTTGAAAACTACAGCGAGATAATCGGTACAAGTTTCGTCTTTCACGAGCGTACGAATGTCGTAAATTAATGTTCTTATAATGAATCTCGATCGATGGCATAAATCGGAATATAAGAGTTGGAATATTTCGGTCAACAGAGGTTGAAATATCGATAAAGCCTCGAAAAACGAGAGATCTCCCCTTCAATAAGAATCGTCCTTGTTCTCGACAATTTTATGCTAAATTTGTTTTATCGAGTTAATGACGCGTTATAAGCGATCGTCGATATTCGTAGAAACATCAAAGACGAGGAGAACATTGTAAAAGGAAAAATACGAGTATTTAATCCGTCGATGTAAGAAGGGAACAGCGATATTCTAAAAGGCCAATTTCGATGCTACGAACGATCTTCCAGAGGATCTGCCGTCTCAAGTAAAATATTCTGAGGTTTTATGGAGGCAGAAATTGACAAAATTTCCGGATTGCTTCATAATCCGAGCTATAAGAATCGATAATAGCTAAAAATGATCGGACACGAGATCCGATTGTTACGACCACCTATAACCTAACGATACCGATCGAGGGTTACGCATTCCGGAAGTTAAACATTTAAAAAGACATTAAGGCTGCTTGATATAACGTCGAAGTAAAACGAAGCTAAGCGATAAAAGATCTATTTGGTTTGGTTCACGATCAAGGTATACGAACGAGTGGCAACTACGAAGGACATTGCCTTTCGCTGGCGTCATTTCCACGAAATTGCTTCGTTCCACGAGCAACAGAGAGCTATTCGGTTCTATTCGCCTGTTTTCAACGTCTCGTTAAAACTGCCGCGGCAATCTACGCCGACAGAGTCTCGTTTTAATCGGCAGAGTCCGTTTCATAGGTTCATGAAGCAGAGAAAAGTTAAACGCGACTGGTGGAAGAAGTTGATTCTGGTTGTAGAGGAGAAGCGATCGAATCGATTGGACGCGGTACAGAACACGTTGTCTGTGCACCAACGAGATATATCTCGATCGAAATGAATTCCTTCCGCAGCGTGGCATGGCTGACTCGCCGGTAGTCTCGTCGAGGCGAAAAATCACTTAGCCGAAGATCTTATCGCCTCGGCACTCGGCGCTCATCGATGAAACGCCGTTCGGAGTTCGTCTGGCACGGATTCGCTTCTTTTCCGAACGATAAGAATCCGATTTCCACCAGCCGTACCTAGAAAAGACACGATGCCTTCCTTCCTGCGGGAGAAAACCCTTATCGAATCCTCGATAAAATGCCGCAAGCTTCCTCCTTCTCGGCCCGTCCAACTTGAATCGGGTCGCGTCTCTGAGAAACATTCCTCGAATTTTCCCTCTTTCGATTACGCTCAACTAGCGAGCGAACCCTCTTTGAATTGGAATTTTTCCACAGAATCGCTCCAAGTCTTAACACTTGCTCCATTTTTCTTCTCTTCTTCTTTTAATAGCTCTAACTGGTCGGGTTAACGTGCACATTCCTCTTTGCGCAATATCTGTTTTACGATTATCTTGCAGCGAACACAACCCCGTCGCCGATGTAAATATTATAAATACGAGCATTTCTAAAATAGCAGTCGATCCACAGCAAACTGGTTATCTGCCACGATCATCGGGGAACAAACGCTTTTTAGCGGTAGTGTGTAGTCAGAGTTAAACGAGGTAATAGGTTGCTCTGTTTCTACGGAAATACCTTGTACAATAACACTCTCTTTCATTTTCATTTTTGCCTGTCTTCTATCCGCTTAATCAGAATTAATGTTAAATGATTTCAATTTCACTGTGCCACCCACGCATAAAGCAGAAATCTAACGAGACTGTAACAAGTCTCGTTATGCTTTGAAACACTGGCCGCGCCAGCATCTGTGTATTGTTGGGTTAAATGTGAAGCGATAAAGTAGTAAATATTCGTTAATGTTACATATACAGCTCTATTCATCATGCGCGAAACGCAGCCGTAAATAAAGTCGACGATTACACTAAATTATAGTCTCTTGCTCGCAACTTTCCGTGCGTAATGGGTTAAAACGAAAACGTTATTCCCTGGATTGTTTTACTATTTTTCGCCGGACACGGTACAAGTTTCACGCTCTTTTCCGCTGGGAAAGCTTCGAAATTCCTTCACAAGCGGAATTTCTAAAGTTGGAAACTGGCGCCGCTAGGCATCTCTGCTCTTCGAACAAGAACGTTACGTTTAAAAATGCCACGTACCTACGTTTCTTTATTTGCCGAATTTCTATTGTAATATCTTTTTTCTATTTCCTCCGTTCCATAAAACAAGAAAAACATTTTGTCCCGCGAATTTAAGAAATTGGACTATCCAGTTACTCGGCTATTATAAAACAGAGTTACGTTGCTGTAGGCTGTTTAAAATCGTTTCGTAAAACTTTGAAAAATTCTTCTCTTGTTAATTTTATCCTCGTTGCTCTACTTCTTATGCTCCTTTCGAAACGAGACTTTCGCACAGAAACTCCGTGATATCGCGCAAAGGATAAAAATGTCTGCCGTGTTTGGTAGCTCGATGGCAGGCACGAGACGAAGGTGTCTCAGTTCACTCCTCCTTTCCATTCACGAAGCTGTGTGTTTGTCGAGTAGTAGTTTGCCTCGTGCACAGGTAAACTGACGAGAGTCAGGAAGGAGGCGGAGGCTGCCATCTTGGCTCGTTAGATACGGACGCATACCTACCCGTTTCAAGATGACACGGGTGGGGCCCTGACCAAACCAAGCCTCAAAATTAGGCGCCAGTGTTGTACACGGGCGCACCCTTGCTCTTCGAGGGTCTTCGTATTACCACGTTGCGGTCTACCGTATAGAAACTCGATACTCGTATATAATAAATGGGTAAGCTATTTCGGAAAGGATGTATATAATTCGGTGACGCGTCCTTAAAATACTTCAAAGCAATTTGATCACACAATTTCTAGCCGTTCTCTTTTGTATGTTAGCTTTCTCACAAAAACTATCCAGGTATTTGCAGTATATCATCGTCGCTCCACTAATGAAATATTCGAGAACGAGTTCTGCAAAATTGATCATTAATTCCGCTTTGCTCTATGCTGCGTTGCGTTTATGAATGTATTATCTCTGGCTGAATAGATCCTAAACAATCTCGTTTATACGGTTGTTTGTTGAAATATAATCGGTTTGAGAAACAATGACTCGAAATGTAATGTAATATTTCAATATTTGACGACTGGTGAAACCTAAAATTTTGGACCGGAATCCTGGTAAATTCTGCTTTGGAAATTTAGTGAAATTAAGCGCGGTCAATTTATTAAAACTCGTGTACAGATTCACCGTTATTTGTTAAAGCGGAAGATTGAATTTATCCTGCCGGCAGAATCTCTTACATTTATCACGCAAAATACCAAAAATTGTTCCTTCTTTTGTATTTCTCTCTCTCTCTTTTTTTTTTTTTTTTTAGCGAAGAATTTTAGCTCTACGCATACGTAGTAAATTTGAATAATGACGTCGTGAGATTTAATATATGAAATGTACAGCGCCATTCGGCTTAGTCGAGTCCCTTTCGTATTGCACTGCAAAAAGGGGGTTAAACACGCGTTTAAAATGTAAAAGTGCGGCATTAGAGAGGAGAATTAGAAATATACGATATGGTATGCGTGCAAAATTATGTTTATCGTTGATATAAATTTTCTTCATAGTTCTCCAAGCTTATTGTCTTTCCTACCTACAACGTTAATCTTTCGTTAAGGATGATTTGAATTCACCATTTATAACCTTCTCGAACGTAATGTTGCGATATAGCGACTAAAAGAAGGCAATACGAATAAATGAAAGAGGAAACGGTCTTTTTTTCGATGTTCACGATCATCGATATTATGATTATTGATGGTTTAGTAAAATCGAAAAACGATGAAAGTCAGCGGCGATGTTTGTTCCAGGCTTTTCCTTCGATCGTTAGACGTCCTCCGAAAGGAAACCGCACCCAATCGTGAGAGAAAGTCCAAAACGCCTACACGCTGGTGACTAAATTATCGATCGTGTTAAAGATTTTTTTTACTTTACCACGATCGATCGTCCTCGTTTAGAACGATCCAATGAAAATTTCGAAATAAAATTGTATACAACGGAAAATACGCAATAGGAATGTGTATCTCGCGTATGGCTGAAGACAGAACGACTAATGTTCGATATTATATTATCGACATCCATTCTATAGCTCTCCGAAAATCTCTACCAATTCCTTGTTTCCTACACTCGCGGTACATGCTCGTAAAGGCTTGTATACAAATTTATGCGAAAAGCCTCTCTACCAAACAAACTCAGCTCCTGAACGTAGTTTCCTACACTTATCTCACTGTTTCGTGCATCACTGTTTCACCGAATCTCTGGGTAGAAATCGATGCTCGAGAGCGGCTAGAACAATCCGATATAAAGGGAACGTATCGACGAAACTCCGCTTCGGATTGTAATTCAAAAGCGAGCACATACGGAGGACGATCGCATTTTCCCGCAGTCTAGGAGATTTGAACGCCCAGTTTTTCGTGTCTTCCATCGCGTTCACTCGGGCGAACGTTAGCGCGGACGAGCGCGTAGAGAAGAACCGGTCTCAGGCGACGGCGAGCATGTCGCGCTCGTTTGGTGCTCGTTGGGTTGCTCGTAACGTCGAGGAATGCGAAATGTAATTATAGAAGTCTTGCGCCGGAGGGGTCAATCCCCAATTGAACTCCAATTCACAACGAGCTCACCGGCTGTGCGTCGTGTAAAAGACGCCAATTCGACGATACCCAGCTCGACGACGTCCGTCCGTTCGCCAAACTGAATTTGGTCAAGTTTAACACCGTCGAGAACGTTCTTACTCTCCTTCGGATGCTCCCCGTGAACGCCGTTTGCCAACTACCGGTTCGTTATGTACCTATGCAGCTCCTGTAAATATGTACAAGATGCTACCAGCTGTAAAACGACGGCCAACTTGTCGGCAGACTCCGTCTAGGCAACATCGTAATAGCCGAAAATCGACGCTTTGAACGTTAAACATCTTTGACCCGACTAACGCGAGTTTAGTGAAGTTCAACGTTGAAATGGAGTTCTTCGTAGCTTGCAGACAAGACGTACTTTCGGATATATGTACATATATAGATGCACGTATATATACTGCATACATATGTGTGTGTGTGCGCGTGTGTGTACGTGTGTACTATATCAAGGTGATTGCAAAAGTCTATGTTATATCGGATCTGCGGTAGTGCTCGAATAGAAGCCAAGTTTCCACGGAATGCGAAGTCAATTTATCCTTTGTGTGTCGTCCTGCTACTGCCGATCTACTGTCCCTTTTAAGGTTATACGTCGTTTCTGGTGGATAAATTCCACTTGGACATGTAGGAATAAAGAAACCTACCTTTAAGTCGTGATCCAAGATATCGCTTATAGTTATTGCAAAACGTCGATATGCGTTGATCGAATAATTTAGACTTAAAACGTAACTTACTTAAAAATATACACTTTAAAATCTAACTTAGCGAGAGGTCTTTATTCAGCATTTATGACAAACGCCAGGCGTAGTATTAGGTTGTCCAAAAAGTTTCTTTCGTCTTGTAAGGAAATAACGAATGCACCACGTTCTCTGTTTCATATCATTTTTGTCGAATCGTGTACGATCGTAATAATAGAAATAGAACAAAATGGATCGTAGATGATTCGGTAAAATAATATAAAACGAAAAAAGGTCGTGCATCCATTATTTCCTTACAAACGGAAAGGAACTTTCGGGACAACCTAATACAAGGCTCGAACGATTTCGAGCCGAAAATATCTAATAAGAATTAAATACAGAAACGTATAATAAAGTATAGTTTCGATACGATATTTCGCGAAATCGTTATTACATCGCGAGAAATTATGAATTTTAGCTTTATTAATAATTCAGTGGCTTCGGATCCAAGTCGAAACGTATTTTTACAATGTGACATCCACTCGGATATGGAACGCGATTTAAAAAGACTTTGCGATAATTCATATAATCTGCATGTGCGATGTTTCATAGCATAGAAATAGACTTTACACAAAAGCTAACCGTTAGAATACGTACGTGTACAGCACACATAATGAGAATCCGCTCAGCACTGAATACGTTAACTCGATAGTTTGAGTCTCCTTATTAAATCATTATCAGATTTCGATATCGCAACGATACTCACAGCTATGCCGATGCGAATGTGTACGTATGTTTCTCTCGCAGTGGGTTTATCTGTATGCAATTGACCAATAATCATGCTATTGGCTTGATCATGGCTAGACAGGAAGTCTCATTATCAATTACATCTTCTTGTTAATATCGATCGAGTAAGTTTCTTCTTCTCCCTTGATATACGGTTCGGTATGTAATTTATGGTTTGAACGACGAGAATGCGATGGTAAACGATAAAATAAATAAAAAATAAACGATAAAATTTTTCTGTTCGAAGCTGTGTTTTTGATTCGACCGCGAGATATAACATAACTAGATGTAGATAGATATAACTAAAAAACGAGTAGAAACTCAAAGCAAAGTCCAAGCCAGAACGATCGTTAAACAAATTCGCGATAGCTGTTTGTATTTTTATTTTCGGCTCGTACGTAATATTTTATGCGATAAATGAATCGTTGCGAATGTTTCGCGGGCAGACATCTTGAGTGACAGACTGTACGTAGTCTAACTGAACTTACGTAGTTGGTCTATATATAGAGACGTTTGAAATGGAAGTAGAATTTCTGGAAAGCGACAAGTTGCGCCACATCTTCCGTCTCTGCCATCACTTTGAAACGACATAACTTAAATTAAGATTTAACAGGGTGAATAGCAACCCTTGAGATGCGCTTCAACGCTTCTTAGCGAACGTTTACTTAAACGAAGAAGAGTTTGCATGGTTTATGCGTAAAACACAAGTTTAATGGACAGAACGAATTTTGGGACGTTAATGTTTTCTGGCAAAGAAATCTTTCGCTGGTTTTAAAACGCGTTTACCGAACACGCGTATTTTAATCGCTTGCTTCGAGGATATAATATCAAGAAATAATTTATAAGCTCTGAATATTAATAACGAATATCCCGAGTAATTGAATCTAGATATTTTATGAAGCTCGTTACGCAGGCTTTCACAAACTTTGATAATTTCGTCTACGAAAGAGGTTAATCATTCTTGTTCGACTCGGCGATTTGTATCTTTTCTGCCTCGTTCGACAGAATACGAGTAACAAGAGAGAAATATTTGTTTATCGGGATATTCTATAACCTTCCAACGGCAGACGAGTTTCACGCGTCGACGACAAAGTTTTATAAGTGAAGCATCGTAAAAGCGACATGAAGAAAAATACCGCCGTATATGTCAGTGTATGAGTGGAAGGCAAATAATTTCTAAAAATAGTTGCAAACTGGACGTGAGCTAAATCGACGATAACGCGAGGAGAAATCGTGTCTTTGAATTAAAAAGTAGTTTTTCGAATGGCGATCTCGAATTGATATTCCACTAATTGAACATAACGGCGGTAGCTCGTGTCAGTACATAAAAGATTCGAAAATATAATTCCTCGCGGTCAGAGGATTTAAGGCTGTATGTTCAGAACCTTAGTCGAATGCACTGACTAAATGGCGACGATGCAATTTATCCTGCTTGTCACCCTCTTCTATTTAGTTGCAAGCTGGGGAGTAGTAGAACGCTACTTATGAGGTATTGGCCAAAGCTACAGGTACTCATGATAGTTTTATCCGAGCACAACAATCTTTGGAACAACTACCGTAGACGTCGAGTAAGAGAGCATGGCCTGATAAAATTGATCCTCAAATTATATCTCAGGTAAAGGCAATTAAAGGCGATTTAGAAAAGGAGATCTACTAAATTGTTTCTACCGTATATTGTATATTCTTTATTGTTTACTGGGTATTTCACCATTATTATAATAAATTTATCGAGCCTTATAAGTTTCGAGGTATTCAACTTGTTCGTGCAATACTTTATACATATAATCACTACGTAGCAACATATTCGGTACAATTTATCCATTCACCGCTAATCCATGCATACATCTGTTCGAGTTATATTATCAAATATTTTTTGGAACTTTCGAATACGCCATCGAAACGATTTCGTGCATCAGCAATAGGTATCACTCGCTGAAATGAAAGTGAAAAAGTATTTAGTTCAACATTCGCTCTTTTCAGCGGAAATCATTTCAGATTGAAGAGATTAAATAAATCTTCGTAGAGATGATACGCGTGTTTTAATAAAAAAAGGAAAAGAGAGAAAAATAGGAACTTTGTTTTTTTTTTTTTCTTGAGAAAATATCACGTTGATTGCATATTTTTCATCGTTGCTGGGTCGTAAAAAAGGAAAACGAACGGTGAAAGAAGAAGCGGCGGGGTTAGGTGTCTCTAAAGCTTGTCTTCGATCTTCTCCGGCTTTGTTAGAGCCCATTATCCTTCTATCGGCGACAGATGCGCCATAATTCGAAGGACACCGTCAGCTCGTTGATTAAATATGACAAGCTATGTGTATTCAGAAAGCGGGACAACCAGCGTCTCGTCGGACGGATTTAATCACCATATTAAATTCAATTTCCAAAAGCCTGCCACGGTTAATCCGTTTATACGGTTTCGCGTGGAGCATCTGCGTCTAGCGAAGATGCACGCGTGTCTCGAAGAGAAGTATCATGCGCGGTGTACAGACAACGTGGTGGATGGAAGAAACGTTGGAGTCTTACGGACGATCGATAGTCAACCTGGATCTTGGCACGATAGAGCCGAGGAGGATGGTTCCGAAATAAAGTGTCGGCAATATAACCTGGGTGGAGGCGGGCTTAAGCCTGGGAGCTTAGCTTACGAATGATCTTCCGCGTATACCTTATCTCGCATCGATATACGTGCACGCACACCTACGCATCCCTTTCATATGGCTATGAGAGTCGGAAATTTCTGCCCAACCACTCTTCTTGATAGAGTTTGCCGTTAGACAAGGTTTATCAAGTGGTCAGAAGCGACTGCTGTTTTTAAGAATTTAGATACCGTCCGGATGCCGATATTCAGATATTATGGTCGGTGAAAACAATATAATGTAATCGTAAAATACCCTGTTGGTAAACAGCTGCTGTAAATAAAAGAACGTTTATGTATTAATTTCATGTTTCTATAACTCGAACTAGGACTATATACGGCAAAAATCTCTGTATTTACCTCGTCTATTAAACATTAGCGGTAACGAGTAACTTACTTTGAATATTAAAAAATTTGTTGCACATCTTTGAACAGAAATCTTCTACGAATGCATAAATTTCCGAAATCTAATTATTGTCAACGTTCCTTACTTAAGAGCTACCTGTGTCTTATTTTCCTTAACGCGATTCGAAATCTGTCGATGGTTGAAACGGTCCTTCGTTTTATAAGACGCGCATGGTGCAAATACAGCAACGTCATAGTAACGATCAAGAGCAATTAGCACGCTCTGTCTTCCTCGTTCGCTCCCTACGCGTTTAGTCAGGAAACTTAACGACAAATCAGCAATGTCGCAAGTGGCGAAGTTTGAAATTCAACCAAGGAAACCTCTAATTGGGGATGAAGAATCTTGATTATCTCGAACGAACTGACGATAACTAGGTAAAATCGCGCACTAGAAGCGAAGGAGGGAAACGAGAAAACTGCTTTCCTACAAATTCAATGAGAAAATGCGCGATTGAGAAAAATCAGGTTTCACGGGGAATATAAATCCGTTTTATCCTGTTTCAACATCTTTCATACGGCTTACCTATGAGCGAAAGTAGCGAGAGCACGGAGAATGGATAATAGAACGGTGTCTGTGGTTGCTTTTTTAAAATTAGGGAAATAAGAAGGGATATTGTACGTTGAAAAAGTCTCACCCATTGCTGGAGGATAGTGGTCGACCATGCGATATCCGCAAGTGCGATAAAAGAATTATAAAATTATTCTCGGAATTCTCGAATCGGTGCCTATTATAATATAACGAATCCATAGTATGCGATACAAGTGTCGAGATTTTTTGTACTTTCTCTCCGTCGTTATCTCGCACAACGTATAAATACTGATCCTGCTTCTTTCGTTTGAATCAAAATACACGATAATATTATCGTTATTATTATCGCCTATACGCGATAGCCAACTAATAATTTATTTTATATATTCGTAATTTATGATTCTTGCTTTTTTATACCTCACAATATAATAACATGTATTATATACGTATCTACAGGCTACCACGTAATATATAAAGGGATTTTTTTTAATATATAAATGTTCATTTTGTAACCGAATCGCTTTTTTGCCAAATCGTACATCGAGGAACCAACGAGAAAATTCTATGAAAATTCTACAGATTTTATATGTGGCTCACGATTCGTTCGCATACGAGAAAAATGACGGCCACCTATGGTGATCAAGCGAATAACAGAACTCGTATACATCCTGGAGACCATATATTCCGTATCTCCACGAAAAGTAGAAATCTCGGTGGCTTTGTATGTTCGACGAAAGAGGGTGGCGATGAGAATCCGACGGTGGCACATAAGTATTGGTAACGTTTCCTCTTCCTCTTTTCAACTAACTCCGATTTCATTCCTTCCTTCCTTCCTTCCTTCCTTCCTTCCCTCCTACCTTACTTCTTTCCTATCTCGCGACGCATTTATTTCCCTTGTAACATGCCCTGACACTTGGACAGATCGTTGTTAGTAAAACTATAGGTGAATACGTTTCGTTCTCGTTTCAGGAAAAAATACGTTTCGTTCGTTTGATCGTATTCGCTTGCCAGACGTCTGATCTGACGCTCAGGAATGGCAATATAGCACGTTGTTACGTCGACCTCCGTGATTCTCACGGAATTCACTTAAATTAAATCCGTCTACAGCGTGGAAATGCGGTACGCGTCGAGTGGAAAGTGCGAGATTAAAACACGCTGTATAGTACAACGAAAAGCGTAGTTACCTAAGTTTACAACGCACAGAGAAAAATACCTTGCAAACAACGGTCAATTTCGGTGGGTGAATTTAATCAATTAAAATTCTCGATGCGATCCCTGTTCGAAATGATTTATATTTATATTTACGTATCTGCCATTTTGCGGAGGTGAGTGATATTATTGTGTAAAATTACTATCAAAAATCTGTCACGATCTAATACGTAGTTATACAGTTTTTGAGAAAATTTTCATCCGACTCTGTGAGTCAATTTTCAACCAACGTTTGTTCGTTGACGCGTCCTCTCGAATCATTTCCGACGAAAAGAAGCTTCTCATCAAATATCGATAACATCTTCATTCACGATACTTCGTTTGATCGAACATCGCGTTGATTACGCTTGTCCGCTATAAACTTCGAATGCTTCGTATATTTTACACGCGTGAAAAGAACCTGACAGTCGCATGCTACGCGACTATGTTCGAACGAGTACGCTATAGGGACTCGATGGCTGTCGTTTTGTCGTCGATTTATCATCAAGGTGGCGTTTTGCATCCAACAAAGCCGTATTAATTGGAAAATTGCTCGCAGCTCGCGCATTCACCCTCCTGACCCCTTGAATTCTCGCGAATCGAGCGTTGTATCGATGTTCAACGAGAAGAAAAAATTCATTAATGTTTACCCTGTGAATTACACCGCCCTGGGGAGAGGATTCTCGAGAGGTTTGTTTCAGTTGCGACTGAATAACGAGTGTCGCAACTTCACTTCGCTCGATTCACCCTTTCGCCGGTGTTTCATCGAGAAACAGCGAGTTTTCTCCCTCTGCCACGTAATGTATGGAACGTCAGGTCCGTCGTTACGTCGCGAGAGGTCATTAGCAAAGTTAAGTGAGGAAAAGTTTGCGACGTCTTCGTGTTGGGGTATCGTGATGCGGCTACCTATTGCGTTCCAAAGGATTCATGGCCCGTGTAAACCAACTTTCCGTGACACGTGATGTAACTTGAAAAATCGGAAACAGGGGATTTTGAGGAACCACGGTGATTGCCTTGACACGTTACAAACTAGGTGTTTGCAGGCTTTCACTGTGTTTCTGACATGAGCGACATAACGGAGAATCACGAAGTAAAAGTCGCGAGTGGTGATTTACAAAGTAAAATTCTAGAGTACGGGAAACCGAAGCAAACGGACACGTTCAAGACGTAATAACGTTATTTGCACGATATATGGATAAAAGCTTGTTCTTTGGCGAAGTGTTTCCGTTACTACGGAAGGCTTCTTCTCTGCCACTCGCGACTCCTCTAGTCAAAAGCACTTTCATTCGTCGCTCTTCGTAATACAATGTCGATTCGAAAAGCTGATGAAATGGAAGATTACAGGCTTCTTGACGCGTAACAACACAGGTAACCACGTAGAAGCAGCTCGTTGCGCGAGCTTCAAGCGTGTAACTTTTTGCTCTTTGCCTCTCTTTTTATTTCTAACGCGTTCGATCGTGATACGTGGATGGCACGTGGAAGAGGATCTGATAGCAGTTATCTTACAGGCACGATACACGCAGCAATTCATGCGCGTGCACATGTACTCGTCAACGAGAAAGCGAGAAGGTATGCATTGGCATGACGACGGAGCACGAATCACGGCGCAGCAGCGATGTGGGAGCGGTGGCGAGTCCACCGATGGTAACACGACCGAGCTTTGATGAAATGAACGTGGGTAAGTAATATATCATGTATACGTCGATCGGATTAACGGCAGATCTATGCGCCAAGAACAGGTTAATGAGCTGCAGAGAGCTCGGGCAAAGTTGCGATTATCAGGCTGATTCGGGGGACAATGACGTGACGGAAAATAATGGCTGCTTCGTACTTAATTATTTTTAATCCATTGCCTGGCCGAATAAAGCGGTGTCTATGTTTCGTGAATTATTAAGCGATGTCGCGAGTTCTGTCGTCTACGACCTAGAGTCCAGACTATGAGCATTTGCGATGATTCGTGAATTTTACGAAGGAACTGAAACGTAGAAATAGCTGTAATCCGAACGCGAATAGAAAATCGAAGAAAAAGGATAGGACGACGAGATCTTCGACAAGAAATTCTCTTCGACGCAACGGTAAGAAAATAAACGTGCAAAAACGTTGGCAAATGAGAGCAATAGAAGAAAGAAGCACGTGTAAGGATACAACGAGCGAAACGTGCGAAAAAGTAAATTACGAAAGGGAGCGGCTGGGAAAAAGAAGAGAAAATTAAGCACGCGTGAGACAAAGAAAGAGCGCGAATGAAAAACCAAAAAGGAAAAAAGAAACGACGGAACAGAAACAGAGCGGGACAAAGATGAGTCGAAGGAAGAAAAAGACGTAGGGTATTAAAAGGAGAGGGAGGAAAAAGAAGTAGGGACGAGAAGCGATCAGCAGATACGAGACAAGCGACAAGGCGGCACCTCAATGTCGACGACGATTGCCGGTGAATGACGAGCATCATTAGTTCGTCGACGTTGTCAATGGATTCATTGCTGCCCATTACGACGTCAAATCCTCTTGTACGATAATCTAGCGATAATGAGAGCTCGTTAAAGACGAACGGAATAACGGGGCGTGTACCGATGTCGCCGGGGGATCGATGCCTCGTACACGTGGCACACTCTGCCTTTTCTATTTCTCTACCCTTCTAATTTTCCTTTTCCTCCATCTCCGTCCCTCGCCCTGTGTCCCACCATCCCATTACTCGTTTAGACCATTTCTACCGGCCGTTTTCTCTATTTTCATTTCTTCTTTTACGGCGATCTTTAATTCGCTTCCCATAATACAGGCTGAGTCGCAAGGATCTGCGAGAAATCGTTGAAGACAGAAACCTTTCGTGTTTTTCTTTGTCATGGTTGACAGTCGCGCCGTTTCGCCATTATTAATCGGCAAGATCCTGAACGGAGACGCACGCGTATATTTCTGCATAAGTAAGCGACGATATGGAATATCTGTTCATTGGTTTGCAGATCTAAGCTGCGTTCGTTTCGCGTTTTCTCAGCTTGGCTCGCGCATCGGTATCAAATTGACGTTGACAGGTGAAAAGTTAATGTGACAAGAAGATAGTTGAATTTGTAAATTCTTCCATCGAGAATAATAAATGAAATTTCCGTATATACGGAGATAATTCGCTCTGTTCAGAGATAATAAATAAACGAAGCATTTCTCATTTATCGCAGAGCGTCAAATTGACACAAGGGACTGATGAGGGTTAAAGCGGTTTCCAACCAGTCGCTGCCCTACTTTGCGACTCGAGTACGCTTCGATGACATGTCGGTGCAAATTTCCATTTAAATTATTTTAATGAAACGTTTTCTTCCTACGTTCTTAACCTCCACGTTTGTTTCGAATTCTACGCGTTTAACGAACACGTACGACAGACATATGTAAATATGTACATTAACCAGCGGAAGTACAAACGTTAGGAGACGGAAAGTCGCGACAAAAAACGTAACGGCAAATGAAAATTGAAAACAATTTTGTCCCGATATAATCGTGGTGCTTTGCTCTGCTCTTACCCGTATACCGGGCAAATTCTCTTCTAAAGATTCGCGATAATTGGATGCCGCTTTAAGCGTAAATGGAAGTACATAAAGGGTGGTCGCCAGCGAATGCGAGTACGTGGAAAATGAGGTTTACTTGTGTGCTCATGTAGATACGAATCGACAGGCTGTTGGAAAGGCTGCTGGAAAGGCTGTACGATGCCTTTCGACCTCTTCTGGTTCACACGTCGTTACTTCGCTCCCTTTATTCACAATTTATTCTCGCGTGTAATCGAAGGCAGAGTTTTCCTTTTTCCTTCTTTCTCCCATCCTCTCCTTTTTCCTTTCTCGTTTATTCGATTTCGTTGTTAGCTAAACGTATTAAATCGAGAGACAACGGTTAATGGTTTGCCGGGGATGAGAGAATGCTTAAACAGTAAAGTCCTTTGTCTTTATTCCCGTAGAAAGGAAATGAGCGACGAGCTCGAGCGTTTAAAAACACGCTCAGACATCGTCATCGATTCGAAGATAACAGAGAACCAAGCGTTTTAATGGTCCCAACGACTCACCCTACTTTATGGTTTACGCAACTTCCATGTCACCTCTTTTTTTCTTCTCTCTCTCTCTCTCTCTCTCTCTCTCCTTCTCTCTCGTGTGTACATTTTTCGTTTTCCCTTATGCAACCTTTATCCCTCGCGACTTACTAATTTATTTTTTTGTCAGCCTTTCGAACCGACGAAAAAACGGCTGACTAATACGCTCGATGTAATTTCAGAAAGCAACGTTGACGGATATAATTGGTAACATATGTTTAATTGGAGACGCTAACGATGTTTGACGCGGGGAACGTTCTTTTTTGTCGAAGGGATGTATCGTTAGTTATTTTATCGCGAACTTTCTGTACCACGTAAAATAGTGCGTTCGGTATAAATTAAATTTTCGAGCTTCGAATTTCCATCGATCGAAAGTGTCAATATTATTGATTCGATCGCTTAATGTCCAAATTTCAACTTTTGACAATACTCGACGTTGTTCCATAGGGGCAGCTGAAACGAATAGTAAACGTTAATACAAAGATCTAATTGTCCGGTCCAATGTACGTTCCAAACAGAGAGAACGACTTTATCTCGACGAACGCCATAAAGATGGAAATTCAAAAGTACACAGGTACGATGTTTCTGATTTAACAAAAGGTACTGGTCATCTACTATCGGCGAGCAACTGCCCTTTTTGCGAGCCTATTCGCAGCATCGTGAACCACGAGCAATAGTATGTACTCGTTTTTGGAAACGGCCCTCGTCTATCGATTTTTGCTTTGATAGATTGATGCTCCGATGCAAAAACAAAGAATCTCCATTGCGCACACGCACGGTTCATTCGTAGAACGCGATTTATAGTCGAACGACTTCGGACGAAAGCGTAGTAAGTATAGTTTTCGTCAAAGCGACGAGAAGGTTGGCGCCACTCGAATCTCGGAGACCATTCGATCCGGCAACGAACCAAGGTATCTACGGTTTTGTAAAGTGAATTACCCCCGTTAGTTGGTACTGGGTTAGAGATAGTTTTGTCGCTTGGACTATCGAGCGTTTCGAGACTAAACGCGTTTCGGTGCAATTAATCACGTTAAGCTCATCTCCCGTTAGCGTGAAAATGCATTTTCCACACGGGATCTGTCCACGGTCTTCACTGGCTGTTTTTCACTACAGATTGACGAATCGTCGGGAAACTTGTTCGAATAATAAATATATCACGTTCACGGATCGTATTCCCCTATTGTTTACGATACATTGAATTCTTCGGATATAAATCATCGACGAGGAATGGGAATCGATATATAAATCTCGCAAATATGCATTTCACAGCTCGGTAATATTCAGTGGACTCGTATATTTTCCAATATTTCATCGTTTGCAAGCGGTATATCTATGTTCGTATAATATCGTCCTTTTGACGCGGATATGTTAGAAAGGGAACCGATGCTGCGATGCTTCTTGATATCTACGATATCGATTGCCTCTGCAAAAAGCTCTTCCTATCGATCCTTCTTTTGTTATCTTGCTGATGTAATCGAATCGAATCGACGAACATTTATATCTATGCCAAATGTTAAATTGAGAATCTATTTTATTATAGACAGGCTCGACTACTTTGGATTCGCAGCGCGTGTAAAAAGTAGGTTATCAGCTATTCAAATCGCCAGCCCGCGGCTATTAAATTTTTGTTTTCAATTCAAAATTGATACTTTCATAAAAAATTTCGCTCGAAATTATAGGATACCCTCGATTTTAAGTTAACCTTTTGTTTAATGTTTCATTGCTTGATTCATTTTTATTCTCGACACATCGATCACAAAGCTCTTCGATAATAATAAATTCGTTAAAAATGTGAAACGAATCAGTGTTGCAGCGGCTCTGCTTTTTACACGCTGCTCAAACGATCGCTATTAACTCTTACTTCGCAGAAGATTCTTTGCGTTACTATTTGCACGGTTGTGGCGAACAGCACCCATCCCATCTCTTTGCTTCTTTTTTTTTTATTTCCTACTGCGTCTGTAGAATCGCTTTCCAATTAACGTTCGTTTTATAGGAAAAGTAACATTAAACCAGGCAAACTTTCCCTTTCACGAAGTTAATTTGTCTTTCATTTACGCAAATGTCGATAAACGTAGAAAAACCGTAGTGTACGCGCGAGGAGAGAAATTCTACGCGCAATGCGGTTCACGCAGGCAAAGAATGTTCATTCGTGCATCGAATGACGATTATAAGTTCAGGTTATTTGTTCTTTGCGTAATACCACCGATCTACTTGTGGCAGTAATATGCTACGTATTACGAAGTGGATCTAATTTTACTTTAAAATAGAGTGCATTGAATATAGATGTACATCCTTGTTACATCGTGCGCTACGTTTAATAATTGAGTCCTTAAGCGATAGTAGTACAGTCTCCCGTTCTTTGTAAATTTCATATATTTTATGTAACGTCGCGTTTTCACTATCGCTGTGATTTACTACTACAAGATAATCAGTATTGTCGCTACTGTTCAGAATTTACAGCTGTGTAATTTACTGTGTTATGTATAGTCAGGTAACAATTTCAAAAGACTTATACGTATGCGCGATAATCTTTTCGTTCGTACACAGCTTTGCCATTATTTCAGCGTAAAGAAGCATATATGTATATAAGAAATACATATATTTTCATAACCAGGTGACCGATATTTATCCGCAAGTAACAAGGATATTCGAGTATATACAAGGAAATATCTTTGTACACGAGAAATCGAGATTACGTTAAAAGAATAGACGCGCGACTAGAAAAGAATAGCCACGTACGCGTAATAAAGATAAACGCGACAATTTTACGGAAAAGTATTATAGGAATTAACGAGAAAGCTCATGGAGCCCGTAATAATATCACTTTGTTTCGCGATATTCATATTCAGCAATCAGCGCCGACTGTAGAGTGAAACCGGCAAACGAGTTTCCTTTGGCTACTAGAACCGATGTTATATAAATGCGTCTACGTATACGCGTGTACGTGGGCAATTCAAGCATTCCGACATGGCTACATCTCTCCGTTCCTTCGCGTCAAGGCATTTTACTCGGCGACTGGAGTAGAATCGTGTTTCGCGAACAATGACCGCAGTCAGATGAGTCGGCAAACGATCGAAGGTGAAATATCATGAAATAATTTTCACCCGCTATACGCTTATTTTCGCAAAAAAATCACTCGAAACGTGTATATATTATTTTATGCGATAATGTGTTACTGTAATGTACAGCGTACCTAGTCCGTTTAAATACAATAAGTAGCAAACGATTGTTATAAATACTGTCGTATGACGAAATATCGTAAAACATTATACTCGTGGTAACGCGACAAGGCTGTCGTGGCTGTATCGGTAAAATTTGATACAAATACGATCGAAACGAGAAACGAAAAGATTGTTCCTCTCGTTCGAAGTATGTTTCCTCGACGTTGACACAACGGTAGGGGTGGTCAACTAATAAAGGAATAGACGTGTTTCGAGATGCGTTACGCTTCTAGGAAATAGACGATACGCGGTATAGGTATTTTTGTCCGAGACGAGTTATTCCGTTATCGCTACACGTCTGAACGCATAACATAAACCGAGCATCGCGCGTTACTTCATTTGACTATAAGATTTTCTCTGTTCGTTAGATTCATCATCGGCGGAGGTTTCGTACTTTCTCAGCTTTTCGTCGAGATCATTTCGAGAATACCGCAAACGAAATTATTAGCTTGGTCAATCCATCAACTTCCAGGGATATACAAACGTTCGTTCGCGGTTCTGCAGTCTCGTGGCACATATTTATATCCGCGGACAGAAATACCGTCTTGGAATGCACATGCTAAACAGAAGATCACGCACACACTTCGGCACACTTCTTGACGTTCTGTTGAGGCAATAACAGGGTTTCACGGCAAGCGAGTAACAGTCAAGTCGAATGGCAATTGATCGCGTGTAACCATAGAAACGATCTCTCGTTATTGAAGATCGACGACGTGGACGGATTTGAACGGTCCATTACACGTCAGAGCTTGTCAGTATGTAGCAGCGTGAGATGCATCGCCGTGCATCGTCGCTATCTGCCGTGGAGAAACTGTTATGCCTTGAGGATCGCATTGCGGCCAGACACACCGACTAGATATGTCTTGCCTAGACTCTACTGGCTAAAGGCTACGGAAACCCGGTCAACAGGAAATATTTCTGCTTTTTATGATAAAAGTTATCCATATTAAGGTTCGTTTGTATTATCAGTTCGGAAGTAGAACGGTAACGGAACGGTTCCGTTCAGCAAACATATTCAGTCGTTCAAGAGACGCATTGATCGAGTCCGCAACTTGCAAAGCGTCGATGTTACTTATATATGTACTTATATATTTACGCAACCTATAACGAATTTCGTTTCTTTTCGATACCGTGGAATCGTGAAATTCACGAGAGTCGGCGTATTCAGGCATTTCGAGAGACGTCGATTCAACGATTTCACATCGTTCTCAAAGAGAGCGAGCGAACGGCAGTAGGGAAGGGTGCCACGGTATGTATGTTTTTACGGAACACCGAGCATACACAGCGACTTTCGATTCGCACATACTTAGATCGGAAATTATTCCCACCGAACGTGTAAAGCTATATTTCCGTTCCGAAAGGAAACCCCGGCGCATAAATCAGATCTCGTTCCCATTCGTCTCTTTGTAATCAGCGCGCGCGTGTAACCAACTCGTTATATTCGTAACCAATATCTATTCGTTATTCGCGAGAAAGATAATGTATCAACGTTTTATCGGAATCATTGTTTCCGAACGTTGTAATTAAAATCGTATTTATTAAGTTTGTTAAGAGCCATCAAAAGGCGAGTTGCTCGTTCGGGCGTCTCAGTCGACGTTATTTAATAACGCGTAATATCTTTCGCATTAACGAATCCGGTTGGGCAAAGTTTGAGAATTTCAGAATCATTATCGGAATGTTAACCCTTTCGTTTCGAATTACGTTGCTGGCACGTTGTGTATTCCCCATGCCAAATTGTGGGAGCACGTGCCATAGAGACGCTAGTCGATGCCAAGAAGTTTTATTTATTCGTTTTACACGAATATTTCAATTTCGGTATGATATACATTTGTTATATATTTTACGACGCGTAACGCGCGACGATAAATTGTCGGTATCTCGATGAATGTTGACGATAAATGTTATTTTATTCATAGTGGAATCGAAATAATGAGATTAAAGGATGGCATTAGGTCACACCGATATACGTCTTTCTTTATTTATTAACATGGTTACATATCTCGGAAGAACATGATCTTCTTAGCCATTTATCAATAAAAAGGGAAATTCACTTCCCTAATGAGTTGATCTCAGAAATAATTAATAGAATCTTATCTTTATGAAAGTTTACGAGCAATAAAATCGTAATAGCGATGTAATTAATGCCAAGCGATTCAATAGTGTTCAAATCAAAGCGATAGATATATGAATGAAGACTACTACGATTAGCCTTATCTAGGATATTATTATTCTATTGTACGTACGTCATTAGTGGCAGATATTATTCGAACTTTGCATTTGCCACCAATATTCTTCATAAAGATATCCGATGAATTATTGCCCAAACATACATTTCATAACGCTTTGTCGAATTCGCTTTCGAACGAGTAACAAAGTGACGATAATAGAAATACATAGCGTCGTTAAAAATAGGTACAGTGTTATTGAAATAATCATAAATAATAATTCACAAAATCAAGCGGCTTTCGCGTGAAAAATCGTTTCGCGTTTGTAATAGAGAAATATCGTTATAGCGTAAATATTTCATCCCGGAATTACCAAACGTCCTATTTTTACAATTATCGAAAAAATGCAGGTATCCCGTTGACGAAATTGATATTAACTGTTATCATACGTATCTATTTGCCCTGCCTGTAAAATTTTAGTCGTGATCGTTTACGATAAATCTTGGTATGCGTTAAAATGGTTGATACGAACTGACAAAGGCATTCGGAAATAAATAAATAAATAAACGATCGAATAAGACAGCTCGAAGAAGATCGAAGAACAAAACAAGATGCGATTGTTAATTGGAACATGATTAAGCAGAACGCGGGCTATTACTCTTTCGATTAAACAGCGAACGTTAGTCAACCATCTCGACCTGGTCGAAGCGTTGATCTTGGATCTGGATTAGTTTGCACTGGTCTCAAATTCGTTATCGGGGAATCGCGAGCACTTGTCCGCCGGAACGTGATTCATTCGACAATTTCGGTACACGCGGTACACGTGCCCGTACATTACCCTGCGCGATGTATGTACCGCGCCCTCGCACACGAATCCCGATGCATTCGAATTCAATCAGACGGGAAATAGCTCCGTGGCCCTCGCCTTCGTCCTCTCCTCGTTCGATCGCGTTCGAATTTTGCCAACGATTCATCTCTAATTATGCGGTGTGCCGTGTGCTTGCTTCATACCTCTTTCCCTCTCTCTCTCTCTCTCTCTCTCTCTCTCTTCCCCTTTCTCTGTTCGTCGATCGAGCGCCGTATCATTCGATACACGTTCCCGATTCGAACCCTGATGGCGATCCAAATGTGCAGACCCGATATGTGTTTCGTAAAAACCCTGCTGCTGCCCGCTCCGATCCGTAGCAGTGCACCGCGCGCCGCGCCAGTCACACCTTCATTAACATACACACCGTGATTCCGGCGATTGATCCGACAAGAAAAGAGTTGTCGGCGTGCTTGTACCTTTTAATCCGTTTTGATATACCGTCGCTCGAATGTAATTAATCGTCAGTTCCGTGTATATAGCAAGAAATAGCTGGCATTAAGGATAATTTAAAGCGAACTATACTCTATTACCACGATGAAATACCAGGATGAAGTACTTTTTACACGCTAGACGACGACCAGACAATAACAAGTAGACGAAATAAGATTCAGAAGACACAGCGATATAGATATACGACTAGAGGGGACTAAATGTGCCACTCTTAAGTCATATCTGAGAAGAGGAGAAAAACGAAGCATCGTATCATTGGATTTTATTTTGCGAATCGCGAATATTTATTGCGCTCCATCTAACCGTGCTGTATTCTCTTTTTGCCACAGAAGCGAACCACGTACTTGCGTTAGTGATGGTGCATCAAACGAAGAAAATACCGCAGATTGGTCGACAGTCGTAAAATACACACGAATAAGCCGTATCGACTAATTAAACAACGTTTAAGCGAGCGAAAGGCAGACGGGTAAGCATAGAAACGACCGCTTACGATTCATGCAAATTCAACCACTTCCGAATCAAGCATTTTCGCCACTGCCGCGCATCGACAGTCTGTGCCGCTTCTCTTTTTCTCGCACATAGAGAAACGAAAAAGAAATTTCCTTCTTTCGAAATCCTTTCGCTTCAACTTAACTTTTTCTACTTTACCTTTCCTCTCTTTATATCCCCTTTCGCTTTTCTCCTACACGATTTCCTGCTGTTTTTCTTTTCTTTTTTTATTTGTATTCTCCGCTGGCTTCTATTTTTGTCTTCGTTTACGTTTCCACTATTTGGCTTATTACTTCCAGTCCCTAGCTTAAAGTACGGTCTTGCGTGGTCCACCATTTCCTCCGGAGTTTCGTCGTCGTTTTATTTTTCTATTTCCCGCCTCTTGCCGTTCACCCTCGAACGCGAGTATATATTCGTTAAAATTCGTTCAAAGGGTGCGAACGAAAACACACTAAATGCACGTTACGTCGCACAGCGGTCAACCTCAAACTAACCGGGCGCAGCGGCAGTATCGGCTACAAAGCTTCTGGTCTATTTAGCTCTTAACTCTTAACCCTTGCGAACACTTCGACCCGAGAGGGAATCGTCTCGAATAACATCCAAGTTAACCGAAGGTCCCATTGATCAACCCGACTTGTCGATACGCGTCGTTATAGAATCTATTGTTCTATTATCAGGTATTCAAAACGACGAGAAATTGCGCATTCCTGCCAACTGAAAACCGAGATCTATAATGTATCTTAATCTCACTCGATGATAATTCCTATCGAAATGGTGATTCGCTTGGAACAATCGAACTTGAAAAATTACGTTAATTCCTTCGAATTGTGCGATTAGTGTGGGTGAATTGAAAGTGAAATAAGCTCGTTCATAAACATGGTGAGATTCGAATTGAAACGATCTGAACAACGCAAGTTAAGATAGAAATTGCAGATTTTACGTAAATCCGTGTTTTTTCCGAGTACGAATTGAATACTATTTTTCTGAATACTAATTCGCCTCATTCCCTAAATATCATAGTGAATAATTTGCACGTGTTTTCGCGTTTCAGTCTCCTCTCGTCTAGGGATTGTAAACCTTTCATTTTTTACACCAAAGTAAAAACAGCAGAAACCAACGAAAGCAAGAAGGCAATCTTCGTTCTCATAGAATTGCAGCTACAAATTTTATTCTAACTTCGTTTGAAATTTTTAATTCATCGTTTAAAAACTTAAGACGCGATGAAGTGGCTAAATATCCGTGCAGCATAAACGACTTCAACGAGAAAAGATTTCGAGAAGTCGTAAGAAACAAGGGCAGCCATTCTTTTGTATATAAGCTGCCTGTAAGTTTCGCCGCTGGTAAGAGAGGTCCTTCAGCATAAACTTCTAGTCTAGGCAGCTGCACGGTTGACGCACGTGCAGCAAACGTAAATCGCACCTTCTTCCGAGAACTTTCGAAGTCAACGTCGTCGGTAGAAAATGCAACATTCAATTTGTTGCAGCTTCTCCGCCCTGTTCTGTTCTGTCCTTTTCCCCGCTGTTTCTATACGAAGCGTGAAGTTTCGCTTAAAAGTTCCGGAAGGTCCGTTTCGCAACTATATTAGAATATAAATTTGTGTGACGCATTTGTCAGGAGCGAATATATCGACACGGCGAATCATTCTTTCGTTATTCCTCTTTCATGTTGTACGGCGAATATTATCCAACGTCGTTGCAAATACAATGAAACGATTTGAAGAATTGCAGCAAGAATGCATCACCAAGCATTCGAAAAAATTTCATCCGTGAAAGAATTAACGGTAGGTCGTAAACCTGATTCGTTCGAGGGAAACCATAATCCTCGCGTTTATCTAGGCAACTAGAAAATCCCATGAATTTCAAGGATTCATTTAAAGAACAAATTTAAAGAAGCAAACAAATGGTCTTGAATTAGGCAAGACAAGCGGGTCTTTACATCGATTTCGAAGGGAAGAGAAGGCGTTTCCTCGATAAAAACTTTACAACGGCCATCAATTTTCCAAGACAGCGAGAAACGGACTGTGCTTTTACCCTTACACAAATAGTAATTCGCCTCGTATTAAATCAAAAGCGTCTGCTACCTAGCAGTTAAGCAACGATATTACCAGTTCTTTTTTTTTTAAACGACAATCTTTCCTAGTTCTTCTTAATACGATCGGAGATATTCCATGACTTTCAGCTTGAATACACGTTGTTTTTTTTTAACTACCTATCTATACGTAATTTTTGTATCTTGAACATTTGTTATGGCTAAAGTTTCCTCTGCGCGAAGAAACGCCCTAAAAATCATACCGTTACAATCGGTGGTTCTCTGAAAATAGATTCTCGAAGAACGCCTGGCTTTCAACCTCTACCATCGAGCGGTCTCTTGAGATCTATTTACAAGACAAAATCCTAAACTCAAGACATCGAACTTTTCCTTTCTAGCCGAAAATTCGCCAATTATTATCATACACGCGATAATAGATTTATCGATACAGTATCTGCTTTCGACCTGACTGGTTTTATTGTAGCACGATAGGTTGGAAATCGGGACAAGAATCGAAAATCATCCGTCAGAAGAGCGAAGAAAAGTCGAAGTTCACAATGTAACGCTACGTAGCTCCAAAGATACTGGGTTGGCAGAATGTTATAGGAAAAGGGAGCGTATATACAAGGGGGAGGGGAGAATAGATATGCCATATTCCACGAGGGAGGAAAAGATTTATGATGCTCGTGCGTCAGCTCGCACATCTCAATTTCGGGATGCCGCGAGTCAGGAGCCACGGCGCTCCCTTTGTTGCTGCCGGAGACGACCATGGAGGACGAAACGATAAGAAAGAGGCTGGCACAAAGAGAAAGAAAAAAAGAAGATTCGAGATAGGGATCGGATTGGGCAAGGAGACAGGGAAAGCGGTGCGTTCCTTTTACCCGTCTTTCGGTATTGTCTGCTGTTCTTAGGGGTCGAGAACCCCTTCAATTATGACCAAGTATTTTAATTAACAGGTATTAAATCCTGGCTATCGCGTTTAGCTTTCCTCATTCTTGATAATATTACGTTCATTTTTTTATTCTTTAATAACGCGTACACTGTTGATTAAATCTTATCTATATCGTATGCTATACGAGTCTCGTAGAAACAGTACCGATTAACTCTACTTTTTATTGATGTCTTAATTTCATTGATTTAACGTAAGTTAATAATAGCGATATTCGATCCTCAAAAAAAAAAGAAAAAAAAAAAGAAACGAATAATTTACTTGCTAACAGGTAAACAGGTAACACAAATGGCATAAATTCTGCAGTAAATTTAGCAAACAACGTTAGTAGCGTGTCAACTTTTCTCTACTTTTCAATTTGTGGAGTTGATAAAAGTATATAGCTTCTGAACGGTTTACAGAATTAGCTATTGTTGCGTAAAATTTGCATTTACCGGTAGAACTTTGTTCGTCCGAACTGATCAGCATAATCATAAGAAGTTTTGAAATAGAACATTTCTGAAAATTGACGGAACCGTTACGAACCTTTCAAATTATTCGCCATATATTTTCTATTACTACGATTACGTAGCTAATTAAACGCAGGAATTAAGGCGTTCCAGTGAAACAGAGTCGATTTCTGATAGGAAGTCCCGCTCATAACCGACGTTCGTAACTTTATAATTTAGTCTGGATACCGTAATTCCGTGGCCACTGTGTCAAAGTTATATTTATCGGTGGTAAACTCCGAGTTCGATAGTTTCGTGGCAACTGTGCATCCTCGAGTTGAATCCGTCCTAAGTAAATTCTTCCTTTACACCTCCACCGCGGTTTCTCTCGTTTCAAATTCATTCGCCGGAAAGCAACCGTTGTCTCCATTCCCAGGAAGAAACAGTGTTCCTTCCGCGCAATGTTGTCTATGTTTGCAGAATCGACAAGAGAAGAAAAAAAAAAAAACGTTCATGAATATTCAAAATGTGGAGGATCGAACTGGATAGATAACAAGCGTTTGATGCTTCGCAAGATATTAAAACGGTCGCATCCAGTCTTCGTTCTGGAATATTCAACAACATACGCGATATTTTCCATACGCCGGTAAGCAAAAGCATTTAATCGCCAGCTTCACTTTGATAAGGGAAATTTATTACGCGCCAACGCTATCTTTTAGTTTTGACTAAATCCGTAACGAAAAATTCAGAGAGAAAAGAAAAAACACAGAGAAACGAATAAAGGTAGAATCGTAAACGAATCGACGGGTGCATTGCAGACACGCGGGTACATTTTATGCATCCCAACGAAGAGTCTTCGGCAAATATTCCTTTTGGCTACTTCCAATTATTATTATTTCTCTATCTGACCATTTCGAATACGGTAGTACGATCTTCAACGTTATTTCCATAAGTTCCAAAGTCCCGGTTATAGAGAATTAAAAGCGTGAAATCCTTGTTAGAAGAAATTTCAACGCTGTCGGTTAATTTGAGAATCGAAGAAAATTATCGTTGCTCACTGGTGTCACTACACGTCGGTAGTTGGATGGCGGATGCAGAGAGCGTTGCTCGATCTTTGATAATAGCCATTAATCAATCGGCGAACGTGAGACGAATCGTCGTACCGCTTCGCGATCTCGTGCTCGCAGAAAGAATGCCGACTGGCGAAAACGGGGAGCGCCGCGGCGTCGTCGCATACTTCTCGAAGTGTACATTGACATTTCGTTGATGTTCAATCGACGCGACGGCATCAAACCTTTGTACGATTTATCCAAAGGAGACGTACGTATCTTGACGTACGCCTGCGAAAACGGCTACCGTGCAGTGTGAAATGCATACAACTCGTTTTAAGTCTCTGCATTCCACTGACGTTGTCGTCACGATATTGATAATGTATACTAAGTGAAATTGCTGATTGATAATGTTTTCACGCGATAAGAAGTAAACAAGAAAAAAAGACTAACGCGTCTAAATAAATTCATAGACATTTATACCTATTTTCTTCTTCTTCTTTTTCTCTCCTTTTTTTTTTTTTTTTTTTTTTGAAAGAACAATCCTAAAAGGGACGAAGTTTTAGAAGAATTTTTTAGATAAATTGGGGAAAAATTCAGCAAACAACGACGATAGTTACCTACGGACGTGATAGAAAAGCCAACGAATCAGCTTCAGAACCGAAACGAATCTTCGATTTTCGATTTTCCGCCGTGTAATAGTAACCGGGATAACACGTTGCTAAACTTACTTGTGCATTAACGCTAGAATTTCGGGAATTTGATTCCGCGGAATACCCCGCTGTCGGTTATTTCGCTTGTAGTACGATCGTTTTTTTTTTTTTTTTTGTACATGGTTTTAGCAAATATTGTTCGTTTTACGATTAAATAATTACTTTCGGTAACAGAGTAAGAAAATTAACATTTCCGAGAAAAAAAGGAAACTCCAAAAGATGCTCGTTGCTGTTAATGCATACTTTTCTACAGGATATCGTTATTCGCAAACTGGCGAGACAATTGATATAAATGCGCGTAGCGAGTTGATATTTTTTTCGGCGGATATGCAAAGTTTGAATAGCGAAGGCGCAAATTCATTCTGCATACAGGGTGCAAAGGGCGATCTCGGAAAAAAGACGCTTTGTCGAGTATTCTCCAAGATCGAAATACTCGAGAGATCGCAGATCCTTTGTCCAAGAGAGCCGAAGTTGCTTCATCCCAAGACAAAGCTGGGTCTTCTCTTTCTTTTTTTACACGCGTATATATTTCCTTCCGTGCTCTTCCCTCCATCAACACATGCACGTAGAGTTGACTATACGTGCACGAATACAAGCACATGTGTATATATATATATGTATACGCGATGACAATTCAACGAGATCTCGATACGGCCGCTAGCCTGGGCTTTGTACTTACTTACGTACCACACGTGCCTTTTTCTCGCGTCAAAGACCGGGAAAAGACGCGCGGAAGAAGATAAATGAATAGCAGAAAAATGCTGCATAATAAAGGAGTTCCGTTCGGTGAAAGCAGTCAACGAAATCAAACCACCGCCGCTTAGAAAAGTTTGAATAACATGGAGTACAAGGAAAACAAATATTAACCCTGCGGAGACTGCAACTAATCCGATAGATGCATGCAAAATCCCTTTGGGAATGTGTATTTTTAAATAGATGCACGGTAAAGTTGACAAAGAATATCTCGTTCGAAAAATAGCTGATGAAAGAAGAGAAGAATTTCTATTACTCGGATAAAAATACATTATCACAATGCTACGAATAATTCAATTAACTGCGACGACAAAAGGTATTAACAAAGTCATCTTTCGATGTTAGAATATTAAAAGAGACGATTTAGAAGCACGTTAATTGAACAAGAATCGCAAATGGAACGGTCCTTGATGGAACAAGGACGATTAGACGATTAATCGGTTAACGGAGAAAACATTAGAGAAACAAAAGTGGATATCTACGTATGTTGTTCGAGTCAATCTGAAAATATTTCTAAAAACGTCTGCAAGACGTTATTACGTCTCGAGCGCAACTGTATCACGTGCGATGAATGTTATGTTATGAATTGATGTTTCCACAACAAATTCGTCAAGCGAGCATTCTGAATAGTTCATGTAAAACGTAACTTTTTACTGTTATCATTCTCCCGCAACGTATGTTTATCGTATTTCGTGCGTTACAAAGGTATATTTATAATTTGTTTAATCGTTATAAATCGCAGCTATCTCAACTACACGATAATACTCGTAACTTACAAGTTATACAACTGTATATTTAAATATTATTTTACCTATTTATCATTGTTTCGCTGTATTTTGTTGATATATTTTTCTAATTGCCAACTAATCTGTCTATAGGAACCGTTGCCGTTAGTCCACGAGTTTCGAATTAAAATAAAATAAAATAATAAAATAAAATAAAATAAAATAAAATAAAATAAAATAAAATAAAATAAAATAAAATAAAATTTAACATCCATATCTGAAATATCTCGGAAACATTGCGACCGGAGAAAAATTTTTCGGACTGCGATGACCTCCGCAGGATTAAACAGAATGAAACCGCGTTCGCGGGTAAGAAGACTTACCTGGTGGACAATTGCATTCGGGAACGTCTCGTTTGATCCGAAAAACGTTCGACTGAAACGCAGGCCGATGCACCTCCAACTGTTCCTGAACTTCTCCCTTGAGCCTCTGAATAAGAACGTCCGGCGTTTCTTGAATTTGACAACGAGCCTCCAAATTGGCGATCCGCGATTCCAATCCTAGTTCCCTGTACATGAGTAGACCGGACACAGCCAAGCTGGTAATACAGAGGGCGCACATTGCCCAATTGAGTGTTGCACCCCCCGTCGTTCGACATGAATCCTTACGGAATTTCCTCGGCATCGATGTCTCGAGGGAGCCCTTTCTCGGCGACGACCAGTCGGTCGCCGTGTCGGACTCCATGTTGTACACAGGATCGACACACGTTCGCTTCTATTCGTGCACGCAGCGCGTTAAGCGCGCGTCATAACCCACCCGACGATCGTCGATACGTCCTGACACGACAATCACGGACAAACGCGATAGAACGTAGAAACCACGCGAGTCTTACAGACTGTGCGGCGTCATCGTCCATCTGGAATGCATCTCGTGCGCCCACTTGCCGTTATTGCTTACCTCTCTTTCTTGGCGAGCGTTCTTTCTTCGTCTATCTTCAACGAGCACGCGTTCTCCTATACTCTACCTCTCTATCTTTCTCTCCCTTTCGCTATATACCTTGAACGAACGTGCTCGTTTCGCTCTTTCACCTTTTTATCCGACCCTCTCTCCTTAGAGTAATCGACGTTCCTGTGTTTGATCACACACAGACGTTGGTAAACAACAAAACGGTCCCACCAACCAGAAGCGAGTGTTCCGCTAAACCGCGCGCTCGTTTTAAATGTTCGAACAAGGAATGACAGCGTCCCCCTACCGGTCGATTCGAGTCAATCACGCTGCTATCTAACTACGCGCCAGTTTGTTCCTTCGGTAACCTTTCTATCTTGCTGTCGGAACGTCTTGTCCTTCCTGTTGCCGCTGCCACTGCAAATGGAGCATCTCCCGGCGCTGTCGCATCGCGATTTCTCCGGCTTGCGCACTTTCCACACTCTCCGTTAATTTCGGGATTAGATAAATCAGCGAGAAAACACTCGATAACCTCGATCACCGGTATTCGCCACTCGGACCGTTCCTTCTCGTGTGGCACACGCTTACGCTAGGTTCGAACTGGAAAAAGCAGCGCCAACGGAGCAACTACAACTACCGTTGAAACAACGGGGAAGCCCGATTTCTGCGAAACATCGAGTCAAATCTGACGATCTATCGTTCACGCGGATATCGTCGACGAAACGGAAACACTGTGTCGTGACAAACCAAGTTCGATTTATCGAGCAAATGAAAAGTCCCGAAATACCGCGAATACGAAGCTCACAGCGTGGCATTCGCAGTACGACTGGATGTGGTGGGGCGACGCTCTGCCGAGGGCCGAGGGTTCGTCACTTCGGAGACATTCGTGCACGCTCGGCTGTCTTCGAGCCTCGACTCATCCACCGGCTGCCGGACGCGTGGAGGACGATCGCTCGACCTAACGTCCACTTCCATTCGCACTGATTCGACCCTGCTTCCCTTGCCCTTCCATTTACCCCTCCAATACGCCCCTTCACCATTCCACTGGATTTCGCCAGAGGATTTAACTTTTTGTTTTTCCTTCTATCTGTTAACCGTTCGAATCGCACGGCTATCACCGTGTGCAAAATTGTACCAACTTATTTTAAATTCAACCCTTCATTCCTCTACATACGAGGACCAAGTTAACGGTATACGGCCTGACAAAAAGTTGATCGAGTGTGAAAATCTTCTCGAATACCAACCGGTTTCTCGATTATTTCGATTATTTCATCGCGATTAAAACTACATAATTGCATAATTCTGCAGTACTGATTTTGGTTTGTTTCTTTGAAATTATTTACGCTGCAACGCGCAAAATATATTTCTTTGATTCTATAAATATTCTATAAATATTGAGATACTATATTTGGATTTTTTTAATAAATTAACAATAACCTAATAATCTAAATTTCTTTGTAGCCTTATTCCTTCGAATTCAAACTGTGTTTTAAAAATACATATTTGCTTACGTAATTTAGGTGTTCGATTGGTCAATCTATTTTTGATCGAATCATTAAACCGATTAAACTGATATCGAATCACGAATGTGAAGTAGAATGGGAATGGAACGGAACGAATCGTAACAAAGCAGTTATATTAGGAAATATCGATCGACGAATCGATCGTTTCCCTTGAAACACATCCCCTGTGTGCATACGTGACGGATACGTACAATCGACCCCTTGCTACCGTCCAATCGCTAGCACAGGAAGCGATTATAGACTACATCCTGGAACGTACGTTCGGCGTGTTCGCCCTCTGCGCGTATACTAAATCGAATGCTGTAGCAACCTGCTAATCGTATAACTAATAAGCGGGCAAATAGTCGATATACGACGAGAAACCATTATGACAAGACAAATACGATTGATGTTTCATAGAACTACGTTCATCTGTCGACACGCTCTTTGCAACGCGTATCGTTTCTTACTAGCAATTTAGAAACAGGAAACATCGCAAGTTAAATACCACGAGATACTCGATATCACGTTAAATTTAACATCCTTAGTGACTAATAATAAAAACTTCGGTATTGCGAAAGTTTGAAGACATGAATGAAAGGGAATTGATTTTTGAATCCAAAAATATGCATCAGCCGTGTGCATCGTAAATATGTTTTCTTTATCCTTGTATCCCAATTTTAAGAATGAGTAGTCGAAGCATTTTGAGATAAAATATAAAATATCAAATTACGAAGAACAGATAAAAAGCACTATGTTCGGCAGTGTTCTCTTGCCTGAAGTCTTTGCACGATTTCTCCAAATACGTAATACTTCCTTCATCGAAATCATCTAGACATACTTACATTCCATTAACGTTATCAAGACAACATGAGTTAAACATTCCAAAAAAGAAAAAGTGCTTAAAATATAACCGATCGTCTCGGTAAAGTATACGTCGCATTCCACTCCGTTGACGTCCTGAATTTAATCGAGGCCCTTTCGACCGTACGGCTATGCTATATCTATATAGTTTCTCGTTTTCTTGGTCGAAGACAGTACTAATCGGTGAAAACCATTCGGAACGCGCACAACGAAGAAGTCTATCTTTGGTGTCTCGCCAGTACCTACACAGAACTTTTCAGTCCTGAATATTCGATGTCTTTCTTATCTCGCAGACCGAAGGACTAAGCACAAGTGCATTCATTACGACTCGAAGCCATCCTTTAATGTCTACCTTGCTAATGCATAAATTTCCATGTTATTTTACGAATCCTATTTGTTGAAGCTTTTCCAAACGCCAAATTACATAGCTGATAATTTCGAGCCTATCAATTTTAGCCAAGTACGCTCGAACTTATTAAGTATATATCTATAAGATGCACTAGTATGCTACGTAATAGGAATTTCACTAGAAACACTTGCGAGAACTTTGATTAAAAAGGAAGCTGTTTGACGTGATAAAATTAAAGAAAAGCGTTTTCTTAAAGGAAAAGTCGGAGCGACGTAGTTGTAGACCTGTAGTAATTTTGTACATCGATCGAAGGATTCTTTATAAAAAAGAACTCGAGCACGATATAAGGGTACTTGTCCCATCTGAGACTAGTTTTGAATTGACAATGGACCACGTTGAGAGCCTCTGAGAACTGCAAACCATGGTTCGAGGGGTGAACTTCTAGCGTGCGTCGTGATTAAAAAGTCATCGCGGCCGATGCCCTCTTCACGGCACGTTGGTCATCGTTGGGGTGCGGTACGAGGCGCATTATGTCGCGTTTCCGCCAGGAAGCAGGCGCAGTCGGGACGACAGCCTGCACCTCGTTTCCGTGCACTCTCAGAGAACGTGCCTTGCGGACACTCTGGATAAGGATAAAAATACGTAACAAGAACGCGTGCGAGTAGGATGTCACGATGGAACGATAGCTGAACGGAGGACGGAGAAAAGAGGATAAAGAGAAACCAGGAGAGAAAACGTCGGAGGAGGTGGAGGCGACGGGTACCTACGGACACGTTCGCGACACTAAAGCAGACTCTCATTTCGGGGACGAATCCGAAGCTACCCCCGCAAATGTGTCTGCACGTGCGAGAGGGTGAGTGAGCCACATGGTGCAAAGGGGCGAGGGGGGCTAGTCAATGTGTAGTTTGTATTCCGCTCGGCAGAAAATACTCGTTCGTTACAATGTATACGTACGGACGCACTCGCCGAAACTCGTCCTTGTCGTCGTTGTCCACGTCCTCGACCTTATCTTTCTTCTACCTGTACCCATCCCTTTTTATTCATAACGATACTTCCACGTGAAAAGAACCGATGCGATTCGATTTATTAATTCGCCTCTCATCTAAGATCTTGACATATATTCCGGTGCTGTTGTTATTTGGATAATTGGAGATCTCATATATTCGACGACTACGTAATTGGACTGGTGTTTTTTTTTTTTTTTTTTTTTTTTTTTTTTTTAGAAAGTAAACGAATACGTAGTGCGCGATATATTCCTTATACGAAATGTAACGGAGTATTTACTCCTTTAGTTTCCAGCGTAACTGTGTGAATAATTTTTTTTTTTTACATTTGTCACAACGAATACTTTTACGTAGTTATTGAAATGGCTTTAACAAAAATTTTAGTTTCTTTATTATTTCGGTCCATGGAACCTTACGATAGATATTACGATGCGATATTTCTTAGTTAAATATTTTACAATCCGCGTTGAATTTTGTCGTAATACGATAGTATATTTTAAAAAGCGTTTCCATCTTTGACCGAAGAAATCGTAGATGAAGAGAGGTCCCCGGGTCACACAGATAGTAAAGAAGCGTCGGTGAGGAACGAAGTAGGAAATGGAGCCCGGAACGCTTCATTTAATTTTATGACAGCCTCGAAGCTGATCGCTATATCGTCATGGACGAACACGCATTATCGGATCCACCCAACTTTATTGGTACTCGTTCAAGGTAAACGCAATATCGTATTTGATATCCCGGTTTTCAACGACTCGCTGACCTAGCAGTAGTCTCGCTAATAGTCGTAATAAAAGAGTGAGGAAATCGAATAAGTAGGAAGAAAAGACCGAAAAATGAAAGAATTATAGGCTAGAGGGAATAATTTGATTGTTTATTTTCGTGCGAACGATTTAGCGAAGCGATGCGGCTAATGTTGGGGTGACAAGACAAGTGGATACTTCCCTCTCTGTACGATCGGTCGGATGAAGAGGCAATGAGGGGTCTCGTGATCATTATTGACTAGAAAAGGAGCGTATACTCACTAACTTGGTTCCTAGTCGGACAGTCGAACAGAGAAAAGGTGAGATTTATCTAAACAGATGAAAGGCGAAGGTTATTCTTTAGAACAAATTCTTTGAAATCTTTCCTTCTGTAAGTTAATTACGAGGCACGTTATCCGATCCGACGATTAATAGGAAATTTGATTTTCGAATATACAGAACGTTTGTTGCATTTCGTACATAGATGCTTAGGAATCGCAAAGCACGAATCGCAGAAATACTATACGCCTCTGGGTTCCTGGAATTTTCGAAGAACGGAATAAGTTAAATAAATACGTAGCACGGTTCTCGAACGGCAAATCTCATGCAAAGAAGTCAAACTGGTCACGTCGAAGTAGTGTTTTATTTAGGTCAAGTATCGTCTACAGGCACTAAGCAGTCGCTTTCGTAAACCTTCGTAAGATATCGTGTTTCGTCTACGATCAGGCACCATAATCGACCATAATACCACGCCATATCAAATCAAGCCATGTTCTGAAGCAATAATAATCATGTCGAGAATTTCATTCGCCATGCGCGAGCATATGTATAAATCAGTAGCGTACTTGAAAGAACGATTACTTCCAGAGCCACCGTCTCGAGAATCACGTTAGTTCAATAGGAAGCAGCTTCTTGGTCATTGACGAGTAGCGTTCAATCCTCCATTAGACACATCTCGATAGTCAGAGCTTATGATTACGATCAACAAAGTCGTCATGAGTAGCATAATACCGCAGCCTCCTCGAAGAGTGCAACCGCGAGAGTCCGGATATCGTTGGGACAAGGTCTTTGTACTGTAATCGCAGGAAGACGATAATCGACGTAAATACCGCAAATCGTCGACAATCGGCGAGGGTAGTTTTCTAAGCCCACACGGGATCATGGGATCTACCTAAATCGTGATTCGCAACGGCGTACCACGTGAAGAATTCGCAAAATTACTGTCGCGTATTTAGTTCCAGTTCTGGGTCAATAAAGGACATCGAACTTCTCATTGTTAACCAAGTACATGTATCGCGATTTTTCGAAATTAACTTACTTGCAAACGACATTTAGTACAAAAGAAATTCTTCCCATACTGTCGACTTACTTTTACTTCGAGCATAATATACGAAATGGGGCACGCAATAAACCCACTGAGTCTTGTTAAACTTTCAAATAGGAGAAGTAAAACATATTTCTCTAAACATCGCGAAAGATACGTTTCCTTTAAAATGGCGTGCGTGCGCTTCTCGTCACTTTCATGCTTAAAGCAGGATTACGTATGGTCGTTCATATCCGTCTGAGTAATATACACAACGCTGCTTTCGTTGTTTGTTATCAAGAATAAGGGATCAGTGTTTCCCACTGACGAAAATGCTGAGGTAGAGTTAGCGCTGTTAGTCACCGGCTCGTGTTACTATACACCATTTCTACGCACACCGTATCGATACCTAAAATACTTTCCTCATTTCGAATAACCGCGACCGTGCGATTATTCCCGAAATATACAAAGAGATTTTTAAAATTCCTCGTCGAGTGGGACAACCATTTGACTCGTCGTTGGATATAATTTATAAATACAGTATCTACTGTCTCTTTTACGCAAAACGATTTATTTGCACTAGTAATCTGTAATTTGTGATTTGAAAAATTTCGTTGATGATATCAATTCAAGGAAGAAATGAAACGTACGTTTTTTAGAAACTAATTAATGCAAAAAACGAAAGAGATCGGACAATGTATTATGTGTAGAAGGTAACTTTAGATTTTAAATGGTAAACGCAACGAAGCGTGGTGTCAATTACTTAACGACCCTGACCGTGGTCACCCCCAATTCGACGCGAATACCTCGTTGATATTTAAGCGATTAGCGCGTGACTTTCTTTAGAAACTCTTTCGGCCAGCATACTGACCAATACGTAGACATCGATATGACGCCTTTCAGCATCGCCGCAATGCTATTAACTGGAAGCTGCTCTTGCAATCTCTGATGTAGCTGGTACTGCTGTTGCTGCTACGCCGAGAAGCACGATGCTTTAAGTGGGTGGTACAGACGGCTCCGTGCGAGTACTTTGTACGAGCGAGCCGGAATTGGTTTAAGCCTATTATATGTGTACGTGTACGTGTACCAAGAGACGTTAAAGAGCCCCCCGTTCATACGTTCTATAGGAGCTTTCGAACCTGATCTACTTTTCTACCTGAAAATACTTTCGATAACAAGGACGTACAAGTGGCAAAGATTAAAAGAGATTAAAAATCGAGGAACGGAGGACGATGTGAAACAAATGAAATTGAGCTATGACAATACAAATGCTTAGCATAATGTACCTTTATTGCGACTTTGATGTCTAAATTATTAGCGTAAATGTATGCCATAACAGCTAAAGTGATGCGATCGTCGCTGAATAAAGCACCATGAGATACGATGTTAATATTTGTCGCGTTGGCCATGAGTCCCAATAGCCGAATATTAAATTGATAGGCTAATTCGCAACGAATCTAAGTAGATACATATTACTCTTAATGAACGAACATGTCGTCTGATATAATATGATACATGTCATCTGCTATTGTATAACGTGTGTATTATCTCATGCCCATAATATAATATTCAGAAAGAATGAAAGACGTAAAATGCGTCTACCTCGTATTTAAGATTTTAATGTCTAAAAGTTGTATAAGTAGGTGGGACGAGGAATTGGTTGATTTGAGTAGGAAAATTCGATGCATTCGGAAATCTAATCACGTGGTACCACGGTGAGTTGCACCCTCGCAATGTTCAATCTACGTTGTTCATTACCGAAGGGATTACAAATCCAAAGTGCGTGTACATGAGACTACACGAGGCACGTGTACCGGCAAGTAGGTGCGCGTTCCCAAAGTCAAGAGTGGTGGAAGCCAATGTCGCATTATCGTATGGAAGACAGTTCATAAAGTGAAGCAAGAGCGTTCGTCAACGGTGCAATATACATGGTCGAACGAACAGTGTACACGATCAATGAAACCTATGGTTACGCGTGGGATCACGTATGTTGTCCCGTCGTGCTACAACCAGAAAGCAAAGGGGGAAAGGGTGACGACGTTTACTGGTCGCATCGAATTACAAGTCCCTTAGGTAATGGTGCGTACGTTATTCAATACCCTGTACTCGGCATCCTATGTGTGTGGCAACACAAAGAATGAAATTCCTTCACGTGATAAAGCGTTTATGTAATTATGAAATCGGTGGTATACCGGGAAAGATTATCGTTGCTCTGCTCTGTTCACTCGTCCGTGATTTCGTATTGTCGCAAGGAAAAGCGACTTTGAACCGTGGAAATCGAGACTTAATATAATACGAAAGAAGAATTTGTATGCTAAAATCATTTGGAAGATTTGAATATTTCTATGTAGATGGTATGCAAATAGAATCGAGTACTTAAAAAACATGCGTCTGTATTAAAATGGATGGAAATGACTTTACTAATACAGATTCGTTACGTCGAAATGGATGATGGCTTTCTACAATAAACTTTATACAGAGAATTCTGCTGGTTTTCGTGTAAACTTTGTTATCCAAGTTTGGAATTATAAATAATGTGAAAATAAATACGAAATAAATGTTATCCGAAAGGTTGGTTAAAGGGTTGTAATAAAAATGTGGAACAGGAGAGAGATGACAGTGATTTTAGTCAGAGTACGTAATAAAATAAATAAATAATATTTACAGTATTAATATAGACAAAGGTAAAGGAAGGAAATAAATAAATCCATTAGCTTTATAATCTTATATCGATAGTGATATCCACGTATATACAGTATTATTTAATTTTATTCTATATATCAACCTGTTGTTTAGTTTATTTCATTATCTGTAATTCGATAAATCAAAAGGGACATCAAACATCACCTATCTACTTCTAATTTGGCTTTGTATTAAACAGTGAATCTTATATCGTTCCCATCATATTTCACATTTTTGTTACGATTTTTTAATAATAATATATTTATGCGACGTTTCGTTTATTTTTATTAATTACTTTTACGTTTTATTTTTCCATTTATCGCTCTATGATAGAATATCAATTTCAAAAAAGTAATATTTAAAAATGTTTACTGAAATATGATCATGCCTGCAATTTTATACGTATTTCAATACTTTTAGTAAATACATTCGGTTAAATGTTTATCGCGACATTAATTTTGCTTTCTCTTCCTGTTTATACGTAATAATAGCTTGAATTTTTATTTCGTTGCTTATATAAAAGGAGGATGTTCCTCGAATATTTTAGCAAAATTTCCGAGATTGAAGAATGTTCGGTTTCTGACGCGTGTAAGTAAGTATGTATTTGAACCTCCTACGCGGAAGGCATAAAAGTGTCGGCAGAACATTAAGCCAGAAGATTGGAAGTACGGGTGGTTTCATCTTTCGCGATAAAGCATAAATCACTGAAGCTGGGCGATGCGAGTAGTACACGATCCAATTAGTTGGATAAAGGAAAAGCGAAAATAAGAACTTACGATGTGATCAGAGGAAAGAAAATTTATTTTATATCGGCGAATTATAAACGATAGTAATAACTGTTTATGTAATGGTTTGCCGAGAATCCTTTATGAAACACTGTTAAATTATAATCTAAGATGCAGGCAACGCACACGAACCAGTATCACGATGTACATATTTGTTTGATACACAAATATTCGTATCACGAGTATGGTTCCATTTATAGAAGTGGTAATATCTTTTTGTGGTAATAAAATATTGACTCACCTTTAAATACACATCAAATATTAAACTTGTACGGTAATAGTAATAGCAGTAGTAGTCGCACAATATTTACACGAGAAGTTGTCGTTTTCTACTACCTCGAAATATTCCTGTTCTCGGATTTGAAACTGTTTGCATGCTGATAAAATGAATAAAATGCATATTGTTATAAAAAAGACGTATTGAAGAGCGGGTTTATAGAAAGTTTTCATTACAAAAAATATTCATAAGCATAATCGAATAATACGATCGAATATCACGTGTAATAATTGCCTCTTCCAAAATTTGTAAATTGTTTTTCCAAATATATTTTCAACTTTTACCCAAGAATTACATCGCGACAAAGAACAGTTTAGTTTGGCTAATGAAACCCGTGTTAAACACAACGATATGCGTTGTAAACCGTCTAAGGGATAAAAGACGGAAAAACTAATTCAAAGTGAAAAGGGTTGAAACACGCATCCATGTTTCAGCAGCAGCCAGTACGGGATATACTTAACCTTGCCGCGGCGTATTCAGGAATTGAATTTCCACATGAGACTGCGATGCATCATGCGGTTGACGGTATTTCAGGCAACCCACGCGTCAATGAGAACGTCGACGCGGCCTCGCAAACGGAAATTACCAACGAGGAAATTCTTAGTTTTGAAACGAGAATATCAACCGTGTAACGGAAGATTTTTATTCGTTTAAACGGCGGGACTATTCCGTTGGCCGGGCGAAAAAGAATTTCAGGTCGGCGAATATGTAGGAGCACCACGGTC
Source organism: Bombus waltoni (assembly GCA_014737395.1). Taxonomy (NCBI): domain Eukaryota; kingdom Metazoa; phylum Arthropoda; class Insecta; order Hymenoptera; family Apidae; genus Bombus; species Bombus waltoni. Next base: position 1,132,387 of record JACXII010000046.1, on the reverse strand, counting down.
GAATCGTTACCGTGACACGACGAAATTGTATTCCAACGTCGACCTGAATTAACTTCCCCTCAAGTCCCAGTACTTCGTTGGGATAATTGCTCGGGCTATTAAGAAGTCAGCGACAATTACGTCGATCCAGCGGTACTGCAAACCCGAGCAAGCTCTGTCCGGACGCCTAACGTTGCATTAGCATAATTAAATCGTGAGCACCGTGATTGGCCATTGTAAAACTGTTCTTCTTTTCCTTTTTCGCCGACAAACTCGTTACAGTCGATATAATTCAGTGTACAGTTAAACTGTAATCTCTATCAAGCTTGTGGCCCTGAACGCTGAATTCAAGGTTGAAAGAATGTCGAGGATATTGGAGCATTCGCAATACTAATACAATTTTATCAGTTGAAAGTAACGATTACGATAATTACAGACACGCATGACGTTCAATAATTACCATTCGAGAGACACTGCGTCGTCTTATTATCTTGTACGTTCGTGATTAGAAATAGTTTTGGAAAGTATTAAGATATTTCGAGATTTACTCTATACAAGATGGGTCAGTATGAACCGCCATCTGAAATAGTCCATCATTGTTTGGTCATTTGATCGAATTAATAGAAAGACACGAATTTGAATAGAAGAATATTTTCACATTTAAAATTTGAAGAAAGGAGTTCTCTTGAAATCGACAAGGTGATGTACACCGCCCACTGAAATATCTAGATCGTCAGAATGTTATTTGTAGCAACAGCAGAGGGTATTGATTAACATTTACGACGAGCAAAGACGGATTTACAAATCTTTCGGGTTAGGTTTATTTTCAAGCCACGCTACGTCGATTTCCCAATGAATAAGAGGTCACGAAACCTTTCCGCCCCGCAAAATGTATAACGGTCGCTTTAGAATCGTAGAAGCTTTCTTCTCGAAGCTCGTATAAAGTCGCGATTCCCGGCACGTATCCCTTCGGAGAGTTCGCGTCGAGCTTGTAAAGTCCTAATGACGACAGTCGACTGTCAAAAGGAAAAGGGAAGAAAAAAGTATCGGATTCACCAGGGGAAGACTTTGGTAAAGCCGAACGAGTTTCGCATAATTCTTCAACAATGCGTCATTCGTGGGAATAAGATTTTTACCGACAGGAAATTTCAATTCGATATCTACCTTTCCACAAACTACAAAATACGTAATACACGACCAAAATTGAAGTCAGAGCAAATAATAAATGCTTTTACGCTTTTAACAGCTTTCAAACTCAACTTCAAAAAAGTTATATTAATATCCCGATAATTTGTAAACTTCGATAATAAAATTCCAACAATTTTATTACAATATCTTTCGTAATAGAAACGTTCCTCCGTTTCTTCATTTTTTCTTCTCTTTAACATCGTTTCTAACAATTAAATGTTGAACAACATTTATGGTACGTTATCTGCGTGCTAACCGCAAAGTTTGGGAAAACGACATTTCACATGTACACCACCCTAATGTAACTTTACCTCGCAAGTATGTACTGTTGTGTCGCCAAAGCTCTGCTTCCCATTTCGTACATTTTCGTTCCAGCACTGTACTTACAGTTTTTAACGAACGTTAATCCAATTGTATAATGCTACAACTTTCGAAAGTGTTAAAAGGTTTAAAATTTACAGGAATAGAATCAATGCTAATTCTCGACGTTTTCCTTAGAAAATATTTGTAACTCTTTTATTTGTTTTGTCTCTTTCGTACATACGTACGATGTACATTTTGTTATAACCAAAGAGTTAAATGAATTCTCTAATTTTCCCTTTTTACCTCTGTACCGTAAGGTCCTCTTTTTCATGAATTCTTCCTAATGAATTCTTGCAAATAGGGTCGAGGAGCCTAGATTTTCCATAACTTAAACTGCTGTACAATTTTGCATAATAAATTAAAAAAAAGCTGACCAATCTCTTACAAACAAATTTCGCTTTCTGATTCATTTCACATTCAAGCCGAAATTCTAAAATAGAAATTATAGGATCGAAATCGTTGTATTTAATATCGAGAAAAAGATCAATAGGCTTTGTATAGAACTCTAATGAAGCAATCAAGATCATCGTTTCATTCGTTTCTTGCAATTACTTTCAATTGTGCTCTGCATTTCGGCCAGGAAGTCTTGCTTTTGTAAGTATACGTCTTCATCACGCATCCAAGATTATACATATGTATGTACGCGCGGGGAATCTCCCTCTAAAACTGACGAACAATGCCGATGCTGCCATTAAAATGCCGGCAAAAGCAGTGGAAGACCTTTTGTGCAAAATCAAATTTTCTGCATACGATTTGTATAATTTTACAATGCGCTATTCGATAACTTTCCATTGTGAATGTACAGTTGCTAGCTTGAAATTATGAAATAAAGTGAATAGCACCGAATATCGATGTTCGAATTAATGCAAACTTTTATCATAATTTTTTAATTGTCTACAACGTTGTACGAATCATAGCCTATACATTTGACTCGATCTTAAAATTTTATGCTGTTCGATTATATTTACGAAAATTTGATTAACAGTTAATAATTCCGTGCCCTATTCAAACATGTTAATTAAAGATATTAAAAATAAAAGGTACGAAAATAACACCGCATTTATACATTTAAATCAAATTCGTTACCTATCTCTCGATAAAACATACATCTAGTTATTTATAATTTACAACGATGCAGTTTCTCTATGTTTAAATAAATGCCGAACATTATGAAATAATCTCTTCCGTATATCGAATTTTCGTAGATGAAAGGAATCGCGAGAAGATAAAACGAGAAAACGTTGGCGGCTATGAGCGGTTCGATCAAATGCCATCGATTACATAAAAAAGGAGACAGGAACGAAGGGACAGATAGACATGTAGCGTAGTAAAAGAGAGAGAAGGAACGGTTCGGTTCCCTCTCGAGAATTCGAGCGGAAGATCTCGTTAGGTGGGTTTTGCCTCGTCCCTGTCGGCCAGAGTTTCGCGAATGAAACGAAATGGCGCAAATTTTCGCGAGAGTGCACATACTACCGTAGGAGAGTCTCCGGTAAACTGGCCAGCCAAGTACCACGCACTGGATACGTCGTAGTCTGGCTTGAAAATGACAATACACGTCCCCCTTTCGGTTTAATTAAAGGCGTGTTTCGCCCGAAATGCAGCTATTCCTGCACGCTCCGACCCATGCTCCCTTGGAGGTATCCTTCTATTCGTTTCACGGCCATGCTACTACGGCACACGTCTCTATACGACCACGCGAAACGTACGTTGCTTAATGGAGCGCCGCGTCTGCCACCCTGTAATGGCACGACACTTTGCACTTGCGCCACTGGGACGCTAAATAGCGCTATCGCCGAGGGTAGAGGTCCGCTAGCCAAATAGCTAGGTTGGTATAGTTGGTTAAAGGGAAGGACTGACCTGTCAGACGAATATCAAGTTAACTGTCTGTGTACGCCTATATTACGGCTATTCATGCACGAATATTATGAGTATTTCATTTTACCTTCCATACAGGAATAACGGTCTGTCGAATCTTAAATGAATCGATCGTTGGTCACAAATTTAAGTCGATTCCAATGGGAAAATTCTACGTAAGATTCTATCGATGATTACCTTCTTACTTCGATCGACCATTTTATTCGAACGTTTTTCACGCAAATGAAATGAAATTGTTTGTATCGGCCTAGGAGAGGAATACGTACTAATTGAAATAGAACAATTGTCCTCAATATGGTAGTTAGTTGATCGATTTTAACGAAGCAGGCGTTGTTTAATTTCGTAACAGGGAAAGATTGAATTAAACACCTCTGATTAAATTGAACGTTTGAAGCGTTCCGCAGTTGAGCAATAAAAAACGCGGACCAAGCATCTGCGAATGTATTTACTCTGATGTTCGTTGTGAAAATAATTCATATAGGAAACGACTATCGTATTAGTAAATTACTGGCTCGTGGAAACATTATATATCTAACGACGGTAATTTATTTCTGAAATATCTTTCATCTCGACGCAAAGTTCTTTCACACGTACTACGACGAGAATTACTACTGAGAATAGCTAATTTCTAGAATTACCGCTTTAAGACTGAATTACGAATTCTTTCAGACAATAGAGCGAAATTCGACAAATTCCAGCGACATTTTTGCATAAAGACGCGAACAGTAAGAGACTAGAGGAGAAAGTGAAAAGAACGAAAGAATACAGACTGTAAGGCAAGGAAGCAGCTGAAGGCCGAGAGGGAAAGAGAGAGGCACGAACCACTTGGCTCCATTCAAAGGGGGAATCACTGCCGCCGAGTCTGTGGGATACGGTGATGAGGTTATTCCGTCCTCCTTCCCTCAGGAAATGACGTCACATCTCGACGTAATAAACACAAATATAAGTGGTTCCTGTGCTGTGTTCCGACGGCAAAATAACGTAGGCCGACATGATCGAATCGCGTACGTCGGAAGAGGAAATTTGGAGAGGGTGTCGGCGCTCTTGGTGCTTCCACGAATAAATTAGCGACGACGTTTGCCTTCCAGCGTTCCAGCGCCTTCCCTACAAAGCCATAACACCACGATCGATCGATGTCGTCTCTTCGCGTTCGATTGATAAGAACATCGTGCTTACGTGTTGGCACGTAAAGCGATTATATCCGAGTTTATGCACCTTTGAGTCTAGAATTCCAACGCTCTTATCGAAATTAACCCGTGAAATTCGAACAACGATGCGGCGAAGTACAATAATTGCGTTAATAACGCACGTGTCGTAATCGAAATTACATCAATTTCTCCAGTGTAAACTTCCATTCGTTGCAGTTAGATACGCGTGAAAAATAATATCGCTCAAATCTGTAATCGAAATTTAATCTATCAATCCAATGAGAAAACCATGAAGGATCTGGAGAAAGATTAAACCGAAGCAATTTGACGGTACTCGGGGAACGAGCGCGAATTAGGATTTCAAACAGAAAAGAATCAACGAGGGCATTTGTTTCGCGGATTTCGTGAGAACGCGATAAGTGACCAGCACACGATTGTCGACGACAATTTTCATCGCGAGCCTCGTAGAAACTCGTTTACGACGACATGTAGCTCCTTGGACCGCGAGACATCTTGAGAATCGTAGCCCGATTTCACGCGAGAACAATGCCGGGGCCACTTTCTTCCACTCGGTCTCTCTTTCTCTATTAAGTCGGCTCCGTGAAAACGCAGACTAATTTCTCGTCTCGCCCCGCGTCACGACGTTTCTGAAGAGACCACGGCGGAGTGGCCCGCAACCGGGAGGGTTACGAGTCAGAAGGTTGAAGAGGCATTCGTACAAAGAGCAAAGGAGTGTGCAACAATTATAAACACCGTGGCAATTACGGTGGCATGGGTGCGTGCACTTTCTTCCAGGTCTTTCTCGCTCTCTTCCCTCCATTCTCGTCTTTCTCTCGAATTGCGCCAACCGCGGAAGAAACCGGTGCCTCTTCACCGCAACCACACCACCCCAGCTGCTTTCACCGTACCACCTTTTACTCGCTTGTAATTGAGCTGGAATCATACAACGAAGAGAAGGAACTCGGCTAGAAATGAGTGGCTACTCGAACGCGTCACGTGTGGGATCTCGAGATGCTTTTCATTCTCCATTGCCAACTGCTCCACGATTTCCAACCGTGGAATACCGAAAGTGCTATCGTCGAACGTCGTATGTAAAATGGTCTCATTCCCTTATATGTGAAGTTTTAGTTGAAATATGAGAAATAACGTAGCTTCGTGCTGTACAAAAATGCGTGTTACGTAGAGTTTAGAAAATATTACGTGGTGTTATTTAATTATTTTTAATAACTTTTCGTTAATTCGCTTGCAATATTTTTTTACTACATAGAAACGTACATCTTATAATTATTTCGTGTTTAGGAATTTTCCATAACGTCCGTCAAAAACGTGAAGAGTTTAACACGTCCATTCGCGTTCCTGTTGCTAGTGGTCCAACAAAATATTTTGAATAATATTTCTTTTTTTTTTTGCAGGTGAAACAATATCTTTTTTCTGCGCGAGTGCGCTTACTGACATTTTGAAGCTGACATGGATCGCCGGATAGAGACGGATCACCGGATGCGGATAATCGTGTTCTGCGTTGATATGGAAGTTAATGGACAAGCCCGGGAAAACAAAACGCGCGACACCAAAACAAATCGACGCTCGGTCCCCTGAGCTTTGTGAATCAAAGAGTATCGATGTTAACCAATCAAAATTTCAATGGATACTATTTTTTCCACCAAATGATATCAGCTCAGGTGGCTGTACGTTGATTGAAACTATTCATTCATGAATCGCGTCAAGTGTCTCGAACATTCGGGAACACTTCTTTTCATGACAAAAAGCGCCAAAGAACGCACTTGGTATTTACTCTATTTTAAAGTGGATTAATATCGATCTATATATCTTCGTCGTCTGTTCAAATTGTTTCTCTATATCGTTTATGAAATATAACGTGACATGTCGGGGACCAAGAAATTGCGTTACATTGCATACGAAAGATTGATTATTTATTCATATAACAATATAATAGTATTATATTATTACATATGTTGCTATTATTATCTTCGATTACTGTATCGACTATGTTTACTAATGCTGTTTATTTGCAGAGCAACATTGGTTAATTATGTCAATTAATATGAAATTCTGGTCAATAGATAATATTATAATACATATAACAATCGTTTACGTTAAACATTGCTGATGTTTCAACTTTCCAGAACCGAAGGAGTAAATATTATTACACATTATTACGCATAAAATTGAACGATAAAAAGATACAATTTAGAAATTTATCAAAGTTCAGAAATTTGCTTGAAAGCACATTAAGGTTTCTTTCATGTTGTTTAAGTAGGTACTAACATATTAACAGATTCGGTTTCAATGGCGAACAATATGACATTAAGTAGATTCATTTTGTACAAGTGCTCATAAATCTTCAAAACGTCACGATATCGCGACTTCCGTTCAATCAGTAGTATGTTTATGAGCGTAGTTGCAGGATACTAGAATGCGCGACGCCTACGATACAGGATAATCCAGTACCTAAGACGTAAAACCTGTTTTCGAACGAATCATTTAACATTTAACTGTAGACATAGAAATCACCAACTAGTTTAAAGCAAAGGAACTAATTGCAACGTGTGTTTCTAACGATTTCCACCATCAAAACCTAAGACTATATATCTTACTGTGATACTTAGCTGGACATAATCAAATATTATAAATACTTGTACATTTTTTTAATTTATATCAGGATTCGAATTAATTCGTATAGATATGCATTATAATTACTAAATCGGTCTAATTAATATAGAGGTGCAGAATACCCCAAACACGAGTGAGAAGTAATAAATCAGTTCAATAATTTCAAAAATATTCTATCTATAATTGTATACCAATGTTCGATAGAGAAAGCTAGATGTTTGATTCGTGCCAGATTTTTATCTCTTTACTTTTTTTTTTTTTTTTAATGTGACTCACTGGAACATCCGTCAGATTCTAACCGACGTCCGTTTAAAATTACACGAAGAAAGTGTAGAAAATGGAAATATTGACAGAGCCTTAGTGGCAGAAAAAGGTTTGTGGATTCGGGCCCATTCTTATTCCCAAATGGGTTTCCTTCGACGTTTGTCAGATGGAAGGGTTCTGTAGTACGTAGTAATTTTTTGTACTTATTTTATCTGCAGAAGATCTTGGAAACAAATAGTTCTCGAATGACACGGATATTTGTCTCAGAATTTTTCTCCAAAATCTTTCAGTCAAAATTTAATCTACAGCAAAAATGCATTAATCAATATAAAATACAGCAAAAATAAATAAATGCGTAATAAATATAAAACTTATACACGGTGATCCTATATTTTAGAGAAGTAATTGTTGTTACATACTTTAAGTACAGCATCTGATTTACAAAAATTTAAAGATTCCGCTTTAAATAACAATTTATGGCTTACAACTAATATCACAATATTTTTCATTTAGCTTTTCCTGACACTTACGCTTAAAGATAATGCTTAAAAAATAAACCACTGCCTTTGGACAATGGAAGCGTTTGACAGTAGCAACGCAATTTTTAAAATTAAATCGGAAGGTTGTCAAAGAAAAGAAAATAGAAACAAGTAAAAGAATTTATCGATAGCGTGATAAACATGAAAGAGGATAGCGTTTAATAATATCGTTCTTTGCCATCTCGCGTTCCGCTGCAAAACATCGCGTTAATGCGGTCTCCTCTTTTTCCGAGCCTCCATCTTGCGCCTTCATCTCGTTTTCTTCCTACCCCGTCACGGAGAAAAGATCTCAACGTATTTCTCATATTTTATTCCTACAAGCTCGCTGCTTTTTATTGCGGTTCGACTGAACTGCGGTTCATGTTAGACTGAGCACCCCGCAGTTTCAGCAGTGCTTGCCAACCTTTGAAGGGTCTCGAAAAAATTCCAAAGATTACCAGAACGGAAAGAAATGCAAAGAAATTCGCGCATCACGGTTGAAAATAATGACGAACAAGCCATTTCGTTTGTCCTACATTCTGATGTGGTTGTTCTTGCGAATAAAAGAAGGAAAGGAGGAAAAGAGAAAGAACGAAAGAAAATTTGGACCGTGTACGATATTTGCCAAAACGCAAAAGATTACCTGTTTTTCCCCTGTTATCCTACGCAAACGTAGATTCCGGCCTTTCCGCCGAGCTCGTAAATCTACGTTTTTCTTTAGCATCGGTGTAATATTTCTTTTGAAATCTCCGAGAACTCTTGTACAATACGCAATATGCGATACGAGAAAGTTCATCGAGTCTACTCGTTCTATACAAACGCTTCCCTTTGAAATTCTAAAGGGAAAATAGCGAAGTGAAGGAATAAAAAGGTTGGAGATTTGAACAATGCGAAGATGAAATGAAAAGGATAAGATGAAATAACGATATTATCTCGTTCGCCGCGATGTTACCGTAAGATTAATAATTAGTTGACGTATCTATGTAATATACGTTGATCCGTAAAAGTATTTGAGTAATTTTGTGATCTGTACAAAATCTGCACTTACACTAAATGTCTCGTAACTTCCACGTTCATTTTTAGATTTGTTTCCAAATTTTCCGATATAGTAATAATGATGGCCGAATTGAAAATGTTTCGTGCAACGTACATAATAATATATATAAAAGGTGTCTACGAGTATTCGAATACTTTCATGACCTTGCCTAACCTTCCACTCTTGAATATTACGCACCAGGAATATTCTTCAATTGCGTCGGATGGTTTTAGAGTTTCTTTTTCTTTAAGTTCAATTCTTTAAATGGAAATAAGTTTCTGAGAAGTTTAGGATGTGAAAAGTGAAAACCAGTTCCGACAACCAGTGCGTTAACTTCACTCGGAACATAGATACAGTCTGAACCAGTTGTTAGAATCACCCTACGTAACATCTTGTCCTTGGAATAAAATTTCGAACATGCTGACGAACTTTGTCGGTGTGATCGCGGAGCATCTGTTACAAAAAAAAGACTAGTTTCGTCCGACAAATTTGTCACGTTTTTACATAAAGCAGAAGGAATAAGTAGATGCTCGTGTGATGCTCTATACGTATATTTCGCTTGATATTAAACAGGTGAAACGAATACGTACAAACAACTTGTTTAAAAGCGCGAACTTGGAAGGATCAAAAAGGAAAACGTATTGGCTCGAACATATCGACTAATTATAAGAGTCTCCAAGTACCTGGATGCTCTATTAGTAAAGCTATTACTGCCAACCGATCTCCTTTGGTAAAGCTCGAAGAAGCTAATGGAAACTGCCATCCTGAAAATACAATTTTCAGACAATCTGGTTTCCTAGCGGACGGACGGCAATCAAGCACCACTTAAGCCCTCGTCGTTCGTTTTATGATCCCGCAACAAGTATGCTGGAGATAGGAAAATTAAACGACCTTTGAAAATGTCCGTAAATGCAACGTTTATAATGTATTTATTTATACGCACCCCGATTCAAATTCCTCGATGTATATATACTTGCGAGAACCGTATCGGAGTGCAATAGAGATCGATGTGCTTGGTAAAATATCCTTTCCGCGGAAAATGATTCGTTAAAATATATACGACTCGTAATAATTTTATAGACGTGTAAATCTCTCGTTACTAGAGTTATTATAATTTTATAATAAATCTGCGACTGGTTTACAAAGTGCAAAGTCCTACATACGCAAAAGTATGCTTGCTGTTATGGAGAAATTCAAATAGGATTTCGATTGATTGAATCTTAAATTGCGATGTTAATAGAATTTAATTAAATATATCCGATTTAGTAATTATTTACTTTAAAGAAACATTTCGTTCGATAAATCTTGTTTAAATATGTATTTCGCTGAGCGTTAATACGAATATGTCAGTTTTCGACATTTTAATCGGCTAAAAATTATACGAGTTATAATAAGCTATGTTAATATTTGGAAGCATACAGATTTTTCTATTAAAAATTTGTTTTCCAAACTATACATTTCCTCTCTTATACCATGTTTCCTTCAATCTTCTCGTGTAATGATCGTCGTATAATTTTTGTCCATCGAACGACAAGTTCTTACTCGAAGTAGCATGGGGTGCACGAGACCAAAAAGGTTTATTAGCATGTACCTATCTGATGGACGTATTCCGAACAAGAGCAATAGTGGTCTAGACTGGTACATGGCTTTCATCAATGAAATCAAGTTAGTAGTATCTAGAGAGGTTTCCGGAGAGACAGGAAGGTGTAATGAGAGTAGTTTAGTGCTTAATCGGGGTTTCTCGAGCGGCTTCTCGAACTACTCCAATTAACTTCGCGCCAAGCCCGATTGCCGCTAGATTCAAGGGTAAATCCGCATGATATTGATTAAATTTAGAATGGGCTATGAAGGAAGTACTCTAAAGTTTTCTTTAATACCGGTATCCAAAGTGTCGTTTGGATAATTAATCAGTGCGATATCAACGAAGGGCAAACTTCGCGACTTCGATTTAGTTCAACTTGGTGTCTGTGGTTTAAACGGTATCGGTGAATGAAAGCAGATTAATTCAAGTAAAATTGAATCTATGAATTGAAAATTACACCGAGTTGGGTAATGTGCGGTGTTTGCGATTAAACGTGCCGTTAACGACGTGTAAACTATTAATTAACTTCACCGCCGTTTATATGTGCACATTATCGGACTCCACTGCTGGGCGAAAGTTATTTCCAATGACGAATACGAAGGTAACGAATAAATCAAAATCATTTATCAGACACCTCCTATTCAGTTAAAAGAGTCTCAATAAAAATTTGTTAATTCCGATAATATTTCGATACTTTCGAAAATCAACATTTCTCGTCTTTTCCGCGTTCATTCTCCACATTCCCTTCTTCGTGTCTATCTTTTTTTCATATCTCTTTTCAGCTTTCTAACGATTCTCGCGCGTTCCTATGTCACACAAGTACTAACAATAAGACGTCTACGAGGTAATCTAAGGGTCAAATAGGTAAGAATTTTTTCTAAGCGAGACAAAAATGTTCATCCGTATTATCTTCGAGCATAGGTGGGTAGCTCTTCGCGTTCCAACTTATAACTACCAAAAGGTTTGTTGTTGTGTATATTGTTTACGGCCATGTGCGCGTACACGCGAGGGTTTCGTGCTCCGGGCACGTATCGCCCGTATCGAGACAGGACAAGGGCTAAAACAGGATTGGGCGGTGGATGTAGCTCGCTGTTGTAACTATCATCGTTCAGAACCCCGCTCAGGAAGTGATCGAGGGCTTTGATGGTCGTCGTTATGTCTTGCGAATTACGATGGGGATTCGTTGTCTGAGCCTTCCCACGATAGGGCAATCCTGCATGATCCGAATCGTCCGTTAAGTATTCATCGAGCTCTTCTACAACTTGATACGACGATCGCCGTGGAACGTGCGGATGATATTCGACCTCGGCCAGCAGCCTTGTTCTGTTGCTTGACCTCGATGATTTACCTGCCCTCGTTATCGCTTTTGTTCCAGAACTTCCCTCTTCGTTCGTTGATCTTAAAATGCAAATATTCGACGCGTTATCGAGGGTCGACATAGGGCGTATCTCGATCATCACCAGTGATTTATCATAATATCAACCCCTTGCGTTCTAATATCGAGTTACACTCGTGGCTCAGCTTATGGTCCTAATTTAACAGTGACAGGTTCTATTCGTGACAGAATCCACTTTCAACCGTACTTTCGCCTTCGATTCTTCGGCAAAAATCACGAAATACAAATTATTAATTGTACAAACGTTTGTTCGATCTCTAAATATCTGTTTCATTTCTACAAATTATCGTTTTAAGATTATCTATATTTTCCTTGCAATTGGCTAGTAGAAAGCGAACAAACGAGAACTAAACGAACCACGATCGAGTATTAAATAAACGTGAACGTTTCTCCGATAATTTCAATACTGCAAATAATTGCGAACGAATCTAACAAAAGGAACGAACATATTTTTAGTTTATTATAACAATAGTACTGTCGATATGCTTTTCTATTGTACACTTCAAAAGTGCTTTCTTACCTTTGCTTATCACTGATTGATTTCATCGTCTGATCTTTGAATGGTAACTTGAGATCGATCAATAGAGGTTTCAGGTACGAGTACCCAGCCTGTATTTGTCTTTCGGTAAAATCTCTACCTGGAGCCCCGACATCTTCTAAACCATTGTCCAAAGCTTGTTTAGCGAAAACAACATGTTCAGAAAGTTTTGGAAACACAGTGTTCGTAGTTGGAAGATAACTAAAGGCTGGTGGTTGTAAATCTGTTACTGGTTGGATATCCCGAGATACTTCTGTTGTCAATGCACCGCTAGTTAAACAGGCAAGCGTTACCTGAATTGGACAGTTTTCAGTTTTCATTGAATTATTATCGTGCCACTTTTCGCGCTTCTTCATTTTTCGAAATAGCACCGTCACCATGTTCGTGTTTGAATAGCGAATTAAACGGATGAAAGTTAATATTTGTCGCAACTTTAATATTATCGTTTAAAAATTACATTTTGTCAGGCGCGTTTTAGAAAGAAACATAAAATAGAAATTTATTTCATATAAAAAGTAAATATAATATCAGTAGGCAATTAATTCACTCTTTCCAAACTTGATGTATATATTACGTTCGTCATTGTTATTAAGTTAATTAAATATCAGTTTCTATTCTATCGTTTCAATGTTGATTTTAATGTATATAAACGATCTGATAATCTTCCTCGAGACGTAAATGATATTAAAGTTACATAAAGTTTTACCAAATTAAAAGAGTATGAAAAGAAAAAGAGTATAATTTTACCAAGTAAAAAGCAAGAATATCTGCGACACTGACTAACATTCTGGAGGGTTTTTGAAGGAACTAAAATGGCAGTACGCACTTGGAGTGCTTTTTATATCCTATAACACCACCTGCCTTAAGAGCGAAGTCTTGTCCGTCGCAGGAAATGTATACACCGTGTAAATACGTATCTATTTACATACTAAAAGATTTTTCGACTTTCTCCTCTTTTTTTATGTGGTGAAATCTCTAATTGCCCTTCCTTACGATTCTGCACGAGATCTTCTGAATCATACCCAGCCATTGCGTGTATATACAATATCAGACAATACTTTTTGTGAGTGAACACGTAACATATCTATGCAAAGATAAATCACCGATGGATACATCGACATCTGAGAAATCCTAAGCATTAAAAATTTTATACTTTTATACTACATTTTTGTTGCGCAGAATTCTTTTTTCGCAATAAGGCATACGTAGTACGTACAGAGTATCAAAAAGTAATAAATGATATGTTAGATTCATTGTTATTGTATATGATGTAATGTTATTATACCATACCTTTAATTAAAGATATTTTTTCGGTATTACAAAGAATATTCGGTTTTTTCATTGTTTATGGAGTGATAACAGAATAAAACATTATTTGTCGCTACAATCATAATACGTAAAAATAATAATAACATAACGACATTATAATAGAAAAAAAAGATGAAAGAAACCTGAGGATACTCGTATAAGCGATGTAGAAGCACAGAGTAGAGGAACATTGTTTATTCTCGTGTTATCATAGAGTGCGCTGTATGACGGTTCCAGCTCTTCGTGTCGGTAATCTTACTAGGGAAGATACTAAAAGTTGAAGAGAATCATGACGGTATTAGGAATTTTATTTGTTAACTTTGGCAATTTTGTATCTGTTCCTTATCAGAAATATATAATTAAAATTAGAAAAATAATATTCGTTATATATTAACATATCGGACATGTGAACATTGTACAAAAGAATAAAATTTATTTTCGTTTATTTTGATATTTCTTATTGCACACAAGGATGCCAATTTTGAAAACGCGCCTAAACTTAATTCCCGCTAAACTGTTCTCGCGCGTTGTTTCGCTGTTGTAACGACGCGTTAAAATATTGTTCTGGTAAGTGATTATTAATTATTTCGAAGAATGGATGTGGGAGATACGCAAAATACTCGCTCACGTGTACCTGATGAAGTTGGAATCAAATGCCAAAAGCTGTTCCAAGATTTTTTAGAAGAGTAAACATTTTACACTTCATTTAAAGACAATCGATACCTCAAACTTGTCTATTAAATCACATATTCTTATTTTATTAATTAGCTTTAAGGAACACGGAATTGTAAAATATCTTGAACCAGCCAAAGAACTTATAAGTCCAGAACATAGTACATTGGAAGTGACTTTTGACGATGTAGATGAATACAATCAAGTATTGTCAACAACCATTGTTGAAGAATATTTTAGGTGAGATTTTAGAATATTTTTTTTTATTACGACACTAGTTTCATTACTTGTTTTTATTTAATAAATTGTAATCTTTCGTTGTAGAGTTTATCCGTACCTATGTCAAGCAGTCTGTAATTATGTCAAGGACGTTGCAGATTTGAGGAAGGAAAAGGAATGTTATGTGAGTTTTGTGGAAGTTCCGATACGACAAAAATTAAGAGAACTAAATGCCTCGAAACTTGGTACATTAATACGTATATCTGGTCAAGTAATAAGGACACATCCTGTCCATCCAGAGTTGGTGCTAGGTACATTTGTTTGTATGGACTGTAATGCTGTAATAAAAAACGTAGAACAACAATTTAAGGTATAATGTAAATGACTTCACTGAGATATGAATATGTTTGTAATGAAATTATTTCAATTTGGGTAATTATTTACAGTTCTGCAATCCAACAATTTGCCATAATCCAGTATGTAATAATAGGAGACGTTTTATGCTAGATGTAGATAATTCTGTATTTGTTGATTTCCAAAAAATCAGAGTACAAGAGACACAAGCAGAACTTCCTAGAGGCTGCATTCCACGTTCGCTTGAAGTAATTTTACGAGCAGAGTCTGTAGAAACTATTCAACCTGGAGATAGGTATTTTATTAAATACCTGTGTAATATTATATTAAAATTAATTATATGACTTCGTTTACTTTTTCTAAGTTCTAATAAATCTTATTTGTACATTTGTAGGTATGACTTTACAGGAACTATGATAGTAGTACCAGATATATCTGTTCTTTCACTTAGTGGTGCAAGAGTTGATCTTAAAGCAGCACGTCGAAAACCTTCTGAACAAGGGGAAGGAATAACAGGATTGAAAGCTCTAGGAACACGTGAATTAACGTATAAAACAGCGTTTCTAGCTTGCAGTGTTACTCCAACAAGTTTTAGGGTATGACAAATTAGTTACATATTTTGCCATATGTACATATACATGTACATTACATATCATAATATAGTAATGTATATATATATGTACACATATTTTATATGATTAACATTTTTATAGTTTGGTGGTACAGAAACAAATATGGAAGAAATTTCTCAAGAAATGATGAAAAAGCGAATGTCAGAAGCAGAATGGAACCGTATATATGAAATGAGTCGTGATAAAAATCTATATGATAATCTTGTACAAAGCTTATTTTCTGCTATACATGGTAACGATGAAGTAAAAAAGGGAATTACTTTAATGTTGTTTGGTGGTGTGCAGAAAACAACATTAGAGGGTACCTCGTTACGAGGGGATATAAACTGTTGTCTTGTTGGTGATCCTAGTACAGCGAAATCTCAATTTCTAAAAAGTGTTGCTGACATCACACCAAGATCAATTTACACTTCAGGAAAAGCGTCTTCTGCAGCTGGATTAACTGCTGCTGTAGTAAGAGATGAAGAATCGCCTGATTTTGTTATTGAAGCTGGTGCTTTGATGCTTGCTGATCAAGGTATTTGTTGTATCGATGAATTTGATAAAATGGATATCAGGGATCAAGTGGCTATACACGAAGCCATGGAGCAGCAAACTATTTCGCTAGCTAAGGTTTGTTGAATGATAATTGATATTGAACTTTTCTAGTATATACATATTAACATTAACAAGATATGTATATTTTTAGGCTGGTGTAAGAGCAACTTTGAATGCGCGAACGTCAATATTGGCAGCAGCAAATCCTGTTGGTGGACGGTATGATAGGAAAAAGTCATTACAACAAAATGTTCAATTAACGGCTCCAATTATGTCCAGATTTGACTTATTCTTTATTATAGTTGACGAATGCAATGAAATTGTTGATAATGCAATCGCTAAAAGAATTATTGATTTACATTGCGATAATTGGCAAGGTTTTGATACAGTATATTCGCAAGCAGAGATCTCTAGATACATTAATTTTGCCAAACATTTTAAACCTATGTTAAATCAGGTATTGTTATACCGTTCTAAATATAAAATCATTATTTAAATTATTTGGATTAATTTTCTTTTTCAATTTCAGGAAGCGGCAGAATCTTTAGTTGATAGTTATACTACGCTTAGACAAAAAACTGGTAGTGGTTCTGGCAAATGGAGAGTTACCGTTAGAAAATTAGAAAGTCTTATTAGATTATCAGAAGCTATGGCTAAATTAGAATGCTCAGACGAAGTTACTATAAAACATGTTTCAGAAGCAAAACGTTTATTAAGTAAAAGTATTGTTACTGTAGAACAGCCGGATATAGATTTAGAAAGAGCTGAAGATAATGGAATGGATGTCGATATGGATGATGCTCCACCTATCATGGAGGCTCTCAACGCATTAGATCAGGAAACGGAAGCAGAAACTCCTACACGTAAATTATATCTCTTATATGTACTTAAATGTCTATGTCAAAGTCCATGTGTAGTAGTTAGTCTTATACGTCTCTCTTTTCTTCTTTACATTATATTTATAGAACATAAGAAGAAACTAACGATGTCCTTTGAAGAGTATAAGAATTTATCCAATATGTTAGTGTTGTACATGAGAAATGAAGAAACTCGTGCTGAAAGTGAAACTGTTGCTACAGGTATATTGTGTCTGAAGTTATTATTTATATAAATATTTATTTTATAATTTTCTTTTTGCTACAGGTGACACTAAAGGTGGATTAAAGAAATCAGAACTAGTGGCATGGTATCTTGATCAAATACAGGATCAAATAGATTCAGAAGAAGAGTTGTTGGAAAGAAAAAATTTTATTGAAAAGATTATTGATAGATTAACGTATCATGTATGTAGAAAAGTAGTTATTTAAAATTATTCAAATTTTATTATTGGTTCCATTTTGTAATTTCTTTTGTTAATTGTATTTCAGGACCAAATTATAATACCTTTAACTACAAGGGATGAAAAAGACGAAGAAAATGATCCTTTACTTGTTGTGCATCCTAATTATATTATTGATGTTTAAACTTTTTTAATACAAGAGTATTGTTAAAAACTAATTACACAACGATTGATAAAGTAATGGTAAATAGAGGTAAACATTGGAATTCATTTGTGCATATGAATAATATATATTTACTTCACATTGTGGATGGTACAAAAGTATTTTTATGAAAATATTTTTTACTTATTTAATGTAATCAAACCAAAATGTACCTCTACTTGCCTTGATCCATTGAAAATATTGGACTTATAATTCAAAATCGAACACAACGCGTCATTATATTTTTTACATATTTTAAATTAAAAATAAATATTTTTATTAATATACAGTTTACCTATTCCATTGACTGTTTATTTAACTACTACTAAAATTATTAAATTATAACAGTTTAACATAAATACGTTAATAAGGTAGTTGCTAACCGTGTTAATTGCTATGTAGGTTGCTATGTTAATTATGTACTGCACATGCTCTCATAAAGTAATATTCGTTTGAAGCAAAGATACACGAAACCAATGTTTAAAGCAAGTAAACACGTGGAAGTAAGAAAAAAGTAATAAGAAAAGTTAAACAATATTTTGTACTTAAAAATAATTTTGAATTGATATTTTTGTTTTAATTATTAATACTTACTTATTAATTATTAATACATATTAATTTATAATATGGAATAAATAGTTCTTTTAGAAGTTTGAAACATTTACGATCTCGTATCACATAATTTTTTTTAGAAGAAATATCAGACATCGAATGATACACCGATGTACATTACTCTTTATCACTAACATACCTCACGAATGGAGGGGGAATTTGCACAGTGTGGTTAAAAGGATTTACTTTTAAAATGAAATTGTAGTGTTTTACGTGAGTCTATCATAGAATGAGCGCGAGAGAACGATTAAAAGGACCTACGCGCCATGTGAGTACTGAAAGATAAATAAAGAGATATGAGTATGAGATATTTTTCGTATGTCATAAAGTGTAAATTAACCACAAAACTAGATGAAATCAGAATTAAGTACTAGATGTATTTCATATGATTATCAATCATTAGATATATACACATGTAGCAGCTAAAATAAAATTTTTTTTTATTAATATTACATTTTTAAATATAATTCATATATAGGAGTATTCCCGGGCCATTTTTACCGGGACGTTAACCGTTTGGCAAGAATTTTTGTTAGAAAAGGAAAGCGTTTTTTGGGGCGTAGTACGCTTATTTGATTTTTTATTACGAGGTTTCAGTCAAGTAAGCAGCCTATATATCTTTTATGAATAATGTATAAATATCGAAAAAGTTAATAGATACAAATTTATTTATTATGTTATGTTATTTTTAGTTAGCATTAGTTATTTACAATCTTTAGATTTATAAATATAAGGATCGTCTACAAGACTTTTAAAAAGATATGCACATACACAAATTAATATTTAAATCGATTGAAAGATACTCATATTCAGTTTATATAAATTCACAGGTTGTATTTGCAAATAATCCAATTAGTGGATTATTGATAACGATTTCTTTAGGAATTAGTGCACCACGTACGTTACTCCTCTCAGCAATCACTGGTTCCCTAGGTCTTCTATTATCTGTGGTACGTAATTGTTACATCAAATAGTTAAAAATTAGTACTTTTCTAATTATTTTTTACTTCGAAAACTACAAACTAGTTACTTCCTACAAATACTATATCCTTAGTATATGTTTGACGCGAATAAATAGTGACTAATTGCATTGTTGATTTACGTGACGTATGTATCGATTATTCATGCTTTTGTAATTATTATTCATCCGATCATCTCATGATATCGTATTGTTTCGCGAAAAGTAAGCAATATGACTGCAATGCGGAATTTTTTTGCGAGGATTAATACGATCGCATCGCGACACCATTTGCGAAGCTTTTTCGCTCATATGTCATATGAGAAATTTCGCACATTACGTTTTGAAAAACATACATTTCATCCGCAGCTGATACGAGATTCAGAGGAAAATATCGCAAATGGGTTAACAGTGTTGAATCCATTGTTAGTTGGCGCGATATCGTCTAATTTAATACCAAGTATCTATGGACCATTCGATAGTTTCAGTATACTACTGACTATTCTGGGAACGATCTTTAGGCAAGTTTCAATAAATTGATGAACATCTGCTCATTAGTTTACTTTTTATTATAAAATATTTGCTGTAACGCGTGGTATTAGCATTTTAGTAATTCTTACGAATATAAGATAACTTTACGTCGAGTTTTATGGTATCGTTGTAAATGTAAAGTGACAAGTGTGACGTATGAGTTATTCAAACACAGCTCAACAGTCAATTCTTTTATGATTTTTAGAGAATCATTTAATTTTCACCTGTTAATAGAGTAGAATGCTATGTAAAATTTTCGATAAAATTTCAAATCTTACAGACTTACTTAAATTTAATATTAAAAAGAGAAGTTCATTTAATCTTTTATAATATCATTTAATTATTATTTCATTTCATTTAATATTCGACGGTATATTATATTGCAACATAGATTAAATTGAAACAACAATGATAATCATAGAACGCATTTAAATAATTTTATTGGTAATTCATGATTAATGTTTACAGTGTTTACTTGACCTGCTCTTTGAGAAACAATAAGCTACCATTCATAGCGTGGCCGTTTAATCTGACTGAATTTGCGTTGCTCTTGGTCCTTTATGCCAAAGACAATGGACTTGATACGGCGGTGGAACTGCAACCAGTTATGAGAATGGTAATAGATTTTGTTGTGAGCATTCAGTTTTCGTATTGTTGCGGAATGCGATTCTTTAAGTGGAAATATTGCGTAGATAAACATTCAGTTTTTCGGTATCAGTAGCCCAGATTTTTAGAGACTTTAAAAGTCCCGTTAATATCATACGCAATAATAAAATTTTATTTATTTGCTATATTTATTTATATTTATTTATATTCTTATATTAAAAGTCATAATATTGTTATTTATCGTGGATGTAAGATATATAGTACACTCTAACGTACCGCACGTTTCTCAGTCATTTGTAATGTAACAAGATTATGGACCAAGATTTTGTACGCAACACA
Organism: Bombus waltoni; assembly: GCA_014737395.1. Lineage (NCBI taxonomy): Eukaryota > Metazoa > Arthropoda > Insecta > Hymenoptera > Apidae > Bombus > Bombus waltoni. The sequence continues at coordinate 1,111,620 of JACXII010000046.1, read as the reverse complement.
TATCGACAAAAATATATAACCAATTCAAAGATATTTTCTGTTCATAGTAAATGCAAAGTTATCATGAATTTTTGAAACAGAATCATATAATTTTCTCCCATTTTACAATCTAATTATTTATTAGATCTTATGATATGATTTATAATGTTAAATGCGAAGTTACTCTTTATTTTGTTTCAAATTCTGAACTGAAGACGTTCTTCCATTTATGTTCTATGTAAAAAGTATGAAAACGATCTGTCGTAAAGATATCGTTTGATAACGCAGTGTGCTCATAAGTTCATAAAGATTTGTGTATTTTGCATGCCTACACGTATACTGTCACAAAATCCTTGTCATTATGTCACGTAGTGCTGTACATATATATGTTACACATCCATCAGCGATATCTGAATGTAACATTAAAATCTTCTTAGCATATTTACGTTCCAAAAAGTAACAAGTTAAGCTAACGAAGTGATGCCTTAAAATACTTCAATTTTGCCTATTCACACTTTCGATGTTACTGATAGTTTTAGAAAATATTCAGTCGTTTATACGCTTCACGTGTTATGTGTTTTATTCCATGTAATACCCTTGACTACGTGATCATATTTTTGATTGAATTTTCATAGAATCGGTACAATCACTTTTTATCGTTATATCACATCAGCACGAACAGTAGCGAGTAACATTTGAGCATTACATAACAGATGAAAGCGATAATTTCAAGTTTAGTTATGCCAGCAACATTGTCCAACTTAAGCTGCGAAGCTTAAAAGCCTTTTCCACTCCGCTTGTCGCCGTATGGCACGCACACGATCAATACAAACTTCTTGCCTATTGTTGTTTGTCTCTAGAGCGAGGTGGGAAAAGATGAAAATCATCTTAGATTCGTCGATCTTTTTTTAAATGAAAATCACATTAAATCTGTATTTCTTCGTGATTTTAGTAAAATTTTTGGTAAAATACACGGAGGAAGTAAAAAATTTACATAATGTAAGATTATGTTAAGAATGTGCATATAAGCTACATAAACTACGAGGATCAAAGACAGTATTGAGTTGCAAATACAAAAATTTGAATGATTTAGAAGATATAATTAACTTAAAGGATTACGAATGGAGAAAACTTATTTCCTAGCTTGTTATTGCCACGCATTCTCCTTTTAGATATGGAATTAAATAAATTCGTCATAGAAAGAAAGTTCCACCGATTTTTTATTCAAGGATAGTTTTGCCCTGAGTTTTCTTTCGGTCGTGGATATCAATGAACGAACTAGCCCAGTTTTGAGCACAGGGTTATATGCACTGGAACAAAGATATCGCGTACACATATACGTGCTGTGTGTCGCGAGTACATACATGATCAGTTGTTTATACAGTACATTCTTATTGTTTCCAGGACAATGCAACAAGTGATGCGACGACAGGCAATGTCAGTTTCATCGGAGAAAATGCGACAGGGATACACGTTGACTGGGGAATGGTAAAGTTTGCTCCACTTTTGACAACTCGATCATGTGTCACACCGTTGAAAGTATTAGACATCTTCGAATTTCTTGAGAATCTTAAACACCTTGCATTATTTTGTTTCGTAAGACTATATCGTGAATGTTTCAAATGCCATGATAGATCATATAGTTATCAATGTCATTAACCGCAAGACATTTTTTAGCGAAATTAAGTCAATTTCTTTGTGTGCATCCCGTACATTTTTCAGATGTTTCATGGCGTTGTAGTATCAGCGTCGCAGGTGTTAGCAGTTGAAAGCGTTACTATGGGTACTGTGGTTTATTTAGCTTGTCTACTTTGTTCTCCGATAACGGCTGGCTTTGCTTTTTTGGGTGCACTCATCGGTTCATTGGCGGGTATTATACTATTTTTGTGTATGAACCTTGAATTTATCGAGCGTGAAATTGAATCAACGTAGCTTGCAAATGTTTTTCAGACAAAGATATTAGTATTTTCTATTTTTCTGTCATAGTTTCCCGTTATTCGTAGGTTTAATGCTTGGAATACAAATCGATGAAATTTATGCCGGCTTGTGGGGCTACAACACTTTTCTGACAGGAGCTTCGTTAGGAACTTTATTTGCGTTTAGCGGACAAACAGCTGTAGCTACGATCGTAGCAATCGTATACACTGTGATCGTACAGTATGGCGTATTGTTCTTCTTTAGAGATGTAATTAAATTAATATTTTTATTCTTTGCTTGCAAAACTTGATAATTCTGAAATAGGCTTCTGTCCCCGTTAATCTTAAAAAAACGATATCAATCGTAATAAAATCTGAGCTTCAAAAGATAATGGTTTGAGCGAATTCAACTTATGACATATATATATACATGTAATATGTTAACTTAAGAATCAAAATGAAGAATTAAATAATTTTATGTACAGCTGAAATTGCCGATATTGTCCATACCGTTCATTCTGGTGACTTCTTTGTTTCTGCAATTAAGGAACAACTCAGAAGATAAAACTTTTCTGCAACCCCCGCCCATTTCTGTCCTACAAGAACAACGTCTGGATTATCTTGCCAACCAACAACTTATTCAGCAAGTATGAATTTGTATTATGTGCAATATTATGTGCAATATTATATGCATTGTATTTGTATTATTTATATATATTTGTGTATTGAATTTGTATTGTATTTGTATTATATCCTTCCTTTTCACTTCAAAAATTGAATTTGCTTAATAATATTTTGATGTTTCGCAATTTACTTTCACGGCCGTATGACATCATTTCCTCGTTATTTTTCTATAAAATCCATGCGCCTGCGTTTGATATAGAGTCCATAAAAAAATTTAAATATAATAGTTACGGAATTTTGACGATACGTTATCAAATAGTGATAATTAAAAAAGTAACTTTCGTTGATTGAAGTTCGAATACAATTGATTATAGTCGGAGAAAGCTTGATATGCGTTACGATGAGACTATCGTCATGGGAACTCTAGAAATCGATTTCTGCTCTAGCCGAGGTTAACCTGCTTTTATACGATTCCAAGGAATCGCGTATGGTGAATGTGGTTTCGTTGTATAAAGGTTATCGGCAAAAGCACTCGGCGACATTCTCGCCTTTTACTTTATTTGAAAGACGGAAAGAATAATCCTTGCCAGTATAAATAAAATACCGATACAAACAAAAGTAAATGATTTTGTAGTTCGTGTATTCGTTTATGTAGTTTGTGTTTAAAGAAATATACTAGTATATACTCGGTATATTGCACTTTCTGTTTCAATTAAAATATCAGATTAGAAAGTGATACAGTTATCAGAGAAAATAAAATACTGTGTATTCTTTTAGGTTTTAATGTATTGTTCTTTTTTCTTCTTGTAGGTAAATGATCCAGAAAATATCGGAGACGGTGCTAAAGATCGAAAAGAGATATCAACACTTGATGTTTAATGATAAAATAAACATAATGCGATATTTTCATTCGCACGTTTCATATGGAAGTTTTATAGAAATTTGAATTCAATATCTTATATCTCCTTTCACTCGCTGTTTTTTTTCTCATAAGAAATACATTGGATTGCTACAACGAATCTTTAACGAAAGCATTCAAGAATCTACAAGTCGATCAATAAAATTACTTGGCTGCTTTTTTTAGCTTACGACGTGGAGCCTGTGTCGTAAATTCGACGGAGAATTTTCATTTGTCCTGCATAACGACTACTGCGTCTGTTCTTTTATTGCGTTAACTATGTATTTTGTGTATATAAGACATTCGGATTTGTGACATGATTCCTTAGAAAACATGGAAAAAATTACTTTTCTCTTGTATATGATGAACTGATAACAATTTTCATGAATAGAGACCAAGTGCAAAGATATGAATAGAGAAACGACGTGACGCTGCTTCATTAAAAATAAGTTTTGCAAATATCTTCTTTTTGTATGAATTTATTGAGGATAGGCCGCAGTCAACAAAATTTAAGCGTCGTAATAATTTTGTAAATATTTTTATTCCAAAAATAAAATATCTATAATACTGTATGTTATTAACTATGAACATTTATATTTTAGTTATTCTTCTAATATTTCAATATGCCACGGTAAGAAAAAAGAGAGTAAATATATGATATTCGACAGAGTCCTACAACTTCTACCATTCTATTTCTATTTTTAACAATCTTGACACCAACAAATAAGAAGAATCTCATTCTGTATTCTAGTGCTTTTCATAAACGATACTGTTGTAATATACGATAGTTGTTTCATACTTTGTAATATATGTAACTACATATTCATGTAGTTTCCAAACACGAATATTCCAAACAGGAATATATCGAATATTTCGTAAAGGTGAATATTTACAGAACAACGTTATTTCCTTTTAATATATCACGTTGCAAAGGGTATCTGTTTGTTCATGCAAGATTGATTTTCCACAAAACAGAATAACTTGGAGGATATTGGAAAAGTATGCACGACGCTGCGCATTGAGAGTTGATATCTTAGCTGTATTAAAATTTGTGAAGACAACGTCAAACTTTCTCTCATTTGTCATATTTGTGTGTACGTATACTCTTTTTCAGTTTAATGTATCGCATAGCCTAAGATATCCTTTCTCGAAGAAAACGTTCTTTTTCCTTCTAATCTGCTCGTACATGTAGCGAAACATACTTATTATAATTTTAAATCTACATATATTTCGCTTTGAGTAGACAAATGTTACCTTTTAATGACATGGCTTGAAACAAAAAACTTCAAAGCTTGGAATTTGTTATACTTACTGATAAAATAGTGTCGTACAAAGAAAAATGTTCTTTGCAGGTTGGCATAAAGCTTTGTTTAACAATCTTCTTGAGAATTATCGTGCATATTTTTTACTTTAAAACGTACCTTAGAAAAGGTACTCGTCTTCAAACTTTTCTCCAAGTAACGTCAAAGTAAAAGAAATGTTCTTTTAATTTCAAAATGATTTTTTTTTTATTTCAACTAGCCTGCATTCCATCGATATGAGGCAACAGGTAGGAATCGTATGAAGTTCTCATTTAACTTGCAGACGTCTAGAGCAGCGTTACATTTCTATTTCTCTGCGGTACTTTGATTTTACCACTTTTTGTAAAAATTAATCTGATAGAAAAGATACGATTTTACATTATATAACTCTTCTTTTCACGAAGGATAAAAATTATTCCTTTCAATAACGCACTGCCAACCTTGCACGTTTTGCTCGTAATATTACTTTATACATTTTTACTTATACGCGTTTTTCTTTTTTCTGATAAGGGCATTATTCACAATCATGACCCTGTTCTAGATGCTATTTTATCGTTAAATTACATACACAATGATTTTCTTGATAAATGTCTGTCCTTACTCATTCCGAATTTATGTCCTTGAAATGCCATTTTGAGATGTAGAAATACAATTTCTGGTTGAATAATACATATATTTCATGTCACGTGCACTATCGATGACTGTCGCGATGCCAGTTGCTAGATTCAAAATCTCATTAGGCAAATATTATTGTTCGATCAACTCGATATGTTACTCTGCAGTAGTGTTATACTTAGCGGTAAAAAATTTATATGGTTTTTCATAGTAATGTGTATATTCGTATTTTTGTAATACGTATATATGTATTTTTTGGTTCTCTAAATACTTTTCTAAGAAATTTTATAACGAGTTTAAACTCGATTAGTTCGTATTCTTTCGTATAATTTATAAACTCCAAGACTGGAATTATAAGTTTTCTGCAATCCTGTCATTAAGGTAGTAATTTCTTTCTCATAGCTTCTTGCACGACTTCATAATGCAGAAACAACGTTATTTGTATTTTCATAAATCGAAGTAAATTGACCCTACGACTTTGTTCCGTAAATGTGTCTTAGTTATTACCATGCTGTAAAGTAGATAATCCGTGAATTATGAAGGTAGAATCAAGTATCATTAAAAGTTATAGGTACCACATTGTTGCTTGTATTACGGAGTAGCGTTTTCACCAGATATTATGAAATTGTAAGGATATCTGACACTTTCTAATATCAAACTTTTCTTCCCAATTACTGAATTTGAGGCAAATAGAAGACAGAATGGAAATTAGTTTTTAAATTATATTAGACAAATTGATATTCCTCGCAAATAGAATGTATTGATATTGTCCGCATTCAATTATCGAGGAATTCATTTTCACATGTTCGTTTACGCGTGCATAGAATAAATAACGCAAAATATTAAATATCTACATGTATATCGAATAATTATATCACTGAATTCTATTAATATTCATTCGACATAACGTCGCTTCTTTTATATTCCTTTCGTTATTCGCAGCGTACGAGTTTGTGGTTAGATATAAAGTTTATACCACGGGTTACTACGTCTGGAGAACGCTAGGATTAAGTTATAAATAACGAAGTCGAGGAAAATCTTGGGATTCTTCGGCAACGATAGAGAAAATGGCTTCTCTCGTAAAAAGTAAAACTCACGATTCTACCTATATTTTTAAATTTTGATCAGGATTGAATCGGGACTATCTAAGAAGATATTTAATCCCGTACGTGACCAGCCTGTAATTGTTACGGGGAAAATGACAAAATAAGTGTAAGAGGAAATTCCGAGGTTAAATTTCTTTCTTCTTCCTTTTATATATGTGTTTTATAAATTTCATAATAATTTTGTAAACTGATATACACAATAGAATTTTATCCGAATCTACGAGCCGAAAAGCTGATCGCATAACTATAAGATCACACCATAAGAGTCTACATTCAGATAAGTGGATTCAATCGGCAAAAGTTCATTTAATCGGACATTAGCTAAAATTTCATTTCAATAAATGGAGTTCCATTGTGCGTGCAAATGTCAGTATGTCGTATCTCATGAAAAATATGTTGACGCAGCAGAGCCGGTTATCGGAACATCGATTAACGAAACGACCGATTATTGGGACATTAATCAATACAAAATTTGAAAATGTCTTTCCGTAAGAAAAACAGGGAAGGAAGAATAGAATTTATCAGATTTTTGTTCAAGAATCCTTGTCTTTCTTTAAGCATACATGATTAGTTTGGACAATCAGGATTCTACCATGTACTTTTCGAAATTATCGAAAATATTAAACGCGTAGTAGGGATTTCCAAAGGTTTCCACGATGCCCTAGTAATGTTTCCAGTTCGTTCCATTTTTGTCAAGCGTTCTAATACTCGTACGAACACTACGTTCTACGGAAGAAAGATACGCATGACGCGATATCGCTACGATTACAGATACATAAGCAAAGGTGACCGCACTATGGGCAAAAAGGGAGGTCGTCGGAGGCACGGACGCCGCTGCTGGTGGCGGAGGAAAGGGATGGGTGGCTGGTGGTGGAAGTGGCAGGCGTCGGTATAGGAAGGGGTAGGGCTGAACGCATCCCTGCCAGACCGGCCACCTGCCTACCAACCCTGTCTGCTCCACGACGCTTCCCAGTATTCGAGCGATCGCTAGAACTCGCGCACGCAATTCCCTCGGCCGGGGATGTGCGTAGATCGCGCCATCGCATCGACACATATCGTACTACTGAACTACGTGCGACCTAACGTAGTGGCAACGTGCTCGAGGTGACGTGCCGTGTCTCTGTAACCGTGTCCGTATCCGTGTTCGTGCTGTTTGCCCCCGTGTTCAGTACACGCCACCCCCGAAATTTCGACCCAACCACGGTACAGGACCGCGAGGAATCACTGTCGCCGTCGTACGTCGCCTGTTCGTAACGCCACCGCTTGCCTGAGCTATGGATCCGCCGGGAGTCACTGTGCTCGTATCCTACGAGTGCCCCTAAAAGGACACAACCCTTGTGCAATCGCGACGGATGTCGGAGATGCTACGGATTCCGAGCTTGCTCGTCAGCAGGCCTTTTAACTCCGTTTCGCAGGTTTCCATTGAAATCTTTCAGCTTCGATTTCGGTTTATGCGACACGATGCGACGTTTCCTCCTTTTTTTTCTATTTAATCACGCTGTCTTATTTGGAAGAGATGCCGGATGGAAGTTTGGATGATTCGAGGAGAGACTTGAAGTCGCGAAGTTCATAGAAGGTCAAAGATATAGGTTGTATCGTACTTGAAAATTGCAATTCGAGGTGCATGTTGGATATTTCGAGGATGATTAATGACCTTGTCCAAGTATAATCGATGTAAACGGTATTTGTGGTCGTTTACATGAGAAAGCACGTTAATGTTTACCGGCTTTAATAGGTCAAACGAGGTGCCGTGCACTCTTCGCGTTTGACTTTCGCAGGCAACGAGTTGCTCGTTTCGATTCTCCGTCAGCGTTTCTCTTTTTAAAGATGTTACTAACGATACGGAAATTTGCAGCTTTCGTCGAATCGATGGTTGCACGCTAAAGAATTTTAATCGCTCGTTGTATGAGAAGAGTCGTTAGAGGCATTACAGAAGATACGAAGATTTCCAATTTTCATCAAATTCAGTTCATTGTATCAGAAGACTCGTTAAGGACGTTATAGATAGTACGAAAATTTGCTACTCTCGTCAAATCGATTATAATACGATAAGAAATATCGGTCGTTCATTATATCCGAAGACTTATCAAAGATACCGAAAATTCGCAAACTGCGAAAATTTCCTTCAGATCTGTTATTAAACGATTTTACAGAGATCTCGACCGGATAGAAAGAAAATCACTTTATTGGAATTACGTGTTTTCGATAGGAGCGATCAATCACCGTAATACAAACGTATAGCATCGGCTTGCCGCGTCTCGATTGACTTAGAAAGTATTTTTTAAGCAAATCAAATTTTCAACGCAAGCATCAGCCAACAAGAAACTTCTAATCAAAGCTTGCAGAATAAAGGGAGAAACACGTGCTAATCGCATTAACGAACTCCACTAATACAGAAGTGACTGTTTACACGTACCTCGACGTTCAACCCCTGATCCTATTAAGCTGAGAAATAAAATCGTTTTCCCGTGATTTTGTCGTCTCTTCGACTGCGGTTAACGAAACCAACGAACCAAGTACTATTTGTTCGAACGATGCAATACGGTGCGAATAAGACTGGTAACGAGTGAACGTGGATTATTACCGTATTATCGAACGAATTTTTACCGTAGATTTCCCAGTGATAATTTAGAGTGATAGCCTCCCTCGATCTTTGCTTCTTCACATTTCCCCCTCCCCTTCTCCCCTCCCAGTTTCGACAACATACTTGACACAAACACGGGCCACCGGTGTTTCACAACGAACGCTGCCTGACATGGCTACGTGTTTCGACCAATCTTCGTTTCGTGCTTCACAAAGGAACGAGGTCATTAGGTACGCGAGAAACCAGGAAGGGTCGAGGGAAGTTGGCCACGCGAGAATAAGCTGCCGCAGCACTTTTATCGGGGCCTTTCTTTTATTTCGGAAGGATGTCACCACGGTCATTCCATCGTAGTTCGATATTTCTATCGAGTCGACGCTCCCCGAACTATACGATCGATCGAGATCGCTCGCCAATTTCTTTCAATGGGTAGCTGTTATGCGAACGATCGACTGAAACGTTTATATTGGAGTCAATGGTTTCGAAGCCATAGGAGAATGGACGTTTTAATGCGATTGTAACGGTTGACAATCCGATCTGTCACGATCGCTTCTGGTCACTTGTAAACCGATTGCAACGGTACTAATTCTGGTAAATCGTCACCTACGATGGAGGCAGAAATCGAATTCGGAGAGCGAATTCTACAGAACTGCACTTGCGAAATTAGACACGAACTCATCAACTTGTTAAAGAGTAAAATTTTTTTGATAACTGTTGTTAGATAATGTGCACCGACGGTGAGTCGTTGATGGATTAAACCAAAGGTACAAGTTGGTGGAAGTAACAGTAAGGGAATGCGCTTATTAAGGCATCGTCCGGCATATTTTTTATTCGTGTTTAAAGAGATCCTTAAACAGAGATTAAGTTCGAAGTAATAAATCGAGCTGCTCTTCAAATTCGTGCGACGAAACGAAATACACCGCGTTAAAGTACAGAGGGAAGCGTAAACTAAAAGATAAAAATAATTTCGATTCCGACGTAACGATCTTCTTTTTTAATTAAACGAGTCGCTTATCTCATTCCCATGCGATGGTTGAAATTTTAAGGTACAAGATAGAAGAACACGAAAAGAAAATTCTTGACAGTAGTTGCTCACTTCCAATTAGGGACAATTAGGTTTCTCGAAAATGAATGGGCACGAAAAATGAAGTTGGCCCGATGAAACAAAGATTATTCTCTGCCAAAAAGGAAACAAAAAATTATCTTTATATTTACGGAAGACTTACTCAGACGTCGTTCGTCTTAATGGGAAACTGCTATAGCGAATGCCACTTGGGTGAAGAAAAAGAAGAAGAAAAAGAAAAGAAGAATCAGAAGGAAATACGAATAAAGACCTTATTATTAATGGTCTGATAACTTCTCCGGCGAACCCCATTGATCGTGGATCATTACGGAATTAAAAGGCATCGAACGTGCAAGATTCGTGCTTTCTTTCTTCTGAGAGCTATCAGATGTGGCGTTAAATCGACAAGTGTAATTTGCGTGGGAAATTGCGAAATGTCCTCGTTCGGTTGACACGTTTCTTTAGATACGAAGGATGGAAGCGAAGCTGCGGAATAGAGAAAGATAATCAGCTTCATGTTGTCCCGATTTATACGAGAGCTTTCAGCGGATAGTGTCGTGGAAGAAAGAGGAAAGAAGAAGGGGGAGTCGAACTCTAGCGTGTCGGTTTTGTGACCGTTTGGTCAGCGGGCTTTGGAAAAGTCCCGCGACGGTTCCTATTACAAAGTGGTCACCATCGAGGGTGGTGAACGTAATGTGACAACTGTAGGTGAAGAGATGACGGTGACTCCGTCGACTTCCGATGTCGCTGACAAGGCAGTCTCGACGGACGATGGTGGCAGTGGAATGGAGGTGGCACGTCTCGAAGCCGTCCTCGCTGCTCTGGTGGAAACGAAGGTGGAGGCGATTAAAGCCTCTTCGGCTCTGAGCAAGCGTTCCGGTAGCGCACCGGCTAGTCCTCGTCGGCTTAGACTGACTTCAACATCGACTGCCTCCTCTTCGCTGAATCACCAACATCGAAGAAAGGGTCATCATCATCATCATCACCATCACCATCATCACCACCATCATCATCGTAAGAGGCACGATTCCGCTCCGTGCAACGACTTCATTGGAGACGCTACGGAACATCATGAACATAATGCCCATCATGGTAAGTATCGTTAATTTGGTACAATTTTTTCCTATCCTTTTAAGCTTTGATAATTTTTTAAAAACGTGTATGTACCTAGATTGACTAATGTACATATACAACAGTACATATAATACCCTGGAGTATATCACAATTTGTAAAATATTTTGCTTAGCACTATTTTTAGTCGTAGCTGAAGCCGGTTTTCTCGAAAGCACATTCACATTATTCTTCTTGGTACTCTACTAAGTTGGATCAGCGATTCTCTAGTAACTCTGTAGGGAATTACCTGAAAGCTGGCACCATCTTTGCAGCTTCGAAAAAATCTAAATTTTCTCCTCGTTAGATGATAGGACAAACCCTTAGAAATAACACAAAAGAAGTCGTGTTAGCTAGAACGCAGCAATAACCAAGTTATACTATTTAAGGCAAAAGTTTTCACAGCTTTAATGTTCTGACGATAGTGTTTGACTTTCACTTCGTTTGAGTCCTCTTTATTCCTTTCAAACAACGCGATACCCATAAAAGACGCGTTTATTCGAAGGCTAAATTGTCTTTTAAGCTCTTTCTAGAGTATGCTTCGTGATTTCTGAAACTTCCTGAATCAGTAACGTTTAACATACCTGAAGCGTCTGCGTGGAATATATTCTTACGATAATTATAATTCTTTTCAAATTTACGTTGAATTTTCAATATATAACATTTCTAACTGAGAAAAGAGCAAAGTATATTACAGAGGAAAAAGCCAAATTCATAAAAGTAGCATCAATTTCGATGCTATCAAGATGGCCTAACTCCTCGACGAGGGTACTCTGTTTCTTTATGAGATTTCGGAGCATGAAAAAATGCGAAAACGAATGAGACGAAGGTCTAATAACCCAGGATCGACCCACGCCTGACCGATCATAAAACCAAAAAGTTATTAATGGCATCCGATGAATCATCTTCCGATAGAAATTAAAACATTCGTGGTTTCCATCGGATCTTCATGAAATTATTACCGGCCGATTAAGGGGACTCTTTCGACGAAAATTTTTTCAAACACGAATTCGTGCGAGGTATATTCAATCGTGAGTATAAAGTGGAATCATTCTCGACCTTTACAAATGAAAATGTCTGGACAATGGCGAACTTTTCTTATTAATTTTTTAGTATAAGAATTATTCCTCTACGATGTATTCTCTGTGTATAATTCAAGATAAAGGTAGTAAGATGGTGTTTAGGCTTCTCAATACGTTGTATTCGAATACATGTTCTTTGCACCTTTAATGCCTTTGTGTCTAAGATTAACGCCATGTTATTGTAAAAATAAATCTTACTCTATGTAGAGTGCGTCGATGCAATTTATATTTTGACGTAGGGTTAGCTTACGTCAAAGAATGGTTCGTATAAGATTACGGCGTGAATCGATAAATACATACGTTACGCTGTAATGAAAGTGTTCGTTCATAAGATTTACCAGAACGCTTCGTTTGAACCCACCGTTTTAACTTCGTAAATCGCATTTTAAAATCTGCATTTATTTGATGTGTATCAAAGTGTCAGAGATGATAAAACACGGTGTATATGTATCGTTGCAGGTAAAACGAGGCGACGAGCATCAGAAAGTCCACGACGTCCAAGGAAAAAGCGTAAACACTCGAAAAGCCCGAATATTCTTCACGGCGTAGTACAGGACGTTCAGACGGGTCTTGACTCGCGTTTAGAGCTTTTTGGAATGGACGCTGACCAGGATCTTGCGTTGATAAACTTCGAAAGAACTCGAGAAACTCTCAGCGATTCCTGCGAATATCCGCAATTGCACCGAAGTGCCTCCTACTTTCCCCAAAGTACAGCTCAATTGTAAGTGTAGTCAATGATATAACATTAAACACCTAAGCCTCGAATAAATTATGTTTAACCCGCTAATCAAAGAAAATGAGTTAACTCGCTACACGGAATAAAAAGTAATCGATTTTGAAAATTACGTGCTTTGGGTCATTTTAGATTTTTTAGTGTTCGTGAAGTTTCGCGTTACGTGTTGCTTATTTCTATCTTCTCCTTGAACATTGCAATTTCGTGCGCTGACGAAGGGACATTTGTAGGCGTGTTCGAGAAGAAAGGAACTCGATTTTCCTGTAAGTGCAATATACTGCGAAACTGGGTCATCTCGGTGCGTAGTTGCACGTCGTTGGTCTATTCGTTAGATGTTCATCCAATACGGTTTCATACTAGAATCGCTTGGCGAACAAAGCGTATTCGACTGTGTAATGAAACTCGGATTGACGGTGACGTTTGTTAGGGAAAAAGATCAAGGAGAAACGTCATTGTGCCTTTATGCGCCCGGAACTTTTTTTCATCAGTCTGTCTCGATAAGCGCTTTCAAATTGTCCGCAAGACAAGTAATATGTAAAGTTACATATTTCTAGCAACGTAATATCTGAAAATATCGAATTAAAAACCTTCGTCGCTTAAACATTTTTTTAGCTTCTAAAGTTTCGATTTCTGCTTTATTTGGCACCTTGTGCGTATCTTGTTCGTTTATATCTTTTATATCCTTTCGAAGTACATACGTTATATATATATATATATATGTATGTATAATACGGGGTTGGAGTATTGGGACAGTCTGACCTATCGTTGGGTTACACTACTTACTAGCAGATTTAAAACTTATACGGAAATTACGCGTTCTTACGAGTCCAAGCAATATAGGTATTCCGCGTTGTTCCTACGTGTACAGCTGGCATAAGATCGACGAGATTTCCTTTGTTCGACGTAATGATGTGGTTCTCTTGAGCTGCTGTACACTGAAGCACTTCCATCCATATTTTTATCATGATTCTTCCAATTACGACTTTGCTCCTGCAAGACTTCTTGATTTTCCTTACAATTTAATTCTTATTTTCTGTAAGCATTACTATTTACGTTGATTCGAATTATACGAACGACAACGAATTTTACTTGTTCGATAAACAGACAAATGTTTTTCATTTTTTGTAATCCTAGAACACAAACGTTTCAATTGTTTAACAAGTAACACGTTTAAATTCTAAAAATATAAGACTGCCTATAATGCGTTTGTGTGATTGCTAGGCATATACATTTTCCTTTATTTAATCTCAGTTCAGAAAGTAACGCTTGGAAAATATAGCATGACCTATATTGCGAATGCGTCAGCTGGATGTTTTATCAAGCATCTCTGTCTGACACATTTCTGGATCGAGCTACTTGTACGAAAGTCGAGACATCTGTAATTATGGATTAACCCGTTAAAGTTTAAAACGATATTGCGACAAATTTTATACGTTCATTGATTTCTGAATCTCTTAACGCGAAAAAAAACGCTGTTAGTAGATTATTTAGTTCATTTCACAAAAAGGATTAAATTCGACTAATATAGAAAAATCATTAATTTATCTTAATTTACTTTGTGTTTCGAATATATTCTTTAGAAATATATAATTCCCCAAACAATCGTAAAGTCGCAGAGTTTTCTTATATGTATTTTATATTATACTCTTTATGTGTATGCTTTTATTCTGACGTGGTGAAAGAGAAATGTTCTGAAATGCGTCATCTAACGTTGATAATTACGGAATAAAATGTAGTGTGGTTACAAGATTTCCTCTTTACATATGATCCATGCTTCAACATCATTTCCTATAAAAGAATTACGCCTTACAAGTATTTTTATCGTGCAAAAGAGCATACATGTAAGTTATACAGAAGTATAGAAGAAAAAATACATACCTTACATAAACTTTACGCTATACGAAAGCATATGAAAATGTAAAAACATGGAACGTATTTTAACGAAGTAAATGAGTATAGGATATTTCATCTCGTAGTAAAGACGTTTCCTTGAATATTTTAACGTATGTTTACAAGCAGGTAGAATTTTGTACCTTCTCTCATTCTCCTAGTATGTTGTTGTAAATATGGATTGTAAAGCTGCATTGCAACATTCAGCAGTTAACAAAACTTCGTCATCTGTATCTGTCAAATGCACCTGTCCCGGGAACCATTAAATATTCGTCTTTGTTTCGTGATCTCGAAATCTTATATGTATATTAGGATATTGTTACTTGTCTTTTAAAATCGTGTCGTGGACGGAATCAAACTTGATGGTAGACCCAGCGCGGCAGAATTATCCGACGTCGTTACAGTTCCGCATCGTTAGCGCATGTGTAATTTGATAGGTTTATATTTCTAATGATGCATACAAATGAGCGTGTAATTGTACGCAGTTCTTCGTTAGAAATATAAACTTGATTTGCTGAACGTAAAATCGCTATTTGAATGTAACGCCGTGCTGGTCCTTACAATTCTACATCGAACGATTTTTTAAAGAGACTCGCTCTGTAGTAAATAAAATGTAAGGTTCCAGTTACAAAGTTAAGCCTTAACTGTCATTGAATCATAAGTAGACGCACTTTAAAGTACCAAACATATGTCCAGAGGATGCACATAGCGGAAAGTAAAAATTTGTCTTATTTTATTCTTGCAGAAAAATCCACTACGACAACGACGATTACGTGGCGTTGAACGTAGCGGACGAGTTGGAAGAAGAGGAGATCTTGAGCGGTACCGAAAAGATCGAGGCACCTCGGGCGAAATATCATCGGCCCCGTAGAAAGAGGAAACGGAAACGACGTAAAGTTAACAATACGGGTCCTCAAGAAGAACTCGTCGATCCCGAAGAACTTCCACCACGCGCTCGCTGGACGATCGTTGCGACAGCCTGCCTCCTTCTTACAATGTCTTTGCTCTTAGTCGGAGTTACGCTCAGAATGGCACCAATCATCGACGATATGGGTATGTCATTAGTTTAACTATTTAAAAAATTATGTACAAGAATTTATATTCGATAAAATCATCGTATCGGAAAAGATACAGTTGTATTGTTGGAAATATTAAAGTTCTATTACGATTAATGCAAAGTCGTTATGTATCTTAGAACCAATACTGTTTAACTGGTGGATTGAAAATCATTTTGTAAAAACAATTAATAGTTACATCTTAATCTTAATTTTAATTTAATTTTAATTTTACATTAAAATGCAACATGTCATAGTACGTTATACAGTACGGGAGACATTTCGACGTCTAATGTCGATTAGATATTATAATATCAGAAGGAGGTTTAGGATTTAGGATATTCAGGACACGCCTTCGGAGAAGGTTCTTTGAATTAACGATAAAATATGCAAGCAATCCCGAGAGAGGTAACCTCTAGTTGCAATCATAGCGTGTTAATGTTTTACCGTATCAATAATCTTCTTTGTTTTTCCAAGGAACGGATACAATTCTATTTGTTTGATTGATACAATCCTGTTTGTATGATTATATTCGAAGGTAGAGAGGAAATCTCGTCGAAAATACAATTATTCGTTCGCACCAAAAAACTAGTACTGTTAAAATATAGGCCAAAGGAAACAAGCAGGTACATACCGATGAAATATCTTTTTTCACCTCGAAGTTCATTATTATTTTTCAGTAATAATTATCGATAATAAAATACCGATAATCCTGGTACAAGTACAAGTAGTCACTGGTATTTTTCAAGCATTCATTCCCATTAATATTTTTCTGTATACTTACAAGTAACACACCAGATTCAGCAAACAGAGTAGCTTATAACTCTTACCAAAGAAGAATTCGACATTCTTTTAAACGTCATTCGAAAATTGTACGTGTTCTAGTCGCATACTGCCAAAAAGGAAAGAAACGAAGATCGACTGATTTTAAAGCAATTATACGATACTACAAACAATCTAGTTTGTCTAGCGAAAACGGTTGTCGCAACCTTTGACCAATTAACTAGTGGAATTGTGTAGCAGTCTGCTGGAACAATATTCAGCGTGAAAAAGCACTTTTACCACAAATTTGCGTACCCAGGAAAATACGCGCACATGCAGAAAATGTACACGTACACACATCGAACAGAATGCAGTGTGAAAACTCGAGGGCGCTCCGTGCCTCTAAATTAAAGGCGCACGTCTGCGAATTCTCCAGTCAGTCGTCGGATTTCCGTAGAGGAACCACCACGAAGATTTTATTTTCGCGATTTAACGTTCAACGTTCGCAGCCTTTCGTTCCGTTCATAATAATCACCGAAGTTTCGAACCGCCGATACCCGCTGATACCCGCTGCATCCATGTTGGAACACCAATTGACTAGTGTTTCCTTCCAAGTAATACGAGTACCTTCTTTCGAACAAACAGCTTCGCTTATGTCGATGTTCTATTTCCGATCGACGAAAGTTTCCTATGGTCACGTGTAGTTTATCGAAGGTTTTACATTTGCAATAGTCAGTACGTCGGATCTATTAAAAATGTCAAAAATAAGTCGCTTATTATAGGCAACTTGTATAGTTCGACGCGTTAAAGTGATATTTAAATTAGAATATTCACCGGCTGTGAATCGATAGAAAGTTGATAAAGTCCAGAGGTATGTAATTAACGAGCGAAGTTGGAGAGGTATGGAAGCTACTACGTAAAAATTTCTTTTTGTTTACGTTTGCTTTGTTTGATGTACAAGCGTTGAGGATACGTTTGAGATACTCGATTCGTTACAGAAATCAATAGCTTTTTAAAATATTACTTTGCTTCTTATTTCGAAGATAATTTAACAAAAATTTATTTATTCGTTTGACACTGGTATATGTTTTTCATTCGTTGTTTCATCATCTTGAGAAACAAAGGAGATAATTGTAGATGTTCAAAGTAAGTGTTACTCATTAGTAAGTCACTTGTATGATTATATACATTATACACATATATATAGACAGTCGTTTAAGTTAGCATTTAGAAAAATAAGAAGTGGAAAGGATGGATATAAAGATTTTGTCTCAACTTTTACGCTTTCATCTATTACTTTTGTTCTTCTACACAGATAAAGTTGGCCATTTAGTTCTGTAAATATAATAATCAGAACTATTTCTGAACTACCACTAGCATAGGGAAAAATATACAGAATGCTTACATATTTAGTTATTTATATGTATTTTATATGTTTAGTTATTTAAGTGTAAAACTTGAACAGCAACTTATGCATCGTTTAATACTACGATAAATTATCACACGCGAACGATGATAGAGATAGCTTTCGAAAAATAAATTTTTCTGAAAACATATAATACTTATCGGGTTTAACTATTTTCTTGATTTAAAATATTTGAAAATACTTTCAATATTTTCCACTTATATAGGAAACTGCTAACCGATTTCACAGCAATAAAATCTCGAGGTACAATTTGAAAAAAAAGGAGAAATAGAAAGGTCCGTGCCAAGTATGAAACGAAAACAACTATAAAACACGGTTTGCTTACTTTTCAGATCGATTGGGAGGCGTAGGTTGCACCTGCGAAATCATTCACATAACGTTTCTCGCACACGATTCGACACTTTTCCGCGATATGTTTACACGATTATGCACTCTTCTAGAATCAGGTCAAGCCTGCAGTTGCCTGACTTCTCCATCGTTCGATTTTGATGTACGTGATTAAAAGAGCGTATATAACTGGGATCACCATTGCCGAGCTTTCGACGGATGTCTCAGTTTCCTCCGAGTCCAATAAGATCGCGTATACCGAGCTTCTTCTTCAATTTCTCAAATGTTCGACATCACCTCCGTCGACGCATACCGCACGCCAGAAATGTATATCGTGCCATTCGCGCCGCGAATTTACTGCTTCGACGAAAGCGTACCGATGTTCCCAGCACAATCTTAAGAATAGTCCATTCGAAGGCTGACGGCTTTATTCTCTCTGTCGTCTTTCTTCTTTAACAGGCGATTAAGTACTTTTCCACGCTGCCATCGCATCCAATTATCGTTGTATAAATTTGTATATAATGTTATTTTCTTCTTTCAGCCCTTTCTTTAACGAACGGTCACGTATTTTTCACGTGTTTCTTATTTTCCCCACTGTATTTTATTCTTTTCATATAATGTACAAACACGAATTTTCATATAACGTTGTTCATTCAGAAACGGTGGCTTTAAATCGTGCAGCGTTCTTAATTCAACTACTTATAGTTTAAATCTAGAAGATTACGAAGGGGTCTAAAAACACAATCTCGCCTGATCTGCTCAAGTAAAAAGATCGTAAAAGTCAGACTAGTCAAGGCTAACTTTCGCCGACAGGATTTTTTAAAGGTTTACTACATGCTAACAGACTATAGGAAAAGAATAGTATCAAATGGCTATTAGAAAATGAAAAAGAAACTATTATTCTTATTAAGACTGATACAACTGATACGAATTAAAGTTACTCGAAATTATTAGAATTATTAAAAATCCCTGGAGACATTTCATGACTGTTGCATGATCCATTATCGATCACACGACACGGACAAAGAAATTTTTCAATCTTATCTTTTAAAGGAGATAGATCGTGTCTTGAGAAAGGTATTCGACTTTTCTATTTGGTTGTAGAAAATATATTTAGGTGCTCCTCGGTATTAACAACGAAGTCGTTGCATTTCCGGTTGTATTTCATGCGGTTATATCACCTGTTACGCTTGTCGCTCGGTTGTCCCCGTTTCTCCAACATTGTTGACATTATTATGCGAATGTCCTTACAACAGCGAGAGCTGCTATACGCTAATATTGGTAACGAGTACACGAGTACTATCGATTATCAATATCTGACGCTCTACAATAAGAGGAATCACAGAGCAATATGCTAACTGGGAAGAAATTTCGGATTCTTCCTAGTGATGCGACGCGATGCCTCTCGACAGAAATTTTCCTGGCGAACATGTACGGCTCGTTCCGTCTGTAATAAATGTCACCGAGTCGCCTATGAACTTCCCCATTCGATAGCAAGTGACATGACGCGGAATCATTAAATTTTTTAAGTGAATTGCAGTTCTACGTTTTATTGAATTCATTTTGCCCTCTAGAAACTAACTTGATTAAATTTAACAGCTTTCAAAAAAGATTAGAGGCAGCGTTTTCATTGCGATGATACCTTAAAGAAAACAAAAGAAATCTGGCAATAACGTTAGTCCTATTTGTGATCGTATTTCTTTAATCATGTAAGATATGATTTACGTAAAAGAAATTATCCGTCTTCTTTTTGTCAAAATTCTGAAGTTTTCATCTCTCGCTTTCGGGATCGGAGAACGACCGAAGAGAATGGGTTAGTACGTCAGAAAGTTCAAAACCGAGGGAACGAATCAATTAAAGCCAGTTTCCTCTCCTGGCCATCAATTTCCCAAGCGAAACGTGCGACTAATGTAGTAGGCTAGACAACCTACACTAAGGCAATTTAATTTTGTAATACACCATTGTTGTTATTCGATCGATATCGTTAAACCAATTTTTAATTTATCTTAATAAAAAGATGTATATTTCTTAATTTATATTTACAACAAACAAAAACCGTATATAGATGTATCGGTGTTCAATAAGCGAGTTAATTATGGAACAGCATATTCTTAAAAATAGCGCATTAACTTTTTACCTTTTAAAGTTCTTTATTTAACACTAATTAAAAATTTTCATCTTCGTGTAAATAGTTTGGTATAAATACTGTTGGAAAATTATATATATGGTAATTCGTTAAATTTTTTAATACCTTTTTAAAAATTAAAATACGAAATTATGAAAATTTATTAGGTAAAAAGTAGTAAGTTAAAAAAAAAAGATCTTGTCACAAAGAATACGGTGGTACATTTTTCTTTTATCGACTCTTTTCTTTTTGGCAAAGTGAAATGCCGTTCCGTAGATATAAATAATCGGGAAGAATGTGTAAAAAAATTTTATTTCATAGCTTACATGCCTTTTATGGAAATGAATCCGTATTTACATAGCATTTCATGGTATTCAGAAGAAAATTCTACGCCAATTATGGAAATATTACTTATTAGTAATTCTATACAGATTTAAACGAAGTTGTATTTAATTCAAGCAAATTATAACAAACGAAAAAGATAAATGATAAAAAAGACAAAAATATTTTACAACGCGACCAGAAATTTGATTGTATGGTAGTGTAGTAAAATATAGTTACTGCAATCTTTCTAGATTTTCTTCCTCATCGCACGAATATTCAAATAATTCAAACTCTGACGGTAGGCGTGGATTTTCTAAATATTTGGCCGAGTATGTTTATCGACATGTCCGTGCTACCCATATACGTATGAGCGAGTTAACAGGCACAAGCACATAAACGCAACCGTATGCAACACAAGGGTTGAGGGGAGGAAAAAGACATGGAAAGCGGATAGGTGGCCTGCTAGATCCGCCGCTAAAAATACACGTCGCAATAAACTCAAGGGTGACGTCCACTATATAGATACGACGTATTTAGCTGTCCTTAGTTATACTTTCATTCTTCTTCTTTCGAGTTGCCGTTTAAAAGAAACTTTCTTTTTACGCCAAAGCTAAATCTTGTATCCGAGTCGCACAAGTCTTCGAGAAGGTAAATTTTCGTTGAATCGAGAAGATGCACACAATCCGCAGGAATTCCTTGATAGATTCTGTGTTATGTCGAAATCGCTTTAGATTATTTTGTAAAGCGTATTATATGTTACTCGAAAGTAGAATAGTTTCAGAAGTATATACAAACAGTTGATCAACGTTTAAAGGGAAATTTTTAAATGTTTAATATATCAATATACATAAGATATATTGTTGCACCTATAAGGTTTTAGTTAATTATGACAATACGCTATTCTGACATTTAACAAATGAATAATCGATTAGTTGCGTTATAAATGTCAATTAAATTCAGAACGTAATACACGAAGCTCGGCTAGGTAAATGAATAACATCCCAAGTATTACATAGTTTGTTGACATAGCGTATCTGGACTCTGTAGTGCGTCAGTATAGGTACAGATCATGAGTAATTAATAACAGTAACTGGAATTGTTTTCTAAGTTCAAGATTTAAACGGGTAGAATATGCGTGTAAAATACGACGTTGTAGTATATTTTTCAATTATAACTACATAATAGTGATTTAATTATTACAAGTAAAATGATCCGTATTGAGTATTTTATATGTTTCAATATGTCATATATCTATCATGTCGTATATCAAACTACGTATTAAAACATGCCCTTTGATTGGATGTACATATATTACCGCAGTAAAGATGAATAACGCCGTTTTGCAGCATAGAAACTTTCAAAGGAATAACGTTAAAGCATCCCAGTGAATGACTCTAATGAAGCTCATTTAGAATTAATGGTCGGGAAAGTAGTTTGAGATGCTCCGGGTCAAACTTCGCCTCGTTCGTCCCACTGGAATGTTTACAAGTCCCATAACTGTTCGCTGGAAATGCATAGAGTTTATTTAAACGCATTGCGTCATTGTAAAAGTGTGAGTTTGACTACAAGATTAGTACCGTATATTTTTTTAACCATATCTTTATGATACTTTTCTACGATTTTTATTCGCGGACAAGGTGCACGTGTTACCCTGTAAAATCTTCTAAATTATTTTCTTAAAGAAATTACTAGATCGTAAAATTAAAGATTATTCGATGAAATTTAAGATTTGTAATTTTCAATAACATTGGAACGAGGAAACCTAACTCGAAGTCTATGAGAAAACAAAAGAAAGATAAAGTCTCTTAAAAATCTTTGTTCCATAAATTACACGAGTTTGAATTTTATCATTGAAATAGTACAATACCATTTTCATGCTCTTTTAACAATTCTGTACTAATGGGCAAATATGTAATCATTAAAACGGAGAATTAATTAAAATGGAAAATGATAATTAGATCATCTCATAATTTCATGCTAAATTCTATATCGAAATTTCGATTGATATCTCGAACATACTTGTAAATTTTCGGAAAATGTATTAAAATGTTCGATTTCACAAATCCTTCACGGCTTTCTAACAAATTTATTATACCATTACTGTAATGAAATAGCAATGCGCAAAGTAACAGTCGAGTAGGATAACAGACGAAAAACAAGACAGAGGTAATAAAACTTGCTAACCAAACTCACGTAACTTTGTTTCACCCACTTTTTCCCGCGTATCAAACAACACGTTGATAGCTTAACACCCACGCCTCCAGCTTTGATACCGTCTTCAGCTTTTCCCAGAAAATTTATGAATTTTTAAGTTCAATATGTTTAGAAATGTTTGATCAATATCTATATATTTTTTCGACATTTTGTCGATCGATTTCTAACAGAACGAACAGTTTCAAGGTTCGATATAAAAATATGATTTATAATAGTATGACGAATAATGTGATTATGAATAAAAGTATGACCTGACGAGCAATCGCAAAAATATTTGGATTTATTGAATAAGTAAAATTATGTGAAATTGACGTTGACAGATACAACGAATAACATCGAGAAAACAATTGTAACAGTATGTCGACTCGATTCATGAAATCTACGCAAGAAAACGAACGAAATCGTCGATTATCCGTCTCGTCTTCCGATCGAATAATCTCCTATGCGGACGATACGTCGATCGAGATCTCTCACGAACCACCTCCAGATTACTACCAGCGAACGGATAATTGCCACACGTTATGTCCTTCGGAACATCGTACGTCCTTTTATCCACGAAACTCCGATACAATCGGCTTTCAGCTGGACGAACATTCGGCCTTTTATTTGTCGAGTCCTGACGACGAGCAGCGACCGAATGTTTCCTCCCGCTCAAAAACCAGTAACTTGAAACAGACCAGAAACAATTCTGAACTCGATCAACGTTCCAGTCGTCGTTCCAGTGTACAATCGAGTCGCTCGAGGACAAACAGCTGCAGCAGGCCAACACCGTTAGGTAGGAGACAATTGGGTCATCAGACTCTTCGATCGATGAGAAACGCACATAGTTCGTTACCGTTCGTGTCTAGTGACGTAACGTGACGATTTCGGCTTCGCCGATTAATTTTATTGGCCGGTTAATCGATAGGATTGCTTCATACCAGAAAGAATTTCGGCTAAAACTAAATTGGTTTATCATTGTCGCGCGCCAATCCATTTTTCAATTTGCACGTCTATAAAAAATTGATTGGTGAACGATAGGCTGACACATTTGGGTATACTTTAAATACTGGATGGACTATCGATCTACCTTTCATTAAATTCCATGAAAGAAATTTAAACGAAAGAAACTATATCGGCAAATAAATTAAAAGTAGCAAACGATAACGTAATGACACAAAAAATCTTTAGGCAATGGTAGAAGAGGTAGCTCAAGCAGAAGAACGAAACCACGAAGGGGGAGCACCGCTCGTAGAAAGGATTCCGTCCGACCCCTAAAAACGGAAGCGAAGGATGCGCAGAAAGTCCTAGAAGACGCTGAAATTTTAGAACAGACGAGGCGCCATCGAAGAATCGCTATGATCATCCTGGGAACATTTATTTTCTTTTTGGCGGCTTCCGTTCTCGTGGTGGTGGTTACATTAACTCACAGCACATTCTTGAGTCCGGCTACGGGCTCCAAGGAACTTGCTGAGCATCGAGCTCAGACGTAAACTATCATTTTCAGATATTATCCGCTAAAATAGTTTGAAAGGAATTGCACTTTTTCAAAGTTACTGTATACCTTCGATATTGGAACGATAACAAGTTCATACAGATTTTCCTTTGATGCAACTATTACGCTATCGATTAATACAATGAGTTATAACAGTATTGATTCTCTGATAATTCACATACGAATAGGTCAATGCGAATAATGCCAATTACAAATCAGTTAACGATACACTTTCCTAATTGGTTTCAGTGCGCAAAGAGAACGAGGAACTGTTGAATTCCCTGAACAGAGTTTTCGTGACGGAAAACTCTACAATGCCTCTCTAAAGAAGACGTTCTAAGGCGAAAGAATGGCTTGTTTTGATGCGCCTTTTCAAGAAGTTTGGCAAGACGACAGAAGAAAAAGAGAGCGGAAGAAGCGGAAAAGTATCGCGACGAGAAACTTAACTTGGAAGTGCCAGGATCAGAAGTCGTTTCTCAAAAGCAGGCAAAGTTTTATTACGATTCCATTTTACTCGAAACATCCTAGGTATAGCGGAGAAGAGGTCGAATTTAATTTGTCAATGTCGACGCGGTACGAGGCTAATTTATCGACTCGACCGATAAAATACGAATTTCGAACTATCTGCATAATCAGATGGAGTCCTATAATTTTAACCTCGTTGTTTCGAAGGTACGTCCAATCTCTCTTTTTCATTGAATTATATAATTTGAAGAACATTCTCGGGAGGAGTCAAGTATAGGTATAATCGTGTCGAGAATGAAAAAAGTATATTAAAGAAAATGATAAAAATCTGCAAAAAAAGTTCATCATGCATATATACGTCGCCTTTGTTAGCTCGTTGTTGTTATTGGCGCGGTAAATGGATGACCGTGTGAGCCTTGTTACGATGTATGAAACTGCGTTGTACGTTCTTTCAATGCACGAAAATTTTATTCCAAATAACAAATGTAATCCGACTCGTTTTGCGGAATAGATTTCGAGGATCGATTCCACATCGTATACCGACAACGAAAAGAGATGTTTAAAAGACGTTCGTGAAACTCGATTTAAATTCCTTGTTGGAAAAAGAAATCAAAATATCAGTATTTCTGCCGTAGATACGTGTGCTGATGACAGTTTGTTACAGATTTCTCTTTACATTTATTATTCGTTTCAACTTATTTCGTTTCAAGGTATTACATTAGTGAACAAAATTAGATAAAATTATTTTCTTTTTTTTTTTGTAGTTGTACAACGCTAAATTAAAATCTGTTTCAATCGTGATTTTACTAGCTTTAAGTGTTATAGCAATCCACATCAAATTGTTAATGATCAAGGAATAAGATTATAGATTTATCTATCCGTTTTTTTAATTGTTGGTCTTTGCAACGTGCAAATTTATTTTCACATAGGACTGCAGCGTATTTTTAGAATTTTCATTATAAAAGTCTTCCACTTTAAAGGAGATTAGCGTGACAAATAGTTGTTAAGAACAGAAACTGCTCGGTTCCTTTTTCCCAAGGAATATACTCATGAATGACAAATCTTTCGAATTAAATATTTATTACGAAGCATTGATCGTTAGAAAAGTAGCCAGAGTAATCGTTGTTGTCAATTGTTTGTAAAATACAAGCTGTCGGATGTTACGAGAAAGGGCGTTCATTAAAGAATTGTATTATCTTAATATCGCCTTAAGGGGAATTTGAACAAGATTTAGTTAACAAGAATATTATCGCGATTTAAAAATTTCTCTGCTTAACAGGATTCTCGTATTCCAAACCTATTACTTTTAACGATCAGAGAATGGTTTCCTTTGCAAAACGGTTAAACATATTTAATTATTTGTTCTCCTATGCACTTATATATTTTACATACATGCATACAGAGTTAATTTCTATAAAAAAATTATATGACACAATCGTGACAATTTTCTTGTTAATACATGCAATTCACCCTTGGGTAATAGTATTATATCGTGGTTGATGTAATTGTCGTACATATAATTGAAATCGTGCAAAATAATACAAATATAATGTCTGAGATGATAAATTTATCGATGATTATAACGTTTGATTTTGATCGTTTGTCCATAAGATGCGTATCGACATCGGCTGCGTACCAATGAAACAATAGCTTTATCGCAATTCGAGAAAATCTTATCCATGTCACATTTCTTATCGTCATTCCAGATTTAGTCGCAGTCAAAGGATGAATTTGATCATTGGCAAGCATCGGTATAAATTTCATCGTTTAACTATACGATATAAGCCGGTACTTTCTGAGACCTCGCCTTTTAGAAATAATAATTTGACAAGTAAAACGTAACTCTGAATTTTGCCAAAAGGAAATCGTAAATCGTAAAAGAAACATTCGACACGATATAACGATAAATTGATAATTGTCGAAACGATGGATCGAAACGATGAATGATCGTACGAGAATTCGATTTAAGAGGAATTAATTGATAATTGACGTAATGCAGTAGTATTTTTCTCGATCGAAGCAAATCGATCTTTCATGAATTCAACGCGTGCGAAATACAGCACGTGTGTGATTCTGCTCAATCTGAACAAGTCAAAATAAAAGTTACTTTTCTAGTGTATACGTAATTAATTCGGATTGTACGTATACACGATTACCATTGATTAAAAATCGAAGATAATATCAATGACAAAAAAGAAAAAGACAAAAAAAATATATATATATATTGATACGTGTAATTTGTTACACGAAGAATAAAAAAATATTGAAATAATCGTGTCGAAATATAAACGAACCGTAAAAGATAATATTTACTAGGTTATAATTCATACGTACTTTGTAATATCGAATAATACGCGTTATTAGAGATTAATGATATATGTTACATGAATATTTAGTTTAGCATAACATACTAGCAATCACACTGTGAAATGATATTTAAGCATAATTCGATAAATGAATCGTTTTATCCATCGATACTCGACCAATTTCTATCTTGTCAATTCTTGTCTTTTACGCCGAATTATCAATTTTGCTAATATACTATTTCTCTTATTATTCTAAAGGCAGCCGTCCTCAAGAAATGTTGCTCTTCTCAGGAGACGGAGAGGTCGAACAGGCAAGCTTATGTCGCGAGATTCTTCGAAATTAAAGATCATATTCAGAGAATGATTTGTTGATAGAATATTTTATTACATTATTAAATTGATGAAAAATTATAATATTTCTGTATATAATAGTTCTGTAAGTCTTTCGAGCCTTTTGTTCCTTATAAAATCATTTTACCACTTCTTTCAATTATCAGTAGTAGAGCCTTTCAAGCTAATAGTCGATTCTTCATCGACGATTCTACAAATGTATTTTTCAAGACCGATTCGACATTATTTTCATGCTCGTAAAGGCACTCTCTGAATATGCATTCTATTGAAATTGTTGAATAGATAAGTTAAAATTTTAAAGTATAGCACTCTTTGAAGAAACATTGTATAGAAAACAATGGCCGATTATCGAGGTATTATCGAAGCTTTCGAAAATGTATTTGCGTCGCACAATCCATCATCGACCCTGCTCGTCGATTGTTTCCGATATTTCGTAGAATTAGATGATTATATCTCGAAAAACGAGCGATTACTGACTTCGTAAGATGATTTTTTATCTTCTCTTCTGTACGTGAAAATCGAAAATTCAATCGTGACGAGTATAATTCTCGACGACCCGTTGCACTTTGTTAGATGATGAATAAAACGTTACGAACAGTGAGTGTAATCATCGGTACTTACGCTAGCTACGTGTAGAGTTACAACTGTAATCGTAGATCGTTCGTACTTTCCGACCGGCATTGTCAAGACAATTTCGCGGTCAATATGTTTAGTAGGCCGTCGCTATAGACATTTATCGTGCGTATTTTCTAAAAAAAAATATAAGACCCGTTTTTCTACTTGAAATCGACCCGGATATTTTCGGTATTACGAACAAGCAACAAACGTTAAATTATTGATTTCTGACATAGAACACAGTTTAATATCAAAGAGGAAGAAGAGCATAAATACAGTACTTCTTGGAAAAGTGATCGTCTAGGGATCTAATTGCGTCCAACTAACCGGAGCGAGATGCTATAGGCAGACTAGGTCTATCTTGCATTATGAATTTTAAACATCATGGAATGTTCTCTACCAAATGACGTCATAGTGTGTAAAACATTGATTGTTACAGTCTATGCTCTGCCGTAGCAATCTTGCATGACGTATGTCTCAATTTCACATATAAAATATGCTAGTTGTATAGACAAATTGAACATATTACGTTATGTATCACACGTGTAATACTGATCGTTGGTAGTGTATTCACAATAGACTTCATGACGCTCGCCACTGGAGAAACTTGCATCAAACCAATTTTCGAAACTATGCCTTTCATACAGTAAGTACATCCTCTTACCTAATCTCCACCATCCAGCTATTCAAGAATTTAAAGCTTGCTGAATAGGAAGTTTTATTCTAATAAGTTCACTAGGAGACGCTGAAGCTTAGCCTAAACGCACCTTCCTTTTTCTTTTCCTTTTCTCTATCCTTTTCTCTATCTTCTTTTACATCTTATATTTGAACGGCAGTTTTGTGTCGATAAAAAATTCATTGAAATATTAAAGAACTGTTATTCAAGCCAAGAATACTGCTCGTAGCGAAAAAGAAAAAACGTGACAAGGAAAAATGTGATCACTTATGCCAGAGGTACTGTGTACAGTATAAATGCAATATTATACGCAGACGCATAACGAATGATTTTTATTTTTCCAACAAATGAGTATAAATTTTCAACTAAAATGATATTACTTGCCTTTTTTGTTTACGTTATTTATTCTAACAATATTTCTACGATTTATCGAACATCAGTTATAATTTAATTTCATGTATTAAATGTTTCATTCGTTATGATTGAATATTTACAGTGTCATCTTTTACGTCTAGTCATTTTCGTAATTACTTTCCTATTTTATAGGCAATATTTTTAATATTACCGTCAACAGACTTTTTCCAACCGAGACAGAAAGTATTTAGCATTGCATGGCTTGTGACATGTAAACGTGTACGTGTGTGTGCGTCTGTATATACGTGGAATGGTTCGAGTATAAAAAAAATCCTCCTAACGTTCTCGGTTGAAGAGAAACGCAGAGATGCAGATTAAATAATTTGGCCTAACGCGAAATGTTTCTGCCGTTAGTTTCATCTTCTGACGAGTGTGAATCTGTAATTCAGAAGAGCGATGATGTGGTCTTGACTCACAATACATATACAGGGTGTTAAAAAAATGAAAATCTGGGACTTTAACAGTAAATTATTAAACAGTGCTTAATAACATAGAACTTAAAATTAGTGCGCGCATACCTTCAAACATTCTTGACTTCTTCTATATTATCTGGCATACATATGTCTTTTATTTATTGTTGCAACTTCTTTTCCTATCCTTATACAGAAAATGTATTGATTTGATACCTTGAGTCGATGAAACATTATTTATCCTTCTCGGTGAGTACTATAAGCTTTTAAATTTTTTATAACACCCTGTATATTCTCAATGCGATAATCTAGACTAACGTGTTGTCGACACGGTGACGTAGGAGCGCTAGTCGTTAGTAGCGTGCACATTTACATAAATTACCATTTCAGTAAGTTCAAATTTGTATCGGAAGTAACAAGTATCTCGATCTTTAGATTTCGTTTGTATCGAATTAAGCGGAGAAGAGATAAAGCTCAGAAACGAAAAAACCTTGAAAATTCACGCGAAACTTGCTAAAGTCTCTTAAAACAGTAAATTAATATTGCAGATTTAAATATCATTAACTAGATAAAATGTACATTTCTTTAATTAATCCCGGGGAATGATCCTCGCTCGCTCTGGTCTCTATTCAGTTTTGTATCTCGAAGAGATTCGGGGCACATTGGAAATACGTATTACGTAAAATAAATTCACAAACCTTTATAATCCTATTAGGCTTTGAAAAAAAATGATATCTGGTTGTTTTTGTAATAATGATAATCAATAATGTTGCACACATACAGTTAAATAATATAGTAATAATATAATGTTGTAATATAGTAGTAACATACATACAGTAATGAAAGAAACGATAATTGCTAGGAGAAGATAACTGCTAGGGAAAAAATGTTTAGTTTTATATGTCCAGATAATCCTGTTCCTACGTCGCCAAGAAGTTCATAAATGTAAAGCCAAATATCACTATAACAGTATGTAAGATAATTGCGATGAACTTTCGAGCGAGCAGTCTAGCCTGTATGGAGATAACGTGTGTGCCAAAATGAAAAAAAAGTCATTATTGTATCGAAATAAAATTGCATAAAGCATCACTTTTTCCTTCGACAATCAAAATGCAATGTATGTTGTATCGCGTGCATATTTTTGTGCAATAAATAAGAACATATGCCAATTTATCGCTCAGAATGCTTTACATATGTCGTATTGCAAAAAAAAAAAAAAAAAAAAGAAAAGAAATAAAAAAGGAAAAGAAAGAGAGATCTACGCATGGTGAATGTGATGCAGGAACTGTTTCTGAGATTTCTAAATTGCGAAGTGATTAATTTTTCAGGCTTCATTGCTCCCGCTACTTCTCTTGTCTTCTTGTCTTTCTCTAAAGATAGAAAAATGATCAAAAATAGCGTAAAATGCAGTTGTTCCTTTATCATTCGTATAGAAATTGAAATATAAGACATTTCCGTTCCTTCATTTTCTTCAGATAAAATTTCGACATATTTTAGTTGTGCGATTATTCGAATCTTATTCTTTAATATGATCAGTTTTTCGTTCCTTCGAAATTTTGCATTCCACGGTTCTCTGTAAAAAGATAAAAATATTTATTTAGGAGGTAAGTAACCAGCATCGAGTACCATAAGATCGTATTGAAAATATAGAAATCTAATTACCGTATACCAGCGCAGCATATTATACATTTTCCAATAAAATATTGATCGGAAAATGGGTTTCGAAGTTTTAACAACAATGAAACAAATTGTACGATTTAATACGGTAAATCTGAATTTCTTCGTTGCGATCACATGCAACCAACGGTTATTTTATTCAAGGAGATAACACTTTATTAAACATTTCGATCCACGACAAGAAACGAGTACGTATTTAATACAACAGGCATAAGCAGAAGAATATATCTTAGGAAATCATAATAATAATCTCGATAATGAGATGTGTATCATACTGACGATGTTGTAAGATGTTAATGGATGAAATATTAAGATTTATGTTTCTATATTGTAATAACATTTATGTATAATGGTTATTATAATGCAAAAAATATACATACTAGTTGTCCACGTTTGCATTCTCACTATGTTTCGTTATTTCCAATTCCAATTTTTATTATTAGTATTATCCATATTTATGTTTAAATTCTAAATTGTGGGGAGGAATGAACGAATTTGTAAATAAAAGAATTCTCAATTTTCTTTCAATCAATAACATTTATTGTCAACGTAAATTGCAAACTTCTACATTGTAGAAATCTGTAAGAAATACATTTTAAGTTTAAGTCTTGCACCCTGCCTTAAAGGGACTTGTAGAGAGTCATGCAATTGCGTGAACATAACATTTTAGAATAAGAGTAAAACCATTTTACAATAAGTACATTGTGCTTCATGATATTATATAAATTCATTACATATGCTATCGACAAGTGGATAAAAAATCGATATAATAGATGGTAATATCGATTCGATCATACGGTTACTTTATGATAAAACCACACGTTTCATATGCAATGTTTGTTGTCTGTCATTAGCGACGTTAATAATAAGATATATTTAATTATAATCGGGCCGATTATATTCTGCGCCGAAGCTATTCTTATAGTAATATGTTTCACCCTGCCTAAAAGGGATAAATAAAGTTAGTCATGCTACGGTGCTCACCTAAATCCATCTTGCATCAGGGCCATTGGTGCGCAGAATTTTTAATACTCGCGATAATATTCGCGACGCGCTTTAGTAATGTATTTAATCGTATTATTATTCTTGCACCCTGCCTGAAAGGGATAAAAGATGATTCTAATCACCAAACTAATCACAAGGAACATTTCAAAATCATTGTATTTAATCCGTAGACTATTCTGACACTTAAAAAAAAATTATTTTTCGTATAGATAAAAATCGAGTAAACTAAAGTCAGTACAAAGTAATTAAAATTGCGTTACAGTCGTACCGATTAAATTAAAAGTTCAACTAAAAGCAAGCTACTTCACATTTCGATTCTGTGTTATTTTGATAATCCACGGATTGAATAATTTCATAAGAATTTGATAATTTCGTTATTTCTAAATCTGCCATCGTAATAAATCAGTTCAGTATTTTACCATAATGTGATGTCGTTTGGCGATAA
Organism: Bombus waltoni; assembly: GCA_014737395.1. NCBI lineage: Eukaryota > Metazoa > Arthropoda > Insecta > Hymenoptera > Apidae > Bombus > Bombus waltoni. The sequence continues at coordinate 1,078,651 of JACXII010000046.1, read as the reverse complement.
ATAAATATGCGCTTCACGATTAATTAAAATCTATCAGTCTCAACGTTTAACCCTGCCTAAAAGGGAAAGAAGATGGTCATGCGAGTGTGCTCTTTTCACAATTGGGGCCCCAAGTAACGCGCACTCATAATACAACACGATTTCTGGAAATTTTTACCAACTAATTTCCAGAAATTATGTGTAACAAAAATTCGCATTTGTCCTCTATTAAAATTTCTTCGGTTATTATTAATACTGATTAAGAATTCATCGTACGTTTCATGCGAATAATCTAAATAATATTCACGTAAGTGGATAAATAACTGTAATAAACAGTCGATAAATATTCGCATAAATCTGGTTTAAATCACATTATCTCTTTTTCATTACTTATTTTCGGGATGACGTACGATTTCTGTGTAAATGTTTGACTAACAATAAGTGATATATGTTGAACCTATGTTTGTTTCTACTAGCGTAGATAGTTTTTTAAAATGAATTCACCAAGAACGTGCACTGTTTTCGCTGATCAACGATGAAATCTTAATCGAAAACCTTTCTAACAATCTTGTTATTCTAACCGAAGCAAAAAGTTCCTTCATGTGGAATATAAGGGCCCTCGCTTAAGAAGATAAAACCTTACACCCTAAATTATTATTTAAAGAATACAAAGAATATGTCGTTTTTCGGAAAATTTCACTTCTTGGTATTAGAAACAATAAGTTAAATTACCTTTTCGATTGAAATTTGACGAACGGCCTTAACATTTCTCGAGTTTAAAACGAAATCAATTTCAGTCTAGCACCAAATATACTTGATACATGCATGTGTCATATAGATTTCAAAAAATACGAGGAAGACGTGCTTTAAAAAGAAAGCGGTTCAGCATTGAAACAATGGTTCTTTGTTCGTTCCGAATATTTTTCGATACGTTCCGAAGATTCAATAAAATTTCAATTTCGTAAAGTTTATATCGTTTTCATTTTTCATTTTTCTCGACATCAAAACCGTCCTTTAATTAACTTTTAAAGGATTATATTATGAGAAATCGAGTACCAATTGATCTTATTGATCATGTTAAATTTACCTGGTTAACTTATCGATACGAATTAAAACCATCGTTTCATCATTCACCTAATTTAAGCTAATGTATTAACGTGCATTTCTCGATTATTTTTTCTGTACTTCTGTTGCTTTTTCTTTTTACAATTTAATTCCTCCTGTATCTCTAACAACGATTTTCCTTTAGTTTCTGGGACCATAAACAGTATAAAAACAATACCAAGAAAACAGCTGACCGCGAACCAACCGAAAGAGGTGTAAACACCGCAAGAATCGGAAATGACTTGGTACATTTTTGAAACAAAGAACGCCAATAAAGATGCCCACATATTTGCTATAGATACGGCAGCTCCCTTTACGTTAGTTGGAAAAAGTTCTCCGAGCATCATGTAGGACAATGGATTTAAACCTAATGCGATAATGAGCTCGTAAAATATAACAGAGGCATGAAGAACCCAACCAAAACCGGTCATATTCATTAACATGTAGTGTTTTAGCAGATAAAACGTTCCGGTGATTGTTAAGGATAATCCACCGAGTAAAGTAGTGACGAGAAGCAGTGGTCTTCTACCTAATCTGTCTACTAAAGCTGCCGCACCGATACCGGCTATCAACTGAAGAACACTTAGAACGATCACTGCTATCCCAGCGGATAAATCTGTATCAGCCTCCTCGAGAATTTCTTGAGTATACGATTCTATAGCGGCTAAACCACTGAATTGCAGAACTAGCTGGAGGCCGAAACTGATTACAACAGCTCTTCTATTACCTGGAGTGTTGAACAGATCCCAAATGTTTCCTTTATCGCTGAGGTCTCGCATCACGGTCTTTTGCATTTGTTCCATATCTTCCTCTAACTGATCTTCCGTCGCGTATCTCTTAAGACACTTCAAATTATTCATCGCTTTATCTTCGCGATTTCTCATCAACAAATAATAAGGAGATTCTGGCATCCAACTAAACGTCAGAAAGAAGATTATGGGGATTACAGCGCAGCTGTAAGCTAGACACTCGTACGACACGAATGGGCCAACCGCGTGAGCGTATAACTCACCAAAAGTTACCATTAACTTTATGAAAGACCCCAGAGATCCTCTGATCTCCTTATCGGCGATTTCACCGATGTACATAGGACAAACGACGTAAGCCACGCCAAGTCCTACGCCGCCGATGAATCTTGAAATATAGAGGACGTAAGGGCACCAGGCTACGATGATTAAAATCCAACTAATAGTCAGTGGTATTCCTGCAAGCAGGAGGCACATTTTACGACCCAGTCGATCAACGATGAAAGCTGCGATAATATTGCCAGGTATCGAGCCGAGAAGAACGAACGAGGCGATCCACGATGCATCGTCCGACGTTATTGGCATATAGGACTCTGGAGACTTTAATTTTGGTAGAATCGGTGATGTCCAGCCTATATGAGAACCGGAAGTTGCCATAGATAAGGTGGCTGTACCAAGGAAAAAATGAAAATAGAATAAGATAAATAATCATAGCGGTTAATAACTTAGTGAATTGATACATGAAAATAGATATATATTTAGCTATGGAATCTATATTCTGATCTTGTATTGTTATCGTACCTACTTTTCTGAGTCGAAAATATTTCTGGAATTTATGTACGTATTTGAGAAATGTTATCTTGTAATTAATTTTTCTCCGGTTGAAAAAACACATGCAAATATTACAACATATTATTTTTTGTTTACAAACTTTATAATTACCGACGTTTGTCGTATCTCTTAAAATTAACGTTTATTAAAATTAAAAATTTAATTTATGAAATTGTATAAAATAGTACGTTTACATATGTCAGCACCTCGTTAATTACGCTTAATGATCAACGTAATGTCACCAGTGTAACATTAATATTAAAACCTTGTTGGTTAGTGTAACCATCATAACAGTAATACATAGTTATTACGGAATAAATGTTAAAGTGGAAAACTTAATTTCTTCTTTTGCTAACAGTTTGTAATTACCTGTAATCGCTGCTAAATATTGCGGCCACCACTTAATGCGCGATTTGTTCATCTTTCTTATTTCTTCTTTTACGGACTGTAATATTTCACGAAGTTAGTATATGTAGCTGAATTAAATATTATAAATTTTAGAATTTATAAAAAAAAATATGAAGTTATTCCCTTTTCATCCGATAAAATAATTTTTCATCTAATGGAAATATTTTCCTAAATTATCGATAAGGAAATATTATAGAACTAACAATATGCAATATCAGTAAAATCAGATTGTAGGGAACGGAAAATATTCATTAAATTCTGATGAACAATTAATAGGTATTTATTGCGATATTTACAGAGATAATGATGAAACACGACGATGCCACCAGGAAGGACGACGGTTTTACGCTCTTGTTCTTCGTACCTCTGTCTAAGACATTATGGACAGAATGGAAGTTTAATCACGATGTACTACATTTTATATGTCGGTTTATCAGTTTCCCTGTTATCACAATCGAATCTTATGTAGGCCCCTCTTTGCGACTAGCGAAACCTATTGATATTTTCGAGACACGGAAATAAAAAGGAAGAAAGCTTTAGAAGAGGAAAAGAGAGAATTTGAGGAAGTATATGCTTGAAGTATTTATAACTTCAGTATTTATTTCTTCACTTATTTACTTTTTTAAATCGAACGGCCTATTGGAGGTTTGCTTAACTATTTATTGAAGGTTATTAATGAAAATTTGACAAAATGTGTCGAAAGACTTAAGTATTAAATATGTAAAGAATTTCTTTTAATATAATTATTAAAAAAAATCGCCATATACTCGTAAACATGTTAATTTTTATACAAATGTATCGATTAATGTGACTGCTGAATACATGTATACTTCCCCTTCTTTAAAACGCAAATGAAATATCTGTATATTTTTCTCAAAAGTGTTAAAATACAGCCACCGTTGAAAACTACTAGAGTGAAATGAAATGTTAAAATACACAGTGTTCTACTTTAAGCATCGACCGTCCTGACGTTCCACTGACTTTCATTGCATTGATGAAACTACACGCCGTATACACAGCACTTGGAGAGTATGAAATTTTAATAATGCCATTTTTGTGAGAAGTAGCCGTCCATTTATAGATACAAATAGTCCATTTATGGACATAAACTTATTATGCTTACTAAATTGTGTAATTAAGAACATGATATAATGATACACAAACAGGAAACAAAGATATTAGAGAACGTAGTAATCTAGAAATTACAATGTAAACTCTACTTACTGTTGAATATAAACATCAAGATTGCAAATACAAAGATTAAACAAGACTGATAACGAATCTAGTAATTATGAAACATTTATAGTTTACATGTACAATGTATTAAAAATAGCCGAAGCATAGCAGCTATCTGTTAGACTGAATCCAGGATTACGTACTATCAGCGTACTTCATTTACAAAATATTTGTCGAAAAGATGAAAACAATATGAAATATACACAAGTGACAGGTTGTAGTAACGAAATAGAATCTTATAAGTAAATTATATAATTTCTTAAGATATCTAAATTCGTATTTCATTATAGTATCTTTTATAGGAGGAACAAAAAGCAGAGAAATGCTATTAAAAATTAAATTCGCGCGAGTTATTCGTAGAGGCTGAGTCATTGTAAAAAAAGCGAAGGTTGCTGTGCAAAAAAGAACAGAATCCAAGTATTTCCTCTTTAAAACTCGCAAAGATGATTTCTAACTGTTTTGACAGACATCGTCCAAATCTTGTCGAACAGTTTTACGAGAGTACAATTTTCATGATGAAATTCTTCATAAGATACCATATATCAGCAAAAGTAAAATACACAAAGTAAATTTTGCACAATTGAAATATGTATACGTTACTCAAGGTAATACTAATCGAAACAAACTAATATTTTAAAATGAATACAAATTAAGTACTTAAAAAAGAAACGTCATTTTTCATTGTCAGTTAATACACTCTTAAAATTATTGTTACAATTTTTTATTAGTTCATCATATTATATATACACATAATTTATTACATTATGTATTAACAATATAATTGTTTCTTAAATAGTTCCAATCATATCTTATAAATATGCAAGCTTTCCATTTTATTCATTTTGAAATAAGCACGACAAACAAACGACAGATGTATTTCACTGTAATGTTTAAAATTTATGATACTGAACGTTCGAGCGGTAGTAACTCAAATACCTTCAAAATATTTTATAAAAGTCTTATGTATAACGAGCAAATAAACATACATATATATGTTATCTCTGACGTTTAATTTGAATTCCGTGTGAAGAATATTCAATCTTTGCACATGTTATCGTGATACATTTATGATGTTTATATTTTTGTGTAATGGAAACGAACTACTCTTTAGAAACATACAGAACATTCTACGTCGAATTTTAACTTACCTTAACAATTACAAAACGTAGTTATTCGATAACAACAAACACATTTATATAAATTATTAAGCATCCTAATTTAAAGCCTAACAAAGCTTTATCAATTTATATTTATTAAAAATAGTTACTTTCATTTTTCATATATATTTTAGAATTACATATCACTTGAACCTTAAAATTATAAAAACGTAATTCATTCTATCGTATTCTGTACCTTTTTATTTTGTATAAATATACTAATACAAATTAACACATATTATAGTGTATTTATAAAGAAATATGTGTGATGAATGTGTTTATCAGGCGCGAAGAATCTGTTTCTGAAATTTCGCGCCCGACGCTGCGACGTCGAGAGATCGAACTCGTTCCAATGTATTCGAGCAGTTGCAGTGCGAGCAGTCGTAAATTGTCTGTCTTCAGCGAAAGGGTAGTGAGGTATTTTTTCATTGTACCAGTTAACTCGCATGCGCTTTTCTTATTAATCAGTGGTATTAACAATAAAGTATTAAAATTCTTCAAATACAGTGATTCAACGACTCAACGAATCCTCACGGGTGAATACACTAAAGAGAACAAAGGCCGTATACGAAGATGTGCGGTGGTTTTACGTGCTCTAAAAATGCTTTGACGGCGTTAAACATCCTTTATATCGTAAGCAGAATTTCCGGAAACAAATCTACGTACACCATCCAATTTTTGAACAAATACATTTTGTTTCAATCGTATTTTACTTCCAACCTCGGATATTTTATCAAATTCTATAATATGCGGGCTATGAAATAATATTTTAATTGCTATCATTATGAAAAAATTGCCATATATTGCTGATTAAAGAAATATAATAAAATTTTATAGAGAGCACTTTTATATGGAAAATTAAATATTTTAATATCATTATATGCACATAGCAACACCCAATTATTTTAATAATTAATGTAACTGTAAAAAACGAGATAATAGTCATATTAAATGCATACGCAGAATGTTAAAAATTATGAATTTACAGATAATATTGAATTCTGATGTTTAAATGTTTTTTAACACATTTTTTAATTTTACGAATTCTGAAAATTATATCTTAATATTTTAGGTTGTTGCATTTATTTTAATTGGTGTAGCTGTTTATGGAAGAGCTTCTGCATTAGTCACAAACCTTCCTATAATTGGAGGTATTTTAGCATGTGGCGTTATTTTGATTCTAATTTCTATACTTGGACTGATTGGTGCTGTTAAACATCATCAAGTTCTATTATTCTTTGTATCCTTTTATAGATTTACAATATATAAGTAATGTCATACTTGTTGGTATTATCATATATATTTATATATGCAAAAAACATTTTGTACATAATATATTCTTATTGTAATCCTTAATAACATTCTTATAGTACATGCTTATTTTGTTTTTACTGTTCTTAATTCAATTCAGTATTGCGTGTGCTTGCCTTGCTGTTAATACCAAACAACAAGAACAGTTAGCAGAACAGGTAATATTAATATTTTATATATATCATTATTTTTGATAGTAGGAAAAATATTTAGTTTATTAATTTTAGGGTTGGAAGCATGCAAATGAATTAATAGATAAGGTTCAAGAAACTTTCAAGTGCTGTGGTTTCAATGGCACTGAAATCGCATATATGAATAATTCAGATCCATTTATTGAATCTTGCAAAATTGTAAGTATAATTTAATATACAACAAGTAAATTTAATTTTAATAACATGTAATAATGTTTTAATCTTTCAGAAATATTGTTGCCAATATACTACAAATACTGATTGTGAATGTCCATCTTGTATGCAAAAATTACAATCTACGATTGATTATGCCTTTAAATTATGTGGTAGCATAGGATTGTTCTTCAGTTTTACAGAGGTAAGAATTTATGAATTATTTTATATGCCATATGTATTTGATATGTGTTCACTTAAAAAATGCTTAAAAGCATTACATTTGTGCAATTGTTTCACTTTGTTAGAGATAACAGTAATTTACTTAGTAAGCGTTAACCTATGAACCCATTGCAGTTTGTTGGTGTTTGGTTGACCGTGCGGTACAGGAATCAGAAAGATCCAAGAGCTAATCCTAGTGCTTTCCTCTAGTCTAACATCATCGCCATGTCCTCTGTCACCTCATACGATCCTCCTAATAGATGGTGGGTGGTTTCATGTTGTGATTTTCTATTTTATATATCAACTTTTAGGAGAATATTTTTTATCAGCCACATTTTATGTATAACATACCATCATGTCACATTTATGTAATTCAGTATATGTACTAGTCTTACTAAATTCAAAAATCAATTTGATTGATTTGTGATGTAAACCATGTACATTTAATTTCCAGGTGATTGCAGCTTTCTTGGCAAAACGTTACAGAAATCAACTAAATCCACATCCAAAAGCTGTTTTTCCTTAATATACTTTTATTTCTTTTTTCAACATACTTTATATCGTTTAAATACAAATATTTTTCCAAATTAAAACTAGATTCTAATAAGTAATAGGTGAATGAGTTGTAATCAAAGTTTTGATCGTTTTGATATGCATTTGGAAATATTAGGTTATTTAATAGCCAAGATTTAATTCTTACTTCATAGTACAAATACCATCTTGCATATAATTCTTGCATATAATTCTTGAGAAACTGTTGGTATTTCACTGCAGTTTATAATGCTCAACAGGGAAAAAATAAAACAGCACAATTGAAACTGTCATAGATTTTTAGAATGTATAGATAACTAATAGTTAAAATGTGTGCTCTAGTCATCCATTTAGAAAAATCGTACTAAGCCTCAATGCGCCTTGTAGTTTAATATTTAGATACGTTTGTGCAAGCGCGTTTCTATAAAACTTTGTTTATTTATGCAGCATAATTCATAAAATGTTCCACTAATTCTTATCAAATTTTTTATTTTCTGTTAACAAAGCTTTTGAAAGAAGTGATTTCAGGTATGTTCTAGAAAAACATATGTCTTTTTATGTTATATCTATATAATATTTATATATCTACATAAATTTTTCTAATTTAGTAGAAACTTTTTCTATTTTGATTTCCAATAATATCTTCATAATCATAAATATTTTTAAAAACTATACATTCGCAAATTATAATATAATAATATTAATGTGTATAATAATGTGTGTATAATAATAATTTCATAATCACTCCATTACTAATTTTAAATTTATAATCTGCTTCCTCTAATTTTTATACTTCTTTCATTATAGAGATCTATTAAACTGTATCCCTAAATCTTATGTATAATGTGTTTAAAAAGTATTGCAATTAAAGTTTTTGAATTATTCTACCAAAATATAAAATAGCATTATTTTAATAAATTATGCTTAGAAGCTTAAAGTGTTCAATGTTAACGTGAATTTATTTAATTTTATAATTTATTTAAATTTTAAATAAAAAATTATAATCATAATTATCTATTATACTTGGAATGTTAATTATATATTGCATTATACAATAAATATCTTATTAAAATAAATGCTTAGATTGTGCATACTCACATTTGATTTGTTTTGTGCAAGTAATAACATTTTTTTAATTTAAATAAAAAATAACATGATAACAACGCATGAATTTATTTAAATTGTAAATTGAATTATTTAAAAAATTGAAGAACAATTTAGTGAAAAAAATTATGCAGTGAAGATTTAATAAAAATATCCCAACATTCCAATTCTTATATTCTTTTATTTTTGTATAAATTGATAATTGTAACTATGAATTAATTATAATGTATACTCAACATTCGTCATGTGATTTTTCTATGTGTGGAATTATATTAGAATTATATTAGAGACTATAAATAAACACATATATCTCAAAATAAATAATATATACAATGATGTAATTCATACATGTAATTATTTCGAAAGCGAAAATGCAATTCACATGATATGATGTTTTTAAATCTCGTTAGAAATCCCAAGATAATTTATAGCGAAAGCACAGATTAATAAGAGCCTGAATTAAAGATATAAACACATACATATTTTACTATCTTAAATTAATAGGTAATTAATTAATGTAGTTATACATTATGTAAATTATGTTTAAAATTACAAACACATTAATTAAATTAATTTCGAAGAAATTCTGTATATTTACAATAGTATTAATATGATATAAAAATGCATGAAAAATGTTGGATATTACGATATTTACTGGAAGAATATTAATTTAACATTAATTTAATATTAATTTTAAGTGTTTCGCTCGATTTAAATATTTTTTAATTGGTAGGAGTATTTGCAAAGATAACAAATTATATGTTGCGATTAATTTCGACGAGTTTTAATTATCACATTTTTGGTACTGATTAGTCATCGTTATTTAAATACTATAATTGCAACTGAAATTATAATGTTCTTGTAATGTTCTTCCTTTAAATAAATATATATAAAAGTTGCAAATAAAATTGTCTACGGTCAATGATTATTTTAGTTACATTTTATTGAAATGTTTAATCATAATTACGTTCTATATAATTAAGCAATTAAATGAACTAAATTGAACTAAATGTTTATTATTACGTTCGTTTACCTGTTATATTAGCGATTATTTAATAAAGCGATCAATCGTGTAATTCTATCGATTCCTCGAATCGATTGTTCTAAATTTTAATAAAAATGGCTACTTTGAAGCACGCATGTCAAGTGGTTTATTAGTGTTGATAAACAAAGAATTTTAATAAAACGGCTACTAAGAAGTTATTTATTAGTCGTCGACATTGTCTGTCGACTTCCATCGATATAAAATTTCGAAAAATATTGGAACGGTGATAAAAAATTGGCAATTACGGCGGAGTGTCAAAACAGTAGTGACAACGTCGAACGTGACGTTGAGGTTATGGACAACTTCGTCAAGATTGAAAAAATAGGGGAAGGGACCTATGGGGTGGTTTATAAAGCCAAAGATAAGTTAACTGGAAAGCTGGTGGCACTTAAAAAAATTCGACTTGAGACGTACGTCGATTGTAATATTTATATATAAAAATTTGAAATCCTTAATTTAATGTATACCTCTGCCGGGTGTTGTATTGTTAGCAACTACATTAACCGCAAAATGGACATATAATACTTTTAATAACAATTTAAGTTACTAGAATCTGCACGATATATATTTCGAAATCTATTAAACTATTCATAGAGTCTATGTTTCTAATCTAGGCGGATATCCACTGATATTATTTTTTCTTTGCCAGTACAGAATAACTAGTAAATAACTAATTAATAATAAATTTCTAATTTTCATACTTGTAGTAAAATAATTTTTTAATCAATTTTTTATTGAATAGCCAATGTATATATTATTTGTATATATGTTTAATAAATATACCTCTAATATTAATAAAAGGAAATAATTATTTCTACTACTAACATTACACAAATTGTTTGTCTCATAATAAGAAAATAGTACTGTTTTGTTTTTTCAGTGTTGTGGATATTATATATGTTAAATATATATTCAAATGATCTGCTACCTTAGGTAATAGATTATACTATATAACCCTGAAATTGTTATTGAATTGAAATCATATGTTTCTTCAGAATGAAAATATATTATTGTAGAATTAATAGTTTGTTTATCCTGCACACATTTAAGTAATTTGCACGTATCTACAGTTACAGATTTATTGTTATGCAATCATTTTTATTTAACTATACAAATAACTTTTGGAGATAGTGAGATAAAATACCATATTGGTTGAGCTTTTGCTTATATGCATTGCTAACACATCTGCTAACTTACACATTGGGGTCAGCTGAATCTGCAGGGGCCACGTTACACTAAATTTTCGTAGCACCACATTATTCAGCTTGTCCCATTGTGTCATGCTCAGCTGGTTTTTAATTTTAAACCTTTTAATTAGTTTATCATATACTTCAATGGGATTTTCTTTTGTGTATTTGTTTTCCAATGATACTTATTTTTATACAAATTTATAATTTTATACTAATTACATAATTTACATACTGCACTTATTATTTAGATTTATTGAAACTCACTTACACATCTTTATTAATTGCTTTATGTGTAAATAAATGTATTTATTATAATTTTTTGAAGGAAAAGGATAATTCAATATTATAATTTACCACTGATGATCAATATATGTAACTAATAATGTAATATTAATTTACATCAGGGAAAGTGAGGGTGTCCCATCCACTGCTATTCGGGAAATATCATTATTAAGAGAACTTGCACATCCAAATATTGTTCAGTTATTTGATGTGGTAGATGGTGACAATCATCTTTATCTTGTTTTTGAATTTTTACAACAAGATTTAAAGAAGTTATTAGATTCTGTGAAAGGAGGATTAGATCAAGCTCTCGTTAAGGTATTGCCCTAAAAAAATTAAAGTTGTACATAGGTGCATGCATTGTTCAAAGACAGGTCTCTTATGTTTACAGAGTTATTTATATCAATTATTGAAAGCAATTTCCTTCTGCCATCTTCATTGCATTTTACATAGAGATCTAAAACCACAGAATCTGTTGATAGATCGGGAAGGCCACATAAAATTAGCAGATTTTGGATTAGCCAGAACATTTGGCGTTCCAGTTCGAACATATACTCATGAAATAGTAACCCTTTGGTACAGAGCACCAGAAATACTTTTAGGAACTAAATTGTATTCCAATGCAGTAGATGTTTGGAGTCTAGGTTGTATATTTGCAGAAATGGTAATGATAATTCTATTATGAATACAATAATTCTGTATAAAACATAAGTGTTATTTATTTAACCGCTCCGAACGGAGCAATTGCATTATTCTTGCAGGCAACTAGAAGAGCTTTATTCCCAGGTGATTCAGAAATAGATCAACTTTTCAGGATATTCCGTACATTAGGTACACCTGATGAGAATATTTGGCCAGGAGTATCACAGCTACGTGATTACACATCAATGTTTCCAAGGTGGGAACCTCGACCTTTAGACGAAGTTGTACCTTCCTTTGATTCTGATGCCAAAGATTTACTTTTGGTAAGACTCGCTTTGATAAGAACTAAAAATAAATATTGAATCTTCTTATGTCAGCTTTAATATGAAATATTTTAACAGAAACTTTTGACTTATGACCCTAATCAGAGGATAACAGCAAAAAAGGGATTGAGCCATCCTTATTTTACTGGAGTTACATTAGTTCCACCACCACTGCCAAAGAAAACTTGATCTAGATATATTATTTACTAAGTTACTATGTATTTCGTAATTCTTTATTACAATGTAAAACTGCCAATAATATAATTGTTAAAACTATATATTTTTGGAATCTCATATTAAACTGTACTTTTAATTCCGATATATTGAACGCGTTTTTTTTTAAAGAAAGATATATTTTGATATGTACATTAAAAATCATTTATACATATTTTATTATTTCTACGTTACTTTAAAAATTGTTATACCTTTAATTATTATTATTCTTTATAACAATACATATATTCTTGATAATATATAAATATTTCTTATTCATATCATAATCTGCAAAATTTTATTTACGATATTAAGTACTGTAAATATTAAATTTCTCGATCTTCTTCAAAATACCGCATTTGTAATAACAGATGCGAGATTAAACTAGGACTGTTTTTATTAGAAAGAAGTACCTAGAATTAGAAATATGTACTTCAAGTTTTTCCTTTTACTTCGTCACTGCTTTTCCATTCTTCTTACAATAATTTTTGTTACAATTACTTAAAAGAGTTCTACATCAAAATAATAAAAAATCATTAATCAAAAAGCACATATTTATTGACTTCATATTTCGTTCATATTGATTGATTTGCTAGGTTCAATGTACACAAGCAATCATAGTTCGACGAAACTTCTCCTGAAAAATCTCGATAACAAATAAATTTATTTTGAAATATATGAAATGACTGATTTAATGTGCAACACGTTCTGTTAATTTCGGTAAACTAATTTTAGTATTAATTTCAGAAACTATAGCAGTTTCTTGTGGGGTAGGAGAGGGTGCCAATTTCGGAAGCCGTAATTCTTTTGGCGATATTTTTCTTATACGAGAGGAAGATTTGTCTGAACTCTTTAATCGAAGACTGTTAGGAGGACGTGGAGAATTAGGAGATTTCATTGCTTTGTCTTCTAGACTTTTTACTGAAGTATCGCTGGAAGGACGTGGGGAAATAAGAGATTCCATTGCTCTGTCTTCTGGCGATTTTAAGGAAGAACTACTAGGAGGGCGCGAGGAAGTAGCAGATTTCATTGCTCTGTCTTCTGGAGATTTTAACGGAGAACTACTAGGACGTGGCGAAGTAGGAGATTTTATTGCTCTGTCTTCCGAAGGTTTTAACGAAGAAATACTAGGAGGACGCGGGGAATTAGGTGATTTCGCTACATTCTCTTCTGGGCTCTTCAAACGAGAGTTAGAAGGACGCGAAGAAATCGATGATTTTACTGTTTTCTCTTCGGAAATTTTTAGTTCAGAATGATTAAGAGTACGCGGAGAAATAGGTAATTTCAGTGTTCTATTTTCTGGGCTCTTTGACTGAGGATTATTAAGAGAATCTAAATTTATGGGGGATCTCGCCGTTCTGCTTTTTATTATGTTTTTATCTTCTGAACTTGAATTCTGTTTGTTCCCATCTTCTACCTCTATAGTTTCAAGAGGCGATGAACTTTTTCTTGGTTGTGCTGTATCAGGAGATTTAGCCAGACTATTTCTTACTGCTTTAGGAGTTACCATAGAAGATGGTGATGGTAGCTTTTGTACCTTTGTTGGAGTACTTGGTGGTGGTTGTGGTGAATCGTCTTTTGTCTGTTCAGTAGATAAACTGATCTCTTCAACCATATTATCCTGAAAACCAGATTAATGTGTAAGTTGATATGTTAAAAATATTATTAGTGTTAAAAATATTTGTACTTTAAATTGAATTTAACTATATTTCATGTAACTATTAAAGATGTTAACAAATGTCTCATTTATGATTAAAAAGAGTAACATCCGATTAAATCGCATACTTCATAAATTTGACGTAACTCATCATTGAAGTATTACTCGTGTGCAGACTGACCTTAATTTATAAATGCGGTGATTAGCAGCGATGCTTCTGTGTCCACCAAGTATTACAGTGAGGGTGAGGTACACACTGTGCGTATTGTTATCCATATACGAAAATTCACCGGTGTAACTCATTAAATATCTAAATACTCGAGAAATTGAAGCTAAAGAAAATCATTTCTATCTACTTAATATTTTAGTATTAGCATTTGTGTATGCCATTAACTACACTTGTGCTTTTATAAATTACGCTGCATGTGCTACAAATTACTACTGATTATTAAAAACAAAAAATGTGATAATACAATTGTGCACAAAAACTTATTTCGGTAGGTTCTCTATTTCTCTGTTTTTATTCTATAGAAAAATTTAAAACATTAAATGGATATTCCCGTACTATGTATGAAATGGACGTTGCTTCTTTTATAAAGAAATTATACGTGTAAGCAACATTTTAAGCTCCTAATGATAACTATTTAAATTGCATTCTACAAATACTTTTTCCTTGAACGTTATTAAATTTACTTTCATTTTTTTATGTTAAAACATTTACTTAGAATATAGGTGTATATCAACAGATGACAATATAGTTGTAATCCCATAAAGCACAAAAATTCTATTTCTACTTTCGATTCTATGTAACGAACCAATCACAGTTTTAACCTTTTGAGGGTTCAATAAAAATGCTGGGAATATAAATTTAAAAACAAAAATATTATTATAATGACTCTCTTGTTATGTCTGACAATATGTCGAATATTCGTTATACAATAATATTCGTATGAAGTGTGATTATTCGTAACAATTACGGCAACTTATTAGTATGTATCTAATTTTTGTGAATCATCGGATAATTAATCAAGTTGAAATATGTAGTAATCAGTATATGGAAGCAATAAAGTATAAATAATACTTGCTATATAACTTTTCAGCATAGATTGTATGAATTTTTCAAAAGTCTTATGGTTGAGAAAGAGAGAGAAAGAGAGAGAGAGAGAGAGACATTTCTCTGAAATTATCTGCAATATTTCAGTTATTTTGCTTTTCCCATCGACATTTTACTTTATTATTGATTCTCATTTTTCAACTGACTGTAGATCAGTTGTAGAATCTAAGTATTTATTCTCATGTATACAACAAATAGAGATAGTTTACGTATCTACAGTAACGATTACGAATTTATCGTATTCTATCACTTAAATACAATATGAAACGTATTCGATGCAACCGTGTGAAATATTTGTTTCTCACTCGATGCATTGAATATGGTTGCGCATTGTATACGATTCTAATATCATTTGTATTTCTTGTGTTCGACTTTTCAACGGGGTTCCTCTACCGATCTACGTAGAGATGACAGCAACTTATTCCACGGGATAAGTTCCTTCAGGACCCGGAAATTCCCAATAAATCGACGCTCGACGTCGTAAACTTCATCCATTAAAAATCCATACCTTTGAACTCCATTTTTAACATGCATCATTTGAATTTACCGCGCGAAAGCTGCTCATGAATTCAAGCACAAATTGGGTGAGTTATAGTTGCTTCACACGAAACTCTTTCTTCTTTCGCTAGAATCGAGCATACGATTTATACACACGAGATGTGAATTCCGTAGAATAGTTTTTTCTAACGGATAAATTTCCGCTAGATAAAATGTAAATTCGGCAATGAAAAATCGTACTTGATTTAACTCTTGAACATCAAAATGAAAGCAAAGTACGTGGATTACATAGTGCGTAAAATGATTTAAATCTTGCTCGCTTAAAGCGTGCTGTTAAGCGATGAATCTATACATGTATTAATAAATAGAAAGAAAGATTATTGAAAAGTTTGGTACTTATAAACTTCCTTAACGTTAATAACGAATGTTGTGGTAAAATTGATTTTCGTTGGTGTTTCAAGAGTTAAAACAAATTGATTCAGTTCAAGCGATAGTTAATGAAAAATGCTAGAAACTATTCAAATACATTATCCAGAGTGTATCACAGAAAGTGTTACAAGACAATTCCTTTAAAATTATTAAGATTAACAAGAAAATTTGTTCTACACACATTTGTTATAGACTCTTTTGGACGACAAAGAGAGACTCCCCGTGTTAAATTACGCAAAATATAGAATAACGTTTTATTCCATAGAGTTTAGCCCAAAAACTGTACATTATATCATTAAAGAAGAAATTGCCGAGTCGTCTCTTTAACTCGCTAAATGAAAAATTAAGTAATTTAATTAATAAATCATAGAAAAATATTTTTTCTTGTTTTCTTTACTAGTTTTAAAGGAAACAACTCGTAATACTTTATCCTATACACCTGATATAAATATATCATGTACAGAGTGCATATAAGAATCTCATTTTTATGATAAAAATGCATTGTCCAGATACACAAAGAATATATCAAAAACTTGACGTAGAATGTGTATATTACTATGTGTATATTCTAAACTTAGTGGTTATAATCACTCAATGAACGTACACTCCGTACATGTTTTTAACAGGTGGTGATGCACAAAGAAAACACAGTTTTTGATTGCTAATATTTTTTTCTCTTGTATCATCTTATGACAACATGTAATTAATATCACTACTTCGAATTAATTGATGTTACTTCATGTCAGTATGTAAGGATAAAATTAATAATCTGTGCATCACCGCATTTTGTCTTCATACTTCAATTACTTTATATATAGAGCACGTATCTGTTTTCTTCAATCCGGGAGTAGGCGAGTTTAAGCAAACCTTTAATATTAGATTACATTTATAGAGTTTAATTATATTTCCTATGTGACAATGTAATTACAGCGTTTTGCATTTATCTATTATTTCATCTTTATCCTTTTATTCGCAATATTGTTATCACCATCGATTTCGCAGTTTATATCTTTTTACGTAGACTGAGATTACGTGAAGCTTGGCTTTATTTGAACTTTAGAAATTCTTTCTATGATATTAGTTAATTTTAGCGGGTTATCAATTGCTGCATTTTCTACTTTTCTCATTTTTCTTTCACTTTTTTTTTCTACCGCAATTTCAAAATCGAATATATCGTAACCGTATTTATTTATGGATACTAATGCTAATCGAATTATATGTACGTTACACACATTTATGAACGCCCATAAAAAAGCTAAAATAGAATTCAATTAATCGTATAAGTAGCTCTATGACTTAGCATTAGTATTACGGTTAAAATTATTTATTAATCAACGTTATATTTTGCTTTTCGTTACCATAGCACATTCAAAGCCTTGTTTAGTACAACAGTTAGCTATTTACATCATAGCCCCAAAATTCGCGTTTCCTTATTCTTGTAGGTTTAACAAAAATACACCTACTCTCGGTCTCGTGAATTACAATATCAATCAATTCGAGCAACGAGTCTGACATTATGCGATCGTAAAATTGTTCTAATTGCCGTGCTAGTGTGAAACCGTGTTTTAAGTGACTACGAAAAATGAGAATTCATTGATTTAATTTAACTTAAACGTATCACGTTACCGCATTTCCTTTTCAGATCGGAAAAATGCCTTTAGAGTTAGTTCGCGTCTTAAAATGATTCTTATTGCAATGTACAAGATATAGCAAACAATTGTATAGTATTTTGCGCTCTTATCGTCGTAGGTATCAGTGCAAATCACAAATAAAGGAAGCATATATCCTTTGTTCGAGTATCTCCTTATACGTAATATGTAAGTATTTGCATATTTATAAAAATTCGAAGAGTCAGGTGTGATAATTGGTAAACTGTTTCGATGTGTTGGACAAGTATTACAATCATGTACGATTAATGTAATCTGTGTTCAGTCGTATGAAAAGTTTTGGAAACACATTTTTTCAATCTGAAAAAGTGTCGCGAATTATGTGAAATGACTTCGTGGATAAATGCGTTAACAGGGTGGGGGAAATTATTTTGCTGGTGATCGTAGTGTTATACGCTAGACACGTATACACATCGTATACGTTATCGATCGTGTAAGAGCACATAGCGACGAGGAAAAATACCCTTTTGCCTTTTGCGCTAGTTTTCATCGATTAAACGCCAGAACTCCGTGCGGAAAACGCTGTCCCCATATGGCACGTAAAAAATCTCCCAGTCTTCGTTGACTGGAGACGATCATGATGTTAAATGCGATGTCAAATCGAACCGAATCTCTATCTTTTATTAATTCATCCAAAATCATATACGTACGATACGCTTGCAAGAGCGTAATGATGAAATGAATTCGCACGACTATATGCTCGTTCTTCGTTTATACGCGCAACGTTTCGACTCCATTGAACAACGGGTCAATACTGGCCGTTCGATTCGATGATAGGGGAGGGAGAGATTACGGATGATTAATCAGACGCAAGTGACAAGGAAATCGGGTCTAGCGGTTGAGTTTTCGTGATCTAGCATTCCTGGTTCAGGTTCTCGTCCGATGTAGGCAGACCGTTCTTGCCGGCGGCGACCGTGCCAGGGGGCACAGGGCTCTGCGGGCACAACACACAGGATTAAGGTGGCCCATTAACCTCCGCGTTACAACCTTGCTAGCTCATTCTAATCTGGGTCACGTTAAACCTTTGAAGCAGCACATATTTTCCTCTTTGTAGATCATTTAGATAGATCATTAATAAATCATTCGCGAACTGTACGTACATACGTAGCACGCGTAATATACAGGATATCTAGCAGTATTGTATTAAGGGTGTCGAGCAATGCCTTTGTGGTATAATGTATTGTGAACAGCGCAATTGTTTATGCCAATGCGTAATTTTATTACATATATTTTTGTAAGAAATGCGAGCGTGTAAAATGATATACTTACATAGGCACAATTGAAAATGTGCTTCAAAGGATTAAGCAACCATTACATCTCTTTATTACGAGTTTTAGATATTTAAACTTTCTTTAGTTTTATTAGTTTAATTATGTTAGTTTAATCTTGTAAAATCTAACAGATCACAGTTCACAAACGAAGAAAAACGTGTTGCTTCAAAATTATTTCGCAACGTAGTATGAAATTATTTCACGAAGTACAAATGTCGTATATAAATAACCGGAATTTAATCATTTGTATTTGCTGTCATCGTAAAATTGTTAGAAATGTAAACTACAATTTGAAAGGAAGAAACTAGTGAATATTATTTTGGTAATAATTCTTTGTCATAAAGTGGAAAACCATAAATGTTGGATAAAAAATTGCAGAGAAGCATGCAACGCGTGTTGTCAAGCTTTTTTCGTGACAAATGGTGCAAACGAATGTGACACGACAAAGAATCTCGAGAAAAAAGACGTAAAATTCTGAAATGTCGTAGAACCGCGAAAGTTCTTTCCAAAATTTATCGAACTAATCTGTATGACGATTTCAATCTTTGAATATAAAGAATATAACTGCCACATTTCATTTGAAATAAGATAATTATTCTCGAGATTTTGTAAGATAAAACATACCTGGGATCCACTGCCACAGAGGCTTTCAGGATTGGTTCCCGATTGTCGAAGATAGTCCCTATCGTTGAAAATTTTCTTGTCACCGCCACCTGGCTTATGCTTCACGTTATCCAAGGAACCAACTTTACTCTCAGCTTTGATATCAACTTTTTGGGTTTGGATCTGAAAGTAACATTAAAACCTTGGTTAGTATCTAATGCTTATTTATCGTACGAAATGATGAATAAATGACAATATAGATTTTGAAATTAGAATTTTAGTTGCTTGCCGACAACGTAATTAATTAGACGTATAAAAAATGCATAGAAATATTCATGTTTAGAAGATTTAAAGAAAAATTGAACTTATAAATTTATCTTGAATTTAAGTTCCATTCTCGTTGAAGCCTCTCCGCATCGTGCTCTCTAAACTAACGATTTGATTTCTGCAACGAACATTTATACTAATCTCAAAACATGCAGATACATGCTTTAATCCCTTCAGATTGAATTTACTTACTGCTAAAAAAAGAAAGTTTAAATTTAATAGATTTGCTTCGTACATTTCGACAATTACACAAAAGCGACAGATATTAGTTAAAAACGACGAGTCAGTAGTTGTTAGCCGAATCGATTAGTTACTCCCTTTTACAATTTTACGATTTACAGTCCAGATTATGGATGTGGATTTCGTTTTGATATCGATGCAATGAGTAGCTACCTCTGGAGAGGATAACTAACATATCGTGTCGTGAAATTATTTGATATACTTACGTCGTTATTCGAATCCTGAGGCGTCTTAGGTGGTGTTGCCAATGACTGAATACCAACAAACAATAATGACTTGTTAATAACGATGGGTGACAATACATGCGACAACAAAAGGAAAGTCGTACGCTAGAGCAGAGGTTGGTGTTTTTTTTCTTTGCTAATCAGGCAGTTCCAAAGGATCCGCATTTGAAAAAGATACTTTATTACGATACTCAAGATCTCTTTGCATCAAGATAAACGGACAAATTAACAAAGGCATAGTGCATGAAGCATCTACGTTCAATAATTATCTCAATTAGTTGAACACATAATTTTGTATGACGAAGAATGATTTATGGAACAAAAGCTATCTATGAGTCTATCCTCAAGAAGAAAAGAACGATTTGTTTACTTGTAACAAGAAATCACCTTTCTTGATGCTAGAATTCTTGCTTTCTGTAACTTTCGAAAACATTAATTTTTTTTAAGTAATGTAAAATGTACAATGTAAATGCAAGTCTACTTTAACATTCTCTACATGCAACGACTCAATCAGAATCGAAATAAATAATTTTCCAGTCGA
This sequence comes from Bombus waltoni, assembly GCA_014737395.1. Classification (NCBI taxonomy): domain Eukaryota; kingdom Metazoa; phylum Arthropoda; class Insecta; order Hymenoptera; family Apidae; genus Bombus; species Bombus waltoni. Next base: position 1,057,412 of record JACXII010000046.1, on the reverse strand, counting down.
AATCAATCTGCCATTCTCGCGACACGATCGAAATGAATAGCTACGATACTGTTTTATTACGAATAGACAAATGTTGAAGTAAAGTGCAAACATTTAGTTAGAAAAATGATTCATCGCTACGATAACACCAAACGCTACAAACGGGTAATATCAAGCGAAATACATGATAACCATTGGCTCGAAAATTTGGAAATATACATATAAATTTTCAAATACATCCGTTTCTATAATAGCTTCCATTAATTAGTTATGAATATGAGAGAAAACACAAACATATGTTTCTTAATAAATTATGATTACATAGTAAAATATAAACTCATGAAACAACTGGAGTAGGACAATTTTAGGTATTAAATGAATGACTATGGAGACATACAACTTGTTAAACGAATTACAAACACACTAAGATAAGTTTCAAACGAATATAAAAGATTCACTGAAGAATTTACAAGTATCTGTGCTTCTAAGAGTATTCGTCATTCCTAAGGAAGTATATTTCAAAATGAAATTCTTACTTTAACGCTGCCGCCGCCAGGAATGTGTTTAGCATTGTCCTTGGAGCCAACTTTTGGTTTTGCTTTATCTTTGAAGTCGAGCTTCACTGTTTCTATCTTCTTGTCACCACCACCAGGCTTGTACGTTGCATTTTCCAAGGAACCGACTTTTGGTTTCGCATTCCATTGAAGCTTCATCTGAGCGATCTGTCAAGAAATATCTTATATTAAACTTGTAACTAAACTTATATTAAACTAATAATTAATTTTATATTAAACTAATATTAATATTAAACGATAATAATTTTTCAATGAAAATACAGAAGAGAAGAAGGAATATAATTTAGACGAAGAGATTATAAATCATGCCATGTGCAGATTTTTTTTATAGATAATTATTCGTAATTATGACGTCAGATAGATTTCTAAAAAAATTTAGAGAGATCAACCTTTTTATCGCCACCACTGGGTGTGTATTTTTCATTTTTCGCGGCAATTTTCGGCTGCGCCTTGCTAAAGTCGAGCTTCCTATTCTCTATCTTCACCTTTCCGCCACCTGGTTTGTAACTTGCATTTTCCAACGAGCCGATTTTCGATCGTACCGTTTTTAAGTTTGGAGAGGGCGCCGATCCCACTTGAATTTTGTTCATAGGCAGTTCTATACGATTCAACATATATTATTAACATACGTTCTTTGCAAAAATAGGCCAATTCGTTACATAAAAATTAAAATAAAAGTACTCGACACAAAGCTTATCGAGCTTGTTATAAAATCTAGGCAAAAATTTCGATAATACTTACTTTTCTTCTCTTGACCGGCTGTCGACGAAGGAGTTTCTGGAGTTCGTGGTAACGATTTGACGGACTTACTTGGCGATTTTACTGGTGACCCAGCTGTCGGTCCTTTGTCTTTGTCAGCATCTTTCGGTTTAGAGGGTGACTTTTTCGTTGGTGAATCTCCAACTCCGTTTGTGGTTGGTTCCTGCGCAAGATTGTTACGTTATTTTACTACCGATTCGATAATTTGTAAAATGTGCGAAAGCATATGTGTTGAATTAAAATTATATACCGTGCTGGATTGAGCTGACTCGTTGGTTACACTGCCGTTTTCGACCTCTGAAAAAATAAATATAAACACAGTTTCTTTTTGTCGTTACATCAAAAAAAAAAAAAAAAAACATGAAAGCATCGTGATATTTGTGAAGCAAAATCTCAGTAAAATGTTCCGATTTCAGCATTTTCTACGATAAACATCGTAAAGTATAAAGCTCCGCGTTTTCGAATCGAATTTTTTAATACGTTTATTCTCACTATTTTCTCCCGAGTTTTTTTTAAACGTAAATAAAAACCTGGTGTCGTTGAAGACTTCTTTTCTTTTCGTTTGGCAGGTGTCGGTGCGCGTTGAACTTTAGGCGATTTAACTGATTTCGGCAAACTCTTCGAGTCCGGTGTCGTTTGGTCGTCAGCCTTTTTCTGCTCCGTCTTTTCATTCTCTTCTAATTCCTCGTTCTCCATAAGCGATGTCAGTGATTTTGGGGACTTTGGAGATTTCGGTGATTTCGGCGATTTTGGAGAAACAGGCGAATGAAGACTTTGTGATGGCGAAGATTTTATCGACAGTGATCGTTGTTCTCCATTGTCGAAACCTTTCACTCCTTCTTCAGGGGACTTTAAGAGAGACGGTACCGATTCCGCAATCTTTTCTCGATCCTTTGATGGTACTGGAAATTCATGTGTCTCACTTGCTTCTTTTTCAGAAGCAGGGGGACTCACGGCAACTTTCGTCGCGTTCGTTTCCGAAGAATCTCGAAGATTATCGGACTTGGAATCTTCCAAGACGTCTTCTGTACTTGATTCTTCAGTTACATTCGTCAATTTAGCCGGGGACTTTGAAGATGGATCTTTTAATTCTTTCTCCTTTGGAGAATGACTAAGATCCGCTAATTTTTCTTCCTCGCCTGATTTTTCAGGTTTCGACATTTCAGTAGGTTCTGGCTCGTTCTTGATCTGATCCGCTTTCGTCGATGCTCTTAAATTTGATTCTTGTTTGCTTTTAATTTCACCCGTTTCCTTTAGCAGATCTACATCTGATTTAGTTTCTGATGCAGGCACAGTGTCGTGTTTCTCCCCAGTTTGTTCCTTTTGCTTTTGATTCATTTCTGCCGGCGTAGTCGGACGTGAATTGACTTGAGACATGGACGGTGGTTTTTTGAGTTCTTGATCGCTTTGTTCCTCTTTCGTATCCATTGGTATATCCTCTTGCGGTTGTTTCAGAGATTTGGACGTTTCGTCGCGTTCAAGTTCCTTTTGATTTTCGCTCGCTTCTATGGCTGTACTTGACTGGGATTTACTCGGAGACGCGGATAGTTTCAGATTTTGTTGATCCTGATCCTGGCTGGTTTTTGCCGGAGATTTATCTGTGGACTTAGACAAGATTTGCATTTGTCGATTATTATCCTCGTCCGATTTCGTTGGTGTAGTTGCACACAATTTCTCTGAGGATGTCGACGATACGTTCAAATTTTGTTCTTTTTGTCCTGATTTAGCTTCTTCCGATTGTTTCGGAGATTGTTCAGGTGCAAGAGATACATTGATATTGTTCGATTTCTCAATTTTATCTTCTATAGCTGGTTTTGTCACATTCTCCTTATTCGTGTTCTCTTTCTGGGTTTGATCTTCGACTAATTTCTTTTCTGGCTCGTCCAGTTGGCTACCAACCTTATCTACTTGCTGTTTGTCCAACGATGTTGTCTGCGCTTCTTCGTCTGGTTTCGTGGACAACCTGTTATCGCTTTCCATCGTGTTGGAATCTTTAACAGGTTTTTTGTCGAGGTTCACAGCAGCTTCCCTAATTTGCTGACCAACTCCCTCCGCAGTCACGTTGAATTTATTATCCACTTTTCCATTTATCGTAGCGGTTTCTGGTCTTTTCACCGACTGAACATCACTTTTTTGTAGGTTAGGCTCTATCAAAACTTCTTGATTGGTGACGTCTCCGTTAGCACGTGGCGATTTTCTGTCCATTATAACGTCATCGTCGTCATCGTTTTCCGCATTTTCTCGCAATTCGGCTTTTTCCTTCGAAACAGGCTTCTCCAACTGCTGCAATTTCTTCGAGTTATCGACATCCGCCATTTTGTCGACTATTATTCGCGGAAGTGATGGCTTCTTATCTTCCCTTTTGATAGCTAAATTCTGTCGAGATATGTTCAGCAATGATTCATTTCGTTGCAATGGTTTTTGTGCGATTTCTTGAGATCGTGCGAGAATGTCAGGGTTTCGCCCTTGTTGGGGTCCGTTTGGATGCTCCGGCCTTGGTTGGTGAGGTCCGTTTGGATGCTCTGGCCTTGGTTGATGAGGTCCGTTTGGATGCTCCGGCCTTGGTTGATAAGGTCCGTTTGGATGCTCCGGCCTTGGTTGATACGGTCCGTTTAGGTGCTCCGGCCTTGGTTGATAAGGTCCGTTTGGATGCTCCGGCCTTGGTTGATACGGTCCGTTTAGGTGCTCCGGCCTTGGTTGATACGGTCCGTTTAGGTGCTCCGGCCTTGGTTGATACGGTCCGTTTAGGTGCTCTGGTCTTGGATGTTGAGGTCGTTGTACGTTGCCTTGGAACTTTTGCGCTTGATAATTTCCAGGATGCGGCGGTCTAGGTCCCAGTTGCGAACGTTGCACGGGCGACGGTGGAAAACGCGGATTTAGGACGATAGGTGGATGTTGACCTTGTTGCGGTGGCTTCTGAGGAAATGAACCACCCGGTGATCTTGGAGGTCCGTGCGGTCTGACTTGGACAAACTGACCCGGATTCGTTTGTCCGACTGGAGACCGATTATCAAAACGAATTTGTTGTAGCTGTCCACCCGGTCGTGGTTGTCCTATGGCACCATTATTTACAGGCTGCCTTGGTAATCCAGGTGGACCTTGCGGTCTCGCCCGATAGACAGATGGTAATGGCGGGTTTGATTTCACCTACGAAATAATAATTTTACTCACGACAATCCGCGATCGCCACAAGTCACGAGAACAAATTTCGAAGTGAGATCTTAACGATACTCGATAGAGATTCATAAAATTGTTATACAAACAGGATGACGTTAATTAATAACAGTTGTGTTCTTTGCTTTGACATTGGAATATTTTAGATGTATCTGATTAACCCTTTGACTACTGTTAACGCCTAAAAGCGCTTAAAAAAATTACTCTTATGATAGTGTAGGCGCCTATAGGCGCTCCGAAAATTTAGTCGACCATAATTCCAGCAAATCTCATTTAAATCAGATGTAAGTGAATGCTGATTCAACAATTACACATTCCGTTAGTCATATATTACTTAAATATGTTTATTTCACAGTTCTTTTTGTATATCCTTAAAATGAAAAATTGGGATAATAAAAATATCAGAAAAGCTATTTGTAAACATGAAACAACAAATGATTCATGTTCTGATTCTGTGGAAACAAGTGATTTTGAATGAACGAGAATACGAATGAATAAATAATATTGATTTAATGTAGTGGAATTCAGTGCTTTAATTATTTCAATATACCTTCTCAGAAATACACGCCTAACAAAAAATGTCGCCGTTTTCAGTGTAAGTCGTAACTGAATTCCTATCGTATGGTGTACGTCTGGTACGTCTCAAAGTCTCCCGTAGTCAAAGGGTTAATAATCCTTAGGGATTATCTAGCAATTAGTTCCACAGTAATATCTAACGAGTGGTTGTTCTTTTAGTAATTTGGAACATTTTAACTAATAGTAACATTCATTTTATTCTCAATAATTCTTAGTACGAATGTTTGTACCAGACTTCGATAATAATCAATTCGAGTTATTCAAAAACGATACGGGCGAACAGTAGAAAACATGCATGGAAAACCTTGATAATCGATACTGGCCCTGAGCCCATCGATCAGTGTGTAATATAAAACGGAGACGTTTTGAAGATTCGTATTTACCGTACCTGCCACCGTTCGACTTTCTCTACTCGTTATGGGATTAAACCACGAATGATTATAGTATACCATCGACATCTATTGCAATTCACCGAGGCATTTTAGATTGGCGTGACCTACAGCAGTAGCTTTCCTTCGGAACGCCAGGCTGTTTACCCCTATTTCTTCATGGAATTCATCAACATTGAAAAACGTTTGGGAAGCTCGTTGAAACGTGTCGTAAACACGAGACTTTTGACATGATGCAAAGTAGACAACACTTTTATTCAATGATGAAATATCATCGTCGATAAAATGTATCTTTACCAGTTTGAAAATTAGGAATGTAATGTCACGAATATCGGTATATGGTGCTCTTCCTACCTATGATTTGTTTTTCATTTCCTATGGCGTTATTAAATATTTCTACCGGATTATTAAATAATATTCACTTGATACTAGAATAATCAATTTTTCTATCACAGCTATTTCTTGACAGTCTTTGGACCTTTCGACTAAAATGAATCCACACGTTATATCACTTTGTTTCTTACCCAATAGTTGATGTTCTAAAACGGGTAAAATGTAGTTTTCAATCAGATATCACGTTGATAGGTATAATTAAATAATCGATATGCAACTTAAAACTCTCATTGATAATTAGATGCTATTGAAACAAATAGAACCTTTTAAAAATATTGAGACAAGAAGTTCTTCTAATCTTGTATAATCAATGTTTTTAATTGCGAGAGAAATCTTTGAAAATTTTTTCCAGATTAATAGTTTCATGAAACATAGTATATTAACGAAAGTACGTGAGAAGTGCTTGAACGTTTTTATAAAATTGTAGCTTACCGCATTTAGTTCGCGATTCGAAGGAGATTCGGACGCGGTGCCTGCAGTTTGTTGCGAATCCATTTTTCAGTTTGTTCATACGCGATTAACGTTTAAACGCACGTCGACTGGACGATCTTGTCACCCCTGACAAGATATTTCTCCATAAACCTGTTACGTATCAACGGATAGTCATTGCATCAAAGAGATTATACAACTCTACGTAAGTGCTGATATTCCCAACCAAGTCTACGTTGTGTCTAATGAATCGTACTGAATGAGAAAGAAAGAGGTTGTCGTGATGCGTGAATCATCGCATTTAAATACATATGATGCTCGACGAAGCTTGTTTAATGAAACCATTATTAGCGAACTACTTTGGTGGTTTTAATAATTATGTTCGGCATCCTTCCAAAATCCTGGAAGAATAATACTCGCATTTTTGACATTCTCGCTTGACACAACAAACATGGAAACACAACTGTATACTTCGATCACTTTCATTCGAAAATGTTAATGTATAATATAGTTTTGACGTAGCAGTGTATTAACGTTCGGTGTATTAACATTTTAGAAGATGTCTATATATTCGACATATTCACGAGAGATGTGACAGACATATACAGAGCAGTATATACATACATTTGTACAATTCTTACGAATATGACAGTAGGTTGAAAAATGAAATCGTTCAAAGTTCAAACTACTAGTTCCTGTGGATAATTCAACGACAATTACGGATGCAATTTGCTCGATTGTTATTTCTACCTATTTTGATAGCTACATATGATGCGTGCAATAGCTGTACTGTTCAATTAGAATTTACAACACTCTATGACCGTGCCTAAAAGTATTGCTATTTGTTAACAATAAGTAATGTGAATATAGCATTATAGTCAGTGTCAATTTGCTTTCAGCGTATTTTATTAGTGCTGCTATTATTATCGTGGATTCGTACGTGTATGTGTGCTAGATTAGAAATAGTCTTGATTTTCTGATCCCTTGCTTGTAACTTCTACTAATGAAAATCAATGTAATATGGTTGAATGGTACTTTCGCACGTGGAATTATTGCCAGCTCGGATTTTTACCTCACGCCATACTTAGATACAAACCATACATAAACACATATATAGAAAACTAAGTATTTACTATTAATTACGAAAAAGAAAACGTTTTCTAACGTCAAAAGGTAATTAACTGTTCGCAGGCGTGAAGGTTCATTAGGAAATAACAAGAAACGAAGGAAAAAGTAGATAGAGAAAGTTTTAGGGGTGTAGAGTCTAGAGGATGGAACGCACGCAACCATTCTAACTGTAGAACACAGAAGGATCACATTTCTACGTATAATAGTGGCAATGGTTAACCTTGGTAAATACATTTCTGTAGGTATCACGAAACCATAGCAGCTTCGTGCGAAAGACTAATATAATTGAAGTATTCCCGCAACGCATTCACGATTTGACTGATTACGATGTTAGAGTATTTTCTTTGAGAACATAGGTATGCCTCGTATATCAAAACGTCCAAATCTTTACTAACTTTATCGCACATGCAAATCTATCATATAGAAACACATAAAGCTACAACGATTATGTACTTGTAAGTTAATCAAATTTTAAAATTAATTTATTTTCTAATCCGCAAATTTTTGCCTTACAATTTAATATAAATGAGCTATATTTTTACCAAGTCTTCGTCATCAATTACAACTGAATTTCTTCGTCACCAATTACAACCGAATTTCTTCGCCAACCCAAGTCAGACGTTTTTTCTGGCTTTCGTATAACAGATTCATGTCTGCGTTTGATTAAAATATGAGGTCAATGTATTATAGTCGTTCGTGTATCATTAATATGATCTGTAACCTTCTAGTAACCTTCAGACGTATTTATCAGTCGAAGCATCTACTACTTTCATTTTTTTTTTACTCCTCAAATGTACTCACGAAAATATCGCTCACGATTCTTTTTTGCACCCTTCTAGTATATACGACCTTCCTAAGAATTTTCCGAATCTATATGGGCCAGAATTTCGTGCGAACTCGATTTCAGTGAACACGTGATTCAGCTACTATCTGATGGTCAGGAATAACTACACCTTTCGAAATCGACTCATTTAACCCTTTCTTGTGATTTATGGGATAAGCTTTTTGACCGAGAACAACCTTGCACTTTGTTTGCTCATTTACCTCTTTGTTCACCTCTTTCAGTAATTTCGTTTCGAATAGAATTTATTCAAACAGTGTTACTTAGTAATTACACGTTACGCACTATTTAAGTGAAATCGGCAACCTTTCAATTTGATTTAAACCGTAGTTGAATCACAGACGTCGGTAGACGTCAAATTGATTCGACTGTTGAACCTCATTTCCATAAGATGGCCGGCAAATCATTTTGGAAGATAATCGCTAGTACATCAAAGTCTTCCGTTCTCATTTTCTAGGGAGACCGAGAAACAGGTCATACACAGCGTGTCTGTACTACTCGGCAAGTGCCCATTCCTGAAGTTATTGATCCGACCCGGCGAGCGTGTTCGACTCTACCGTTTATATGCACACGGATGCACATCGTGTAATACGGTTAAGTTAACTTGCTAATGAGTGCACGCGTCATAAAAAAAGCTTGCGACACTTCTGGGACGAATGTCACGCGGGCCATTACCGGATTCAAACTATCTTACGTGAATATAGCATGGAAAATGTCTCGCCACGCCATTTTCCGATCGACATCAAGACTTAACCCTGAACTACTCTCCATTGGGTTACCTTGATTCCTGCTAACGACTGTTACTAATGTCTTTTGATATATAAATAAAATTAGGGTACGCTTTTTATTAAATTCAACATTAAATTACTAGATTCGTATTTCTGGTAATTTGGGTCAATTATCGTATTCTGTAAGAGAGGTGTTTTAATAATTATGAACGTGTATCTTTTCAAAAATGTTTTTATTTAATAAGGTTTTTTAAAATACAGATATCTTCATCTTTTTCAATATCTCCAAAGATACCAATTTTCTTGAATTTTTTCAAATTTTTATACAATTTCTGTCCATATCGTTAGGAATAATTGTTTGTAATATGTCTTTCATAAAATTTTCTAGCGTACAATTTTCCGGAACATTTCTATTTAGTTTGGTAACTTTAGATCTCTGTTACGCTCTATGAATACTGGAAGGTAGCTACGTTTCTCAGGCTTTGATCAAAGCGTAGGTGGTAACTATATCTGATGCGATGCTTGAGGAATAAGAATTTGTCACAGGCCTAGATAACTAAACCTATTAGGACAATTTGTTAGTTACAGAAGAATCCAAGTTTTCGTTCCTGAAATTCTTTTTTGCGAAGATTTTCAGACTTAGTAATTATATCAGATCTAGACATTTGTAATCGTCTGAGAATAAATTCAAAGATATGGAAATTCTGTCTGAATCATTCTGAGGAAACGCCACGTCTGTGACGAATTAATTTATTTAATGTTTATGACAGTTAACACGCACGCATGCTAATTTTAATCGTTTTCAATTGCAAGGATCGATACGGAGCTTAACGCAAACATGATTCTAACGAACTGCATTCAGGTCAACGAATGAATATAACATGTTAAAACTTTTAGTCGTGTTACAGCGTATAGCAACAAAGAAGATGCTTAAACCCTATTACCGTCGGTATGTGTGAGTATGACGAAACTAGATCCTTCAGTGGGGACTATGTAAATTGAACTACTAAGAAATGTATGACGTAATAAATATAAACGGTTTATGAAATTTGTAATTATATTCAAACTGTTTCTAGTTAACTAGTTAAGCATTATAATCCTATTCGTTCGAAAATTAGTTTAATTTTTAACTAAAATTTATTATTTAAATATATAAAACAAAATGTGTCACAATCGTTTATGGATGAAAAAAATGTGTGTTTCGTCATCTTCTAACATCATTTGCTTTATTCGCAGCTCTGAAACACACTGTACTACTATAATGTCAATTCTTATAATTTTTGGTCTCTCGTTCCCGTTTCCTTCACACGTGAGCCATAAAAATATATTTCACGAACGTAACCACTTCTTTCAAATAAAGCGTTCTAAAATTGACGTGTTATTAAACTGTTTTTAAAATAACAGCAAACTTTATTTTTTTTTTTTACGAAAGTACACTACGTACGGGGTACGATACATTATAGTACATAAATAACCCTAGTGAATCTTGAAATATAAATTTACTACTGTTCTTGGTAGTCTAAGAGAAAATGGCTCGTAATACAATACTTCACGCCTATCGTGTATTTTGTGGTTTTACGCTCTGGAAATTCTATCTATAAGGTGTAGACAGACATGTTCTATACGTTTTTCCTTATTAATAATCGTGGTACTTTATGTACCAGATATCAACGTCGATTAGAACTTCGATTCTATGTCTCCTGTGGATCCTGCGACACAACGCCAAAGGCCACTATCGATGATAACTTTACACCTCTATTTTCTGCTACACATTTCTTGCGTGCGTTTCGGATATTTCCGAGTTTGTTACGGACAAAATGAAAAGACAGATTGGGGGTAACGACTGATAACAACAGCGAGGCAGCGTATGTACAAGGTATAGGTGATGTTGTTTTATCTTACAGCAGCATCTTTGAGTCACCTGCAGTGTCGATGTGCAATTGTCACGTGGGCGTAGTTATCGAGAACGCATCAACGCTTCCTGGATGCTAACCTATTTAATAGCGCAGCACTGCGAGTTCTACGCCAATAAGATTCCCTGTTGATAGAACTGAAATATTTGTGAAAATCGCACTGGCAACGACGGTTTGTATTTTCATTAAAGAAGAAATGCGGAGAAGATATATTACTTCGTACTTTGAATCAGATCGTTTCCGGATAACACGAAGAACGTGACTATGGAGAATTATATATACATACGACTTTTGCAATATTCCTATACATACTTTGATTCTATAATGCTTTACAATGCAAAAATACGTATTTATACGTTTCGCTAAAATTAGAAAAGAATGAGGGAAGAGAGAAGAAGAATCCATGTACATAGCAACAACACTAAAAACAGTTCTTTGTTCGAATCGATTTACAAATCGAAATTAGAAACATTTCGAGGACTTAAGAAAATACTATGGCAATAAAATTATAGATCACAATTTGATATCGAATAATGTAATACAGATTACTGTCAAAGATAAGTGATAAATATTTTACTTTCAGACGTTGCTGTCGCTAGAAAACGAAGAAATATGCTTCTCTTCAACAATTTTATATTTGAACTTATAGGAATTAAATATTTTTACTGATATTGTAGACGTGTGTCTAAAATTTCTAACTTTTACTCCGAATCGATTCGAATTAAACGATAGAGTTAACCTACGCTTATCGAACAAAAGGGAATTTCACAGAGGTTCTCGCATTTAACGATTTGGGGCGTCTATTCGCGACGCTAACGTAAAATATCCTCGATTTTTGAAAGTCACGGTAGAAAATTGAGAATAAAAGCGATTTAAGTGCCAACAGAATGCCTGGTATAGTCGATATAATCAATTGATGACCAAGACACTTTGAATTCTCGGATCACACATAGGTACAATGCTCTAAACGATTTCCACGACATCGTTCCACGGCTATTGAGCAAATTCTTAAATGGAGACGAATCACAAATATATATTTTGTTCTTATTGTGAAGAACGCACAAATTTTATACAAAAACTTTTTCATCCTTTTAATACAGCGAAGTGTTAAAATTCTATCACAAGGGAAGAATATGTTACGTCCATTTTTATCGATTTTCTAATTTCTATGCTTCTCGGTAGCTAAAAAGAAAAAAAAAAGCTAAAGTTTGCATCTGTGTATGAAATTTTATATAAAATTAAGAGAATAACTGATGTAAAGATGATTAATTTGTTTGTTCGAAAGAGGGTGAGAAAATTAATGTAAAGATGATTAATTTGTTTGTTCGAAAGCGAGTGAGAAAAATCTATACTTGATCACAAAACCAAGTGAGAAGACAGTCTCGATAATGTGGTATTGATTAAGATTTTCAAACTTTAAAATTGCTCTTCTGCGAAAAATGGAAAATATGACTCATCGTGTTTTCCTCGTGTAGTTATCAAGTATTTAGTTATTACATTTAACATAGTATTCAATACGCTATACTGATATTCATTATTCTGTTGTCCTTTCGTTACTGCTAAACAATGAATCAAATAAAAATTATAATGCTAAGAATATTAAGAATTTTATGTACTTCACCAATAATGTCGACATGAAAGGAAACAAACGAGTTTAACGTATGTAATAAAATAAAATGTCACATTGAAAGTCTTCGGATTAGATAATTGTCATAACGAACGTGGATGAAGAGTGCACTTCTAAGTGTGTAACTAGGTATTGTGCAAGTATTATATACGTCTATGGATGTTTGCTTCCAATTACTATTGCGGGTGATTGCACTAATAATTTGAATCGGCGCACTGAAACCATTTAAAAACAAATTATCGAATTACTCGTGCTATGAATTACATAAGCAATAGCTGAAATGTAATCAATGATTACTATCTACAATATTTCTAAGTATCTACCTCTATGAAATTATTCGTCAATATTTTATAGAAAAAGGAGCAGTTAAAACATACTCATAGATCATAGGAGACAATAAGAGCATTTAGATAAAAGAACAGTTAAAATATACGCTCGATAATTTAATATTCTACGTTATACGATATTGTTTAAAAAATGTTATGTAAAAAACTCCGTTATGTGAGAAGAAAGACGTTATTACGTTTTATTTCATGAGACTAAGTAAACTTTGAAACGTCACATCTTATTTACAAAACTCGCACGACGAAAAGTTGCACAATTCTCAAAAGTGAATTTTTCTTTAACTTCGACTCGTCAAAGACGAGCGGAAATAAAACATGATGGGAAAATCAGTCGAAAATCCTTCGTCAACTAATCTACTGCGAATACAGGCCATAGATCCCCGACCCTTTCGTGAAACGACACCGAGTAAAATTGAAATCACATCGCACGGAATGTCATTCGTGCTTAATTCTGATAGCCGTGTTTAAATAATTCCGAACTGTTCCTACAAGATATCAGGAGAAGAAGAAAAGACACTGTACTCTCTAGCATCTTCGATCTTTCTGGTAACGACGTAAAAGGGGTCCACGATCCTTGGAATCGAAGACTCGCGAACCGAACGAAAATGCTACTCGTGCTTGGATAACAATTTCTCTTACCTGATTTGAAAATCTATGCTGACCCACGATAGCAATTGCGAACGCGATCTTCAGGTTGTTCGTCGATCAGTGTCTCACGAGAAACTAGCTCGTTTAAAGACCTGGAAGTCCTTCCTCGGTAAGGTACGTTCGTCCGTCGTTCCACGTCCGTCCGTTTGTCCTGGCGTGCTCTGCTCCTGCGCCTCACGCCCAACCACCCGACGAGACCACCTAACCAACTCACTCGATAACCCACCCATACACATACGACTTCGTTGAGCTTTTACGAAACAATCTATCGATAAATTATGTAGCACCAGTCCCCCTTTTTCTGCACGCAATGGCTACCAAACTTTACTTTCCACTATGCTTTTTGTCAGCGCGTCCAAAGGAATGAGTTGTTACCTGGGAAATGCCGACGCTTTCGACGTCTCGCGGAGGAATTTCGTTCTACGAATATCGATGAAAAATTGCATAAAAGATGCAACTGTTATAGATGATTAATTCATAGCCACACAAGGACAAAAGTGTGATAAAAAGAACAAAGTCTTGTGATAATTATATAACAGAGAATTTCATTGAGACTGTGTGGTTGATCAGCTGAAATCCGATAAGTTTCTAGAGATTTAGTATCCTCGATAAAATCTTAAATTTATTATGACAAACTCACAAACGTTTTAATCCTTCTACGCGTTCTCTCTTTGTCTTATAATTATATCTTAACAACATAGTCTCAAGAAGGAAACGAAAGGTGGTTAAACATGTCTGTCGCTCTCATCCTGATTACCATGACTTTTCCTGTTCATTGTGAGCAAATATACATTTATCTTCTAAGCAGGAAAGGGTCGAATGCTGGTTACGCGAATAAAACGTGGCGCACCCTTTACTGCCCAGCCACTTTAATTCCACTGTTATTACGTTGATGCGGTCGACATCCCAGTTAGTGTGATATATTTCAAATTTCCAAGTAATTCCCGGTAATATGCAAAAATTTGTCAATCTCTTCTGATAGAGACGGGAACGCTTTACACATAGAGGGATAAATATTTCAAAGATTGATTGGGATAGAAAGCGTAAAACGGTTGATGCTCTGAATCTTGTGTATTTCGTAAAATTTCTTCTATAAAAATATAACGTTCGTTTTATTCGTAAATATAATATATCATAAAAAATATAAAATGCGAGGAAGAATTTTTTATATCGTAAAGTCGGTAATAAAACTTATCTTTGCATCCAGAATTCAGTTCTGGTAACTTAATAAAATGTTATCTGGTCATTGATAAATATCATTTATGTCACGAGAACAGTTTCCAACATTCAGAGTTTCAATATCCTTATTGATTAATTGCTGACTTGACTAAGTCACTCGTTGATGCTCTCGAGTTATTTCGCGCCTCATCGTCAATTACATATTATCGTTAGCGGTGTACGGATCCAGTCAAACTTCTTCTTCAATGAAACGGTTGTTTCATTCATTTCAAATCCCTCGGTGTTACACTCCAAGTGGTGATATTATCGACAAATAGCAAGCAAACTAATATACGTAGTCGCGTCATGGAGGCGCCATGTTTCATTACAGAAACGTGATAAAAAACAGAGTCAATGATATATAACTTTAAGACGTTACATACGTGACGATATTGCTTTTTTGGAGGAACAATCTTGGGTTCATCGTTACTAAACGTTTCTAGTTGCTGGAGATTTCGCTTCACTTTTTGCTCTGGTATAAACTTTTACCTCGTCTCTTACCTGAAATAAAACGAAGAACTGTTAATTGATTGTAGATGTAAGTTGATGTAAGAGAGATGTAAGTTGAAATTACGTAAATTTTTCTATCTCTGAATTTGTTTTCCTAATCTACTGAAATATACGTCACTTCATTTTTCAGACTATACATTTTCCAAGTAATATCATTACAATTTTGTTAATTATTTTAAAGTTATAATTACGTAACACATGGCAGGCAAACATTTATACTGATATGGGAAATCAATATTTTAGGTAAAATAATTTTCAAAGAAAGATAAAAGCCGCATATATAGTGTCGCACGAATAAAAATAGTTTATTCGGGCGACTATTACGATATATGTACATATACACGCATGTTTTAGTCTCGCGACAGGTTAAGATTTCTGTTGAATACCATTTTTGTGACAAATTGCTCGAGGCAATAAATAGTTTCAGTGTCTTCTAACTGCGTTAGACACGCACAGCTTTTACCTTCGATGGTTTGCTGGTTTACTTTCAACCTCCCAAAGCCTTATACCATTTGTTTTATGAACAAAATATACATAATTGATAGAATTTCAGATTATTCGTTAATTATATTTTGCATGTATGATCCATTTTATGTACATCTAATAAAAATTTTAGTTATAAATTACTTAGTTTATAATTAATTTTCGCTTAATATATAACTATTTTCCTATAAGAGGTATATGTATTTATAGCAATGATAAATATTTTATTATGCACGATCTATTGTAGACCTACTTTCTATTTATTTCATATTTTATTTATTTATTTTTATTACAAATACATGAAATTATATCATCGGTCGCTATTTGTACGGACAAAACCACGAATGGACTCGTTCATCACAAAATCAATACTATTCGTTACAACCATCTTCCGGTAAGAATGTTCGTGTTCAAAAGTTATGATAACTTCCTTAATTATTTAAAATCACGTACCGACGGGGATAATACCGATTGTAGATTTATTTTTCTGATTTTTTAATTTTCTATACGAACATATCTATTTTTTAAGAATTTGCAATTTATATCTTTACGCGGGCATTTTAAAAAAAGTGTAGATTTATGATATTTCGATTCAAAAATCAGTCTTTCGTTTAATACATATTTTAATCTACTTTTATTTTATTTTTGCACGATATAATTTGAAGCTGTGAACGTAATTGCAACGATGGATTTCATTCTGAATGTATTCCATGCATACGTAATTTTCTCCATGAAAAGTTCGTCCTACTAATACATTACAAGCTTTTAATTAATATAAATTACATCCTTAAATAAGAAAGCAATAAATGATTACTGGCTTTGATTTACGGATGAATAAGGACAGGAAAGAAATTTTATTCATAAGGTGTATTGCCCCTCATAGTCGTGCGTCTAATCGAAGATTACTAATCCACAACGACGGAAGCCTAGCAAAGGCCCCCTTGGAATCGAGCCACGAACCGGAGTTCTCTCTTATCGTTAAGAATCGATAGTTTAGCTCATCCTCTAGCTCTCGTGTATTCCTTATTGATATTCATTACCTGGTATGGTAAGACACCTTGCAAAAGTAATATCTTGCTGTTTAGGTTGAAACATTAAAGATCTTTAGGTATGTTAACTGAGATCTAAATAATAGTTATAAATCATTTAAAATTTTAGGGAAACTGCCAACGATAAGTAATGTTGAATATTCGTACGAGATATTTTTGTAAGTGTGTCGCATCAATTTGTACATGGGTGTTGATCTTCGTTCGTTAATGCATCGAAACCGCGGACATATATGCAAATACACGAACAAACGCGCACGAGTCGTGACATTTATGTAACCTTACGGCTTTACAACTCGTCCCGGATGAACGCCTTCCCAAAATACAACCCATTGGTTCATCAAAGGAGACAATGTGTCATTAGGCTCTGGGTACCAAGATGAAAGTGCGTGTGTCGAACGGAAATGAACATCGGAAGACGCTGATATCATGCAAAGTAATACATCAGGATCCTAGTCGTCAATTGTCTCTGACAGAAATATTGTCCTCTGTAATTATTTATCTGGATCTTCTTCTTTTTTTATATTATATAAAAAGATACGCTATTCCATACGTCATTAATTCTATTGACAATCATACTGAATATGTTTCCTGACCTCGTCAATGCATGACTTTGAAAAGTTCGACGCGTCTTAAGAATAACAAGGCTTGCGTTCAACGTATTTCTCTCCATTCATTTTTTTGCCGTGCTTATCTTACTCCGGCATAATTAGTGGGAGTGAACTTTGCTTCTATCGTTACAAAAGCATTTCCACGTGTACGATATTGGATAAAAAACAGGAATTTCCCGATTTAGATATAGATAAGTGGTACATCGAGTTTAAAAATTCGTTTCGAGTTTCATGTAGTTGCACGATACAGTTTATACGCCACGTCATTTACATTAAGGACACGATATCTATGAGGATTAGTCAGAGAAAAAATTAAAGGTGACACTGTTGTTATTCTTAGAGCGTGTATTGTACACTGATACTTGTTTAAAGTGGTTAGATTTGACGATCTTACGTACAAACACGCCCACGCAACACGCGGATGCACACGACGCTACGCATTCTCTCTTTTTCTCTTTCCGTCTTTTATCCCCTCTTCATCATGAGAGTTATCTACATTTAGATACCTAGCGTTGGTCGATTCACGACACTTAAAAGTTATCTTTGCTAATTACGTAGGTAGCCTAAATTCCACCGATCCAATGCCTTTTGAATTGTATCTTCGGCTTAAACGCTATGGTCCAATAGAGTTTGTCGAACATTATATATTTAAAATGCTCAACTCGTCACTAATGCGGAAATAAGAAATAATAATAATTATCCAATAAAACGTATATAAAATAAACGAAGTAAAAACTTTACTTTCCTGTTCGAAGAAGCTTCAGTTACAGTCAAAATTGAATTAAACAGCAAAAAGTTGAAACTATTAAAAAGAACTTCATCGAGTCGTTTGAGAATTCAATTTGCTCAATCAACGAAAGATCTTTTTTACTTATGATCTTCTTTCTACTGGATGCCGATGATGTAACCAGTTTTTGGTCATTAAACGACAAATAATTCTACGTCTCAGACAACGATTTGGTCCATTAGCCGTACGTCGTACAATTACCGGTAAGACGATATAGCACATTGGCGATCTTACTCCAACAATCAGTTACGCTTCGACATCGAGAACTATAATGATAATTGACAAGGGTGTGCCCATCAATCGTATGAAGTAACTTAAAGAGGATCGGTTATCTTATTAAGATATTAACGGTGTCGCGTAAACGACGTTACAACTAATTAAATCGCTTTCGACACCACGAATGGTATTATTTATAACGTTTTTCCAAATGTTCGCATTCTCCGCATTTAAGGATTGAATAAATATTTAAAACAAAGTATGACTTGCTTGTTTCTAATCAGAGTTTGTAGTTTCCTGTCTACAATTTTTCCACCGTTTGTTTTTTTTCTCTATTGTTGGTTTACAATCCTTTTAGACTTTAGGGACATATGCAAATTTGTGCCTTTTCTCCTATTGTTCGCGTCAGCAGCTGCATCACTCGGTAGCTGGCACTTATTAATCCTTTTTGCTTCTTCATCTTTCGTTTACAACTAGTAGAACTGTATACCTATATTTCGTGACTTAAATATTCTTACACTTATTATATCACTTCGGTAAACAAAAATATTAAAACAGCAGGTCTAGGTCTATTAATACCTTTTCGAACTGATGTATTAGTTATAAATTTATTTTTATACTATATGTATTAATTAATTATTAAAAGTAATTGCATTAGATCTATGTGGATGTGATCAAATAAACGTAAGTTAACCGACTTGTGGATATTCAACCGAGTTGTGAGTGGGAGCATGATCGAGAACAGAATGATTTGAGACACGAATAAGCGACGGTAACTAAACAAATTTGCAATATTCGTCGTGTTACAATTTAATTTATAAAAGTATTTTTTTGCAAGTATTTCTATATACATATACGGTTTATAAGATAAATAATAATTTTTACAGAGATTTTTGTAGAACAACGGTACACGAACAATCTGTATCTAAGTACGATTATTCTTTATGAAAGTGGAGAAATCTTAAACGTTTAAAGAAAATGCTTCTATCCTAGTGGGGCTTGGATGCTGTGCGACGTCGCGTCGTTTTATTATCGATTCTCCTGTCTGGCGCTCGTACAAACCCTCTCTTCTGCTTCTCCCCCTCTTTCACCACAACCCCTCGCCCTTTACTCAGCCTTTGTACGAGTACGCGCAGTCCCTTCCTGCTTTACGTGAAACACGGGAAGGGTACATTCGCTCGAATGTAATATAAGTTTGTTCTCGGTTCAAAGAAATATCAATAACCCACTTTCATTAACTTCTTTTATGCACTAACAGTGAAACGTTCCATTGTCTTCTTATAAATTATAAAAAATTATCAACGTTTAATTGTCGATCGTAAAAGACATTATTTTATTATTTTTCCAAGAATGTAGGGAAACCTAAACTACCATGGTCCGAATAGATAGTCGAAAATAAAATAAAAATATAAGAACGGTAGTAGTAGGAACAGATTCCCAGAAACTATAATTTTTTTAAAGCTACCAAAGAATTCGAGAAAAATATAGCACCTAGATAAATGGAAGATCTAGAAGCAAGGTAGATCTGCTATTTTTTCGTTTATATTTAAAAAACCGTACCGTTCATTTTATTATTATCTTATTGGGATTATATTCTGCACGTATAACAATAAAAACATATAAATTTTTTCGTGCGCACGAATATGTTTCTCCAGAATCTAAAATCTTCGATAATTATGACGTTAAAGGTCATCCACTTTTTAAGTATGTTATTTAAAGCTGTGCATAGTCTACTTCGTGTTAAGGAACTTGGACAATCATAAATTCATTCGTGAATAATCCTGGTCATTCTCGAGATGTGACATCATCGATTATCATATGTAAAGTTAGTCCACCTCACATGTCATTTTAGAACTTCAACGATGAGAATTATACCTTAATGACCATACGCAAGCAAAGGACTTAAATTCATAAATTACTCGTGATGTGGGACAGACGAAGAATAATTGGCAATTTACTTCCAATAAAATGAATTGTTTACTGTTCACAAAGAAATATCTTCTTTATTAATTCGACGCTCTCGATAAATTGCTAATCGCAAAACATTTGCCCAGTGAATCGTATTGTCAAAAAAAAAAAAAAAAAAAAACGAAGAAAAGTAAATATACTGTATAAAAGCTTTAAAATTTTAGCCGAATGCGTGTTAAATCTAGAACTCGTTCTTTTTTATGAAAAAATGTACTTGTCAGTACACATTTACTGATAACACTTATCTTTATGTAACACTTATAAGAAATATGTACATAGAGAATAAAATAAATGTATTACTTAAAATAAATTTATCTACAAAGGAGGCAGTAAACACTGAATATAACATATAAACTTAATTGATATATAACCGAGAAAAAGTGACTCATATTATATTCTGGGCCAATAATAAAGCTATAATATCACCGAATCGAAAGGCGACTTTAAAACAATCGTGGCGCCTGTTCTCCTTGGCGATCGAAAGATAAACAAACCTATTTCTTCTATCACGGTCCATTCGGTGCACATCAAACGAGTATTTATTCTCAACTGGTTTATCAATATTGCGCGACAAAACTGATTGCGTTGCGTGATACAATTATAAAGCTGACGTAATCACCGGTATGTTAGAATCGAGGCGTTATCGGTATGCGGTTGTTGCATAGGACAGAAACGACATGTCAGGTGTACGGGAGTACGTACGTATGTATCTTTGAATTCGCGCCCCCCCCCCCCCATTGGTTACGGGTTTAATCGTTTCGAGGACATGTTTACGGCTCGTGGTGTAACCTTTAACGGAAAGCGGAACAAATCGGTGAAGGGGCGTCTGTCCGAATGTGGCTGCAACACGATAAATTGATACCAAACACGCCGTCCACGCTTTCGTTTAAGGAAATTTGTGTCCACTTGCACCGTCTGGCTTATGTAGATTAAGTGCGTTGCACGATCTACGATTTAGACACGAGATCGGCGCGGAGACAAGTGTTCGCGCGAACGCAACATCCTGTGACCAAAAACGCGATATGTGCTACGCTCGGTTCATTGTGGCGGATTTCATCGAACTCGGTTTTGCACAATAATTTGTCAATAATATCGGTGAATTAGCAAGTAACGAGTTAGTTTTCTATCGCTTTCCTTTATTGCCAAATTCTAAGGAAATTTTACTTTTTAGGCTGTATCACCAATTTGGCGAGAGATTGTAGAAAAAGCGCAGAATGCTAATGTTACAAACAAACCCCACTAAGTCAAACGAAATGCTGCTGTCTATTCATGTTACCATATAACGATGTTAATTGGCATGTTGCAAACCTGATACTTGTTAATTCGATACGGGTTTTCGCTAAAAGCCGATAAGGATATACGTATGGTTCCAGAGAAAGATGCTTTAAACAATGTCCAAGATTTTTTAAAAAATTTCTCTCGTGTCTTAAATATATAGCTGAGTTCAAATTTTAAAGAAATATCGATCATTGGTCGATTTTACAGATAAGCTATCTAAGAATTTAATGAATCGAGAAAAGATGTGACCAAGGCCATAGTGCAGCGTGCTGCGAGAGACACATAGGTATCGCAAATTATTACATAATCGTGGGTTGGCGTAACCACTGTTTCTAAGAATAGATATGATTCTAATGTTGAATTTAAATTTCGCAAAATCGTCTAAACTTCTATATACATTTTTGAACTTAATTCGAACCTTTTCAATGTAATCACGATAACCGTGTAGCGACGATACTAATTAAACTTCACCATGTTTCGTATACCAGGCGACTCCTCGATAAATATCGAAACGAATTATTGGGAATTATAGCGAACTTCCGGTACGCTCTAACGCTTGTTATCATCCAAGGAAAAGGTAACAAAGGGACAAATTTAATATTGCACTCAAATCATCAGAGCGTGGCTCATTAGAGTTTGCCTCGACATGCCTTTAGCTTATACGACCCTCCATAGGAAGGAAGCCCCTCCAAAGCTTTGGAAGTGGGTAGATAATCACGGATGCTGTGTAGGTGCGTCTTGAACGAGACGGGGTCGAGGGCTTCTCCCATTTTTCCGAGTATTCATCGTCGGTAGATTCAAAGAACTTTGCCGGTCAGTGAACTCTACTCTCAATGGATCGTCCATTGACTTTCAATAAATCTAAACGATAGGTCACGGAGAAATTGCTCTTGTTAATAAGTTAAACGCGGCTAATCACGTGCAAACACGATGAAATTACACGAAATTCCAGGTGGTTGCGTTTCACCCGGAGAGTTTGGTCAATATTTCGTGCGGGACACTATATACTATACACAATATACTATTCAATACAGTAGTTAGTCCGATATTTTCATCGGTATCTTGTACAGTTTCGTAACTCAATATACCTGTGCCTATATCTCGCCGAGACCAGCGTAATAAACAACAAGGATACAATTGACTTTTTATTGGCCTTTGTACAGCTTTTTCTCCTTTCCTGCTTTCTAAAATACTTTAAAGGCTGCAACCTTTAGAAACTGAGGTTTTTGTGTCAAAAATATCGCGTGCAGTATTCGGTGAATCCAATGCTAAAACGGAATGCCTTTTTAAAAGTAACATATAAGTTGTTATTAGAGTCAAGCAAAAGGCGGATGTTACATTATGTTTTTGATTATTTCTGGCTCTTTGATTAATAGACCATTAAGTTTCATCGTTTATCTCTATCGCATGTGTATCTTTAAGAGGATAGGTTCGAGTTTGTATTTGTGTTGCGAAAAAGCCTGTTTCTTTCCAAGAAAAAAATTTTTTGTATAGTATTTATCGTAAACTTGATATCACTATTTTTATATGAAATCAAAGCTTCTTGGAATGGATGAAATTTCAGTCGTTATTTAACGACTTGTTGATCGAGATTAATAAAGTGTGAACTTTGTTGTTTGCTCACACAGTTACCTCTACTTAAAGTCTAAAGACTTAGAAGTTGTATATGCAAAAAGATATTGTTGTCAGACTACTGGCATATATGCGGATATTGATATTGATTCTGGAGTATTTAAATCTGGAGGAAGTCATTGTTGCCATAATGCAAATACAATTGTCAATTATGCATTCCAGACATTGATGTTTATGAGAACAATTTGCTTAAGAATTGTAGATTTTATTCCATTTCATTACTGAAACAGAGTTGTATTCTTCGTACATTTGTGATATATTTATGAAGCATATTAATTAAAAAAAAGATGACTAAAGTCGATACGGACAATATTCTTGCATAAACATTCGGGACTAGGGAGTACGATGCAAATTGTTCTAATGATTACGATGCACGGCAGGGCGTAAAGCGGGACATGGGTAACGAGGAGGACCTTGGCCCCCTACTCGTGTAACGATAAGCATTCGCGTAACGATAGGTACTCGCATATTAGTCATGCGCATAAAACTTAACAAACCATTCATTTTAGTCTGATCGTTTGTAAAGATCGTTTCGAGAAAATGTATGTATCCGTACCTATTGTTCGTAAGAAACTGCGTACTAGCAACGCAAAAAATTTGTCTAAACGCTTGTAGTCCTTTTTGCCCTTTAGAAGTTTAATTCGCAACGAACGTGCTTTAAACATTTTTACTTCATAGGTTCTGGCAATTTTTTTTTATGTTATTGGATATTCGAAATGACTATGATAATCATGTTGATATATTCGTAAAAAAATAATCGGTTTGTTGGAAATATAACGAATGTGTGAACATTGTGTATGTAGACATTGGAAATAACAGTCGGGATAACCGTAGGACTCTCTCCGTATCGCAAGTTCTCCGGAAGTGTGGAACAAATTGCGGATGCCAGTTCGACCAAAGTGTTGCTCCATTTGAGCACCAAGAGAGGGTCATTCGATTAAGGCTTCAAGCTGATCATCGAAGGTGAGCCCGGTTAATTCCGCAATTATACACCCACGAAACATCGTTATTTCATTGACGTTCGGTAATTTCCTAATCGACACGCGATATAGCCTTCCTCTGAGTGGACTTTTTCGCCCTGTTGATGGTGGTGATGCAACGATTGTTAAATTAGTAATTTACAATAGTCACAGTCATGACAATTTCCCGAATTAACTTAGTGAGTTGAATGGCAATGTGACATTCGCGTGATGTACATTCATTTCAAGATCCATTAAGGGAACCTTACGATGACAAACTTTTCATTTCTCATTGCCAATTTTGTATGTAGATATTAATAATGCTTCGCGATGAGCGTTTCATTATTTCTTTGAATCTAACACGTAGATTTACCTCGATACGCGACTTTAAATTCTCGTTATATGATTTTTTAAACATTTGCATGCATTCTGAATTAATGCGCTGAAAGATTTTCCCTTGCTGCCTGTTTCCTCTTAAAGCGACTTCGCATAGATTTCGCACAGACTTTACACAACGAACAACAATGGTAGACCATGATTATCTTGATTCGCGTAAATCGAGTACGAGATGTAGAATTAATTATGCATGGGCGCCTGACAACACGCTGCATTAAATTAATCAGCATCTAAAAGACTTCCCAGTCTTACGATTCAATATTATGTGCCGGGTTTTCTCATCGCTTTGAGTCTAATGCCCCCGGACACCGAGGCCACTGTACAGTCTTCAACAGTAAACATGTGCATGTTGGAGTGTCTCTTAATTCTGCGATTAGTATTACAGATATGGTTGATAGAGACAACGCTATGTGTAGATATAATCGAGAAAATCAACGATGCTTTTTATAGGATTTTTAGTAAAACGAAACGTCAAATTTTATTAAACCGAGAGAAAACATAACCTAAAAGATATAAGATATAAAGATATTCTAAAAATCAGAGATCATTTCTAATATTCAGGATTTATAAAAGAAAATGAAGGAATTCGTTATTTCTTGTTTTCATGTAAATTTATTAGATGTTCTTCCCATCACATTGTCATGTCTGCCTTTAAAATTTTTTTCTCATTAAACACTTATACGTTTCTAAACATTTATACGATAGTGAATATAGTGTTTAACGAACAAACAAAATAGATGTTATTAATCCATGCTTTTATATTAATCACAGCCAAATATTTTGTTTTAATACTACAGACTTTATCATAACAAGTGTTTATTATCTTTTAACCAATAGATATGTTATATTATCATTGCCTTTAGATTTATCTAAATTCCTACGATCGATTTGGCAAATTATACCATAAACCAATAATAATCGTGTATCTATATTCTATAACAAAAAGAATTGTGGAGTAAACATGTCCGCTGCAACCCGTTTCCCTTTATCGTTCAAATCCCTCGAAATAATCCATAAACTCACACCCTTAACCAATGAAAAACAAACATCTCTTTAACATAAAATAGATAAACCATATTCTTGAATGGTTTCCTTCTCGAATGAATCGAATCTTTTAACAATAGTGGTAGTAATACTAATGAATATGTGTATGGTGAATCAGGTTAAAAATATTAGGATGTGATTTTCTGACAGCGTATATATTCACCAAGATGGCGAAACTGATGTTCCACCAATGATCATCGTGTTCCGGCGTTCGGGCTGGCTCGTGAAAATAGCGTTACATAGAGAATCGCGCGCATAATGAACACCAACCTGTTCGCTGCATGACGTCGTCATTCTGCTGCGATTTGCTGGCGGTGTCGACGTTGTTCGAATTCACTTGTACATCCGTCATCTTCTCGATCAACGATGCTGAGGGTCGTTCTCGTTAGGGTTAAACGAGGATTCTTCGTATTCGCAATGGTCGACTTCCACGCACTGCTCGTCACGTCGTTATACGCGCGTCGCGGCGGGAATCGCTCGAGAAACAACGGGATAAGATGCGCGATTCAATGAGAAACGATGAAAGTTGAGGAACGCGCGACACTTGCGACGCGTTTGAACTGACTGGCTCAACCGCCGGCCTTCCGGGATCACCCGAAGGCCCCACGCCTCACCATCGGAAATCGCCGAGCATTTACGAACCTCTTGCCGTTCGTGCGATTCCCAGGTGCTCCGCGTCGCGTAGCAAACAGACAGCGAATGCGATTGAAGTATCGCGCACTCACCCTTCCGCTAAACAGACCGCTATCCCTCGTTTTTTCGCCACCGAAAAACAATATTTCTCAGTCATGGTTCAAGAATTCAGTTAACAAATTATTGATTCAATTTTTAAATTGTTTATCATATGGTTAAAAATGTACAGGATCTTGAAATCTACGGTTTCTCCATTTCCTCAAATTTGTTTTCATTCAAAATCAATGTTATATTTTAACTAAAAAAATAGTAGTAAAAATAAGTGGCTAAAATTATTATAGATATTTTTAGATGATTATGAAAGTTATTATAAATATTTTCAAATAGATAGGATGTAGAGCACGTGGTAGGAATTGTTGGACTATGTTCATGAAATTTTTAGAACAAAATAAAATTATACCGGTACTAGATAAAATAACTTGCCGACTGCCAATTTGACGATTTCTCGATAATAATCAAATGATAATTCGATAATCTAAAGATATCATAGATCTATAATTTATATAAAAACATAGACGTTTTGGATTTGTACAAAACATGTTTTTATGATTTTATTTACATTATAATTATATTATCCGAACATGTGAAAATATAACGTAGATGTACAAATCGGCAAATACTTTTCAAACTTCCCTGGAAGACTGCCAACGGCATGAAACTTTTGGCACTCTTCGTTCTACGAAGGGTATAGTTTATTAAATTAATACGATAAGAAGTAAAATAACACCGATCACTTCATTCGGTTTTTTTCAGCGTTAGTATGCATATATTAAGATATTATACATTGTTCTTATTATAAGTACATATACCTTATACAACGTTACATTCAACCAAATCAAACAGATGTGACTGGTATTTCATATCATCTTTCCTTTTGATGAATTTATTTTATATTAAAAGGTTTTATTTTATCCTGTTCTTTCTTTTCACTTTTTATGAAGAATTCTAACGACGATAAGGTTGATTCGAATTGTATTTCGCCGTCCTGTGCAGAATTATGAGAAGTGTGGCGCGCCTAAGCGCTAGGAGATTTTTTAACAGGGGATGAGTAAGACGATGAGTATGAAGAATGAACATGTCCCTCGTTGACGCGAAGTTCACCGATGGATGGATACCGCATAATTGTTGCCGCGTTGCCACTTCATTCAGTGTCCTTCTCGCACAATCTACGAAGGAACGCTAGAAACAAAACAACTGATATTAACATCTTACTCTAAAGAAAATACGGATTTAGCGTACCGCTATGGCAATCAAATTTGGTGTCGAATACACATATATAAGCCACTTTATATATATGTACAATAAGTATGAGAATAATTTCATGTGCAAAGTCATGATGCCACAGAATCGCCATATACCATATCGAATTTTGTAATTTTTGTGCAAGTTTTTCAAGCTCAAAAAGTCCTGTGGGCACGTAAAATTCCCCGGATATTTGTGATGATTTATATATACACTTGTGAATCTCTCATTGTTCATTAATATTAATAGAAAGCTCCTGTAACTTAAATAATAAATGAATGCCTTCATTGACAGAAGTGGCGTAGATAATTAATAACAGAATTAATGTTGTCACAACGAAACGGCATGATTGAAACAGTGCTTTCTTTCGATACACAGAAATCCGTGACATAAATAAATATGAAACGTCTAGATCGTTTTTAGATCGTAGATTTACCGAAAATGTACATCTATCTGTGCATATCTAACGTTTTAGAAACATAAGATAGAATAAAATAGTATGACAAATATAGTTTGAAACCATCTTCTTGTAATCGACGAGAACTTAAGGAAACGATTAAGGTTGAGCATCGTTTTCTGAAATCCACGCCAACGACACTTCTGAGTGTCTTGAGTCACGGATCTCGTGCATGAATACATCTTAAGCTTTTGTACGTGTTGCTGTACGGGAAGCAGGTTATCGATTTCAGCATCCCTGCTACGTAGATTCGTTGCGTCCTATAAAATGTGACATGTGCGTAGTCAGAAAATAGGAGGCAGAAAATTGTGTTAACTCATAGGTGAAAAGAGGCAAAGATGAAACGAAAGAATAAGGAAGAAAGACAGAAAACTGGAGATGTATGTTACGCTACAGGGTGTACTTACGAAAGGCGAAATTTGTGATACTGACATCTGGTTTGCTTACAATAGCACCATCATCTTCTTCAAGAATGCTGTAGAACACAAAACACGTGGAAATGTTAAATGGTAGGGAAAACAAGAAACGGGGCCCGATCGATCGATTCCTCTGACTTCCTGGTCATTTTTGGCAGCTATATAAAAATACTCTGCAGGACTAAGCTACTGAACACTGTACAATGGGAAAAGACAAAGGGGACAATCTTTTTTTTAAATTTTCTACTGTAATATCAACATTTACTGGTAGAGGGAACCGCTAAACAAACGCATATTTTATTGTTTGCTGCTGCTCTTTTTTAATCTAGCGATGCTCTAAATTAATGTGACTCACTGATGCAGCTCGTATAAAACACGCTTCGTTTCAACTTCTATTTCGCGAGATGCATATATTTCTTTGTAATGAATCAATACTTACGGTCATAGGGGATGAAACCTTCATCATCTTCTGGGTCCATACAATCCTTCAGCACTTCTTCTACTTCCGCGTCGGTCAATTTTTCACCTGAAAGATTATACAAAAATGTGTATAGAATTTTGCACAATAAAAAAAAGTCTGAAGTTACTCTCTTTGTGTCTATTAAAGATATTAAGCAGTTGGAAAAGCGGTAAAATACTTTGAAAATAAACTTCTATTCGCATTACTAACTTCCTTGATATCATTAAAAATATACAGATTTTAAACTATTTGCACACGCCTACGAGTAATGTTCTTCTGTAATCGACGATGATAAAATATAGGATGATTATAATACCGAGCGCAAGCAGTGTGTGTGAAAGTTCAGCAGCCATCATAGTTCCATTTTCCTGTTTATCGTATAGTTTCAAACATTCGAGAAAATCTTCGTAGCATCCCTGATCTTTGTCCTTTTTGCACTGGCTGTAGATCGGCAAGAATTCGTCGAGCTTCAGCATCTTCTCGCCCTTCTTTTTCGTTGCTCCAAGTTTTTCTAGGTTGGCGTTTGTGGGATTCAGGTTGAGGGCCCGAAGTACGTCACCAAGGTTGACGGCATCGAGAGTCATCGAGCCATCGGCATCGTAAATGGAGAAGGCAAATTCTGCCTCTGTTTGATAAAGAAAGGAAACAATGAAAAAATTATTACGTATCGTTCATCGTCGTTCTTCCGAGTGTCCATTTTAAAATTGGTTTGGATGTATTATAGGACTTTTTGATATTTAAAAAGTGATGGGTAGGTTTATTTGACAAGCGATAATTATTGGAAAAAAATATTTTGCTTCGTGATTAAAAAAATGTCAATGTCGATTTTAAATTAAGAACGTAGGTATATACTAAGTGAAATCTGGGTTAATATCAGCTGAAGCGTGGCTGTTCGTGCGTACCTGGTTCAAAAATATTGTTCTATTTTGAGACTGAGCGGCTCCCACCCAGCGACCGATTCAAGAACCTACTGGTGGAAGTAGTAGTGGGTCAGATTACCCCCGCCGAGCCATATAAGAACACGGTACTAACTATTTTTGAAATGGCGCTTCCCGTTCGGGGTGATTACACCTCAGTTTTGCCGAATACTAACGATTACGTAATATTTTTCACACGGTACACCGAGTTACCGTCTTATTACTTACGCTTAGAAACGTATTGTAAATGACAAACGTAATTACGAAATAATTTAAACGAATTTTAAACGAGTCGTTTCCCTTGCCGCCATAAGTTTAACGCGTTTTAAATATAATATATATCGTGGTGAGATATCGATTATCGCATAACTTGTTTAACGAGGAATATCACGTTCTTCAATCTATGAGAATATTTTATATTCTTGGAAAAACCGCGTCGTAAACACATTTTTCTTCGATATTTAAGTTACCCTTCGCAGAGAATTTCTCTCACTTTCTCCTGCATTTCGTGACACATGAAATTACTTGCATTGTTCACTCGATAGTTCACTGTTAGTTTAAAATGTATCTTATAGTTGGTTGTTTGCTATTCTTTAAAATGCTGCCTATTATTTCTATAGCACAGATAGGATCAAACACGTACACACAAACCAAGTATTTTCCATATGTTTTACTCACTTTCGACTTCCTTTGCACTCAGGTCTGCCTGTAATGCAAAAGAGATATCATTAAATATTTACGTGTTATCACGCTTATTATCGTTATTATTTATAAGAATTATATTAAAATACAAAACATTTTAAAGGAAAATCTATCGATATAAAATATATCGCAGCAAAGTCTCTCTTAAAGGAATTCTCGATAACGACATAACTAAATTATTAAATGATTAAAAACATATATTCTTTAAAAGTATCAAAAGAAATTTTAAGAATACTAAGAAAGAGTGCAAACTATATTAAACTAAACGATGAATTTATTGATAAAATTTTCGTCGTATATCGAAACTTGGAAGAGAAAATCAAGAGCTTACCATTGTAATGTGTCTGGTACTGCTAGATGTTAATCGAACGGAGCGTGAACCAGAAGTGGTATCGGGTGTTACCAAATTTATTTATTTTATTTCTGTAGATGGCGCAGTGATCACGCGAATTACGAGGAGAACCAGCTCGAAAAGCTCGGTTCGGACGAAGAGGGTATCGGCAACGCTGCGGTCCAAAAACAGTTCGAGAGACAACGCGGTTTAGAAGCTGTGCTTCCTTATTACGATAAATGGTTTTCGGTGATACCGTTCGTATGTCATGACTGCCAGATCTGTAACGCAGGGCACATGCGACAAACAAAAATACACACTGGACGGCCTTCGATCTCGTATATCCATCGCGCCCTTAATATCACCGATCTTCGCCTTTTACGTCAAGCAATCGTTCGATAAATCAAAGATACACGTGATTACCAAAAAAGTTACTATATTGTATAAAATTTTTAAGATACATCTTTTCCTCCACGGTGTTCCTAGGAACGCGTGGAATTTATTTCACGTCTCGTATAACTTCGTAAGAGCTTGGCGTACGTAGACTATGCCGGACGCGTGGCCAGCTGATGGCTAAACTAGGGAGTTATTTTTATCAACTCGACGCGAACAACCAGCGCATTTCTCTTTTAAAAAAGTAGGTTTACAAGTGGATATTTAGATGTTGTACATCCGATCGTTCCATAACTCCGTCGAGGAAAGAATTTGAACGCCGAGTCGACGTTTGATTCATTTCTTCCGACGGCCAAAAATGGTTCGTAATAATTTCCGCGTTCTACTTAAAATACCCTTTCTCTTCTGCTCTTCCGATTGTGTTTCATTGTGAGTCATTTTCTTCGTTTTACTGGACGTTTTATCTTCCAACGAACGACCTTCCTCCTGATCAGATAGGGCCGAGGACGCAATTTCCTCGATTGTTACTTCCTGCAATGAGGCATTCTTCGTGAAAGGCGTTGAAGATGCGACGAACGAAGATGTAATATCTTCGTATGCAAAATCACACACGTTACTTCTAACGTCGTTCTCGGCTATAAAATCGATGTTATTCTGATCAGGATCATCGATACTTTCGATGCTTCGTATAAAACGTTCTTCCGTTTCTTCCCAGACCTCGATCTTTTCTTTGCTAACAGTTTCCGAAACATCTTCTTTCCTTTGCTCGGATTCTTCCATTTTCGTTTCAAGTTCCTCGATCATTCGGTAAAGTAAATTGATAGAAACTCTAGTCGCTTCGTTCGAGTTTTCAAGTTCCTTCTCTGGACGAGTGCACGTTGGATTCGTTGTGGTTTCGATAACAGCATCGTGCACTATTTGATGCACATCACCCTGACCCTGAGTCGCGTGCATTTCCACAAAATTGGCCGGCTCTGTTGCGTGTGAAACATTTTCGATGTTGCGTACAACGTATTTTACCTGTTTAATAAACTGAACGTTAGAAACAACCACTTTGAGAATAATTATTTTCTTATCGCAAAGCCCAAAATTATTTGCACTTTCAACAACGCTATTTCTATTTACTTGTTTTTCTAATTTCGATATGTGGTATGGCACGGAAGTAGAATCTCCGATTTGCAGATTACGCAAACCACGCACCATCTTCTCTATTAATTCCGAGGTTTCCGGTTCGTTGCGATCTATGCTCAAACGATCTTGTATTTGCGGCATTGTTCGTGTGGTCTGCGATTGATTGCCAGCAGATTCTTGTTGATGATCCAGCATTTGTAATTTTTCTGACAACATTATTGTTCAATAATTTCAGTTTGTTAAAGTTAATTCTTCTAATAATATTTTCTGCTAATAATTAAAACAATGAGCTACAAGTTAAGCACGTTTATTCTAGCACGGAAAGGAAAAACAATTACTGAGACATAATATGAAACATTTTGCATATCCTATCTATATATTGGATGAAATAAAATTTAATCAAATACTGCCTGTATAAAATGATAATTGCTTACGGTCACTTGTATCAACCACGTCAAAAGCTTCCAACATTATCTTGTCGATTAAACTTCTTGCAAAGGCTTCGACCATAATTTGAGGCATTATCAACTCGACAGAGAACTGAAATCGTAGCTGTCGGAAATGATCGTCAGATTTTCTATACGCATGGCAAATATGTATGCACTTGAATTTTGCTAGGTGTGGTTTACGTTTATTTTTATTTTTTAATTTTACTCTTTATTTGTTTAACGTTTATTTGGTAAATTGATTAATAATAAGTTCAAACATGAGTCAAGTACGAAATTTGTATAGGGTTACCGACACCCTAAAGTGAACTTATAAAATGTTTGCTCGTGTTCTGGAAAATGTCAGAAGACGCTGAACGTTTATTTTCATTTTAGTACCAAAACAGCAAGGTGTTGCCCGCTTAATTCGTAGAATGATCTTTTTTACTAAGTATTTCATTAAATTAAATGTATAAGGCAATATTAATCATTTATCAATAGACTTTATCTTTAAAACTTAAAAATGCTGTTTGTATTACAATAGAATTGCCGATGTAACCTCAACTTTGAACTGAATCGGATTAAAGTACTACAAAATAAATATACACTCGCTTATCAAGCTTTTCAAAGGAAAATTCATACATATTACTTGAATTTTTGTCAAATTTACGTGCAATGAAAATCATAAAATGGATTGTATTATTAACTATAACGTAAAAAGGATATACCAATCTTTTACAAGTCAAAGTAGCGATAACACCACAACCCGCTAGTATCGAGAAACGAACGTGTCCATAAAAGATGGATCAAAATAAGTACATAGAAGTACGAATCTTCGAACCTGTTGCGGAAACTCCAACTTTCGACGCTGCTCACAAATATTCCATAAAAACTCTGAACACAATTCACGAATGCGATAGTTTAAAGGTTGCCCAGTCTTACATTCAAAATAACAATTTGTACATGCAAAGGAACATTCCGTATTCCACGAACTTGAAGTCAAACGTCAGAAGCTTTCCATCTTCTAAACAAAGGGTAGATTCGCTTAGAAACGCGGACAGACCTTTCGATATCGATTTGCTCTTAAGATATTACGCGTGTAATTCCGATATGGAAAAGTCGATAAACAAAGTTTTTGGCAAAATGAATGATCACGTTTGCAAAGACACAGATCATGTTGGCCCGTTAGTCGAATTGGGTGCTATCTACAAAATTTGTAACTCGTTGGAAGAATCGTCTTCTAAAAGTTCTTTATCATCCATGTCTCAATTTCGCGATATCATAGTCAAGCTGCAATCTTTGATACGCCGATGTAACAAGGAAACATTAGGAGAAATTCTGTCGAACGATCCGTCGATGAAAATCTGCGAATATTGTGGAGTGATAAGCTGCACGAAACCACCAAATATTTCTGTCGAATCGCGAACATCACCACCTAACACGTCCTACTTTTTAAATACGCAAATGTTTTCAGACGTAACCAATGGTGGCGACGATGACTCGAGAACTTATCGACAAATAAGGAGAATTAATCCCAAAAAGGAACAAAAAACGAAACGCGTTGAAAAATACCGCAGTATGCAAAAGAATGGAAATCGTTCGATTTGCAAAGAGCAAATGGATAGTGGAAAAACTTATGACTCGAGGGAGGCAAATCTAACCAGGAAACGAGAAAATAATTTCCACATAAATGCTCTTCAATGCATTGAAACCATGGTAGCTGAACGCGAACACGATAACACGATTCAAGAAACGCGTTCTGCTCATAACGCGATAAACACTAGAATATTAGAAACAAGTAAAACAGAGTTACACAATCGCCTTAAAAGTTCGCAAATAGAAAAGCCATCACCTATCAAAAAAATCGTTAAGGCAACGATTAAAAATCAACTACAAGCAGAAATTAACTCTAACTTCGAGGAAAAGGATAAAACTGAAAGCGATATCACTGCCGATTTTACAAATAATTCTTTGTACGGTAGATATTTCAATTCTGTAGATTATAAAGAAAAGTCCATACCGAAAAATAAACTAGACGAATGGCAAACGTCGGACAAAAATCAGCTAACTTTCAATGAGTGTAATGAGAAGGTTCTGAGAGACATTCTGTATGAACAACCGAAATCCCGTATTAATGACTCGGTATCGCAAAATTATACATCTTTAAATAGCAGACAAAGCACAGAGAGTAAACAGAACCAATCAAACAACGTCATGAACGACATAACTTCGTCTGCTAATGAAGTGACGTACTTGGCACGAGAGCGTCCCGAATCAATAGATAGAAGGAAGAAAGAATTAGTTTCGCAATTAGATGAAAGAACATACGTACATTCTAGACAATCTACAGATAGACACAGTTTCGTTTTACACAATGAACGGAATTACAACCCGTGTTTAAATTCAGAATTTTTAATACTCGACAAATTGATGCCATCGAATCAGATCGAAAGAAATAGCGAGAAAAGCCCAAGAATCTCCTGCATCGATTCTCAAAAATATTTAAAACATCCCAAACGCGTCGATCCTATTAAAAATACGAAACAGTTTAGAAGTCTGGCGTGTTTAATAGAAGATGATTCGTTAGAAAATTGTATTACAGCATCTCGTATGTTGATACAGACTAATGAAAGTAATACTACAATTGTTAGTTCTTCGTCTGCTGAGAACATGATACGTGAATGGGTAAAAGTTCCCCAAAGTACCAATTGTATTCAAGATGAAACGTATAAAAGTTCGGATACTTTGAAACCTTCTACGGTTGTGTTAAACGTAGACTCTCATGCATTCTGGGCTAAGGAAAAATCAGTTCATTGTACAGAGACCTCTATCGAAGGACAACATAATCCAGAAGATTGCAGTGCGAAGAAAACGTACAAATCATCGTCGAAGAATAAAACCAAACACCATCATTCGAATAAACGGACTATATCAAGTATAATCAGTGGTAGTTTCAAGCTGTGGAATAGTAAAGACTCGATAAAAGATAAAATAAACACATCAAAACATATTGACATACACGGAAGCGAGAAACGTTTTAGGAAGCACTTATTCGATTCCTTTAAAAGTCTTAAGTCCATAAAATCCATGAAATCCAAAGAGTTAGGTGGAAGTACTAAATCGTCAGGTTCTGTTGGAAATAATTTATTACCTAATCTCCCTCCAAGTATTACACGACGAATCATTTACAACGAATCGTCGTTAAGAAATCTGATAGGTGACGATAAAAAGTACACAAACAATATGAAGGATATATTGTTGCTTTATCGGAAAGTTCTCGAAAGTACAGAAGAAATGGATTGGCAAAGCTTTCAACGATTTGTCGAAGATTTACATCCTAACAAAAGAAATCTTTGGCGCGATATTTGTAAAATCATTAACAGTAAAGTGAAAAGAATAACCGACGAAAACGACGGCAGTGCGGAAATATATATAGAAATCACCTCTACTCCCTTGGAAGAGGCGAAGCACGAAAGAAGAAAGCGCAGCAACGAGATCGTGTTCGAGATGGACATAACACTCGCAGACGTCGAGAGGTGTCTCAGTAGGAGGCAGCTACTATCCACGGAGAAAGAGCAGCTTGACACCCTTAAGAGAGCTAGTGAAGTTATTAAAGTTCGAAATGATGACGTTTGTGATATTGAAGTAGCCTCTAATCAAGCTGAATAAGCAGTCTTGCATGCTTTCAATTTCGCTTCTACGTAATACGATTACCATCTCCTTCACATTTCCCTCGCCGTTTCTTTCGTACTTCATTTTTGTTCTTTTTTGCATGCAATTTCCGTAACTCTACTTTTTATAAGTTTCTACCAAACCCTTAACAACCCTGAATAAAATTTGAAATATAAGAAATTATACGACTCGCGTGCTCTATTTTCTTAGTATTAGAGCCCCTAAAATTCGATGAAACAATAATGTTCCAAGATGCACAATACTTGCAACGGATTGCTACGTAATTGATTTTAGGTGTAGCGTACCGAAAAGCTAGATCGGTTGATCTCACAGTAAAAGATTTGGTTGATGCAAGGTAGACTAGGTGGGTAAATGGGTTGGTAGGGGAACCGTGTGGAAAGGGTGGGTCGCCCCTGGTAAAGTAGGGGTGGTCCAGCAAGCAGATTCCTGGGCTGATCGATGGAACGACCGGCGCATTGGATTTTCCAAGAGTAGCGCGCGCATTCTCATCCTTTCCAACAGCATTACATCCACCGTGTCTTTCAGTTACTCACGATCCTGCCGTGGTGGTGCATCCACCTTTCGGTGAGTGCATACCTGCTAACGAGAGAACGATGCAACTGTGTCACTAGGCCGTATGGCACGTGATCCTGTCCTTGCACGGTGCTGCTCCTCTTTACATCCGTGGCGATGTCCAATGATCGCGACGTATCGGAAATGTACTCCTTGAATTTTCGAGAGAACGTGCATAGTGTGTGATCTACTTCTTCCACGAAATTGTTCTCGTTCTCGTTCGATTTCAACTCCCCCATTGCTCTCGACCGTAAACGTAAGTAGGTATCTACGTAGCAACGCTTCACGTCCAAATAGATGAAAAATAGATCGTTGCGATATTTAGAGAGAAATTGATTTATGGGATGACAGGGTGAGCCTAAGTGTGTTTATCGTAACACAAAAAGACCGGCTGATGTCGCTAGGAAGTGAACGGAAGGATATTTGCTATTGTCAGGTGAGACACGTGGTGTTCAGATCCTATAGTAGATTGATACTACTCTATCGAATACCCGATAGATTTCTTTTTCCTTCTTTTGCTTCTCTGTGTAACGCAAGTGTTCAAATGATTTTAGACGTTTTCACTGAAAACATGCATAAACGTCGGTCCGTCGATGGGAATGTACAGGAACAGGCTTTGCCCATTCCAGTTCAGATGTTCCTTTGGCGACAGTTGAGGTACAATATTCTTCTACGCAAATCGATCTAATTTATCGATGATCAATTCTCTCTTTCAAAAGAAATTCATAAATTTAAATAGCACTAACAACGATGTCCAATATTTCTTGCAAAAGATACGTATTGTAGTTAAAATGTGTTTTGATGAATCAGAAGTTTTTAACGAGCAACGTAGCGTTTAAATTATTGCGTAGCATATACAAATTATGTAAAAACGTAAAGTATTATGCAGATCGTATAATCTTATTTTCACCCGACTTATTAATTTTTGTCATTCATTTGTAATGTATAGTATACTATATCATATATTGCATAAAATACAATACACTATAATTTGCATATTGCAGGCCATTCATACGTGCGAAACTCGGCAAGGTTCACGAAGCATCTTGCACGGTAAAAATTCATACCTTCACTTTTATACATGCCCTTTCTATAAATGAGGTTGTTGAAGAAAGCAAATGATGTAAATGAATATATATATGCCAGCGAATGTGTGCGCGCGTGCGTGCGTGCGTATGTGTGTGTGCGTGCGTGCGCGCGCATGTGTGTATAAAATAACATTACAAAAGAATCACGATGTTTACGAATTTTGTTTGTGAATTAATTTTAAAGCAAGAAATCCCAAGAAATTTTATATGATTCATATGATTACGATGTCTTAGAACACGAGACATGATGTTTCTGACATATTCGTCCACAGATTCGAATTAAAGAACTTCCAACTTGTAGATATGCTTTTGTTCCATTACCAAAGGGGGAAACGAAATATTGTTTTATCCGAATTTTTCGCTTTCGTAATTGTCCTCGATAAATTTGTTGTGCTTTTTGTTAGAGGTTTGCCTTATGTGTACAGAGAAGGTGAAAATTGAATAAATTTGAATTCTTTTTTCTTAATTCCAATGTAATTTTGCAAATACAAAGTTAATATAAAGGTCAGTGTATTTCTAAAGCCGTGCTAATCAAAGTTCAGACAACCAGAAAATACGTTCTATGAGATTAGCATTACAAATTTATCCCGATAATAAATATATGAATAATAATATATTCAAACGAATAAAATCGCTTTTTATATCTGACTTGTTGTGAAGAAATTTTTAACTTGAAACTAATGATAAGAGGAGAATTTCTTACATGAATTCATTATATTAATAAAACTTTTATATTCACTGTCTTTATCACGTATCTCTTTCCAATTTAAAATATTTATAATCAAATGCAAGAATTACATGCGAAATAAATAAACTCGTACCAACTTGCTCCAAAATATTTTAAACGGAGAAAGGTTTATTAACTGTAATCTAGATAACTAATTTGCGCTATGTTCTCCAAAAGATTTTATTCAAGCTTTTTTGTACTCATGGAATCCGAAGCTTTGATATTATAGATTAAATAAATAATTACAAAACAGAATATATAAATATGAAATTGAAGTTATGGAAGAATATCGCAGGATTTCATGCTGTGCAAAATCCTTATCAACCATATCCTGTCAGCTTTTTGTTTTCCAATACCTACCCGACTACCTGCACTAACAATGTAACCTCCTCTACGCTGCCGCCTCCACGTGTCACCTGCAGTTCTGTCAACACGCGCCAGGCCATCATGTAAGTTCGCTAAGCCTGATACCTGCCTGCTCCCATGTTTGCCAACCTATTTGTGCAATTATATACTCTCTAATTATTCTGGTTCAATTACTAAAGAGAATTCACTATTTATAAAAACTATACTATCTATTTATTCCTTTATTGCATGTTTCTTTTTTATAAATACGAATGTTTGCTTTATTTGCAATACCAAATACCTTTTTTAATATTTAGTCCAACTATCTCTGTTATATATTTTTGCGTAGATTATTTTTATAGCTCAACTTCAAACTATATCTTGTATATATTGTAATATTACCTTTCTTTCGCCTGCGGTTATTATCAAAATCAAGTGGACGTAGTCTCTAATTAATAAATTAATTGGTACATTGTAAGTTGATACGCTTCGTTATTTTTGTCGACGAGTTTTGGTATGAAAGTTTAAATACCGATTGTTGTGAAATTTTTACATTTTCTCAACAACACGCGTTCAGTGACGAGTAGTGGGTTTGTATAGTAGAAAAGATATCTCTCTTGGGAAACTGTAAGCACTGATTTTTCTGAATGACACACATATAATTTCGTTACTTATGTGATGCAATGACGTACAATTTTTAATTTGCATCATCTACTTTGCTTGTTGCATTCGTATTCTTTTCGTCTTATTCATTCTTCTCATTGTTTTACAACTTTTCAAATTTTTTTGCAATATGTTCAGAGGAATAAGTTATTAATCATGATCGTGTGTTTCTTAATGCATATGTAGGAGACCAAGGAAGCTTGTACGGTTGGTATAAAAAGTATTTCAGTATAATACTTTCAATCGAAAATATTGAGTTCTGACTTTTCTTAAATATCGTCTTATACGTTTTCTGTAATTTAATTACTCGATGTCCAAACCATCAAGTTTTCTAACCGACTTTTAAATGATCGTTGGTAGTCTCTGGAGAAGGTGTTAGTTCAGAATCTTCACAATGATTTAAGACCCTCTTTGAGCCTGATACTGGGCACTGTGCCACGGTGGCGTTTGATCCAAACCGCTCTTCCCTATGTTCTCCATGCCACGGCCAATCTTTTGCACAATAGGTGAGTCGCCTACCTTTATGCTTCCTTTTTCAACAATATTTTCTCGCTTTTGCATTCCATTTTACGAGAATCGTTTTGGTTAACCATAAAGGAAGGATTTTCAAACTCTTGGAGCTATGGAAACAACTCTTCTTTACATTCTGCATTGGATACTTCTCGACGCTGCTGAAGAATGTGCCGAGACAGATGCCGACCCAGGAAATCCCTTTTACTATTTATTTTCTATACCTACTATGAGCGTAAGTGATTGGCATTGAATGAAAGAAAATAATAATTTAATAGTTTCTCGTATCTTTGTTTCTTACAGCTGTTCGTCTATCTTTTTGCGCCGCTGTGTAATCATCTGAAAGATATTGACTTTAAAGCAAATTTGCGTTTGGAGAATGGTTTAAAGATATGGTCAGCTATGTACGAATGTCGTCACCCAGATACACCTTGCTTCACTACTCACTGTCGAATTAAACCACAGGCTTTATGGAGTCGGTCTTTCAAGTATTACAAGCAACATCAAATGTCAGATGATGTGTTTGTCGGAGGAAGTAAGTGAATCCATTTTATAGTATTTCGCATAGCACGAGATACAATAATATATATAATAATAATGTACATAATAATATATATTCAATAATAATTCAATAATATATATTGTCGAAAATATTTCTTAGATATGGAAAGTCCACCGAGTCAATCTGTTAGTGCGTTTTCTGATCAAAGTGGAGACAACAAGGCTTCAACGAAACAGCCGGACGATGATGTAAGTATAAAACATTGTTCTAGTATCAAAATTATGGTACTCAATTATGATTTGTATTGTTTTCAGAACATTTGGGTATCGTCGCCAAAGGACACCATTTTTCCAGAAACCATCCCCGAGGAGGGCTCTGGTGCCGAAGATGAACACGTAGTGAGTATCTAGAATAAGCAGCTTCCCCTTAATTTCACTTTGATCGATAAAATAATAGAATGAACGTATCAGGTGATCTTCAGGTTACCGTCCCTCAGCGAATCGGAAAAAGCACTAGACGGGGTAAGGAAGATTTCAAATTCTATTATTTCGATAAAACGCTAATTATTCGGACACAATAATATTAGTGCTCTGGCATTGAAAATTTACAGTAACGATGTCTAAATACACGATTCGTGCATTATTATTTCAGGGAGAAGCCAGTATCTTTCATGTAGCTATGGGCACGGCAACTGATTTCTCAAAATTAACGATAGAACAGGTTACAGCAATTTCGGCATTGGATACTTGCAGACAATATCAGGAGAGATCAACGATCATAGGGTTAGACAATTTTTAGAAATAGGTTTATTATCATTGAAGTTTCACTATGGTATAAGGATTCGTTTCTTAGAGATATGGAGAAAGAAAAAGAGGATCACCTTCATAAAACAGAAAAAGAAACGCAAGACACGTCGAGAATGAAAGATTCTGTGCAGCAACGAGGTCCTACCGATTCAAGTGGTGTAGGGTTAACAAGTAGTTGTGCTGCTATCGATGGAGACGTTCGAGCCGCTACTTTCCTTGATGTAGCTGTGCTTAGGTGCCTTTTTGTTCCTCAATGGCAGGAAGAAGGTGTATATTGGGCTCTACAATTTTTATACTATAGGTAATTATTTACCGAAGCGCTTTGCATATTTAGAATTACGTTATATAAAAAAATTGTCTATACAGATTACGTATGATTAACGAAGAAACATCAGTACAACAGATGCCACGTCGCCGTAGTAATTCTTTACCCATACCTAAGATAGAAGTGTCGATTTATCAAAGTCCAGAAAGTAAAAAGAAAGATGTGTCGAAGGATTTTATGGAAGTACCAGAAGTTCGAGACGTCACTTTGTTAACTGGTACATGGAAATATTTCTTAGTTTTCTTCTGAAATTTTGAACCTTGTGCTTCTGTTTCACCTATCACAGGTCATGATGGTGATACAAGTCATACAAGACGAGCCAGCGAGAAATCAAAGAAAAGAATGAAAATGGCTGACCTGAAAGCATTTGTCGAAACAAAATTGCTATCAAAATCTGAAAAAGCGCTTGAAAAAATTGGTCAAGATGATTCGAAGATGCTATTCGATCAGGTAATAAATTAAACAAAATTCTCCATCATGAACTCTACCGAAGACAATAATAGCAATCAATCTTATTTCTAGGACAGCCATAGAAGCCTCGACACGGGGGATGATAATTTAACAAGACCTACTTCAACAGCTTCGAAAATCTTTGAAGCGAAGGACGTTGATCGTATAAAACATCCAACGAATTTAATAAAAGGAAAAAGCATGCCAAGTTTAAGGTACGCAGTACAGGTTGCAAGTAAAACTAAACATATAACGAAATATTCAGTTTTACAAAAACTTCTTCTCTTCGACTATAAGTTTTTCTTCTTGTTCATTCGTACTCACATACACCGATATTAAATTTCTTATCTTATAGCATAATACTGCAGTTTCAAATTTCTTACGAATCTTTGTTTTAACATTTTTAATTAATTTCAACCTTCTACCTAATAATTTATATGTATGTGCGTACGTATGAATTTTTAGTTAAGTTGTCGGTAATTTAAGCAATCAAATTAAGCAACTGTTTTATGCTACAAGGAACAAGCATTTTTTAGATAAACAATTTTTCTCTTTGAACGTAGATTATAATCAGTGTTGGGTAGCATATCGTGTACATATTGACTTCTAATATCAAGTCTACACAAAAAATGGCATCTATCTTTTAATTAGTTGCTAAAAGTTTACTGTCTAAACATATTTTACTTATCTATCGTATATTTATCGGACTTGTAGATTTACGATAGAAGCATTAATTTATTGATATAGATGCTGATATTTTAGATAGATGCCAGTTTTATTTTTTATTTACAATAGTTTCTAATATTCGTAGGCGAAGTAATGTATTACGCTTATTTTCATTATTTCTTGTAATTATTACTGGC
The DNA here is from genome assembly GCA_014737395.1 of Bombus waltoni. Classification (NCBI taxonomy): domain Eukaryota; kingdom Metazoa; phylum Arthropoda; class Insecta; order Hymenoptera; family Apidae; genus Bombus; species Bombus waltoni. Next base: position 1,014,070 of record JACXII010000046.1, on the reverse strand, counting down.
ACGATCATAAATCACAATAGAATTAGAATAAATTAGCAGTTTATTAATTTTATATATACCATTATTGTCGATATAGGTATTATTGTTATATAATATTTCATCTTCTAAGCATACTTTGAAATTTAATTTCCAGGCATCTCTTTTTCTAATTTCTAATAAAATTTTCGATTAAAACATTTCTTTAGAAAGTTGCAAATGCATCCTTTTTAGCTTGTATTTCAGCAGCTATTTCAAGTCATAGATTTCGGAAAGAATAGTTCATGTTTTACCCAACACTGACAATTATTTTTCAACTATACCTAAATTCTTATAGATTATCCCAAAACTATGTTATACTAATGAATACGCAGATTCTTCGTGATGGTACAAATCGAAAAATCATTGTGCAGGATATTAAAAAATTTAGCTCAAAAAAAGACTTTACGAAACTTCGATTTTTAGCCGCATAAAGAGTTTGCCTACCTTCATTCGTAACACAGTTTTGTTTATTCTGCATAACTTGATAAGTCCTTGGTTAAAACTTATGCGTAATGTGTTTCTCTGTGTGTCTCTCTCTTCTCTCTCTCGTTCGCCTTTTCACCCCCGAACTCGTACTCAGCTGCTTGATTAACGAGCTGACCGCGGGAGGGTAAGTCATCAACGTCACTCGGAGGAAGTTCCGTACTGCAGCTCGGTTTACACGCTTCTTTTACGAGCTTCCTGCTTCCGGTAGGGCGCACAATTATCCTTTAAACACACACCACGCCCTAGCCACCTCGGCACGTTAGCCAGAAACAACGGATACCGTAAACACGCCATTTCTCGCGCTTATTTTTCAAACTTATCCTTCATAAGGAACAACAATTACGATATTAAGAACCACCAATCGATCATATGTCTTACGCCCACTTACTGGCTGCAACTTTCTAGGATACTTGATTGCTAGCCACGTTTAAACATTATACGTAATTTTTAGCGTGAAAGTTTACAATATGAATAGATACAGGTCGTACATTTTAAGCGCGCTTCAATCGAATATATTCCAATTACGTTGATACATAAAATAATCAATGCTTTGTACAACAATTCATTCGAAATCGCCTTTATCTGTTTTATAATTTTTTTCATTGCATGACTAAAGAATAATACATCGTTCATAACTTTTTTACTCTTGACTATTTAGTCCTATTTTGTTATATACGCGTAGAATTTTACCAAAACTTTGTTCACTGATTATAGAATATTCTACATACGACGTTTACTACTGAATCTAGAATAAGTTCATCAGTAGCTTAGATTTTTTGAACTACGTTCTATTTGCTACTAGAAATTGTGCAAGTGTATATGTTTCGGACCTTATAATATAGTTGAAGATTCAATTTGTGATACAACCGATGAGAAGATATATACATATACATTTCCTATATATATCATTAATACTATTCTGTTATTATTATTATCCACGTTAAATTTTAAGACAACTTTTATTTCTTACCTTTAAATTTTTATTTCGAAGAAGTCACTCTTCTCACTGGCTGTATCACGAGTCCCATTGCACATTGTACACGAAGGTACGATCTCTTCCTTGGCAAATTACTCCATATTCTTCGATCACATATATTTAACTCACAAAAGCATTCAATTTCACAATATCAAGATCGGGAAAACGTACACAGTAAAATATGGTTAAGGAACACATCGAGCATGCAACGTGGAATGGCAAACGCACTGAAGTAGATAAGAACCTTAGAGTTCAGACCGTAGTGCTTGGCTAGGACTCACAGTGTCCGATGGCATGGAGAGAGTTGATAGAAACATCTACTGTGTCCCGTTTCTGATCTATCGTATTTTGTAGGTACGTCGGTGATACCCGTATCGAGAGGAAACAAAGTCGATTTTATAGTCAATCGTACACCGCGCCCAACCCTATCATCACTGTCACAGAACATACGCCTACTCCATCCCCAGATTACATGAAGCGACAGGTAAGAAACATTATAGCTTACACTAAATTTGTATACTTATCGTGATCGTAAATATTTTATTACCATTATTTTATTATTTTTGTAGTTTATACCAAATTATAATTACATATATATTATTATGGTGTCCCTTATAGGGTTCAATCGATAGTCAATTAGATGCTATCAGTATGCACGGTAGCCGTTTAGATTCTGAAAGAAAACCCAGTCTTACACGGTCGCAAACAGATTCTAATATTACTTACGCCAGCGACGAAATACCGGAAGCACCTGGCTCTTGTTGTTACATTACCAAAGAAGGCGATATCGATTTGCAAGTTGTTTTAAAAGTTGGTACTGTTTTATTACACAGTGCAGCTTTGTTTTTATCAAATGTATTTTGCAAGGATTACTTACTGATCGCACATTTAATTTTTTACTAGGCCATACATTCAGTCGCCTTGAGGGATAGCAATTGTTGCACCTTGCGAGTGTGTGAGAATATATTAAATTTAGTGGAGCTTCTAATAGATATGGGAGTGATGAAGCAGTGTCTTCGTGACGAAATTACGGGTAGCATAGCTGGTGAATACAAAATGTCTTGTAGTATACATACATTACATTTACATAAGCTTTTTTTACAATCTTTTATATTATTTCATTTCTTTATCGAATACTTTGTCAGAATCTGCAACGGCAGCCGAAAAAACGGAAACGGGAAAGAAGAAAGATTCTCCTGAGAACGCGCAAGATTACCGACAAGATCTTTCGGAGGAGTCCAAATTTTCATCTCACAATCTATTGATGAATTGCGTGATCAGAGTACTGAAACATTTAGGCTGTCCACACGGCTGCTCGGAAAGAATACGTGGACCGCAGACGGATTTCTGTCGATCTCAGGGACAAACGATTCTCAGCAAATTGCATCGAGCCAGTTCGAAGCAATTTTCTCGGTTCCTGAGAACAATGATGCGGGAACAACCGATATCGGAGATTTTGGAATTCTTTCACGCATTCGTTGGATTCTGCGTGGATCCAAGTTCGTTATTATCTCCACTTAGTGAGTAAATCGAGAGGAACGAACAGTGGCACGGTGCACGCTTCCGATATTTCATTCTGTTGCAAAAATGCTTATAAAATGCCGATTATAATTAATGTAAAGCTTCAAATTTTTTTCAAACGCAATTAAAACAGATTCGACGTGTCTTCTATGTTGCAATATTTTTGCAATATTTTATATACGCATTGTATTGATTATTTTGTTACTCTTGATTTTCAATATTAGCAAGAATTTAACTTGATAGCAAAGACTTAGGATATTTTGTGGTTGATAGATCAGAAACGAGGATCCAGCAAATCACCAGAAGTCGGCTCGCAAGGAGGATACGCGACGAATTTTGGTGCTAATTTTATGGGAACTACCGGAGCTGGTGGAGGTACTGGTAATTCCTCTGCGACAGCTGCTACCGGTACGGTAGCTGCAACAACTAGCGGAACTGCAGCAGGATCGTATGGGCTTAGTAGTCACGGTGGTCGTGGCATAGAAGGCCACATTTTCAATTACATTTTCAAAGCCCTGGTTACGCGATTCATAAAATCACTCAAGGAGCTAAAGTCGCAAGAAAACGTAAGTTTGTACTGCGATCTTCGGCAATTTATGTCATACGTTAAAGAAGTCCATGGAGGTGCTTTTCGCCGTGTCGCTCTAAGTGGAATATTAGACTCTGCCGATCGACCTAACAAGCGATGTAACAGCAATGTTCAAACTACCCGTGTTATTAGGTAAAGAAAACTGCGAATATATTTTCTGAAACACGTGGAAAGATATTAGAAAAATAATATAAAATGAAAATGTGTGAACATTTTCAGGCATATACATCAATCTGATTTAGAGGTACACGCAGATATCGGCGGGGATACTTGTTACACCGTGGACGATAGAGGTACCAGGAAATTTCTTTTCAAAAAACGGAGTACATCTTCAACTTGCGCAGTATGTACACCGACATAAATATATTATTATATTATCACTGATTCTTCATTTTGATAATGTAGTTTACATTTATACAGAGTCTTCTTGAAACGGAACTAAGCGAAGAGAATGCAAAGATTAGTCAAAGTCCTCTGGGAAATTTGAGGAAAAAGCATCACATACTTACTCCACGACAAAGTGAACGTAATTTAGGAATAGAATCGTTGAGTTCTGGGAAAATTCGAAAATCTACTCGCTTTCAAATCGGTGGTATAGGTAGAAATTATTAAAGTTTCTAATTTCTACTATTAATAAAGCAATAAAAACTGACTACGTACAAAATTATTATGAATATATAAAATTTCAGTTAATTGGTTTCGAAGGGAATACGGTAGAACTGATTCTACTGATAGTCACGAAAGTAGCGAATCTCCAACAGACGGTAGTTTCGTTAGGCAATCCAGTTTCCATTATGGCTATTATCGTAGTGGATCTAGGTCGGGACGTGGGTGAGTCCACTTTCATAAAGAACTACAAACTCGATCAGATTCGAAAATTTCTTTCTATGTGCATACATATACAGAATACTTTAGAACTAGAGATTTATAACGCAGGAAATACTATGGAAGGCTATTAAATTTTATTTTACTTTTTAGTATTAGTTTTTAATATAAAATTTTAAGGTTTCATTGTTATTACAAACATTCTATTACATAGTGTTGGCCTGACTTTGCAAAAAGCAAAACGTCGAATGGAAGATCAGTTGAATAAAATTGGTTTCGGAAAGAGTAAGAAAAAGGAAAGTCTAGAAGAGGTACCAGGAAGCTGTAAGTGATCGACAAATTGTTTCGCAATTTTCTATCGTGTTTTCAAATTTAGCTAAAATACGATTTTACTGCAAATAGATTTCAGCAGAAGGAATTCTATGGAATTTGGTGAAGCTTCTAGGGAATCTGAATTCGTAGTGTTGAAAGAGAGAAGGCTGGTACCCCGTAGTGCCGTCTACGATGGAATGCTAAGATTCTCATTCTTATTGGAAACATGCCAACCGGGTTCGGTTCCTGATCACTATCTTATGGCGGCAATCTTAGATCTTGTAAAAATATTTTATTTTTCACAATATTAAATCAATCTCAAACTTTAATTGTCGAAGAAATCGCTGATTTTTTATAAATTCGAAGTAATTAACATTGAGGAAATCGCCATATATGTATTTTTCTGTAGCCTTATGCCCCAGTGGTCGCACGAGCTTCTTTGTTATTGGAATGTGCCCATTTTGTTCATCAGTGTAACAAAGGGCAATGGCCAACCTGGATGAAAGTAAACTCTCCTCTGTTTCGTCCATCGGTTCCCATTAATAATCGAAATGCATCTACAGTGCTGTCCAAAATTCACATATTGCAACGTACTGCTGGAAAATTATTTTATCAATGGGCAGAGGTACTTGATAAGTATTGATATTCACACAGGAGAAACAAATCTCTATGAAGATGAATACATTCGATAATACGCGTGTTTAACAGGCTCTTGGAACAAGATTAGAAGAATTGCTGCTGGAGGACAAGCAAAACGCCGATCAAATGATCGCAATTGTATCTGATGAAAATAAACAAAGAGATTTAATTATCGAAGACGAGGAGGAAGATTTCCTCGACGAAGGTACTTTTATACATAACCTTAAGATACAATTACAAAAGAATTAACTTGAATAAGTAAGTAAGGATGTTCATCGTTGTTTCAGCTAGCATAAATGGCTACGGATCACAATGTCCAATGGCGTTACGCCTTACAGCTTGTATTCTACTCCTGGAAGTGACAGCGTTTCTAAGAGAAACTTACCAAACCTTGCCGAAATTTAATAAACTTCTAACAAAAGAACGACCACCTCCTTGGGAAAGAATGTACAGCAGAGAGGCAAATCGACGATGGAGCATGGCACTTTCCTCGATGGGCCATTCACAAACGTCGGCTCAAAGTCTTCAATCGATCGTAGGTGATCGTGAAATAGCTCGTAAGTATAACAAAATCCTGTCCTATTTATGCTTCGTTTCTTTTAATCTAACTCTTCCAAATTACATTTTAAGCGGAACGCAAGATCAGTTTCGTGCTTTACGAACCTGATAATGAGTCAGAAGGTAGTAGCAAATCAACTGTTACGATCCAAGGAGATGATTTTCAAGGTAATGAGAAAGACAAGTCCAAACGAGTGCAGCCACCTCAAAATCGACCGTTTCTACTTCGTCGTGGGACAGCGGAAAATGCAACTGGTTCTTTTAAAAAACGAAGTTTGAAACTCAGACGTAGTACCAAAGAAGGCAAAGATGCTGAATGTGAGGCTTGTAAGTATACTCTGAAAATATGTTCTAATCTTTATAAATGCGGGTGTGTTCGATAAAAATATTAATCTTTGTTAGATACGGTAAAACGGACAGATTCGATACAGTCGAAGAGAAAAGTGAGTTCACTGTCAGATAAAAGCGACACCTCCGAGCCTGGTTTCGGAGGCGAAGTCAGCGGAGAAGAATCTCCTGGAATTCCCGTCGACGATCAACTACCGGAGAGCCCCAGCGACAGCAACGAAACGGACGAAACGAATAAAAATTTCCCTTGGATGAAAGTCTTGATACAGTTCACCAATTCGTTCAACTTTTATTGCTCTCATCAGAACTTTTGTCATCCGTATTGTCACCGGCGTCAAATGCGGGCATGCAGCAGGTTGATGAAGTCTATAAGGAAAATTTATGGAGAAGAATTTGGTATCGTCAATGGCAAAAGAATGTTTGACTTTGATACAGATAAAAAGGAAGCGAGTAAAAAGGAGAAGCGCAGCCGGAAGGTTTCGGAACAAGCGAGTATTCAAGTGTCGCCTGTGCGTAGAAAGGATAGCGTAGGAAAAAAATACAAGTAATTCTTATACTATTTTCTATATAAAAACATAATTAAACATAAAATCCAAGTATTTCTATTTCTTAAACAGAATTGAGAAGAACATGGATGGATTTCAGTCGGGTAGACTGGCTCAACGAGATTCGTCAAAGGATTTGGCTGACCAAGATTCAGAGAAAGGGAAAGAATCTTCGAAAAAGTCTGCAGATCCTGATAAAGAAAATTCACCGATTCTGAAATATTTAAGAACTCAAGTGAAGGATATATTTCATGCACCGCTAGCTACTTTGGTGAAAGGTGCGGTAGTAATGACCGAGGAATTATTCGTGGACGTTCTACCCGTTGCGTGGGAACTTTTGTTAGAATCGAACCAAGAAGTTGCAGCTTCCGCCGCATCGCTTTTCATAGTCGCCGCTGTACGAGCTCCTAACCAAGCCAGCGAATTGATGCACCATGGTCTTCAACATAGTAGCACGAGCGTACGAATAAACGCGATATTAAGGTTTCAAGTATTATGGAAGCTACGATATCAAGTTTGGCCACGCATGGAAGAAAACGCTCACCTCACGTTCAAGGTTCCTCCACCTGGCATAGAGTTCACGTTACCCTCACCAAAAATCGGTATCGAGTCGTTGCCCGTCGTAGATCCACCTTGGATGCCACAGGTGAAAACAAAGGTGGAGGAAGTGACTATTAACCAGGAACATCATGTAAGCCTGAGATAAGCGTTGAAATTGTAGAACACTTTAGAATTAGAATTTTCAGTAGATTAAGTAGAATTTACTACAACTATTACTTAGAGGTCCCTGGTGACGGCAACGAAAACTCGTAAGAAGCAACAAACTGAACTCATAAAAAAGGCTTTGCAGGCACAAGACGACAAGAAACGCGAAGAAAGGGAAAACTTTTTGATCACTACCATACCGATTACCGTGCAAGCAGCATACGAGCCCAGCCCTGTCGGGGATGATCATGATGAAGGTAATACCAAGTATTTTCTCTAACCCTTAAAACTCGGTCAATCGCGATAGACGATCGCACTGAATTCCCGTTAACTGTGTAGGAAATATTGGGGACGAAGATGGTGGTGAAACTATACAAAGAAACACGTCTCATCATGGCCAATCTGCACCTTCGTTATTCCCTTCTTCCTTATGCTCTGCAATCGTACAAATAATTCATCTACTTGACGATGCCGCCGTTTCAGACGATGGAAGCGCTGTTTACGAAGTCGCGTATCAAGTAAGCGATTCACCAATTCATTAGTCGTATGGCAAATATTTCGAACAAAAAATATTGGATGATATTTTTAATTTTACTATAGGTAATTTGGAATTGTTTGGTAGAAGATAGTGCACTATTTCTGCGTTACGTTTTGGAACGTCTAACCAGAGACAAGCAGGAATTGATGTTTAAAATCTTGCGACATCTTATTCGGTTCGTGCCGAAGTTACCTCAACAGGCTGCTTTTGCTTTGTATAATTACATCATTGGATATGTTATGTTCTATGTACGTTCTCCGCACGAAGAAGGACAAAAATTGATTGGAACAGCACTTTCGATTCTATGGATGGTAAGTAAAATAAATATGATAAAATAAAATAAAATTCGAATCGAGGAGCTGTAAGAACGTTTGTTCTTTACAGGTTGTTCATAGCGTCCACGGAATAATGTTCAAAGATTTGAAGCAAATATTACGGAAGGAACAGTGTGATGCTTCGATTTTGTTGACCGCAAACGTCCCATCTGCGAAAAGAATCGTAGTTCATGGTCCTCAAGATCCAGACGCAGGAGGAATTCCCTCGCAGTTTCCGGTGCAGGAAGACACGCAATTTTGCCAGATACTGCAAGAATCTTTAGACTTTTTTGGTATCGAGGAGTCGAAACAACGAGAGTATTTCCTTGTTGACTACAAAACACGTTTGTACTAATCACATCTTTCTATAATTCTACCTCGTAATTTACGATTATTTTTTTTTCACGCTATTACAATTTTCATTCCAGATCAAATTCGCAATCCGTCATCATACGTTCGAGATTACTATTTCTTTAAAGGTAGATCGCAATTTTCGGAAATCGAATTGGTTCACATGAAACCAGAGGACGCATTCAACGCTTTGCAACGTCAAGAACTTGTTCACAAGTTCGTCGAAATCGGCAAAGTCTTGTTAACGTGGGCAATCTTGAAAAATGTCGACATGGTTGTCCAAAGAGTGGTCTTTCTTCACGAAGAACTAATGAAGCTACCTTCTTTCCCGAGAAGAGCACTGGAGGCGGATTTGGACTTGTACAAAGGCGGTGAGATTGGTAGAGTAAGTAAAGTCCTATTCTACTACGTTTAATGATACAGTCTGTATATACAATATACATGTGTACGTCATGGGAGAATTATATGGATTATGATTATTGTTTTCGTCAGGAGCTTCTTGGTCTAGACGTGATGCACAAATTTATGTGGGTCAAGCTGATTGCGAGGATGTTCGAAGCGATGGCAGGGAATTTTGCTTATTCAGGGGATATTCATCTGTTTCTAAACGTTTTAAACGGTGCAGTGATTCTGCACAGCGAAGATTCCTGCATTTTGCGTTACGTCGTAGCTACGTACATCAACGCCGCGCATAATTTCAAGAATATCTTCTCAACGAATGGCTATTTGCTAATTATGCCAACGTTGTTGCAATTGTATTCGACTCATCAGACGAATAAATTGGTGACAACTACCGTAGAGTACGCTGTTAAACAGTTTTATCTCATGAATCGAAAGCCGTTTATTCTTCAAATGTTTGGGAGCGTTTCCACCATATTGGACACGGATGAGACCAGCATTCATGGAGAAGCGCACAAGGTATATTGTACAATCGTATAATATAACCATTATTATTCGTCTAACTTTCAAAAATTGTTTAAAGGTTCCCTCAGCGTGTCTATTTAATTTATTATTGAGTCTGGAAACTCCATCACCGGATCCTTTGCACATAGATGAATTGGTTAAAGAAGAAAAACCTCTAAAAGCTATCGATTTTTGTTACCATGATGAGAACGAAATGGTTACCGTATTAGATTGCATATCTCTTTGCGTGATGGTAATAGCCTACGCTCCTGATTCCGTGAGAGGTCAACAAATGCTGGTAAGACAAATTTAACTAACTGTATTTGATATATTTGTTCTGTGAATATCCATGATTAACCTTCTCCAATTTAACAGACCATATTGGAAGCAATACTGCCTTGTTACGTTCAACAGATACAATCTCCGACTTATAACAAAGAAGGAAAAACCGAGAAAGAAATAATACATCAATTGGCCATAGCTGTGAAAACCTTAGTGAATAATTCCGAGGCACTCACAAAGTAAGCTTCGATTTTCGATAAAAAGTGTTAGTTTTTAAGTATACATATATCGATGCATCGAATTTTTTCAGATATTATAACGGACCGCAAAAGTCGAGCCCTGAACACAAGGGTTCTAGTCAAAGAAATTATGGCAAGGGTCCGTATTCGCCTGGTTTTGATTTCGAAGATGAAACTCACACTACCAAGTATATAGAACATTCTAGAGTTCGAACCTTCTACGATCGAGACAACGACGATGCCGAAAATTGTCATAAAAATGAGTTTCGACGACCACGTGATACGCTATTGAACATGGTAGGAGACTTTGTAGCTCGTTGTTCGACTCGTTTGGTAGAATTGAATAAGAAATCTCAGGATGGGAAGATGATCGAATTGTTGGACTCCAAATGCCATATAGTAAGTATTTCGTTTACGTTTCTACGCTTTACCAACATTCTACGTGTATATTACTTTTTGATAGAATAAAAATCCAGCTTTTTAACTAAAATCTTCATTAATTAGTCTTTCAACTACTTGGTAACTTATTTATTCCGTTGTTGTAGAATTTATCATGTTTGTTATTAACGTAAGAACCATATGACAAAATGAAATTGTAATATAATGATTCGTTAATAGCGATTAGCCGACATTGCGCATAGCCTGTTAAAAATATCTCCATACGATGCGACTACGATGGGTTGTCGCGGTTTAAGAAGATACATGAACGATATTTTACCTTCGACCGATTGGTCCAGTGACGATATGAGGCCTGCACTGACAAATATTTTAAGAAGACTAGACAAAACGTTTAGTAAGATACATAAAAAAGCTTCCATCAGGAGAAACACCGATTGGACTGCAGCGAGCGATCTTTTGAAAGGAGTTTACGAAACATTGGCCAAATGTCCTTACATCGCCCATTTCGCATATTTAAAAGCATTACTAACCACTTGTCAGGTATCGTGATTACTTTTATCGTATATCTTTATAGATATATTAAAAATAAATTCTAAATCGAATATTTATTACCACTCAAAGTGGCTAATAATAGATGACGTCGTCATTCAAGTGTAGTTTATTTACATATTTAAGTGATTATTACATAATTAAGTGATTTGTGCCTTATGAATTAGGTAATGAAGAATTAATAATAGTAACGCAGCAATAATAAGACGTTTAACATTTTATTAATTAGAAGCTTTAATTTATCTATAGTCGTTAATCATTGGAGATACCCCACCGGAGGATATGACATCAGCTTCCTCAGCCGCTTTAATGAGTAAAATACCTCCGCAACATTTTTGCTCGACGGTACTTCGACTGATAGCACTCTACGTTATATCTCTTGGAGAAGGATACCTACACGCTATGTTTGCAACTCAGACTCGAATCGAAAACATGCTTCTTAATTTATTAATACCATTGTTTCTACGCGTGGGAACTGGAAGAAAAGGTAATATTTCGGTAAAACTCTCGAAAATGCTAGAGACCGGAAAAGATGTTATTATGTTTCAGATGTACCAAAGCTGAGACAGTCGGATATAAATTTTGCTTTAACCGCGGTATTAAATACCTTATGGCCACCTACCACGAAGACTGTGCCAATAACTTCACAAAATTTAAAGACAACGACAGACATGAGAGCGGGTAGTTTAACATTTGCAGCAAGAGATTCAAAGACTTTAACTAAAACGCCGTTAACGTTGTATCAAGTTGCCTTTCTAGGTAAGCGATCGAATGACTTTTGAAAAACTTTTATACTAAATATCTACGATAATTATTTCATCCATCTTCTTCGCTTTCCTGTAGCCCTAAAAATAATGACGATATGCTTTGAAACGGAACTGAAAACGGAATGGCCAAAAATTTTACGCACAATGCGTTTGTTAAACAAACGAAACGAGGCTTCCACTTATCTCTGGAACTTTATAGAATTCGTAGTAACTCATCGAACCGCTTTGTACATTCAAATGCTACCGTTCATCGTTCATAAGATCGGTCAAGCACCCATTTCAGAGCACGAGAGAAATATGCAGACCACCATACGAGCAAAAATTAGCGGCGATACTAAAACAGTACCAAAGTCACGTGGTACTCTACTGGCTGATCTTATACATGAATTAAAGAACTTGAAAGAAGAAATAGAAGATCGGAAATTTGGTTAGTAGAACAAATTACGCGATACGATCTGGTCACTTTGATTTGTTGCCAATATAAGACTGGTTTATAGACGAAATGCAACCAGAATCGAAGAGGAGTGCCGCGGATATGCATACTGCGACCGAAGGGCAATCTCGTACACAGAGACTATCGTTAATCGATCTTTTAACCGGAGATCTTGGAACCAGGGGTCATATGAATCATCAGTCAAATTCAAGTAGTACCATTAAAACAACACAACCGAGTCAAGTATCGGCGCCACCAAATGGTATACAAACTGCACGTGGTACGTTTTTATCACTTATCACATTCCAAATTCGTTCGATAGAACTTCATAGATGGTTTTAACAAATTTTCAGTGGTGGTGGAATTAATGTTGATGTTTCCATTTTATTGATATTTTAGGATCAAGTACAAGCGGAGGTTCCTCTACCCTCCGTGAAACTTGTGAAGGCGTCGTCGAGCAACAAGGCGAACAACTACCAATAGGTATTTCATTTCTTCTGAAATTTTTAATATCAGTCCCGAATTTTAAACATTAACGGTGCGACTGCAAGCCTCTCATAAATGTTTCGCTATTTTTCTAAGCGATTAAGAGACGTCTACCACAGTTGGATCGAGCCATTGTCTATAGGGCACTGCGAGGAAATTTGCAAAGCTCTTGTGACACCTTGTTCTTTTTGCTTCGTAAATAACGATGCATCGTTTCATTTCGTTTCCTGATAGCGAGGCTTGCGACGAAGCGTCTAAATATTTTTCCCCTTTTTCGAATGCAAATTCTTTTGTTTCGAAATCCAAATCTTATTACGTGTAACCACTTAACTCGATTTCCATCGCTCACACTTTTAATTTTCCATTTTCCATCGTTTGGGCCTTGTTTGATCTTATATTGATCATTGCGTTGCTTCCATTGCTAGCTAGGGGACGGAGGTAAGCGGATTCTAATAGTAAATTCTGCTACAGTCTATGATAAACGTCCTGCTGGTGTGTTTCCCTTATCACGCTTCTCCATATCTCGTAATTTCATCTAATCTTGCTCACTTTCTCTCCTCTTCTATATTCCTTTTGATCATATCTGTTGCTAACTATCTTTGTATTATTTCCGTGAACAGAGATTCGATCAAATTATGTGTACGATTGTAATTCGATTTGTGTACGTATGCACGTTAAAAAAGTTTATTCCTCGATGTACATTTCTGTGTACGGACAAAGCGTTACCGAATTTCTCGTCTTCCCCTTGAAAGCAAAGCTTGAACTTGCTTACCGTGTAAATTCATCCTTATAACATATCACGAACAAGTAATCGTATAATGGGACTACCTTAATCCCTTAATCAGAATGAGTATATACACATACATGTATAGTACATATTTCGTTCACCGTGTACCCCATATATTTCGTACATCTCGTTTTCCATGTACCTTATGTGACGATATATTTTATAATATATAAAGATTGATTGACAGAAAAGTTGAGGGTGATGTCCGAGCCTTATAGGTATAAGATTCGACCATTGCCCGTTACTATTCATACCGAATCAGCAAACAATTTGACGAGCTTGATTCCATGAAACCTTAACCGGGGGAAGAGTATTTATTATGAAAAATATAAAAATCTCATTTTCACGGTATGTTCCACTAGATTATTCTATTATTACTGCTATTTTCCCTTTTATGTTTCTGTACACAGCCGTAATAAATAAGTATATATATATACATATACATATAGCAGTAATTAGACAATGGTAATGTCCAACAGTTGGTATCCTATTCATCGTTGCATAGTTGTATTTCACTATAACGTAGTTGCTTCGACTTTCTCGTTTGCTTTCCTCTCCTTACCTGATCACACGATCTATCTGTAATTGGAATCTAACTCTTTCACTACAAGCTGACACAGTCAACTTGTTTATCAGATGAAAGAATGCTTATAATTCGCGTTTGCGTGGGCGTGTACGTGCGCTTAAACACTTTATACAACTTTCATGTTTCTTCATCGATACTATATTGTTTTGTTTTTTTTTTTTTGCCCGATAAGAGTCTTGCTTATATAAACGTTTAAACACAATTTCTCACAGGTCTTCCATAATCGAAGCAACCTCGTCAAGAGTCAGGGAGAAAACACGACTACTTGCATAGTACATTATACTGTTTCATATTTAACCGTTTCGTTTCAGATTTCCCTCTGATTAATTCTGTTATACAGATATCCTATTTTTCAAAACTCATAATTTTCCATTGAATTGAACTAATAGCGCCGTGAAAGTAGACTATACTTTTCGTACGTTGTATAACACACAATATTGAATATTAATGTTTTAGTAGAATTCCAATCATCGTAAACAATATATCAACATAACAGTAAAACTGTCACCTGGTATGTCTCATTTGTCGTCTTTCCCTTCATTCTCGACGTTAAATGTGGCATGTTTCAGATAGATCCCAACCATCTTCTACTAGCGATGAACGTAACCATGTAAAGCCTCATCCTATATTAACTCATCAAAAGGCGCCAAAACTGCGCTTTCTCTCCTCCGTAGAGTTTAGGCACTCATCAGGTAAATTTCGAGCCCGTACTATAAATAAATAAGTTATAGTTACGACCGATCGCGATATTACCGAATTCGTGAAAATAGCACTAACCATTTACACGAAAATGTAAATAATATTATAGAAATCAATATTTCTACTAAATTAATATGTTTTGTATAGTTAGAAACATTTATGAATCCGAATATTACAATATCTAAATTAGCAGATAGTGGGTGTTTATAATAAAGCTGCATTACAATGTTTAACAAACGCTGTAAGAACTTCAGACATTGAGAATTTCAATAGAATTTCTATAAATCAATTTGTACATACATACATGTATGTATGTATACATATATTTGCAACGTAGAAGTATAGAGATAACAGCTCAAATTAAAGTTTAACCACTTTCTGTTGCAATTTTTTATATTTTATCGAATATGCATATAGATATAACTGAAACGTAGAATATAGTATGATGAAGGGGTTACCATTAGAAAAGATTCAAGTTAATCCATTTCATTCATTTCATTTATATTTGTTAGTACAATGAAACCTTCCAATAGTATAAATCGTTAGCATGTTTAATTATTTTGTATTATATCTTATCGTATATCATACTTCACTTCATTATCATTTGCACGATATTTTTATCAGCTAATGCAAATAATACAAAAACACGTACCCTTTTACCATACTTGTGTTAATCATATTTATCATATCTAGTGATAATAGATACACTTTTGATAACAAGATAAAATAATTAAAATGTTCATTGTGAAAAGTACACTCTATACATACATATATTGTACACTCTCTATATCTCTATATTGCCCCTCTCTTTTCTTGTTTGATTACTTTTTTTGTACATACATACAATTGCCAGATGCTCGCTCTTCTACAGTCCTTCCAAGCTTACTTGTTTCAAATTACAGCGAACAAAACGTACTACAACATAAATATGCATATACAAATAAGTTATTAAGCTTCTATTTGCAAAAAAAGAAAATAATATTACTTCCTTTATCGGATATGGTTATGAGCATGACTTTCAATAAATTCACTGAATATTTTATTCCTTTTAAAGCATCTTTTGATCAGAATGTATAGTGTACAGTGTACATATGTAATGCGGTGCTAAAACTCTATTCTTATTTATGAAGACATTATACGTGTCAAAGACGATTAGGATTTAATATTATTCGTATTCCGATCTACAAATTAGATAAAAAAAAGGGAATAATTGCTTAATAAATATTTATTCATAGTAGAGATAGTGCGATGTTAAGACAATTACATTTCACGAAATGTAATTGTTATTCGAGAAACTCTTCGGTTTGCAATTTGTAGTTATGGAAGAGCAGCATGGATAGATTGTAGAATAGAGAGTAGAATTTTATGCGCAAAGAGAATTAATCGCGTGTTATTTTAATAGGGGAAACCGTGACGAGCCAACTCAGTCCAACCAGTCCAAACGAGGACAGTTCAGGCGAATCCCGCCCAGACAAACCTCGATTACAACGCTCTATGGGCCAAAGCAAGAAGACTTTTCGATTGCGAAAGAGTCGAAGAAGTCACGTAGAAGTAATAATACATATACAGCTGTAGAATTATTTGATTCAATAATCAATACAATTCGAACGGTTTAAGAATTTTAAGCACGCTTTATTTGCTATTATATACTTTTATTTGTACCGTTGATGATACAGCTGAGCTAATTTAAATATTTTAGTCACGATATTTACACAATGACTTGGAATTTCATTTTCAGACAGTGCAAGCGAAATCAGAACAAAGTAATAACGTATCACAACCAACGACCCAGTCATCGATACTAACACCATCGATTCCAGCGATAGAACCATCGAGCTTCAACATCCCCTCCGATTCGTCGTCGATTCGTTCAAGGAGAAGTTCGTCTATCCGACAATCGGACTGCGAAAAGGGCAGTAATTTGCTTAGTGATCAGCAACAAATGCACACTAACCTTCACCATCACCTCTACCATCACCATCATCATCACCACCACCTTCACCTTCAAACATCAGATGCTTCATGGGACGAAGATACATCCAGTACATCCGGTTATCGTGAGTCGTACAGTATGCAATTGGTGTCACTAGAAAGCAGCAACAATAACACTCGTCCAATTCAAGCACCGCCTTTAGCATCGCCAGATTTGAACGACATGCCCTCGACTAGTAGCACTACGACTCACGTTTTCGAGGGAAGCTCGCCGGATTGCTCTATCAACGGAAGTGGAGGAGAGAAAACTGCATTGTTGACAGCTAGTCAAAGAACAACCTCTCAACATTCCCTATTGATGGTTTTCCCGAATCAAGACGAAGATACGTTGATCTAAGACAATTAACGAATACAGTCGATGTATACCATGACGAGACTGATTAAAGCGTCAATAACCTCTAATTGCTAACGGGAAGTCTCACAGTACATATCCATGTGCTAGTATTATTTGCCACTTGAATCGTTCTATTTCGATTTAATATACGATGATACTTTTCTTTTCCAACATGTTTAGGTGTTAATAGGAAGAGAATACTATTTTCCGTATAAGAATAAGCGCGAATGGAACGTACCGTCGATTACGGTCAAAAAATTTGCGTTAGCAATTAAAGGTTTAGTCGAACACGACAGCGTAGAGAATTTTCGTAACGTAGGGCGACTGAGAATTAAGAAACTGATCTAATACGGTGTTCAGAGTTTTCAATAATGTTCTCCGTTGACCGGAAAGACCAATTAAAAATACATATGTTGAGAGCCTATCCTCGTGGTCACGAAATATGTACTTTGTAATACTTCGACGAACGTAGCGAAATTACGACCGCGTGGATGATTAGGCCTAAATATTTATATGTCACGACTCTGTAAAAAACGAACATTTGAAATAAAAATACTTTAAGAGAATCCCAATGAATTTTCTCTCCGTTCTTATTACAAGCCTGAATTTTATTCACCTTGATCTCAATCTCCAGACTGTGATCTGTAATTTGTCGCTTTGATTCGCTGATGTTATCAATTTCTCGATTATCGTACAAAGAGAATCAATATAGAAAGCCAGTAAACAAAGTTATGTTTGATATTTTAAAAAATATTCCTTTAATGTTCTATTTTCGTAAAAATTCAAATATATAAATTCTAATATTGTTATTTTGTATAATCGTCATCGATATTGTTACGCCGCGTGGCTCACAGCAAACCGTCTTTCTCAACCGTCATTCCAAAAATAGAGTACATTTAATTACAAATTGACGATACGACATAGTTTGCATCTCGTACAATACAATGTCGGTTTCCAACGGTTCCCATATCCTACAATGTCACCGAAAAGATCTTCTTACTACATTTTCAAACACCTACATTGTTGCGGGACATAGCCGATGTCACGCTTTGAGATATATCGATACCTCGTGAAAAAGTTCGTTACCATTCGAGAAGGCTGATGAGTCAATCATAGAAAATTCTCGATGCTGAATCATCCGATATATCACGTGACTCAGTTTCCAACGGTCACGAAAGACAAAGGACATAGGAACCAAGAGCGTCAAAATCAGTTAGTTCTGTCCGAACCTTCAGAAGGCATACATCGAAAACGCAAGCAATCTTTAAGTGCAGTCAAGGCGAATATATCAAAGAATTCAAGTCTAATTATAACACACATTTAATAGTATCATCGCAACGAAAATAACTAATTGTCAATTATCTGCGGAACTATTGTTAGAAATACATATTTTGGTATTGTTAATTAATGTCAAAATCATTACAACCACCCTTAATATACCACCCTAATATATAAAAGAATTAAGGGAACGATTGTGTTCGTGGCGTCGATTGTCAATATCGTAACGAGAATTTACATCTCTCGTTGGCGCGTTTAATCGTGATCGCGTCTCTCCGTGAACGGTCGTAACAGATATTAATAATACCAATAATATTGTCACTTGTGACGTGGAAGATCGACGCTAAGCTCCGCAAGTACATAAGATAGTGCTGCAAATAGGGCTGTTCCCCTATCGAGAGCTTCCGGATCTTCAACCAACATAGTATCCGCATTCGTATGATGGTAATAAAAGTATTGTTCGTCTTGAGTCCAAAGAGAACCTCCTGGTACTCCTGCGTCTAACCAAGAAGCGATATCAGGGCCATCGCTGGGACTACTAAGCTTCATATCTCCCACAATAGAGAACAGCCTAAAAATAAAACAAATTAGAAACGTCGAACAAATGACAATTAAGCAATTATCCTTCCTAACGTCTTCTTTTCTCTAATTTTGTTTTGCAAACTAACTTCATGATTCTTTTTAGGATGCACATAACTTCTTCGGTTCCGGTAACGTGAAAACCTAATGGTTTGAACGTGCCCAAATCCGATTCTAGCACGAACTGTAAATCCTTCTCTTCGCTTTTATGATTCTTGATATATTGATTACTTCCTACGGTTCCTAATTCTTCAGCTGTCCACATAATCATTCTATAATCGTAATTAATTTCACGTTAAGCCAAGTTATATAAATTTAAGCAATATCTTTCTATTAAGTATTTCTTATTTTGTAACTAAAACATTATTCTCCAAAATGTTCACCTTACTGTTCGTCGTGGCTTATAATTAAGATGTTTCAATAATTTTAGAGCTTGCCACGAAATAAATGCGCCACCGCCATCGTCCATTGCGCCCTGACCAACGTCCCAACTATCGATGTGACCAGATATAACTACAACTTTCTCCGGTGCCTTGGAACCTTTCAATTCAGCTATTACGTTTCGTGATACTTTGTTCGGCAAATTTTTCGCCTGCATTTTTAAATTTATTTCTAAAACTGCACCTAAAGGATAAATAAATCATAAATATCCTAGATGGTAACAAGAAAAAGTCTACATGACGCGATGTCTACCTCTATCAGACATCCTTCTCAACAAGCTGGCATCTTCAGCGGTGATACAAGCTACCGGAATTTTAGTCACATTCTCGCCATACGATTGCATACCCGTATGTGGGGAATACAAAGAATATGGTGTAACTGATCTAATTAAAGCAGCAACAGCACCATATTTCGATGCTTCTGTTGCTCCTTGGCTTCGATACTTTACCGTTTCACCATACGAAACATATTTCTCATTAAATACAACGATCTTTCCTCGTACCTAAATCGACCAAGAAAATGGTACAAGCTATTTAAACGAAATAAAGCATAACTCTCTTTTGGAAATTCTGTAGTATATTTACTTCGTGCTTTCTTTCCTCAAGTTCTTTGAAACTGTTCACGACGATAGCCTTTGCGGTTATTCCTTCGGGTGGAGTTCCAACACTGTAACCTAATCCGAGAAGAGCAATATTTTTATGCCTTGGCTTTAAAAGCGTCGCGGATTCCTTTCCTCTGGGAAATAAATAAGTATTTTAGCAATTTACATGTTAATATTTATTAAGAAAGTAAGAAACGCTCATTGATAAGTGTTACCTGACCCAATGTGGCACACTAACGGGTTCGCCGTGTACATTCTCTAAACCGAACTCCATAGATTTATTTAACACATAATCAATGGAACGCTCTAGCACTGCAGT
This sequence comes from Bombus waltoni, assembly GCA_014737395.1. Taxonomy (NCBI): domain Eukaryota; kingdom Metazoa; phylum Arthropoda; class Insecta; order Hymenoptera; family Apidae; genus Bombus; species Bombus waltoni. The sequence continues at coordinate 993,671 of JACXII010000046.1, read as the reverse complement.
ACCAGTGAATCTCGCACCAAATGTGTCAACGAAGTAAGCTAATTCATTCCAAGTCGTTCCTTTGAACGATCCGTATAAAGCCTCATTTATTATAGCATGAACAAAGGGTTCGTACGAGTCTATCTCTTGTATAAGGCTCTGCGGCAGATTACACGTATTAACGCTGTTTGTTTCATCACTCTCCAGTGCTATAGTAAATTGTAGTCGGAAGAGCCATGTGATGATTAAACATTTTATGAATGAAAACATGTTGTCGATTAAGGTAAATCTTTACAGTTTCCGCTGAAAATATTTTATTTCTCGGAATTAGCAATGTTAATTTCATTCTAGATCTTAAAATTTACTTTCACAATGTTAAATAGATTAGGAAAACAAACTAAACAAGCAATACGCTTGATTAGTTTTGGATGATATTGATTTTTACTGATTACTTTATCTATTAGGATAAAAGTATATTTTATACACGATCGATTACCACTTAATCAAAGATAGAGTTTAAAAAATGTATTTACAACATTTTTTTAATATTAAATTATAGGAATAAAGTCACAACTATACCTTACTTTCGTATTTTCTTTAAAGCAAATAAAACAAAGTCAGACAGATTTAAGTATGTATGCGCATATTTGCAGTATTACAAGATCTCGTCACAAGAATCGTCTGTTAACTAGTGTCTCATCGGTTTGACTCAAATATATATAGACGTGTAGTACACGAGTAGAGGGGAATCGGAAAGTGGAGAAGGATTCTGGTTATCTTCAGAAGATTTATCTATAGTATAGATTACAGGCTATAGATCACGGTTTATACGACTGCGGTATAGATACAGTAAAAGTATTTAGGCTCCAGATATTAGAGTCAAGAATCTAAAGTCTATCATAGATATATTTCTATAATCTTTATGATTAACTTACCATAAAATCGGCCTACACTGCACCTCAGTTTTAAAGGATTCGATATCGAATTAGTTCTTCATATTCATCGTTACATACTATCTATTTGCTGCTTGCACTTGAATACCTATTAAAATATTGAACATAATAATCGAAGGCGGAGCGATCAAAACCAGTTGCCGCTCTGCCATTTAGAGTTGCCGCCTTGCCGCTCGCCGCTCTCTGTATGATCACCGCCTTTCTCTCGCGTATCATCACTTGAAATATGTCAACTGTAACGTGTGATTAGTTTTATAATACATACTATGCAATAATAGCACTCTTTCTTACTACATATATTTTATGCCATATGAAATAACTTGAAGTAACAGAGGACGATCATTTTAGACCTGCAGATTGTATCGACTTTGGTAGTTACGTTGATTATAGTTCTCAAAGTTTCTGTTCTAAATTGTAGAGGGCGCAAGAAAACAGATTTTCTCCGAAAATGATAACGTTAATTTCTATACGTGACCGTAAGCGAGATAGAGCCACAAATGAGAACACGATTGTGATACAAGCACCGTTGTTTGTAGCACAAAACAACCTTAACATTTATGCATGCAATGCATTTTTATCACACGCTTCATTATGGCTGTATACGTTTTACCGTTTGTAGATGGTACTACAATGGTTAAAATGCCTCGAATATGTATATAAATACATTTTGTACATCATTTATATTAAATTATTACTAAAAACATTTCTACTATAAACATAATACCACTACAGACGAGTATCATCTGTTATATCAGACAAAATTTGTACATATTCACTGCACAAATATCACCATTGACTAAGGACAGGATAGATATAACTTTAAATGGAATTTTGTATCGCAGATTATGGAATATCAACCTGCCAAATATTAGTTTTTCTTACGCCCTCTGTACGACGGCTACAGGATAGACGTGGTGTTTGTGGCGCTGACCTACCGACGTTTTGCTGTTTTACCGATATAGCTACTAAGAACTTTTGTACCTATCGCTGCTCCGTGCTTGATACCCGAGGTACAGACGAATGTATAGCAATCCTATTCTTACTCATTGTCACAAAATATTGACTTGTCGATACACAAAGTTAATGGAGCGAGTTTGCTTTTTCAGCATTGTTGTATCATTTCCAACTTTACCGACCTAGGATAAGGTACAATACAAGGTCTCATCGTAATCTCCATTCGTTAAAGGGGCAAGCTAAGATGCACTGGAAACATTTTCCGAACTTGGGACAACTGATTTTGATTTATTCTATTCTCTAAACAATCGTTCATATGGTACGTATTTTAAAGTAATGGAGAAAGTAAAAGAATCCGATAGAACTTTATATTTGATATAATTCTAAATTTACAGAAAATAAGACATATTATATAGATAATTTTACTGGGAAGCATTCGAAAGCATTTAGATTTCTATGACTTTTATTCTCAAAAATCTAACTTACAAAAACTTTTCTACATATAACTTTTTCTTATTTTTACGGCGTATAATGTATCATATTTGAGGAATACATGCAACGATAAATAAAAGAGACCTTCGTTTATTAATAGGAAATAATGTTTATTATACAGTGTACATATTTATTAACTTCATTTATTTTATTTCTGTTATAAATTTTATATTAATAATTATATTATGCTTTGCCGAGCGACGAATGCCTTGATCAGTGTGCGCTTAATCTATAACAATCTCCGTAAAAAGTATAGAAACTTCTGCTTTTTATTTTGTTCGTTTGTTTGTTTTCGATTCGTTCCCACCCTTAATCCCTCGTTCCAACACTTCGATTCTTCCCCCCAACATTGATTACCGTGAGTTTATACCACCAAAGAGTATCGCCAAAATATGTTGCGCTGAAAACGGCATAATCGTTCGGCATATACAAATAATAGTACTGTCGAAGTTAAAGTAATTGGCGGATTATTTATTTTTCTTTTGTTCACTTTTTCCGGTTACGCCATTTCGTGGGAAATGGCGCGCCGCCGCCCTCGCGCCGTTTGTGGCCGCGTGATCATTTTTTTCTCAAAATTTTCTTCCCTTGAAATACTTCACCCTAGGATTAGTATCTGTTATCAATTATTTTTATAATATGCGTAATAATATAAATAATGTTGTTAATATAGCTATAATGATTACCGTTTCTTTAATGGTAAACTATCTGAATGGTACATTTTTTCTGCTAATGGCCATGTCCGTTATAGCTAATTATGTAGTCTGTATGCGAGCTTCAAATGGGATAAGGTACGTCGTACACAGAACTTTTCGGCTCGGCGTAGATTTTTTTTTTCTTGTTGTTAACGTAAGAGAAAACGAAGAGAATAAACCAAGAATAAGAAGAGAACTATTTGACAAATACAGGAACACGTTTGTGGCGCGAAAATGCGAACGTCGAGGAACCTTTCTTCGTTTATCGATTCGTGAGACTATTTCACTGCGGTTATTGTTCTCTTTTTCCCCCTTAGAATAGATCTGATCGATGACATTGATCGAATCGATAGCGATAAAAATCAAATATACAGGAACGTCTTCCGCTCGATAGGGTGACACAAATATGTACTTTCGCTCTGACTTTAAAAAGTAACGTCGTAAATAAGAAGCGTGGAAGCTTTGCATGCCGAGGAATAAAAGAAAAAAGGAACTGTTATCAACGACACGCAAAACTACTTTATTATTCACGATACTCGACGAAACGTAGGTTCCCTCGAAGTACGCTAAAAAATTTTCACTCCCATTCGCTCAGTCCCTTTCGCTCGGTCACGTTTTCCTTCTCACTCTCTCTCTCTCGCTCTGCTCTTTCTGCCTTTCTCTCTCTCTTTCACTCGCTCTTTCACTCCCTTTCTCTCGCTCACCTTTCTTCTCATTCTCTCTTCTACTTCTCGCACACGTCACCGTGTTCTAGTCTTGATATATAAATGTACGACGTTAAATACGTGTCATCCAGATTTTGTGTTGTGTGTGCGTGTGTGTGTGTGTGTGTGTGTGTGTGTGTGTGTGCGCGTGTGCGTGCGTGCACGTGTGTGTGTGAGTGAAATTTCATATTCTTTTTTTGTTCTTGCTTGCATGAATGTATGTATCTAGCTTCCTAACATAAGTGTTAAGTATAATTATTTTTTATTTTATATAATATATTAGTTTTTTCTTGTTATAATAATAATAATAATAATAATAATAATGATAATAATAATAATAATAATAATCATCATCATCATCATCCCATAATAATCATAATTGATAACCATAATAATAGCAATAATAATATTAACCATCATCACCGTCGTGATCATAATCGCGATGATGCCGTTAATTTGTCATATCGATATACATTACATATTTATATTACACGTTGCTTATGAAAATAATAATCCAAACTGGCGTATCTTCCGTTTACGCTGTTTTCCACGTTTTTCCCATTTCCACGTTTTCTCCGCTCATCCCCTTATTTATTAACTGCTCTCCTCTCCTTTCCCCTCGCCCCCTGCCATTCTCGCCCTTTCCCCATTTTTCTTTCTATTATCATCTTTTATCACTTTTACAATAACAATTCTAGCGCCGGTAGAAACGGCCGAACCGCAACGAGTTTTCGAGACGGGACGCGAAAACGATCAACCAATCGCATCGCGATTCGATATAATTTTATTTTACACCGATTTTACATCCTTGCCGTGAAATTTATTAACATTCGTAACCCCACGACCTTCACCGTTCTTCGCGTATGTTTTAAAATTTTACCGACCACCCGCTACGGCTACGAAGACAATCTAAAAGCCGTACTACTATTTACAATCGTGACAAGAGTCTGGTTCAACGTTCTGCCGCGCCCCATTTTGGTATCTATATCACTGTGACGTTATTCGTCATTATATCTAACGCATACGTTTCTCAAGGGAAAGGAAAATCGTTTCAATGTCGTTTGTTCTTTGCGAATCAATAAAGAATTATTTTATTAAGAAACAATATCTTTTTTCATTATCGTGCCGTATTTGTCTTCGAAGCCTCAGCAAGCCGTACCAACCTTCTCGTTTAATTTTTCATGTCTAAATACATATACAATATCGAAATATTTCTACAACCGCGTGTCCTATCATTGTTTCGCCTATGCCTTCGTAAAATTTGTCGCGTTGATATGCTAAAACACTCCTTCCCTCTTATCATACTACCATTATAAATTATTTGTTATATATGTCGCGTCGCTTCGATTTTCTGTTTGCCACTTTTCTTTCTTTTTTTTGGCCTCGCAGGCTTTCCAAAGGTTATCTCCTTCCTTTTACTTCAATCACTCGTACACTCACTTGCATACAATAATCTGTTTTCTCGTCGTGTATGTTTCTTTTGCATTAATATAGTAACCTCTTTTTGACACTATAAGCATAATTATTAGTGTCAGCAATAGCGACAAGAATAATAATATGACAAAAATAATAAGAATAACGGTATTATCGATGATCAAAGATAATAATGATAATGATAATGATAATGATAATGATAATGATAATGACAGTGACAATGACAATGATGAGAATAATAATATTAATAATAATGGCAATAGTAATCAATAATCAATACAAATTATTTAACAATATTATCCGTAATAATAAATTTATGATACGACGAAATTTATAAATTGAGTTTTATATTATATCATTAGCAAGGATTAATACTGTCGCACTTATGATAAATAGATCGCACTATGTTCGCTTTTTTTTCCCAAATGATTTACGATATCTGGAAAATTGATTCGACCGATCAACCGCACGTTGCTGTGTACGTCGATCACGCATTCTTCGCTTCTTCTTTCAGCATTTCCCCTATCTTACAACGTTCTAATCTCCACCACGTTCGAATACAGAATCGACGTGAATTTCCTTTAGTTTTCTCGCATGATCGAAATCGCAAACAATCACAGTAGTTTAAATAACCGAATTAGTAATGAAATTTTCGTTCGGACGTTATTTGTTCGTTCGATCGGTCAGATAATCTCATCTAAAACGTATATGTATCAACGTAAAAGAAAGAAAGGAATAATAGTCTACCAACCGAATCTGAAGCAGTTCACGAATTATTTATTTTCGAAGAATGCGATTAATATGTAGCGGTAATTTCTAAGTAAAAATTATCGCGGGCTATCGAGGGCGAGACTCGTCGTCAAGGGGAAAAAAGAGGAGGACGTTTCATGAGACGTCCCACACGTACGGTTTTATTATTTCCATGCACTATATAGTTAGTACTTCGCTATGTAAGACATTACTGTGTGCACCAACATATACGCACACCCTGTGTCATGTGATTTTGTTCTTTTTTATGTACAAATCCATTCGGGCCCAGGCAGACGTCGACGAATTTTCGGAATCGCCAAGTATCATTCTGGACCATAAGATTCACCACACTCGTACCCGTAGGGAAAGAGAATTTATATCCTACTTCCGGCGATCCCGAAGACCTCGAGGTCCGCACAATTTGGCCGAGGAAAAAAACTTGCATTGTATATCGGTGTTTGATTATACTACGCAACGTTTTTGGGCCCCGGATGGGAAAGAACGGCCAGGGCCGCCGATTACAAAATTTTTTTTTTATGCCACCCCGAAATCAACAATAAAACTGATTTCACTTTTTACGATCTGTATAATATATCCCTCCTCTGAAGGCAAGAGTATATTTCATTTGCGTGCGTGCGCGCGTGTGAACGTGTAAGTGTAGTATACAAATGTATGTATATATGTGTATTCGATTTACTTTATCGAGGTATACGCGTGTGTACGTGTACATACGCGTACCCGTTTACATAACGTATTCTCTTGGTTGCTCGTGTGCTTATGTCTTTTTTTTTCTTTCTTTTGTTTTAGCATGTACTCGGTTCGCCTTCGCACCTCTCGCATCAACCCTCAATTCGTTCCCTATATTTAATATGTAAAAATATACAGGTTAGGTTATAGTCGTAAATACAGTTAAAAAATTCTACATTTTTTAGCCTCGAGCACGGGATGCAGTCAATGTCGTCTTCAAAAATGATCCAGCGGTCGGAAAACCGAACCTTAACCCGAGAACGCGAGTGAAACGTCATGCCTGACATCGCCGATCGGATATCTTGCTCGATACATCGGAATACTCTCGCAGTCGTATATCTCTCTTCGGGAGTGAGCGCATCTCCCTTTGCGCAGTTAGAAAGTGTAGAAACATTTTTGAAAGCGCTAAATCAACGGTATACTTTCGCTACTTTTGCCTATCGAATGAAATTAATATACGACTGCTTAATATTCGATTACTACTTGTCGTAATTTGTTACAAATCAACTTAAAGCAAAATGTTCCATCTTGTTTTAGTTACGATGCATTTTGTAATATCGATGGCGATCAATAATGTTACCGAGGAGAATTTTCTAAACTTTGACCTTGACTAGAAATTTGATACTTTTTCTTTCTCTACGCGTCACGGTTTCTAACTAACAATAAGTAGACGCAAACTCTGCAAATTCTAAATTGTACGGTCATCGAGATCTCTGCGAGCGAGTTGTATAAGTCAGTCTCAAAATTAGTTGCACACCTTCGTGGTACATAAAACTTTGTCGTATTTCTGCACAACGAACGACAGCTGCTTGATATACGGTACCCTATATACGTCGAACGTATTTTCGTTCTTAAACCTGCCACGAGTTTTTGAGAAAGAAGCTAGTGAAATCGATCTATAATAATTAATACAAAGGTCGCTGCGCGCTCTAATCACGTTCAATTTTTTGCAGCCGTTAAAAAACTATCAGGCAAACACGTAACGAAATTCCATATTTTTCTCTGGACGGTACGTTCTGGGCGTGACTATTCCTCCTTTCCTTAGGCAGTTGCTAATTCTTAAGTACATTACACGTATCTCTGGCAACTGTCGTTAATTCACTTCTAAACACCAAACAAACGTCTGCAACAATATTCAAGGCGTCTCAATCCTTTGTTCGGCGTTTCCATCTTTGAAGCAACTGACATCACAAATGGAATCAATCGTGTTTCGTCGATAGAGTTTCGAATCTCGAATCCACGATTCGTAACATGTCGAACCTAGTTCAAATTTAATCCAAGCCATAAATGCAAAATTAATTGCGTTTTGCCAATTCTTTACACCGACTTGATCTATTTGAAAGGAATTTGTACGATATTTAAGCCAGTGATATTTATACAAATGATAGGAACAAAAACGTATATGTACGTGTAGTTTAATAAGCCGAGGAGCGGCGCGTCGTCGCGGCGACGAAACGACCGACATCAACATGTGTACTTTAATGGCAAAATATTGTGAAAATTGACAACGCACATGTATAACTTCATGTTAAAAGAAAACGTTTTTTTTTATCCATAAGTATATGTATAACAAGGTACTATAGATTGTCCATTGTTTAAGAATCAAACGCAGAACTTGCAACTTTTCTAATCGAAATATTATGCTGAAACTTATAATGCTCTCGGAGATAACTATCTAACTTATAAAAAATTTATCTAGTTTATATATATATATATATGTACATATATATACCATGCTCGTCAAAAGAACTGCCATCACTCTCGAAACAAAAGTAATTAAGATAGAATATCGCAAAACTACGCTGCGATCCGATATCGTTTACAAAATCTTGATCGAAGAGTAATATTGTTTACCAACCTTTTTTAACCATGAAAAGCAGCGATCGAAAAATTCAAGTAAAATTCTACTTTGAACTCACTTCAGAATTTACTTCGACCGGTGATTTGAACGCGATTCGCTACCGTTTCGTGCGAAAGAGCCACTTGTTAGCCAACTGTTGCATTCTGAGCAGGCGCCGAAGGGGCACATTATAATTTGCCAGAACCGAGCCACTCCCTTATCAACCTTCTTCTTCTACTAATTCTCAAAACATTCAAATGATTAATAAGGATTAATAATGAAATTTTTGGGAGATTTCGAAGAACTGCGAGAAATCCGTTAACTTCGTTTAAAATAACGAAGGAAAGCAATTAGAATGAAACGATATAGATATTTTAAACAGATATACATACGTATATAGTTACAGATACGAAGTGTGTTAAGAAAATAACGAGACTTAACTTTCATCTTCGTAATTGGTAGAAATTTGTGAAAGTCAAACACTACCTACGAAAGAAATTTCGGTTCATTACCTCGATAATTGAAACTGCAGATAGTATCAATGCCTCGTTAACTGGTCAGGATTCTACTTTGCTAATTGGCTGTTGCTGCTCTAATATTTCTTGGAAATATTACGTTCAATTACGATCTTTAGAGGCCTGATATTTCGTATTGGCTATCGAATATCGTATACTGTTTAACTCTTTGTTTCTACTTGTTTTACTGATTTTCACCGATTTCACCAATGCCTCGGAGAAAAACGAAAAACGTACAAAGAAATGCATGAATAGAATTTTTTGCTAATTCGTTGCTCTTCAAATTGAAATTAAAGATCAAAAATAATCATTTTCAGATTACTGGTAATATTTAAAAACCTGTAATTCGCTGTTCAAGTATAAAAAATTAATTCTCATTATTTTTTTTGACCCACCTCGTACTTACTTACTGACAAAAATTCTTTCTACGTTCTAATATTGTCATTGTCGTAACATTTGATTCCTGTTAGAAGTGAAAATTGATTTGGAAGATTCATCGTTGGCACAATATTGTATATTTTATAGATGCTGCCCCCTAAACACCAACTGAAACGAATATAATTAAACTCGAACGTGCTAAAATCACTCGAGATTCGACTGTCAAAGTTCTCGATTCGGTACAATTATACTATGCCCCAACTTTACCAAAAATAATTTTGGCCGAATCTTCGAAAATCGCAAAACTTGTTCGAATGCTATATGATCCATAGCATCTTAATTATCGATGCAAAGAACGAGAGCCAGTATTACCACAATAGGTGTCCAATACGATAAAAAGTTGGAGCCAAAAATAGGGGAAGCTTTTAAAATGATGACGAGACTAATATCCGGATCGTGTCGTAAAAATCGAGGCAAAGGATCGAGCAGCAAAAGTTACTCGAAGTTTCACTGTTGCCCTAAATTTGTTTTCATGCTTGTTGAGATCCATCGTAATTCAAGTAATGTCTCGGTATCTACCCGCGCGTGGCTTCTTACGAGAAGTATGCTTTTTCGGTTTACATTTAATTTTAGAGTCGACTTTCAATCATTATATACGTATGTGTATATATAATATATATATTTATATAATATATTTTTTTTTATTTCGTATATTATTTCGACCTTACGCGCTAGGAGTTAGAGTTAAAAACTTATCGTTTGGCGATTAATTATTTAAAATATGTTCTGTCTGTTAATAACTTTTAGTGTTTCGCTCTTTCTTTCCCTTTCTCTCCCACCCTTTCTCTCGATCTCTGTCACTCGACCCACCTCAACGTGTTTAATTATTTCCTAATTCAATCATATACGCGCGCGATATATAATATTTTCATATTTCTTCAACCCACATTGCACTATTAATGCTTTCCGTGTGTTTCTTCCCCGCTTCCTTCCCTGGTATAAGTGATTATAGTGCATACTTTTATTATACTTATTTTTGTTTATAACTTTATCTGGTAGCGATAACTATAGTAACTGTTTATGCATATCATTCGCTTATACGCATAGATGGCACGCTATATAAAACTATGCTATATGCAAATTTTTTTCTTCTCAAACTTCTAATTTAAACGTTTTTCACGGGACTCGCACGTGTATACACGTGTATCTTCGTATATACGCATCTACGATGTATAATTGTCCATGCGTATAGGCGTACGCGTCTATATACGTACGCGTTTCGCTCTTGTTCGCGTCCCTCGCGACAATTGATCATGCCACTCTTTTAACCTGTTTTTCTTTGCTAGGTGGTCTAATTACATACTTTCTAAATGCAAGATTTGTAGCGACTTCCTAAGGTCGATTCGTGACGTGCAGCCATTTGGGTGGCGGTAAGGTGTCTTTATCGCCCGAATTGTTCGACCACCAAAATCCACAGTATCGCGATCCCTCGATACGCTCCATGTAGTCGACACTGTTTTACAGTTTAGCGAGCCTCAACAAAAAGAAAATTCTTGTACGTATTTTACAACCACATCGAATTTCCTAAGGAATATGTCGTGGCGTCCGAAAATTCGTTTGGAAAATCGTTCCTGACCGATTTCGTCCGTCCATTTCTTCGGCCATTCCATACATTCTCTCGCGGTCCCTTTTCGCTTTTCCTCCTTTATTACTTATTACGGACTATTGTCACGAACGATCGCGAATGACGCAAGTTTTTCCGCACTCATCCATGCTCTGATACTAATGGCTATATAATTGCCCGCGCGAGGAACGGAAAGAAAAGACTGATCTTCGACTGTTCTTTCTTTTCCAAATGGAACACGATCACCGACTCAACCGACGCCACGAATCGACGATTCGTAACGTGCCAAATTTCGTTCCTACAATTCGTGTACGTTCTTCTTATACGGTGTCAATTATTACTTAATAATCATTCGTTTTTCTCTTTATTTACTTGTTTCTACATGTTTTAGCCACGCGATACGTTTACACGTCTGCATATTGTGACACGACGTTCCAATCGCGATCGGTCTCGAACAAATACCGATACATCGAGTCCTGACTAAATAAAAAAAAAAAAAAAAAAAGAAATAGAAAGAGAGACTTTGATGCGTTCGAAAGAAAGGGTCACCGCATCGTTTAACAACATCGATTACGTGTGGTTCGAACGTCTACAGTGATGTATAAGAGCGACAAGCAATAACATTGTTCAATATTAACTATTACGTTTCCCGTAGACCGAGACGCACAGCTTTCTTCAATCGAACGTTGTATGTGCTTCGAAACATTATCAATCAGAATTCGCAGAAGAACAACAGAATTTCAGAAAAACAATCACCCTACCAACGCGAAGGGAAGATGTTTTGGAAAGAGTTGGAAGTGTTGTTATTCGCATTGTCCCCGCGTTTCTCAACGATAACGAATGTACGCGAAAGTACATAATATATACGTCGAGCCATGATCGAAACAAGGGGCGATTAAACCTCAAGGATTTTGCATCTTTTTAATTCCGTCGTTTCGCACGGAGGAAGAAGACTCTTTGCGTTCTTTGATCTCGCATGTTCAAAAACAAAAACTCAGCGACTGTTTCAAGCTCGATAAATGTGAACTCATCGTCGAATTTCCACACCTTCTGTGTATAATTCAACCATATTCGGAACTATTCGCTCGTTGTCATTTACGCGACAAAAAGTCTTATTCTTCTGCACTAGTTTCCTTGCGTGATTCCACGTACGTCGTTGGTCCAAGACGGGTACCATGAAATGTTTTGTTAATACGTTTTGATAAAAACGGTAACGCAAACGGTGCTTTCGTATAGTATCACGCTAATCTAAACGTTTTATATTCGCCTAAGAAATTTCTTGCATACCGAACGGCAGAACTAGGAAACGCGTTGTTTCGTCAGAAAATGTGATTGGTCCCGGATAGTCGATCGAAATGTGGCCGGGTAAATATACAAGATACTGTGATTTATTCTGTTCTTTTTCTTTTGATTCTCGTACCTACGACTCGAACGAATATCCTAAGTAATTTTGGTTGACCAACGACTACAACAATCGTGTGTCCGATCCTAAACATTAATACAGTCGCAATGAAAAGACATCGATTTGGTACGTTAGAAAAAACCGAATTTTTTTTCTTCGCATTGTTCTCGCGATAACGCATAAGCGTACCTGAAGGAATTGACATCGGTCGGCTTGAACTCGTTTGAAATAACGCCGATTCTTACTTTTTATTTTAATTACGTTCTTTTTTTTTTAACTTTTATTCTTCTTTTAATCATTAAGTAACTGCAAATCTAATTTTTTTAAGTACAATCTCAACTAATTCTCTAATTTGCTCCACTTCTTTATCTGGCGTACGCGCGCGCGCGCATGAAAATGTTGGAGAAAGCAATTACGTTTTTTTGTTAGTCAGGTGAAAAGAGTATAAAGGAATCGAAAGGATGTAGGAAAGGAAAGGAAGAACGAGCTTGTGACTCGCCTGACGCTTCGATGATTAACGTGATTTTGACGATTCGTGCATGGTTCCTCTCGTCACCCGCGTTTGATATGAAATTATGTTCGGTTGGCTTATCTTAAAATATATTTTAAAATCGATAAGAACAATCAATCTCCTTCGTAGCAGAAGCTATAACAAAATTAATTTTTGTTCGTAATATTCGTTACTTTAAATACTCCATAATGTAAGCTTTTGTATCATAGAACGCGGGGTTTAAGAGTACTGGTACATAGAGTCTATTCAAAATCACAACGACGGTGATGGCCATGAAATTCGTGTCCGGAAATCTGTAAGATTTTATTAATCGCGCTTAAAGCCTACGATGAGACCTATCTAGTTTAATATTTATGTAGATAAAGATAATATGATTAGGTGAATGCTTAGCTCCGCTCGCCTCCCATATTATAACGTATGTTACAGTTCACGTGTGTGTGTTACGTATGTATCGAGTGTGTACGGTAACCACGCGCGAATATGTGCATAAGTTATACACGAGTGTATTTTACGTCGTGTACGTATCAAGCGGTACTTATAGATTTTTACGTGTGTGCGTGTGTGTATATATGTAAACGTGTATCGATGTGTAAACGGTGTAAATGTGTATTTATTTTGTTGCTAGTTCTTTACAAGTTATGCAAATAATTGCAAAAACATACCCTGTTTCCTAGTATCACCGACACCACGGCTACCGGATATCAGGTCGCGGCGCGCGTGACTTGAATCCAATGTAATTCCACGTAAAATTTTGGATCGATGAACGCGGTATAGCAGTGTCGAGAGGGTTGATAATTTTGGCTGTTTCGTGTGCGAGTACGGTGGTAAATGGTAGTATGCTTATATGTAGTGTTTGATCATTATTATTATTATTAAAGTTAGTTATATATTCGAGAGTGGAGGATATTCATTCCCGTTTTCCATCGAATTTTCGTGCGTGTCTCCGTGGCTACCATAAAAATTTCAGGAAATTTCGTATCGACGATGATAAGTCACGGTCGGCCGTTGCGATAACGATCGTCGATAACGATTCGTCGAAACGAATAAAATCGTGGAGACACTGCGCGCCGGTTGTATCCCATATTTTTCTTTCTTTTTTTTTTCTCTCGTTTCACGAAAGCTTTCCGTGTAATTTTTATGGTCGACAATACTATCGGACAACGACGACCACGAGTACCGATTTCATATTTTTAAAAAATTTCAGCGGCAAAGTTTGCGATTTGAGAATTTTTTTTCCTTTTAGAGAATTTTAATCCTTTAGGTCTGGTAAAACTGAGATCGGCAGAAAATTCGATACCCGAGTGCGTCGTTAGGACGCTTAAATTTTCGCAAGTACGTCGCTTCCCGAGTAGCATTCGGAACGTTAATTAGCGAACAGCGAATTCGTCTCAGCATTACATCACGTCATTGTAAAAATAAATTCGAAGCTGATCCTCACAGATTACTATTATCATTATTTTTCTTCTTGTCCTTAGAGCTAAGAATATTTTTTTCTCTTTCTCTCCTCTCCCGTAAGTCTCATTTATTCCATAGCAAGATGCATACTACTTTGGTTGTAGCAAAAACTTTGTTGGATAAAATAGTTGTATTTGTTTTGGTTTGTTTACAATTGTCGTTACCTTCGTATTTATACATTTATATATGTATACATTTATATTTATATGAATTTATACCTATTATTAGGGTGTTTTTATTAAAGTAGGTTGAATACCTTGATATTCGCTATTAAGTATTGTTAAACATTAAAAAGCTTAGATCGTAGTGATATAATCAGTTGGTACTTGCATACAAGCTTTTACCAGTATACGTGTCTTTTTCTTCCTTTTACCCTCCCTTCCTTTTTGTATCTGTGTTCGCGCGCGTGCGCATGATTCTTTGTGTTTGTGTGCGTGTCACTATATTCGATCACTTTGGTGGTGTCTACCTTTCTTCCTCTACATTGCATCGTACAACTACATGTGTAACTCTCTTCCACTTAAAACGCGTGCAAGTTAACTAAATCCGTTAAAATTAGTAACCGAATCAATTCAATTTTGTCGCTTCACGCAATTCGATACGGTGTGATTCGTGTAGAGAGTACGAGAACGGACCAACAGGAAGTCCAAAATTACAAAACGATACGATCAACGAATGTGACGTGTATAAATGGGAAACGACATCTGAGCAGTTGGCGTGGCGAAATTAAAAGTGACTCGATACGTTTTCCATCGAAAATTATTGAACGAAACGAAGAAATGTGGAAAATTGCTGGCGCGTACGTTTGTGGAACGGTCGAACAGATAAAACGGACGATAGGAGCTCGTGTCCGTGGTATATGTCTACTAATAGCGATGGCACTAATAGCTAATGCTATTTCGAAAATGGAATGCGTTGATTTGATTTTAGCAGAGATGAACGGACTGGTCTGCGGAATAGGAAACTCGTAGACAAGTATCTAATCGTAGCCCAATTCGCTCAGCTTGTCCGCTAATCGTCTTTGCCGGACGTGTACCGAGAGACGTGCACGATGCCATGAGGAATGAAACGCTGATCTGTATGATGCAACACTGCGTTGCAGACCTTCCTCACGGGCCTGTATGCTTGCGATGCACGCATTCGCCTAATTATGTTTACGATCGTGCCGCTTACGCGATCCCATCAACGCTCGCGTACGCGTACTCAGAGGCCTACCGATCGCGCGATTGCTCTTACGGTCTGTGATTGGACCTCGGATTGGCAAACATATGGTTGCGTTAATTCCCAGTTCCTTCTCTTATATTTACCTTCGCCTTCGTGAACACATATTTCGGATTAGTTTGTTTAGCAAATTTGATTTGTGATCAGCCGGATCTGTTACACGCGTTCCTGAGTTTCATCTCTACGACCGATTCCCGAGCATCGCGATGCCTTCCCGCGTCGAATTACTATCGAAAAGCCGTCGAAAGAAGATCTCACTGGCAACTTCATTGTTTCGTCGTCGTTAGATATCGTTTCGTCATGTTCGTTTTTCGTTGTGCATCGGTACAACGTGGCAAAGATACTTCTCACACAACATTTTTGGTGACGTTCTTTCAGCATCGATGAATCTACGCCCGCGCTTTCGATACATCAGTCTATACATATATACATACATACATATATATGTGTGTATATATAGAAAATATATATTTATGTATATATGCCTCTAGACGAATTCAGTATTCCTAAAACTGACAAGAATATATACGTATATGCGTTTATCGCGTAGTATAAATTATGTATACGTCTTATAAAGTATTGTTGTTACTAATTTATTTTTATTATTGTTATCATTGTTATTAGTATTACTGGTTACTGTTATTTATCAGTATTAATTGTTTTTTTTTATATATGCATATGCTAGTATAATAATATTTTATATCATCAATAACTAGCAAGCCATTCGAGCTCGTCATCGAAGGATAGTTTACAGTACATCCCTCTGTTTTAGTTTTAGTTCCGCAAGTACTTACTTTTACGCGCTACCACGTTCACGCATGTGAACCACATACACGTATGTACCACGCTTTCACATTAACTATGTATAGTAAATTGCGTACGTGTATGTGTGTATGTATAGATACGTGAAGTATTACAAGTAGTGTTCTTTTGCAGTGATTCGTTTTCGTGTGCGAGTGTACGAACAGGCAACGTATTTTATGAACAGATGGGAAAGCAAGGAAAAGGGTTGCCTGCCCCTAAACTATAAGTACAGTATTTATATGTGCATATATAAATATAGAAATAAATATACGCATGCACACGTATGCGTACTTAGGTTATACATCTACGCGTGCTCGTATATTATTTTATATATTTATGTATATTTCTTTGTAGCATTTGTTATATTTATTTAAATAGCGTATAAATTTGAGACAGCTTTTAGTCGTGTCATAAATTGCGCCAGACTAGAGCCGGTCCTCCCCTTCCCTGTCCTTCGAAGTAATAATTTATTTCATGTTGATTTAGCTAAACTATAATAATTTACTAAGTCTCTAGTTTTTTTCCTTTCAATCAATCAATATATATATATATATTTATATATTTATATATTCATTTATTTATTCATTCATTTTATTTATATTATATTTCATATTTATAATATTTATATTTATATATTTATATACTCCTTCTTTAATAATTCATATTTATATATTTATATATAGAATAATTGTTGGTACTTTGGTTGATTATTTCTGCTAGATCAGAGTTTTCTTCTCCGTTCCATCGCTCGCCTACGCTAGTTTTCCAGCGTGCTTTATGTATTTGATTTCGTTCTAATGACCCCCTTTTTTCCCACCACTAACATCAATGCTCCGTCGCTGCTTCTTTTACATGTGGCTTCCGCCCAGAATCGTATAAATCGAAGCTTGCGCGAAACTCTGTGATTCGACCGGGCATCGCTCGCTAAATGTCCAAATGTTTTATTTATCGTGCTTAAAAAAATATTCAATGTTCACATGAATATCGTCCGTTGCTAATCACATCGGTAGCCACAAATTTTGTGAACTCATACCAATGTAAGTACTTGCTGCCTGCTGTACTGTTCGATTTGCCCGGTGCAAACAATCTCTTAAAATCTCCCTAATCGTTCGTAATGAGATATAAAACTGAATCGTGATAACAAGAAAGGCTAACAAAAACAAACAAGGAACAATACGTTTAAAAACAATGTCAAATATCAATATATATGTACGTATATTAGAGATATTTGTCGTATAAAATAAATTTGATACATAAAACACGACGTGTTTGGTCGTAATTCTCAGGAACAATCTACTTCGATAAAATAAAGAAATTATATCCTCAGCTTGTCGTTAGTGAAATTATTCTAAAATGAAATTGCACTTGGTTCACCTCGAAACCTTTCGGAACAATAAATACTTTATCCTAAATAGATTCGTTTAAATAGTTACTTTGGTTTAGAAAAGAAAATCTGTACATCGTTTTACGCGAAATTTCTTAAAATTAGGGCAAATAGTAAATAAATATTCTATGAGTAAACGCGTAAATCACTTCCCCACTAGGCTGAGTATAAAAATGACTAGACGTAGACTAGGTAAATAAAATAAAAAAGTAAAGCTCATTGCGTTCAGCTGGTTCAGACGATCTACTATTTCTTCTGCGTTTTCCCCTCTCTCCCCTATTATCGAATGGACAGAAACATTCTGCGCAAGGTGGACTCGATCTTATTAACGTCACTGTTTTCGTCGTTGACATCGTAGTAGTTTTCACCCTTTTGTTACTTTTGTTTTGTTTGGATAATCACAGCCTGGTTGACATTTCTCGGGCGATGCGTGACCGGTCAGTCAAACAAGAACGATTTTATGAATCGTCGAGCCATGAGAATGAACAACAACAGGATCCCGATCTTTTTTGGATCGCGAAGCGTAATGTGATCAGGTTGAACGATCCTTCGTTAAAAAAGGAACCCCGATGGATATAATTTCGGCCGGAAATTCGCTCGCACTTTTCGCTTAACGATATAATCGTACTCTTAATAATGATGATCATAATATAATAATGACGATGATAATAAGGGGTAATAATAATAATAAATATTACGTTGGGTGAACGAGCGCCGTGGCGCGGACGACCGGACTTCGAAATGACTTCACTTTGACACGGCACTAACGATCCCTTTAAATTGTCTCGTATATAAAATCTACGGCGCGACGTACATACCTACGCCTTTAATAATCTTAACATAAGAAGAACCGATAACCCGCGAGTGTTGGGTCGGCACTGATTCAGACATGTAGATACGTGTAAGTAGATGCGTGATGTGTGAACTGTATGCGCGTGTTGTGCATGTGTGCGTGTGTCCGCGCGTGTATGTGCGTCGTTTGTATATATACCAGTGTGATGTATGTAAATGCGTGTTCCATGTTCGGATTCGTAGTTTTCGTTTTAGAAATTTGTTCTTCTTTCTAGACGTTGCGTGAGACGAGCACCCTGTATACGTGATTGACAAATTTGCGTTAGGAGAGACCGCGAGCACTGTGCCGTCGGTCCTGCCCGAAGACCACTAAACATAGTAAACGATCCTAACGACGTTGCTATACACGTGGTATGTATAATACGGTGATGACGCGTTCGCATACCGAACACACGACATCCAAACGGATTCGACGGTTTAACTGCGTTTTCAAATGAAAATTGGCAAAGTTGTCCGTAAAAGAATAAGGAATTCAACCGATACACACACTGTGATTCGTGTTTCCTAGAGAATCTGAAGAGGTACTTTCTTTCGTATTCTATGGGTCGAATCGCAGTAATAGTTAACTTTTTTTAACAGTCGGTCGGCTACAATCGCCATGCCGTTTCGTCAGGAACTAAGAGTATTCTTTGGTTAGTGTTGGAAAGTCACCCGTCTTGAACGTTCACCGTGATTATCAAACTATTTAGGAGATAGTGTGTCGTCGGAACGATAACCTGGTCGAGAGGCTCTAGGCTCTCGATATCTACTACTTCCCGGATGATCGGATCTTCAAAATCGTATTAGGATTAGAATGTCTTGTTGAAAGACGCGTATCGAATAATTGTTCGTATCTCGATACGAATCCTCGTTTGGCAGTAGGGATCGAGAGTGAAGAACGGAAAAATGTATAAAATAGAATAAGACGTAGGAAAATAGAAAGAACAAGATGAGAAAGATCGATGTGTTCTCCGTTCTTAGTAAAGAATTTGTCGTATCCGAGCATCCGAGAAATCGTTTGAAGCGTGAATCCTACTCGCGTTTGGTTTCTCGGACTGGGTTAAGTGCTGGATATCCAATGTTTCATTAGCATCAGCCTGCCTCTTCGTCCTCGCCGCGTGGCTGCCGGCGAAGTCAATCTACTGACTTCTAATTTTTATACTCTAATTAAATTATCTAACTAGTATACTAGATTATTATATTGGAGAGCGTTGTAACGGCGATTCAAACTCATCACTTCTGATCGTCGAGCGTTCAATAAGCCCGTGTTCTTGTACGACATCTGTAATTAGAAAGGGTCCATACTATTTAACCATCGTCGATACATTATGAGTTCGTATTCATTGAATGTGAAAGAGGATATTTTTACGGTAATCTATCAGTCTAAAATCTATCAATCTGAATATCGATAGCGATAGCGAATATCGATAGAAATTTCATTATTCATCGTCTCATTATTCAGGAGCTTTCTTCAAACTTACTCTGTGGGTTATGATGTAGGGTGCGTATCGTCCAGTTTCTCTAAGCTAGGACTTTGGTTAGTATGGCCGGCTTGCGTCCTTGGGCCTCTTTAACTGGACTTTTAAACGCTTCATCCCTATCTGGAAGCCATTCATCGCTTGAATTGCTGTCTGTGCGCTCGCTGGATTATCGAACGACACGAAACCTGAAAGAATCGAATGATCAATTATTTTAATCGATACAAGAATATTTATGCGTTATTGATTCTTAACGGTTCAAAAAATTAGAAACAAGTTTAACGTATCCTTTTAATAAAAATCTTTCATTAAAGAAAGGTTTTAATTCGGAAAATAGGACAAACTTTTGTATCGAGCTAATATAGCCAAAAATATCGATTATATCCCAACCATAGTACGGGAATCTTTCCACCGCAACGGCTGACCTGAAATTGTTCTTAAATTGAGATTAAAAGAAATTGGTTATGATATTTTTCGACTTACGATGAAAACGGGAAGTTGAATATCGACACCTAAGGGCATCTGATTATCGCAAAAGGGTACTGGCTGGCTAACCAGTGATTTAGATTAGCTGATTCGCCGCGAGGAATAAAAAGTTTCCTGCGAAGGGACCTCGGTACTATCATCAAAGTTTTATCGAGAATAAGAGAAAGGGAGAGGGAAAGAGAGAAGGTGCACGATAACGAAGCTCTTAACAACAGAAGCGCCGCTGAAAGGTCATCAGGGCCCTCCCAGTTTAAGCCAATTTTGACCATTAGCCCCGATCCAATTTTAGTTTTGCCATCATGGCGGCCTACTGCCTGACCAATCGCGGCTCTTCATCGCTCGGCGACCACCGCTTTTACTCGGAGTTCGTAAATTACTTTTACTAGGTGACTGAAGAGGCTTTAACCCTTGTTCGATAAAAAAGTATCCCTTTACCGTTTTCTTTCCCCAAAATTCTCTCTTCCGTCGAATTTGAAGAAAATAATATCGCACATCGTAATTTATATCGTACGATTACAGAGGAATCGCGTTACATGCAAAAACATACATATACGCGTCTATGTAGATTATAATGCTCAAAGCATTTTCATTCCTCTTTTTCCGTTACGTTATAGAACTTCTTTCCCGCAAGTTGATCACAACGTCGATATCAAAGTATGCATCGTGAATGAACGATATGTTCACTTTGTTCACAATTCACATTTTTTCATCAGTGTCTCGATAATTACACGCAGAACGACACACAACGAAACCGAGAATATAACAACCACTGTCCTTTCAACGATGAAATTCATCCGTATACGCCATGATAATCGGCAGCGATAGGCAGAAAAATATTAATCGCGCTAGTTACGAATGAATAGACTAAGAGGAATATCAGCGAATATATCCGTCCAATTATCTGCACTCATATTTCAGCATTCTTTCAGGGTACAATTAATCAAAGCTACCACTGGTACGTTTTTCATCGCTTTTGTTTCAATCCCTTCTGATTAACCAAAAGGACTACCTAGTTTCATTCGAGTCCAAGTCGGGCGTGCATTCATATTTAATGAAGAATTTTCGTCTCATGGAGTTGTAAAATGTACATTAATTTTTTGTACCTACAGCGATGGATCGAATACTTTTGTACAAATATATTACGAATACAACGTCTAATTCAAATACCACTCGATACGATACGAAATAAAAATTAACCTGTTGGATTTTTAAAAGATCATTAAAGGTGCACTTATCGTTGATAATTACTACCAACTTATAAAAATGATTTTATAAACATTCGCCTTCGTTATGTGACTTTGGTCCTCTGTCCAAGTGGTTAGTATCGATATTGTTGAGACTTCACCAAATTGTCCTACCTTTGGAAGATTTCACCATCGAACCGTCTAGCTGTTTAACGGTATTTCGTTTCTTTCTTCTGGGCCACTCTTCACGTGTTTCGTGGAAATGACACACTTACCGAAGCATTTACTCTGGTTGGTAGCCCGATCGATGAAAACCTTGGACGATATGACGTTGCCAAAGGGGATGAACATCTGCATGAGCTCACCATCTCCAAACTCCTGGGGCAGGTGGTAGATGAACAGGTTGCAGCCTTCGGGTCCTGAGATAGAGCATCCTACCATATAAATCAGAGCACATCTAAACATCTAAACTTGAAGTATAATACTCAAGTTAAAATGTTAGTTCTGGATGAGTTTCGTTCTTCGCAACATGATTTCGACGCGACAGGAGAGCCACCTCGCGTCAGCGAGTATGCACATATTGCTCTCTTCTCGTTCTTCCCGATTCTCGTCTGGATGCGTTTTTGATGAATGAAGATGAAGATTCGTGATCGTTTCTCGATGACAATCTGATTTCTCTCTCGTCGCACGGAAATGTGAAGGATGATTTGCACATGGTGAGTATTCTTTTTCTTTTTAATGAATCACGTGACAGGGGATTTTTGGATAGGGATATTAGACAAAATGTAAAGGAAGTGAAATTGAACTGAAATACAAAGGGAGGAAAAGAAGATTAGACGGGATATGAAGGGAATGGATTGAACAAAGGAATAGAGGTGCATGATTGCCGACGAAGAGAGTAATGATTAGAATGTCACGATGATGTCTGTTACGGCAATGAGCTTTTTCGCGGTTCAAGTAACGTTGAGTATTTATACTTTCAAATATACAAACACACAACACTGGGACTCACAACACAATGACGAGCGAGGTGAAGGGTATTTTTTAATGAATGCAAATGGGATGTAAGGAGTGTGGTGACAGTGATGATACTGATTACGATGGTGCGACAATTTGCATGAGATTGCCAGACATGTTAATCCGTCGTCTTATTACTACGAAGCTTAATATTCGTGATACGAGTACGAAAGTGAGTGAGTGGGATAGATTGCGTAAAAATTCGCTAAATAACGTGTTGTTTCTTCTCGAAAAAAAAAACAATAACGCTTTTTTCCGACGATGAAGCAACTATATAAATTTCTTCGGTAAAATTTTTTCGAGGCAATGCCTTATCTTCACCTTTCTAGACAATTCATTCTCTCATTTTTAATCTAACTTTTTCAAAAGTCCTCCGTCAATTAACGATGATGAATCATCGTACGTATTCGTGAAATTTCATTAAAGTTTGAAATGATACGCAATTCCTTCTCCAATTAGATTGTAGAGCTTTCGTCGGATAACGAAAAATTCTCTTGTTACTTTATGTCAGCCGCAAAAGATATAAAGACACCGACGATTAATACGTCCGTGGAGGAAAGTCCAACGGAAGAAGCAAAGTAAGGGTCGGAATAACGAGAGTCCAAATACGGATTTAGCTAATTTCACTGAACTTTATAACTCCGACGTCAATTAGCGGCGATTATGACCATGGAAACTTCAGCTCTTTTGGCCTGCGCTTCTCTCAGCTAACGGACGCATTTAAGTAATGAGATGGCTGCCACTCAACTTTTAGGATGCTACTCATCGCGACTCGTTCGTTCCTCGCCGAGATTCGCCCTTCTGTCACTTCCACGCCTTTACGAACGAACGTTACCATGTCGAATTACCACAAGAGAGTGCAATTGTCCGTTTCCAGTTCCGCGAACGATCACGGGTCTCGTTCATTTCATAGTTCTTAGTCAATTATAGCACTTTCTATAGCTTTCTAAATGACTATCGGCGGTCGACTGACTTTTGCAACTGATTCAGGGATTAATTCTGTCGTGATTTTAGAGAAAGTTCCCTATGAGATTAGCGAAATAATTGTAAAACGAGTTTAAAGTACAAGCTGAAGTGGAAAATGTCGGATTAACGGAAAAAACGAATCAATTGAGATGTACGTGGAATTAGTGCATTATTATGAAGACGATGGTTAATTGGTTTTAATGATGAATGAATAGGCATGTATATCGAGCGAGGGATTAAAATTTGAAGAATAAAGTAACATTGCCATTTCCGCATATTCATGAAAATTGGCATACAAATTATTTGAGAGACAGAATATTTTACAAAATTGTAGCATCTCATTTGGAATATTTATATTCAAATAAAAGTTCGAAGAGCTTTCAATGTTTTATTGCGCGTAATTACAGTAGGAAGAAAGCATAATTACGATACGGATAAAACATAAAAATATTAAATTTTACAAATAGACGAAGCTACTTGGAACGGATTTAAATTTTAGAAATAATTCTTCAATGAAAATCTGTTTATCGCGATACAGGCCTCGGTGAGTGCCATACTGTTGAGCGAAATTTGAAGAAAGCAGAGGTAAACTCTATATCTACAACGTTTGAACGTGTCTCGTGGTTTACACGAAGAACAAGAAATGTTCTCTTTTTCGCGAACACCGACTTCGTCTCGGTAATAACTCGATCGTAGTTGTCACGTGAAACCCAAATTAGAGCCGGTGTCGACGGGTTTCCGGTTCCGACGAAGGGGAGAATGGAGGAGGAATTGCGGTGGACGCCGGAATCACGAAGAACGAGCCATAAATTTAACCACGTCGTCGTGCCATGCGATCGTTGATTCTGAAATTGGTTTTCGACTCTCTAATTGGCCCACGCGCGGGACGTGCACGCGAATTTAATGAAAGCAACACCTCCCTCAAACCCGAGGGAGAGAAGTAGTATCTACGACCAGACTAAAGCGTTAAGATGAGTATCCACTGAATCTGATATTTCACTGTTTGAAAATTCTTTTCTTTAAACGAGATATGAAACGGTATTCTTTCGCACATTTTTTTATCCGAGCTTACAAATGTATGCAGAGTAGCCATCAATATTTGATGTATTTTGGTATTTATACAAATATATGCACAGCTAAACGTCCAACGAAAGGGACATATATGTTTTTTTTATACAAATGTTCAGAATGCTTCGAATGATTGCTCGAACGCGTTTGCAGCGGTCGAAGATAAAGAAATTAAAAGATGGTATTAGCAATGTAACGATATCGAATATCGATCAACATCCGTAATAAGTGCACAGTCCATATACATATAACAAGATGTACGATTGATCATCATAAGAAAGCAAAGATCATTGTTGGTTGACAGCGCAACACCGAACACAGCTAGGAATAATGACATTGAGTGCAACGAAAACACACCAACGTATACCCATCTATGTATATAAAGATAGAATGTAGAGCTTCCACGAAACGCTCAGAATATCGTGGCATAACTACTGTTTAAGAGAAGAGAGAGGTACGAACACCGAGAACACCTTATGAGACGTACAATACATTAAGAACATACTAAAGAAGCAAAAATGATGAACGAAGCGACACTAAGTATAAAATTGATAACGATGTCATGCAATGATGACAGAATAAACGATATTGTTCTTCTGATGTCGCCGTCATGTCTGCTTCCATTAGGATAGGTTGCCGTTATTTTTTAATTTCAACATCCACACCATTTGTTTGAGAAGTAAATAAATCAAAATCGGATTTGGAACGATCGTACAGCGAAATTAACTTTGATATACGTGATTATCGTTTCGTTGAGACACATTCGCTCTAATAAGTATTTTTTGTCTCGAGTATTTTGAATGATGGTATTCAAATTTGTACATAATCTTTGCTCTTTAATCTGTATCTAAAGTAAAAGATTCTAATAGAACTGCCGTGAATAAAGTTACTTTCGAAATTTATTATTACTACATTAAATTAATATTATCACCACGTAACACATTTACATAAAGTATGAGTGCCTTTTCGATTAATAATAAGAATTCTTTATTCGAAACATTAAATGATAATTTTCATAGTAGCGAATGTGTAAAACGATAAAACGTATCTCGTGATAGCATATTACGAAAATGTATCAACGAGATACTGTGCGTTCGGAAAAGCAGGCGAAAAGCAGCGTTGGAAGAGAGCAGAAAATAGGGATATCGAGGAGGCCTGGAAGCGTGGGAGGGGCAACGCTGTCGCGGTAAACTTCCCATTATCCTACGATGTAACAACGGATCGCCGGCAGGCGTAACGGCAAAGTAATTAAAACTTTCGTTTTATTTGCATTATCTCATTGTTAGGCGTCGTATATTCTAATAATGGCGAGTTGTTAATTGCAATTAGGCGCTGGCTCGGCTCACCCTACCCTCCCTTTCTTTTCTGCCGCTTATCCGCCATCTTTAATCCTCACTCGTTTTCTTCATTCTTTTCTTTTCTCTCATTCCCATAGATAACGTTGACGAATGATCTGCTCTTTCGTCTGTCCTTTCTTGCGACGACATCGATTTCGATTAATCTTGCGCATTCAATTCGAGTCAATTGACTTAATTAATGCGTTGCCCCTCAGTCCCTGTCGTCGAGAAAATGGAGCGAATGCTGCTAGGATTAGTCGGGGAAACGAAAGACACGACGTAAATTCACGGACACGAGATGTTGAAAGTTCATTCTTTCGTTATCTTGTCAGTAATTAACGGACGAAACACGATGCGAGCGAGGAGACCTGTCTTGTGCAGCTTCCATAGCGGAGAAACCCGGCACTATTCTCGCAGTATCGACGGGCCGAAATATAACGGTTCCATGAAAGTTCGTGAACGGTTGTAGGTCATCCTTCATCTTTATCGCTATGATTAAACTAAAAATGACCGCAACCATACATGCTCGAATTAAAAAGAACGCGTTCATTTTTCCGAGCTTCTTACCAAAAGAAACATAACCGCGTTATTGACTTCTTTCGATACTCGTTCGTTATCTCGTTTCGATTTGTCGTTACTGAAAAATCACATTCTTTCGTAAAGCATTAGAACAATTTATTCGAGAGATTTCAAAGAGAAAGATCTCTTCGTAAAGCGAGATTTTTACGCACTTTAACACATGTAAAAAGAAACCACCCATAATCAATGGTATACCTTGTACGACGTAACGACGAAGGATAAACTCGTGTCTGGACATTTGGGAGCTGGATCTACAATCTTAGGACTACAATCATTCGTGTTTACAGTCAACAGTTAGACGTTGATGAGTGTTTTCTACTTACCTTCCCTCTGCGTGGGTGCTACAGCGGTCATCGGCTGAGGAATAGCTTGAGCAAACTGGCCGTAGACGGCGGGATAAGCTGCGACAGTAACAAATAACAAATACATCATGATGTGTCCACATCTATACACGTAGTGCATGCTGTTCTTATCGTTCCTATTTCGCTTCCATAAAACACAGCTTCTCGTGGCCATCAGTGTTTTCGTGTAAAACAAAAGTAAAATCATGTTGCGCTTTAGACCTTTTGATTTCTCACATAGTGATTTACGTTTCCTGTGGGATTGCTCGAATCCGATAAAATAAGAAAGACAAAACGATTTTACGACGATTTTAGATCATACGATGATGCGTACGAAATAGAAGAATTCGTATTTGTAAATTATACTTTGCAATGTCGACGTTAATTATTTAAAGCTCCTATCTCCTTTGGCGTATGATTCGGATTTGAATGTCGGAAGATAATTTTCGTTTGTTGGTACTTGAACTTAATACGTGGACAATTACTTTTTTAACTCGATCTAAGCCGGACAAAGATGCTGAATATTTTTGAAGATCAAAGATCAATTTGTATACCCTACGTATGCCGTGACAACGAATTATAATTCCAGGAAATACAACAGCGTAAATGTAACAAGCAGCAACATTAATAAAAGGTAAACTGCATGGTCAACGTCAATCGAGTTAATGCGAAATTGCATTGTCGTCAGCAGCGAGTCGAGAAATAATTATGGTAGAACGGTTTATAATTCGTTCGTAACAAACGTGGATGAACAATGAAAACACTGCGTTTAATTCGGTGGAAACACGGGAAACCAAAAGAGAAAACTGAGTGCGATACTTGCGAAATTATGGCCATGGTTCGTCAAATTAATGAGAAGAGTCTCGGACCGTCAGGTGAACTCGAAAGTAAACGAAAAAAGTCACTAGACGAGCAGGTCTCTTTTCCATTAAAGCGTCTAGCTGCGTTCGCTGTGGTGTTTCCCACTACAATGATATTCGACCCTCAACGTTCTCATCGTTCCACGACTTTTAACACGATACTTTTGTATTTTGCAACGCTCCTATCCAATATTACCGACATTAACTGTCACGCGATATCGCTTGAAAGTCTCGTTACCCGTTCTGTCCGGCCTCATTATGCGTCGAGTACACATATCGCGATTATCAAAACTATACGTGTGCGTAACTAAAGGCAAGTTTAAATCAATGTTTAGAATGCAACGATATTGAAAAAAATATTGACGGAAGAAACAGGGTTTAGCTGTACAATATTTGATTAACTTAAGTCGTAGAACTTTATTTTATCGTTGTTCCACTATCGAGTTTCTTAGGCGGGCAAAAAAAATCGTAGTATATTCGAGATTACGTACGCTGTTGTGAAACTTTTCGAGATATTTTCGATCAGACATATTTGGAATACACGTTGAAGTTGTAGGTTGCAATGGATAAACGAGCACTTTACCGCATGATATTAGAGAAAAGCAATTATAACGGCATTAATTATACCTTGGCAAATATTTAAAACGCGCGCGATTGATATTTGTTTGTGACGGATAAACGTAGAGAGGGATGGTCAGCGGGGGCGGAGTGAAGGGGTTTGGCCGTTCGCTCTCAGATCAGAAGAGGTAAATTTTCGCTTGGAAATTAATTATTTCCGTGCAAACATTGCTTTAATATATTCCGATTGACGTTACCGGAGGTTTCGGTCCAACGATGGTCCGACGTTTGGCGTATGAAATAAATACGCCATCATACGTCGGTTACCATTCGCCCGGATAGAGGGACACACGATATTTCGGATTGCTTTTTTTCCACTCGCTGATCTCCACGGCCTGTGTACATTGGACGAAAATACACAGAAAAAGAATATCCTATTTTTGAGTCTTTGGCAAACACGGGAAACCAGCGCGGTCTCCACGTACGGACGTTATACCTCAAATTTGATGAATTTCTGCCAATTCCGCGTGCACGTACAGAGACAGGAAAGATACATGGGTAGAAAAAGGGGGTCTCTCCCCGATGCTAATAGACAACCAACCGAAAAAGAATACGGGATGACGGACAATGTAGAGGAAACTTATACAAAACCACCCATGGTGTACGCTATACCTGTCTATTTCCATAACCACTAAAAACTGAGCAATTCGTTTAAATTTTGCATGTTACGTGGATAAATTGAAAAAAAGAAAAACTTGTTTTTGTTGTTACTTTATGTTGATCGTAAAAATATGTAACAAATAGAGTTTTAATTATGTAATTAGTCTTGAAAATTAAAAGAATAGGGCGAACTTTCACTATAGGATTCCACACATATTTCCGACCCGTATATTTTTACTAAAATATTTGTTATGACGACGGGTTTTTGCGGGTTTTTCGCTGCTTTGCAGTCGATAATGACGCACGCTTATGAGACTTGGTGCTGGTGAAACAGCAATTCGAATGCTCTGTTATTAATTTAACCATTGGGACAGAGAATTCATCAAACCCCTGTGTTAATTGCTAACGGTGAGCGGAACGAATCGAAGTATAGTTATACGTCGCGTCGACACGCTGATTAGACTGAAACGGAATCGTCCATTTTGATGTTGGTTATTGGATTATGATTCCTGCCGGTGTATCGCACTTTGATGTAACATCGTTCGGTTCTTCGACATCCTAGCCGATTACATGCCGGCGTGTTGTCTGCGTATTGATGAACATGCACGATACACGATGCGCTTAAGAGTTAACAATATATAATGTACACGACGCCAATTTAAAAGAACATCGAAGATACACTGTAGCAGCACACCAGAAGCATTATATAACGACACGATGACGCGACACGTCTATATAGTATGCTTATATATGTTGTAATATATACGTATGATCATAATGATAACGACAAAGCATTTGTGTTCTTGTACATGTGTATATATATATTTATATACATTTTTGTATTATATACGTATATAAATGTACACATGCGACCATAGTTACATGCAACAGCCAGAAACGCGATCAGCAAAATCGAATTTTTCAGAGTTAAGTGCTCGAGTGCTTGGATAAAAGCATATTAAAACCGAACGTTCCGATTCATTTGCTCTTGCATCTTTAGAATCTATTTCCCCTAATGAGACGTCCTTTGAAAACATGGAAATGGTTCGCCGAATAATTAATTCGACGTAAAGTATCGTCCACTTAATGTACGCTCTCGTTGGAAAAGCTGAAAGTACATCTAACAACGAACAGAATTACCATTTTCCGAGACTTCCACGGTAGGATCGCGTTTTCCCGATTGCATTGCTGAAATGTATCGTATTCATGGAGAAACGAAAGCTTGGAGCATGCATATAAGTAATAACAGTTTCGAATAATATCTCGAGTTGAATAGCCAACGCGATAATTTTCATTCAATCTTTTCCTTTTCTTTTCTTTTGACCAAAAAACTCGTTACAGAATCCGATTTGGATCGCTCTTTCGAGGCTAGTTTTGAGCTTCGTGCTGTTATCGAAAAAGCACACTATGAAATGCGTTCGCTAAAGTTCCGTGAAAACTCTTTGCAGATACGAAGGCTTGACGGAATTCTCGATAAGACGAAGGGAAAAAGTAAATGGGGAAGAAAAAACTTACCGACACCGGGGTAGGGTTGCATTCCAGAATACGCGGCGGCATGCTGGAGTGCCGCCTCCCCATTGGGCAGCCCTTGTGCTGGAATGGACAGATGGAGGGCATCTACACTTCAGTAAGCTCAGCTCTTATCGAGGACGGACCTATGTCTAGGGCCCCTGTCGCAATACGTACTGACCAATCGATATCGCACGGTATCGTGTATTCTTGGATCCCTCGTTAGCTCAATCTGATTTTACAGGTACGCGTAAAGCGAAATGGGAAATTCTGATATCGATTTCAAGATTTCAACGTTACGTTATCTTTTGTTTTGCATCGAGAATATACATGAAAGTGTATACTCCTGTTATATTTACGCGAAGTGATCTTAACGCTTGCGTACGTAGGTCCTTTGTAGGAATACCGTTTCAAAATTTATCTTCCGACTAATATATTCGTATAGCTTTACTACAAATATGGAAACGAGTACCTTTAGAAAAAGTCTGTTAATTACTATTAATCGTTAATAAAATATGTACACGTGTGTTCAAAATTCTCGCAACTAAAGCCCTATACTTAACATTCACGTATGCGACCTCCGCTCGAGCGTCCATATGAAATAGCGAAGAAAAAGAGAATGAGAAAGATTTTTTCCGACTTGGAGAGAAAGAATCGAGGTAACGTCGTACGTGTCTAGGGCGAGGTTACTCGGTTCTCATACCAAAGGCAAAATAATAAAGTCCAGCGTCGATTGGCCGAGCATTGCGCAGGGGCGGCACACTGCGCCTGAGTTGATACTCACGTCCCGGATAGGTCTGCGGTATCCCGTTGGTGTAGACACCAGGATCCGAACCTGCTGGTTGACCATTCGGTGTTTGTGCAGCCATGTTGAAATTGGGCATCGTTGGCGATGGTAACGACGGTATCGCCCCGTTAACCGGCTGCCCTGTTCCGGTACCTACGAGTAAACCTGATCAGTACACACCGGTTACCCTCTTGCTCTTACAACACCGACCTCAGTCACCCTCCTGACGCGCGGCATCGGATCGGGAATGATCATGCTTAGCTAGTTGCCCTCTCTGTACATCCTGTCAACCGATTTACGGTATATATTTACGGTATATACTGTATAATTGGAAGGACGTCAGATCGGGTTTGCGGATGATTCGTATGCTTCGCGTCGCGCGTTTGAGGGTCCGTATGATCTGCAGATTGCCGGAATATTGATCCGATTTTAGAGCTAATAACGACTCGCGGTAGAATGCTGTTGCACGAGTTAATGATCCGGTCTCTAGGCAAATCGACTGACTGTTTTCTTAGGATGATTAGATCGGTAATCCGGACCGAAGATCGCTATCTCGGTATCTGCTTAACGTCTACCTTCGATGTAGCGCGTTTGAGCAAGTACGAAAAGTAAACGAGCATTTGGGTATACATATCGGTGTGTCGTTTGTAAAGGTGAGGGGTAACGACTCAGTTTCCTGTATATTTTAAGCTCTTCAAACGATAGGTTGTTGACTTAGAAATGAACCATAGTATCGTTTAAATAGATGTGTTTCGACCACGAATAATCGTTTTACGATTCCGTCATTTTTAATTGATTTACTCTTACTGTATCACTATTAGTCATTTATAAATTCTAAAAATTATTCCATGTTCAGATACGTTAACATCTCGCGCATTAAATATTTTTTCGATTTCATGCATGCTATTCTACGGACTCTGTTTTGTCCTGTTTCATGGACTGCGAATTATATATGTTTTTAAAAAAAATTATTGGTACATGCGAAGATAGATTTAAAGAACACAACATTTTTCGTAACAGTGAAAAAACAATGAATAAGTTTTACTAATATCTAAAATCAAGTGCAGTTCAAAAGTCGAGTAATTCATCGCGTATCCATAAATTCGCACAAATCCATTGAAAATCTTTTCAACTACATCTATCGTCTTCTACAAGGTACTCTCTGCGGATGAAAAATCCATAATGACAGGTACGATGACGTCGTATTTCAGTAGAAATAAAAGCGCAGAAGCTTGGCAATCTGCAAGGCTGGTAAGCGGAGGAAAGATCAGAAGTAGGTGGAGAAGAAATAAAATATTATTTCCCTATCAAAGGGTATTACGTTTCGCTTGACGAGACTCGACGTATACCAGAGAGCGCTTGTCGAGAGCCGATTTCCGTGCTTAGTTTACCTGCCTCTACTATTTCGTTCCCTCCTCTTGTGTACGCGTTGAACGAATGAGAGAACCCGGAAAAGAGAAGACAGCGAAAAAGACGAAGAGGAGGGAAGGAGGGCTAGGAAAAAGGGAAGGAACGGTGCTACTTTGGCTTTTCCTCCTTCCCGTTCGCGGCGAGCTTTCGATAAAGTTTCGCGGTACTGGCAATATCTTTCGCCCGAGTCACGCTCGGTGAAAATGTTGTATTGATTTATGAGCCGGTTATAAGGCAACGGACTGTACACTCTTGCTGCCGCGAGATCTGTGGAGGAATAAACGAGGGGAGAGCGGGATAAAAGAGGGGAGATAAAGAAGGAGTTTCACGTCAGTGAAACTGGGAAATTTCGCAACAAAGTGTACATACGTGCGCGTATATGTGTGGAACCTAAGTTAAAGTCTTTTCCTCGCGTGTTCCATTTCTTTGAAACAATTTTCCGGAAATCGCAAGTTTCTCTTTCTTCTTGTACTTTGAAAGATAATTCGTTATTCCAAATTAAATACTCGAGTGATACATAGAGACTGTTTAATGCGAACGTATTTGAAATACCTACATTCGACCTGTTAGAAGAAAAAAAAAAAAAAAAAAGAAAAGGAACATACCGGAAGTCGGTGGAACCACGGGATTTGGCATGCCATTTAACGCGTGCGGTAGTTGCCCAGCACTGACCAGAGCCGCCATTGGGTTGATGTACGTCCCTTGCGCTGTCGCAGCAGCCATAAGAGCTGCTTGCTGCTATAAATAAATCGTTAATACCGAAAACACATTCGTGAAAGTGCGTTCTGTTTTGATTATTGCAAGTTAGCTAAAAAATAAAACTTTAGTATCAAGTAATATTTAAATAAAAGTAGTTGGAGTTCTCCTGATTTAATAGAAATTTAGCGAATAAATGCGAAATACACAAATTTCAATATAGGTTAAATATAGATGCATAGAAAAATCTAAATTTCCGAATATATGTATATTATCGGAAATGTTTCACAGAAAAATTAAATTAACGTGATAATATCGAGTATCGCCGATCGTTTCGAACAAGACAGAAACAATTATAGGTTGTAGGATTCGCGATAACGAGAACCAGCCAGACGGGGTAATATGGTAACGCGAGAACCATTAACCATAATGTGACCCACCTGAGCATAAGCGCCGTAAGCGCCGAACTGATTGAAAACGAAAGGGTTAAGGAGGCTCATATTCCCAGCCATTTGCTGCATGCGTCTTAGCTGCCTCTCTTTCTCAGTATCTGCGAACTTCACCACTAAACTGGACGACGCCCCCTGAAATAAATCATTTCAATATGTTGGTTATTTGTTATAATCAATATCTGACAAATATTATGCAAAAAAATAGTCCTACTGGCAGTTTAAAAATTATTTAGTCGAATCAGCAATAGTTTATAAAAGACTGATGCGAGAAGGCTGCTATACGATTTATCGTTTGAGGATTATATTGCTCACAATGTAAATTGCCATGCTATGACAAGCAAGTCTCAAATGCAAGATCAGATACTGCTGTCGGACGTGCCGGTTCGTAATTTCCACGAGACGAAGCAACGTTGTAGCAAGGGGATTACCGTCGCCGACGTAAAGCCGCATAATTTTCTAGAACCTCGCATTTTCTTCGTGACCGCGTGCGCGTTTCTCATCCTCTATAAATTTATAACACGTAGAAAATTTGATAATAACGTCGCTTCGACAACGAACGTGATTATCAAAGAAAATTACGACGTTCTTTCCCCTATTACTTATTGGAAATTAATCGATCTACTAGCAAACTCGTTTCCATTAAACGTGTGTACCAATTTCCTTTTAATATCTGCCATTTAATTTATAAAACGTGAAAAAGTTTGCTCACCCAAAATAATATTAAAGTCGAGTCGAAGCGAAGGGATGTGATATTTATAGTATCATTTTCATATACCACGATATAAATTAATTTATGTAACTATCGTGAAAAGATATGCTATTAAAAATTCGAAAGAATTTTCTTTTCCAAAGATACAGCAAAGTAATATTCTACTTCTAAATTTCATTTATAGCAACAAGCGAAACAACTATATAACTATATAATAAGCTGGGAAAAAGTTAATAAGCTAGGATATATTATACTTGATTATAGTAGAAAACCTCAGAGTATTCTATAAATAGTTAGCTTAAGATATTTTTCAATGTGAGAAAACGCGTCTCCCTTTGAGATGTTTACGAGGATACGTAAGACGATGACGTTCTCACCACGTCTAAAATATAAATGGAAAGGCAACAGGTGGTCAGTGGCCATTGTGGCTGCGGAGAAAAGCTCAGCTTTCAAGGTTCTGGTGATATATTATATTCACGTCATCAATGCAAATGCTGGGCGTGTCTGAGTTTATATAACGACGGTAATATTGTAACCCGTTGATACGCTCGCTGAAATTTCCTCCTCTTGTCACGCGATTTTGCACGGTTTATCCATCTATTTCTTTCCTCTGCTTGGTAATCTTTGTGCTGGTTTCATTTCACCTTTTGTGATCTCGTGTTTTCTTTCGTAATTCCTTTTCCTTTTATTCAACAATTATTTTAAACTGTAGTTTTACTTAGAGTATAATTTTTAACAGAGTATAAATATAACTAATCGAATATGCATAATGCAGAAAATATTGCCTGCACGACTCTTCTGATCATTGTTTGAAATTTCTATTATATTTTGTTAATATATTGTTATATTTCATAGAAGGAACAATAAAAAAAACCTAGTCGAATAGAGGAAAAATATGAGAAGGCAACGTTGGCTGTGGTAGTTGAAGCGAACCTGAAAATCATAGGTTCAAATTTCGGTGCTCGGATTTCTTCCTGTTACGAGAACGTTTTTCCTTCCGTTTTACAAAATAATGTTTCGTCGTGTAAAATACACAACGAAAATTGAAACGAAGCATTCTAAAATCCAGTCTCTAGAAGTTAAAACATAAAGTTGATGATAATTTTAAACAATCATATTCTCACTCTTTATGAGATGAATGATTCGTGTGATGCAAGCACACGCGAATTTTAAATACTGAATTGGTTGGACCGCTCGACCATACATTATAATCAGAGACGACTTACCAAGGAGTATCATCGATACTGCCAAATTGTATGAAGAGGATATCGTGTTCGCTATAAAGAGCGTTTTTGCTTTTATTATTTTTGGCATCGAATATTTCTAGAAATTGTGAAAGGTCCAATATACGTGGATTCGAAATTTGTAAAACTTTACGGCTTTTTTTAACCCTCTTTTAAGTCTCTTGTACAAGGTCGTCAAATACCGCTGACAAAACTAGCTCGTATAAAATTCATAGATTTGTTGGAGTAATATAGAAGTGGTTTGGTTAAGGCGTTAGATTTTTCGGACGAGAAAAATTGAAATACCTTGTACTATCTGTCAGTTCCACTGTTTTTTGTTATATTCATACATATGTATAATAGTAACTTTTCATTTTACAGATGTGTACACTGCTGCTATATAAATTGAATAGCAAACTAATAACCAGGAGAATATATGGTACATACTACTTTCCAATTAACTTTGGATAATATCGAGTGAAAAATGGATGGATCGAATACATTAATGGTTCACCAAGCTCGAATTCATAGGATACATATATTAAAGGCTTTCAAACGGGCTGACATTATTCATTTGATACCGATTTTCATTAGCATTTTACGCGAAGTACCACTTAACTCTTGGTCACACGTAGCTATGTGGAATGCAATCGGTATTCCGCGAATTACTCCGAGGGAAAGGTTACAGAAGAGAAAGAGCAGAAAAGGAAACTACTGGCTGGCAATTATTAAAAGTTTCGTTTACAGCCAAGTCGAATAGGGCCAAACGAGCGTATAACCGCGGCGTTCCAAGGAAACCAGAATCCGGCCGCAGTTTACAAGGCATAAAAGTTATGCGGGTTTCACGGTTGGATACAACTTTCCACATTACTGTAACTAATATCAAGAGTATCCGGCGAAACTCATACGTGTTATTTCTCTTCCCTTATTCGAGAAATTCTGAAACTCAAGTTAAAATATCTTTAATTTTGACCACGTTTGGTGAGAAGCAGCAATATCGAGGAACGTATTATTATCAACGAACATCATGTTCTGACGAACGTCTCCAAAAACGTTTTATACATTTCTTTCGAACTATCGCTAATTATAGTTCATTTACACATTATTTTTTGATCGGTTTTAACAGAAAAAAGTCATGGAACGAGATAATTTTGAGATAGCTTGTTTCGTCGGATTATGTCTTGTTTCTTTCTCCTAGGCAATGGCGGAAGGATGCACCGGAGCAATCTCAGCGTCGAGGTCATTGGCGATGGCAAAATTCGCAGGGCGAAAATATTCAGGGGCGTTCCTTCGTAATGCTAGGAAAAATATCGACAGACTAGAGAACGACCGTAAAGAGGAGAGCAGGAAGAGGGGTGGGGAGGATATTTTGTATTCTCTGTACAGGCGAAGCCGCTCGAACAACTCGTTATACGCCGTGAAAAGCATCGACGCGTGTTGTTGAGGAAAATAATTTGTCTCGCGTCGACAGCCTCGAAGCGTGGAAGGCCTTCTCTCTCTCTCTCTCTCTCTCTCTCTCTCTCTCACACACACACACGCACGAACATACACACGCACATACACATACACATACATTCTCTCTCTCTCTCTCTCTGCGTAGCAATGGCTGGCTAAGTCGCGTGGCATATATGACATTTACACAGGGAGCACGTGCACATCGATATACGTATAGAGGCTGACAGACGGGGCGAGAGGGGGTAAGAAGGGTGCCGAGGTCGTATCAGAGCCAGTGAAGCCGAAGCCTCATTATTGGGGGATTACGGTTCATTAATTCCGATCCAACGTTCTGAACTACACGCGAAAAGAAAAAGCCACCCCAAGCGATATCACCAGGAGAACGTTTGAAGCTTCCACTCCTCGTCTCGTTATGTTTGTACACTTTACCGTGTAGGTTGTCTCTTTAAAATCCGTGATACAAAAGCACAGTCTCGTTATAGTGCCGAGTACAAAGTCTTCGTTACACGAGGCTCAGCGAGATGAACTTTATACAGTTGAAACAGTTCTCGGCTTTTGTAACGTTAGATCGTCGGAAACGAGTCGAGCATCGATGCTTCTGATTCTTTCAAATCTGCTTTCTCGCTTTGTGTTTAGCGACATTGTAAGCTTGATGAAAGTGTTCCTTTATTCACGTTACATTGCATCACGTTTGTTATAGTATTTGTTCAATTTCAACCAAAGGGATTAAGAATTTGTAATCTAATTAGCTATTAAAAAAACATTTTGCGATTAAATGATAGCGATACACTTCTTATCGTAAAATTAAAAAAACTTCAAGTTACAGAACATAACGACCCGCGATGCCAAAATAAGTACACATTTTAATGGACGGACAGTGTTCAAATACACTTTAATGTCCGGGGATAAAAGACATATCTGAACGAATCCTTTATCCAAATTTGCACGATCAGCAAATTAGAAGTAAACCAAAAAATCCCTTAGTCGCTCGAGACTGGTAGAATCTTTGAAAGTAAAGGTACGGCTCAGAGAACCGCGATATTGCAGCGAACCTGGCAACGGAATGAAGCAATTACCTACTGATTGGAGGTTCTCCCGTTAGCTGCACCATCACACTTGCCAATTCGCCAGCTGGTAATTTCAATAGATACAACTAGAACCGCAAGACTGGCCGGAACGCCGATTGCCTCTTGTCCACGTGATTCTCTGTCGGAATCCGAATCGAAGGGATGGATCTAAACTATCCAATTCTCTGGTGCATTTCAAATTACAAGTTTTACACTTTCGTCTGCCAGAGAAAAATCACCTGACTTAGCATTTTTTCCATCTCGTCTCGTTATATATCGGGATAATATCGGGAAAAGGTCTAAGATATATCAACGAGAAAAGTAAAAATTACTCGTCGTAACGTTCGTCTCGTACTTGTTAGATTATAACATTTTTAAGAACGTTGCGCAATATTCTGTAACGACGAATAAATTTTTTGTCCGCGGAAATTAAATAGGAAAAGATCGTGAAGGGATTCCGTTTCGATTATAAAATGGCAATATCAGTTTCTGCTCGAAACTCGTGGATGATGTTTCGGTAAGAAGGGTTCCCCGTAATTACGAGGGTAGCCCCGTAAATTTGGAGAGCAATCAATTCAAGGAGACGTAAATCCTATCTGCAATAATTTAATCCGTACTCGTTAAATATACCCATAATAATTTTACTTTTCAGTCACGTTACATCTCACGTAACTTGCTGCAAATCGATTGTCTATTTTTAAGCGGAAGCTTAGAGATACTGGTTTAATTCGCTCCAATTCAAATTTAATCACGATAATAGGGATATTAAGGTACGCTCCTTAAGAACGGTTATCCTTTGGGTAGAATCGAGGGGTATCGTATCTTCGCGTTTCTTTCTTTTCCACCTTGCTTTTCTTACCCACGGGATTTGGTCTCCTGTTCTGACTCCCGATAGAAAAGACTCGCCAAACAAGTAACAGTTGTATAGGAGATAAAAGCAATGCAATTACGAGGCCGCCGAGGGAATTACTCAGGGAATGTCTTTAATTAAATGTTGGAAGCAGTTTCCGAGCCTCCGTTAATGCAGAGACAATTTCCTTCCATCCACATTTCGCTCGTTTCCTCTCGAACAGAAAGGAACATCCGCTAAGGCTCGAGGGCTACTCCCCACCATCGATGCTACACGTCCATCTACAACACACGCTTCTACTTTTCTCAGTTTAATGAACTTCTTAAGATCGCGCACCTAATCGCGCGTGTCGATGTTTCTACCAAAAGATCTTTCGTCGAATCAAATTCAGATTTTCTTCTTTGTCGTGATGATTTGGCAACTAAATTTGTCAACGAGAAATATATTTTTTATATTTAATTATTAATTTATCATCGTTGATTGTTGAGAATGCTGTGTAAAGTATAAATCGAGAATTAGAAGTAGATTCGTTAAGTATTTATCTTCAAAATGCGGTAGAACGTCGTGAAACGAAAGGGTGTGCGAGAGAGTGTTAGTGAGAGCGAGTGTTGTTTGTAAAAACTGCGGTGCAACTCAATTTCGATAAATGTGATAATAATACATCAGTTATCCATTATCCGGATAAATCTTTTAGATAAAAGGGTCAAAGTAAATACGGTATTATCTCTCGGACACTATGAATTATTATATAAATACTCGTTCGAAAATCTTATTTGAAACGATTACACAATAAAGTCTTCTTTACTATTTGATACATTTTTGTATATTTATTGCGATCGATTGACTAAAACTGAGAAAAGATTTTTCAAAGTATATATATCACGTATTAAGGGTAAATTCGGTATTTCAGTGATAAGTAATTTTGCCGACAGAATAGATTGAAGAGTATCGGAAATATGAAGCGTACGCGAGGAACAAGACGTTGTTTAAATTCGTCCCCGCACGCTTTTCAGTATGGAAGAATAGCGGGGTGGTGGTGGTAGTCTTTTTATTCCGAGCACTTAATTTCCGAGCGGTGGCAGCACGCCCGAGGCGAGGGTTGGCGAGGAAAATAAAAACGGAGCAACGTTACGTAAAATTCCTACACTGAAAACGACTGTGTTACGTTCTGGCACGTTTTAGCCAGCACCGTAGCAAAACACTTCTCCCGTAGGTTTGCTTTTATTACGAGGCATTTCAGGAGTTTGCAGAACCATGAGTGGGTGAACGGAGAGCATACCGCGGGGAGGGTTCGCGAGCGTGTCGTGAGGCGTGACAAGAAATGTCACACGCTTCAGAAGATATAACCACGCGTGAGGCCGGCGCTTGCTCGCATTCCACCGGTGACACGAACCGCGAGAGACGGACCGCGAACCTCACAGAAATATTGAGCCCCAGGAGAAATATTGCCCGCCGCGTGACGCGTGAACACCCTGTCAATTCGAGTAGAGCAAACCGCATTATACGGCTCGATGAGCTTCCAGAAAAAAAATGATCGGGGAATTTGTGCGACATGGCTAGTAATTTTTCACGGTAATAACCCTGGTTTAATGATCGATCAGTTGATACCCATGCTATGATTTCGAAATTGACCCAGCCCCGATACCAACGGAGAACCCCCCAGAGAAATATTGTTCCTCCACAATATAGATGTAAATTCAGCCCTTTTTGACAGGGAAACGATTGATTTTCCAAGCATTGCTTTCAAATTGCTTCTTTTTACATCCATATTATGCAAACTTCTAAATATGTACCTCTTACATATTTGAACGATGCCAGACTTTCTTTGGCATTTCAACGGTACGTCAAAAGATCTTGTATACTTTAGAAAGTTATATTTGGATATATTATAGAAAAATTTTGCTTCAGAAATAGTTAGCTATATTGAAAAAGAAGTTAAAATTCGTAGTTTACGAATCGAACAGTGATCGCATAATAGAGTTAAAAATATAATATTTTCATGCTGGCCGATTGATAGAAACTTACAACGCTTTCATTGAGAAAAACGGATCGCGAATATCGTAAAAATATTGCTCGGTAAAGTTACTGTACGAATGCGTCGTCTATTCGAGCAACGTAAATCATATTACACGGTTACTGAATCCGAAGTGAAAAATGTTTACAGAACTTCAGCCGTATAAAGTAGCAGTTTTTTTTCGCTGAAAGAAAAACTGCAGTATTGACACTGCGAAATATTAACCGCAATAGTCGCGCAAAGTTACTCGATGAAAAGAAATATCGCATGATCCGGTACAATAGATTTCACAATTCTTGGTATACAAATATGTCCAAGAATTTTCTATTTTTTTAAAGTAGTATTAAAATCTAAATAATCAAGTTACTTTTTAAGAAAAAATAATAAATTAATTGAAACGCGTTTTATTATTTTCTAATTTTACTTCATATAAAACTTGTCCATTTTTTTGTGCATGTCTTTTTAAAATACGTAAACAAAAAATCGATGATATCTCTTTCATAGAAGGATAACATAAAAGCTGTTTTACCATGATCTTCAATTTATGTACTACATGCTTTTGATAACACGATATAATCCGAATCCAAAATTATTATTATTACGAAAGATACTATAGTATCGATACTATAGAAGCCATTTCCTTCTATCTTTGTTTACATCCAGCCCACAAAATCTCTGGCAAGAGTTTTACGTTTAAACATATAATACGAGTGAAGTTTCTATACACTATGTCATCGATCCTTCACCGATAGTAGAAATATCGAACATTTCTGTCAATACGCGGTTTACTGCACCAAGTTTTACTACGAGAGCAGCAATTTCGTTGAAGTAACGATAATAAATTTTGTATAGGATATAAAGATACGGAGCCAAAATTGTATAGAAAGATATACAAGATCGTGTGCGTAGATCGAAGCGCATCAGACATCGTTATATGTATTTAGCTTAAAAAATTAAAGACATTATAAGTCACGGGGTTAGTTCGAAAAATACAGAATAAAGTATAAAATTAGGAGTACAAAATTATCATCTACATTTAATATTATTGTACCTTTCAATAAAGAAAATTGAAGGCAGGATATTTCGAGGAAAGTACATATTTCTAACCGTACACAAGTAGCGTACCCGACTCATGGTTATACCGAGAACATTCTCATTTAACAAGGACAAAGTTCAAGATTTTCCTCTCCTAAGATGCCTGTGTCTGCCCTTGGCTCGTTCTCTTTCGATATAGAGAGTCCTTGGAATGTTCCGGCCTGAGATCTCCAATATCTGCGAGGCTTCAACGCTATTCGCGCATCCCTCGGTTTAACAGGCCTTAATCATCATAAGAACCTTCCTCTAAGGTCTGAACATTTTCGTCCTATGACCAGTTAGCTTGTATCCTGAAACATTCCAAGGATATACTGTATCATCGTACCACTTAATCACTCCTCTCTTATGCGAGCGATTGTCTGTTGAACGTTTTGCTTGAATACCAAATAAGGGAGATATTTAATTGATCGAATGTGTATGATATTTTGCTGTATAGTTTTTCCACTGTTTGTTATATCTCTACGCCTGTGAAAATTCCCTTCACTATCAATACTAGAGATACTACTACTTAAGGTAAGGCGTAAATCTGTATCTCAATTTGATGATTGTGCGCGTCAGTGTATAAAAAAAAATCACATCCGTATACGAGTAGACACGTACGTACATGAGATAGAGCGGGAAACTGAAGATTACAACGTATCACGAGAAACTAGATCGAACGCTGTCAAATTGAATTATCCTTACAGTGTTAAGATGTCGTTCGCTGTGTATTATGCGAAATATTCCTATAGGACGATTCCATTAAAATAATTATTTACGGAGAGGACGAATCGTTCATTTTGTAATATTTTCTTTGATAAATTGCGTGAATATTGAATCCCAAACTTTTCAGAGACGATATACGTACTACGTTTCGGTTTAGGAAGGAAAGTATTAAGTAAAGTGACAATTTCTCGCAAGAATTTAGATGACAAAGATAAAAGAAAAATGTGTTCTACAACGGTATATACGAAAAATGGATGGACGATAAAATTTTAATATAACTTCAATTTAGTAGGTTTAACGAGGGTGCCGCGCCGTTCCGTCGATTATGAGCATTTCTACGAGGCTAATAAATCTAGAATCGTCCTAATGAAACGGCAAACTGCGTGTCTCGTTCCATCCTACGTTTTGACACTCTCGAGCCACTCGATGGGACGCGATGAAATCTCGTAACGTTGGTATCAAGATTTGCATAATTCGCAGTGATAATTAAGCGATCTGCATATTACGTTCCGCGCCATGTCAGTTTCTCTTTTAAGGGCAAATAGTCCCTGGCACGATCCTAAAGTTCCCCTTCTGTACCCACAATTTCTCCTCGTGTTTCGCTATTAGATTAGAGCGTTGTAACGAGTAATATTCACGTAACAGCCTCGCATCTGTCCCCGCCGCGCCCTTCGGCTACGATGCAATTCGTGATTTCATACACGAGGCACACGCGTGACACGGAACGCGAATTTCTCGTTGATATTGGAAAATACGGCACTGTCTTTTTTTACTTCACCCGCCGTCGGACTGATGGACGGCGAAACAATTGCCAGATACATCGGAAAATATCGGGTGTATATGGACTTTCAACGGTTCTCCTACTTCGTTGCATTCGTTTCTTTGTACGCCCATAGTAACACGAATTGCACCGTGTATATAGTTCACGGTTATGAAGTTTCTTTACGATTTTATATGATCGGAAATGTTCTGTTCATGTTTCGTTTACATGAGATAAAACTATGAGTCAATGAGGTGAAGAAAGATACGGAAAATAGAGGACATTTTTTGTATAAAACCTCTATATAATATAGCATATCTAACAAATACACGGTTGATTTCGCTCTCAATTTCGCTCAAAACGAAATTTTAAAAGTGCAAACTTGGAGTGTCCGTCGACAAGCAATCCATCATACACCGGCTGTTTCCGAGGGTTTTCAGTAAAGTTTTGAGTAAAGAATCGTGCGAATAAATCAATATTTTGATTAAAATTTAGCTAATAGTATACACTGTCAAAAAAGATTTTTAATCGTAGGACGAAGATACATGCTGCGTCTCTACAGTAGTACGAAGTAGAATATCCAGTTCCGTCATCAGACACGTTATGCAATTCTCATCATGTAGTAGTATCTTTCATTGATCACTGACAGCCGACGTTTCATCATTAATTGTCGAGTCGTTCTATTAAGCCTAATCTTAATGAACGAGTCCAACGCCAAACTTCAGTATGTCAATAAATATAAGCGAATAACTGCAGTACGATAATAACGGCGATATTGGAAGAGGAATGTTGTATGGTCAAGTTCGGCAAGCGGCTTTGCGAACTTTCGCCAATCAGCAGGTGGAATCCCGAACGAAACTCACTGACAATTCAATTACAACTGGGAATTCCTGCCCCGACCCTAAGCTGAGAAAGTTTGGC
Source organism: Bombus waltoni (assembly GCA_014737395.1). Taxonomy (NCBI): domain Eukaryota; kingdom Metazoa; phylum Arthropoda; class Insecta; order Hymenoptera; family Apidae; genus Bombus; species Bombus waltoni. The sequence continues at coordinate 948,814 of JACXII010000046.1, read as the reverse complement.
GGTTTGATAGAAGCCATAGGAGATTCAGAGACGGAGAAGGAGGTAGCCCACACTTCTCCAAGTGTTATGCAGATTTCAGTTTGGTCAGTCATTAGATAGGAGCCACGGTATGTTTGCATGCATGACAGTCATTACGAGGGTTGTCCACCCCATACAATTTACCTGTTCCATACAACGGTCATCCATGAATCCGTGATACGCACTCGTCATTTCTATTACTTTCAACTCCATTTACCACCTTATGCGTACTCATTTGCTTTCTAATTTCGTTTATTTCTGTTTACGCGATTTTCTTAGAGTCATCGATGTCAGTTTATGTGTATTTAGCGTATAGTCGTTTATTTTGACATAAACAAGTCTTAGATACCTTCTTGGAGTTTATAGATATTTTTTTGTACGTTATTACTTTACTGGGAATTACTTTTACCCTTCGGGAATCAATTCGTACATTGTTTAAGAAAATCACAGCAGCAATATCTCTGCTATTACTTTATATATAGATTTTCATTAATTAAAAAAACACTGTTTGGTTGCTGCTACATAGAACTACGTGTCCATTGATTTCATAAAAATTTTAAAGTGTTTTACACCAATTTCCAATGTGTTTAGAAAAACAATAGCTTCCACTCACCGGCATAGTTTGGCTACCGTGTAAGGTATTGATCGCCGCTAATGCTTCTTGATGTGATGAAAGTTTAACGAATGCACAGCCTGAAATAAAAAAGAGAAATTTCGTTAATATTCGATATGTACTTATGCGAAACAAACAATTAAATAGTTAGTATTATTCGCGACAAAGATTTTCGATTATCCGAGCGATACTGATTTGTCTGCGGTTTGTTTTTACGGACGCAGCTTGAAAGTGTACGCGCGATACATTCGACACTGGTAAAAAACGAAAATCGTTTTATCTGGGAAGAGAATACGCGAAAAAGGTAGGCGAAAGGCGTTTCGTTTCCACCATTGTCACAGAGTCGAGACCATCTCTAACGATGATGGAACGATTAATCGCCCCTACTCTCTGCTACGCGTGCTTATCGTTTATAGTTAGATGGAGACGCGAAGACAAAGAACTCGAGGGTGCTTTGAAAAATTGACGCGCCAGCGGAGCGCAACGTGCACTTAATAAAAGATGTTTACCACGAACGGAGAAACGCTCCGTTATCCAGGACACCATTCCTGGTTTCGAGCAATAACGGTGCGTATCACAGTGAGCAAACGATCCTGAAAAATTACTTCTATCTACGATCGTTCGCAAAATAATCTAGAATACTTTGTCACATTCGTGGGGAACGATTTTTAAAAAACAATATAGATGATATGCTATTTAATTAGTCTACTTTCGTATCTTCTATAACCACTATCATATTCTTTGTGCATGTTATATTATATAGCTAAAATTTTCTCTCATAAAGAAATATATTCGATATTCCAAGCTATTTCGAGTTTTAGATTTCGACTTGTATTTCCTAATTAAAAAAAAATGTATTTGCCAAAGACAAACTAAAAAGATCGTTTTGATGAATTAATGAAACGATTTGCACGGCTCAGGATATTTTGAAACATCAAGGGTCAGTTTTATCGGATATATGTATAATAAAATCCTCTGCTATTTAAACGTTTCTACCAAATTCGGTGTGTTTTACGGAATGGGAATTCAGATAAGAACGACGAAGAATGTCCGAAATCGGAGATAAGAACGATCCAAAGTGTAGGTAGGTGGATAAGATTTTCTCGCGACTCAACCCCTACCGTTCACCGACATCGCAAGAATTTGTCCAAGCTTGCGAGCTTGTTCTGGCCCATCCCGCTATTCCTTCTTGTGCAAGCGAAATCTCCGACGGGGCTCTCGAAGACAATGCGCTCTTGAGATTTTTCTCCACCGCTTTGAAGCAGACGGGTAGGAAGGTCGCGCGGAAATAAAAGAGTCGAATTTCTCGAAAGTCCGCGTTCCTATACGTATAAAGGCTCGCGTGCATATGTATTTTCTCTATTTCTCTCTTCGTGTACACACGTATACGTGTTCACGTGCGTACGTATGTCGTTAAGAACACGTATATGTGCACAGTGTACTTATATACACAAGTGTCTATGCGACGCATGTATTTGTACGTGTATTTGTACGTGTATCTATGTTCGACGAAGCGGCTCTTTCTCGCCGGCTCGAAAACTATGTTTGCCCCCTCGAACAACGGCGAACAACAAACACTGGACAAACCGCTCGGCCCTTCGCCGACGACGACGATGTAGACTGGTTTCGTGGATCTCTCTCCCCGTTCCCATTTCGTCTCGAACCCTTCGTCGACCCCTTCGCGACCCCTTCCTAGACCCATCCGTTCCACTGTTCTCTCTTCTCTTTCCCCTCTTCGCTTGTGTGCCACCACAGCCAGGTTCGAACCAATCGATAACGCCTGCGAGACTTTCCACTCATATATTTGATTGCTCGGCAAACATGTCTAAGTTTATTCTGCGGCCCCCCGTCCCTATCCCGTTCACCCCCACCGGTCGTCGTCGAAGCGCTAACGCGCGCTGCTTGCGCGAGTGTACCGGCGAACGCTAGACTTTCCGATACGTTGGAAACTCTCCAAGGGGGGATGATGTGAAACCAACTTTTCCTCTTTTTTCCTTCTTTTTTTTTTTATTATCCTTGCGCTCGGAATAATTTGATCGTATTAGAGCAACGTGTATTTGTGGTCGTCAATGAAGACGCGATGATTGAAAACCGAGATGACTCGTCGCATTTCAATTTAGACTGGAGATAATCTTTGACTGCGATTTCATCTCCGCGGTCAATTTTCACCGCTTCAATTTTCTCAAATTGAAAATCAGCTTTACATGATTATTTATCTCATCTCGGTGTTAGCGTCGCTTCTCTCGACAGTAATTCTACGGTAAACGCACCCTTATCCGTTTTGTCATAGAAGTAGGACCATCGTTGATGCAACGTAAAAATATAATAGTGTGAGCGACGAACGGAGTGCTTTTGTTTTTATGCAAACTCAGATGAAAAATACGTCCCTCGAAATGCTGCAAACCTCATGGCATGTGCGTTCGAATCACAAACAAACAGCGAAATTCACAGCAAATCGATGATGTATATTTGTTTCTACAACAGTTGCAAGCGAACCGTGCATGGTCAACATTATCATTCATTCACGGTATACTGAAATTTTAAACAACAGTAATTGCACCTATTCACAAAAGAATGTACGGTTCGAAATGTAAGAAGCGTGTAAACGCGTTTTAATAACTGTTTCAATTTCCTTTTCATCCTTACATAATGATATGTACTTTACTGAATTTTTATCTTTATACAAAAGCAAAGACATTTCGAGAATTGTTCAAAAGAATGTAGCAGAAATTTTAAAAAATGTAAAGTTATTTAATTCCAGACTGACCGCAGCATTGCGTATTTTATTCTTATTAGGTAGTGGTGTTCATCGACATATAAACCCTCATTAAATTTAATTAATAGGTTTCATGACACGACTTGGAAAGGAATTTCGTTTTCTATTTTAATTAAGAGTTAAAAATAGAAATAAAGTAGGTAGTTGTACAAGCAATAATGTACAAGCAATAATGTACAAGCAATAAATATCCCCTCAAAATAGTATCATTTGGATAGGCGTTTGCACGCAGCTTCGAACACGTTCGGTTAGTATAGGGGTTGTCGGCACGCGCCTGAACGTTCTCGGACGTTTCTGTGTCAATGGGTGGGGTTCTTATTATTTTGTTAATAGTTTCGGGTCACTAGCTAAATGAGAAAAATAGGTTAGCGGCTATGGGAAACGCGCAGCAGGGCGCGAGTAACTGGAATAGATTACGCGAGATTTAATATCAAAGCGTTCGTTTTATTTTGTTTGCCTTGATATATTTAGAGTGATTTGCTGATAACGCGAAACGGCGTAACGATAATATATGCACAACGGAATGAAATTTCGAAAGTTAGATTAAAGCGATTATCGTTCAACGATATTGCAAATTGATCGGTGAAGTGCGTATTTCTGACATTACTAATCCGTTTTAATATTAGATTGTTAACTACTTTTGAGATTACGTATCTTTAGATCAATCGTCCTTCTATCTATTAAACGGTGAACACTTATCTTTCACATTTGTTCTTTGTTCTAGAAATATCTACTTCTGTAAATGATATGTTTAAATCATTTAATACGTAAAAATGACGAAATTCACTTTCGTATGATGGAAATCATCGCAAAGAGCACTAGTCCATTGTTCACTGTGTAAAATCGAGACATTTTTTGGTATACGAAAGAGTAGAAAAGAGCAAAACGGGGTTACGTGTAAATCGTTTGAACATATGCTTGATAACTACCGTTTGAGTTACCGGCATGACATGTAGCTTGTGTGCTGACACCGGGAACCGGGACCAAACGAATCAATTTCATTGATGAAGCTACTAAATCCGGCGCGGGTTGAGCGCGAGCACTCGTAATTGGTACAACGATCGGTTTGGTACAAAGTACATAGAGCAGGGCTGCGTCGAAGCCAGAAACGAACTAAAAAAAAAAAGGAAAAAGAAAGGAAAAAGGAGGACAAAAACAAAAAAGCACATGCGTAAGTGTACGCTCATACGCTTATTCACCGTACGAGAGAAACAGAGAGACAAAGAGAGCGTGTGGGACAACCGAAAGCAGAGGTAGGATAAGGGGCGGGATTAAAAACGCTGACAAAGTTACTAAACACTCGTGTGCTCAGCCCTTTTTATATTCGCGAGATGAAACCAGGGTTCGCGGGGAGAAGACGGGAGGGGGGGAGTCAGAGAGAAAGGGTGGAAAAAGGGAAAAGGAAAAAAGGAAAAAGGACGAGCATCGAGGCTTGCAGGAGCTCTCCAAAGCCGGCGGAAAGAGAAGCACAAATGCAAATGTAAACGTCGAGGAAAGGAGATACAGAAAGTGTGGATATAGTATATGGCGGCAAACTAGGAATTCGGTATAAGAGATTTGCAGGTTTGCCACAGGGTAGGCAGCGGGGATAAGGGGAGAAGGGAGGAGGAAGGGAGAAGCAAGACATGTAAATCCAACGAGAGATGAACAAAAAAATATAAAAATGAATACTGTGACCTTTACAATGGAGAATGGACGAAGATGGACAAGGTTCGAGAAGTCGTCTCTTCAATTTTTTTATGAAACTAAAACCTCCTTTGTGTGTCGTTCTCGTGAAGCGTAACACTTTCTGGCATAAAGAGTACTTTGAAAAGGAGCTTGAAATATTGTTTGCCTGCTGTGAAAGCACTGTTCTATCGTGAAAAAGTATTCTTATATTCTGAAATGAGTTCCAGCTAGTACAAACGAATGTTCGAAATAAAATACATACGTAATACACCTTTGATCACGATACACACTTGATTAAAAATAGATATAAGGACGTGTCCTTTGTTAGAACAATATTGTGGAACTTTATGTATAATGTTTCCATTTTAGACGCAACGCTATCGTTTTTCTATCATAATGATACTGATAAACCCAAATTTTTCGTGTTGCACAGTTTTATAGTACCTTTAGAATTTCCTACTCTTTGTTTATGACAAGTTTGGAAGCGTACTGTATAACGTTAACAACGTACTTGCAATGTAAAATCATTTAACGACTTCAGTATCTTATCAACATATCTAAAACTGGAATTAATGGAAAAGATGTTGTTAGAACGTTATTTTATCGAACACATACCTACTTCGACATCGCAACATCGATTTTGGATTTCGTTCGATACAAGAATTTGTGTGTTTTTGCAGAGAAATAAAATAAGACACCGGTGTAGAATGCAAGAAAACGTGTAGTACAAGCCGAGAGATGGTAAGTATAACGTGGAGACACGAAATGCCATTGTAATACGGACACGGGCGAATCCCGGAGGGATGCACAGAGAGAAAGAGAGAGAGAGAGAACGGAAAAGAAGACGGAAGAAGACAAAGAGGTAGACACGTACGAGAACGAAAGGGACGTGACAACACCCGGAAAACGGCGTTGCCACGCTGTTATTACGAGAAGATAAATTTCCTACCGGAACGTCTCTCTTTCTGCATTCCGAAAATATCGCGATGTCTCTCATTTTCGGTGGCACTCAGCTAAATCACATTCTACTTACGTAACCGCTGGACATCTCTTCCGCCGCGTCTACTTTACGTCTACTTTATGACACATAGAATCGTAAAATATAACGATATTTTAACGAAAATGACCCAAGAAGAGTTACAAAGAGGTTAAATCGTCTACTCTATTACGAATTTTTATCTTATATCCGACAACCAAACAGTTAACATCTATTTAAATTCGCGATATTAAATATTCGAAATTCCATTGATAGCAAAACCCCGTAATGTTTGCAACGAGAGACGAAAGTAAAAAAAGAATTTATTGGAAAAATCTGAAAGTGCTTCTTCCGCGATATTAAACATCCGAAGTGTGTCACGTCGAAAGAGAAAGATAAGGAACTGGCAAAGAAAGTATGCTGAAGCATCCCTTTACGGTCGTTTTGTAATTGACGGCAGCCTATGCCCGTTGGGAGTGGCCCTTCCAGCAGATTCATCTAGATTACAGTGCAAAACTACTCTCCGCTTGGCGTATTTACCCGGCATTAAATTACACAGACGGTCGCGCGCGTCGACGAGGGTTGAGCGTCGTTCGGCGCTTTACCGGTTTACTTTCATCACATCCAATATTGATCACGTCCAACGTGTACGCTTTATTTATGCAACGCAGCGTATTGTTGTAGCGGCAACTACGGAAATCGTGTCCCGGTTTGATCAGCGGCATCACATTTACTTTGGATTTTGTCGAAGCCTTCTCTTGTTATCTTTCTGGCTACCTCTGGTATTCAGCTCTGACCAAGGTTTAACGCGTTCTTCGATAGAGCAATTGTGATCGTGTTGTAAAGAAAGCCGGCCTCTGCCGAGTACGTACCTGGAAATAGCGATTTAATCAAGCAGTCGGCCTTTCATGAAATCCTGGTGGCAGTGGAACTATTGGAACTAGTAAATAACCGTTGGCCATTCTCTTTTTTCACAAAGCTGTTACATGCTATTCCTATTACCATTACGTTTCGGAATATGTAAATGACGTGCACCCGGGAGAATTGAAATCAAAATATTCATCGCGCGTAATATCGATTTGGCCGGATTCGCTTTCTAAGAATTCGAATACGTTCCCTGGGAAAGGTAGCATTCTGCTACAGCTTCGACTACGGAAATCGGGAACCGCTTTGATCCGAGTGTCGCGTTTACTGTGAATTTCGTCGAGGCTTTTTGTCGCACCTGTTCAACCCTTTTTCCTTTTTGCTGTAGCTGCAACAGATGTTTCTTGAATTTTTTAAGGGTGTGTAAAAGGAATACGAGTAAACGCATACGTACGCATAAAAATCCGCAAATATTTGTTACAGATTTTTCTCGGCACGTGCGACGACTGTAAAAATAAATCAAGTTTGTTATATATATTTCAGACGAATTTTTACTTTTTGTGAAAACAAAATTTCATATTCATTCAGCTGTACAACTATGTATTTCATTCTTCAAAATCGTATACGATTTTTACAGTAATATCTCGAAATATGTTTTATGTGCGCTAAAATTTCCACCGTCTTTACGGACTCGTCAACTGTTCTATTAGATTTCTAGTTATAGAGAGAATGCACAATTTTCGAAATACCACGAGTTCGTTACGGTATGTTGCGCAATTCGCTCTTCGGTAATTCTGGTAATACCAGTAATCATCCTGTCATCGAGTTAAGCTCTGACAAGCTCCAGATATCTTTCCGTTCGCGGTTCAGATCTAAAATGGCGGTTGTTGGAACATAGGGTAAGGTTTCCGACTTCCCATGGGGAATCTTTGTTTTTCTTGTTCGAACGCGGCAAATACAGCCCATACCTTTCCACCCTTGTCGAATTCTCCCTATTTCTTCCTATTTCTTTCTGGCTATTGCGCCATAAGAGATCTTTCGCTGCTAGTAATTTTTCGTAAGAATTATCGTGACTTCGATTATATCCATTAATGTAAATATTATTGATTTAATGCAATATACATATAATTTATATAATTTCATATTTTAGCAATTACTTAAATTAACGGCACGCGAACACAAGTATTAACACATCCAATTGCTTAGTGCAATCACGAAAGAATCTACGAAAGATTAATTAATAAAACCGGAGTTCGGTTCCCAGTCGATTTACATAGTAATATCCGGCGCCTTTACGTACAGACAGTCGATCCTAATTTGAACGAAGTTCAAAGTGAAAATTTCCCGTCGCTTCTGCACGATTGCACTGATTTTCTGTGCGAGCAAAGTAGGATCTGCACGCGCAAATGGGCGTGCAGAAATGACCAAAGAGAACAATAAGTCGGGGGCTTTAGAAAAGAGAAAGCGGCACATTGTCCTTTGGAGGTCATAAAGGAAGTCGCGGTGAAGGCACAGGGAGTCCTGGGATATCGTGGCAAGGGGGAGGATCTAGTGGAAGGTAGGAGAGGAGGGGTGGACGTTTCGTGGAGTAAAAAGAGTCGAAAGGAAAGGGGGATGCAGTGGAGCAAAGGAGAGTCTCCGGGCTAATTAAATAACTAGCAAAGTCACCTAGCAACTTGGCACCTCGACCCCGAGTCCATCCCCTTTTCCAAGTCCCGCGGTCTTTCTTACTGCTGGCTTCTACGCTTCCGTCTGTCTTTCTCTCAACCTTGCTTTCGACCCTGCTTCTGTCGGTCTCGCTTCGTGGTGCGAATGCACCCTCGTCGCCCACGACGTCACCTAGTTATTTAATTAAACTTCGCGGAAGCAGCTCGCGGCTGCTTGATACCGAAGCACGTAGCTCGTCACCTTTCATTTTCCTCGCCTCCTGCCATTTCTTATTTTCGTTCTTTCTTTGCGAATCATTTGCGGAACGTGGACGTCGCGCGTCGGCGGGAACAGCCTGCCATAATTGTTAAAACGCCAACACGACGGTTAGGAAGCTCGGAACTTACTTTCACGAACGCTTTGTGCCCTCTTTTCTATTAGCCTTTTCTCGCGAAAAGTATGCACCCCTCGATTCGCAAATTACGTAATTTTCTATTAACTCCGAGCAACTTAATAGCCATTCCCTACACCAGTCTTCCCATAAATCGTTCGAACTCTATAATCAGAATGAATATTTGAAAACGCAGCTTTTTAGATTTTTCTTCATCGACAGTGTAAAAAAAGAGGGCCGAATGCGCGATATACAGAATAGAGTTACAATGGAATCATGCATGTGTAGTTTTGCAATTAAGAGCTTTGGGACTCTTTTGATCGTTATCCGATCGGGCTTATTGATTTTCAATCCTTTTTTTTCTATGGACTAGAATTGTTCCCATGTGTGAGAACAGGAAGGATTTACGCAAAAATTTTGAATTATTTACGTCCGACGAAGTACAAAGTCACTTTATACAATTTTGTCAAATACCTACGTTGTTGATTAAAAACAAAAATTTCATTCCATAAAAATTTAACGTGTAAAGATATAAATAAAATCAAGACTTTTTCAAGAAACACAATTAAACGATTCTTCCTGATTATTTAACGACTGAATTTGTAACGAAGAAAAGAAAAAAAAAAAAGAAAGGAAGAAAGCTGGAGCGCGATTCGCTGTTTCTTCTATGGAGAATTATCGCTTCCCTTCGACTTTCACTAATTTCGACGGAAGCGTAGCAAGGGCTGTAACTGGACGAGACGTCATGAAGGGGTCCCAAGAGAAGTCTCACCGTGAACCGTTAATTTACTGCCACAAAAGTAAACCGCGTGGGATCTTGGAAGAACTTGTTTTCGTTCCCTTTTATTCCAATCTGCTTCCCATCACGACCATATTGCTTCAACGCTGACACAAATATGAAAATACTTTCTCTCATAATGGACGGAACAAATTTCTAGACTGACTGAAAAAAATAAATTGGTACTTATTTATAGCATAAATATCTACTACATTTATCGCTATCTACAGTTTTTCACCATTTAAATATAAAATATGCGATAAAACTGTAATTATTTAATAATATTAAAGCGCGATAGTTCTTTGAGATTTCTGAAACGCTGTGTATTCGATGGGAACTGAGCATGAAGAAATAGAAGCGAAATCCGGTGAAGGATTATGATCGGTTATTGTGGCACGTTCTCCGGTTTGATGTAAATTTGTTTAGAGTAGCCCGAGGGCTATCGCGATGCGCTGTCCTGACCAGCAGGAGTTTAATTTTGAGAAACGCAAACATCCCGTAATTAAGCAGACCCGGAGAACAGGACCGACGGATATGCCTGTGGAGACCCAGTGAAAAACCACTCATAATTGCCAACCGAATCAATATTTAAGCTCCCTTTATAATGCTGAATGGTCAGTAAGGACTGATGGCTCTCGTTCATTGCGCGTACGCACTGTGAAAGCACTTTTACTTCAGCTGGAATCGAAAATTTCTCGATAAGAGGTCTTCGCTGAAACATAATTTATCGATGAAAGAAGAAACACAAAAACCCAGCATAAAATACTGGCAAATATTTAGACGGTATTTTACTTCTGATATTGTGTTACGTTATTGTAACTAGAACCGGAAACATTATACACAAGACAAACGGTGAAATATTTCATCGGAAGATAGGGGAGTTGGCAGTTTAATAAGATTCTAATAAACTTCAAGTTTTAATCGATCGAAGTAAAAACCATGACTCATGCCAAGAGTCGACAAGATACCTAATCTTTAATCACGTCTTCGATAGAGTTTCTTAATCCGAACGGGACGAGATCGTGGCTGAGAATATCGTGAACTAAAAAGAAGAAGCTCGACTTCAGATAGCGCGAGAACTTCGAAATCACTGCTCGACTAACTTTGTAACCCTGTAGCTAAGAGATCAAGGCTTTATTCGAGAACCAATTAAAAAATTGCATTCCCCTTTTCCCATTGTATCAATACGTGTTTGTGTTTACTTGTACTGAGAATCGTTTATGATTTTATAAAAGTATTAAATTTGCCTTTGTAAAATTTTGTTCATACAAATATTAGTTTTAGCTAGATTACACGTCCTTCGGAAGTTCGAAAAATATCCGGACGCTCATGTTTACAACGCGGGCCAATATTCGTTTCAACTTCTGCAATGACGATTTGTGTGAACAACTCTTTTATTATACCACAAGGTCGGCGGAAAAAGAAACGATTTTCCTATTTATTTTTTCAGCCAGGCACGAACTACACCGGTATACACCATCATCATGCACCTTCGTCAAAGAGACTGTCTTATCAAAGAGTCGCGATTGAAACAAACCAAACTGCTATACGCACGCTATAGTTTTCAACTCAAACGATATCGTCAACTTTATCCAATCTAATCCAACTGATGCACAGCCTCTTGTTTGTCGCGTACTTCTATTGACTCTCGATCGCCAGGGGCATCTCGACGAATCTATAAGCGACATGTACTACACGCTGCTATCGACACTTGACCCGCGGCGGTATGAGCCTATGAATCGAACATAGCAAGACTAGACGATGTTCCCTGCCTCTTTGTATACTGTTTCCTTCGGGTCGCATTCAAACGCATCGCGAAATGTCATCTGTCCGGGGTTTCCTATTTCATAAATAACATTTTGGTTTTTATCTTTCCCATGACTCAACGGCGGCATGTGTGTACACGTGTAAATGAAAAATAGTAATAAACTGAGAGGAGCGCGACACAGGGATCGAATGTTTATAGAAAGGGCGGCTTAGGGTGGGAATTTTTTGCGCAAAACGGTGCCTGGTGCATCCTATGCGTAAAAATGAGAAAAAAGTACGTCGATATACGTGGACTGAAATAGTTTATTAAAATGTCGCAACAAAAATGCGGAATGACAACAAACTGGCTTTTCATTTGATATAAATAAACGTTAGTATTTATGAATGTACAGGGTGAATCTACGATAAAATAGAAAAATTTGACTGAGATAAAATGAGAAAATTGCTTCACTATCACGATACAGCGAACAATGCTTAATCTAACCTTATAAAACGAATCGCATTTAACGAATTCCGTGTTTAACTAAATTGATTCGAGGAATGGTGAATAGGAAGTTGCGCGGGTTTAATCTAAAAGTGAAGTGCAATCCGTAATAGTATCCTACGCGCTGCAACCGACCGTGCAGTTTCAGGGCGGTTTGTACCTTAGGTGTGAAACCGCCGTTGTTGTTTACGCATGTTTACGAATGCATAGTGTTTGCGAGCATTGTGTGCAAAGCCGCGTGTGCAGTGCGTGTAGCCGGCGCATTGAATGGGACCTGGCGTGCGTGTCGTTAAAGGGTGGGTGGTGACGAAGAGAGAGGAGGAGAGAATGAGAGAGGATACAAAAGGGGCGAGGGGGAGAGGAGGACAGAAGAGGGCGCCTGCATGTGGAGAAGAGGGTGTTAGCACACTTGGCGAGCTGCCATTTAGGGTTAGCTCCAAAGAGAGGAGGGTCGAACACCCTCGCATTTTACAGTCGCACCCTTACAAACGGATGTGGAAAAGACGGTGGCTTTCTTTCCCTTCGACCGACTCATTCCTTCTGTAAATACATTAAAAGAGAACCACCGTCCGCCCCCTATTAAAGTCTATTTTTTAAATGCTGACATTTGTTAATCCGTTTCTGCCCGAATAGCGCTTTCGTTTTCCTAGGTCGATTGAAAAATGATCGAATCACGAAAAATATACAACTTCGAATCCTTTTAACAGTTTTATCGCCCATTTGATTTACCAACGTCGTTTGTTGCTACTATAGACACTTAAAACGAATTAGTTGCGTAGAAAATAATGGTTTGAGTGCAAATCGACATTCGGATAACTTTCGATATTCGTTCAATCGACTGGAAGATATCGCTGGATATTGATCGAATGTCAAGCGTGCTTTTCGTTACTCATATGATTGTAAACAAACACCTAGTTTTATATAGGGTAACAAAAGATATCTATATAAAATATTTAAATTCTTCTTGTTATTTTTGAAATGAAAATTTGGCTCATTAAGGAAACAGGGTCGAGAAATTGAAATATTTTGTGGAATAATGAAGCGGTATCTGGTACACATTTTAGGTATGATTCACGTTCTCTCGGCACCCCATTCGTGCTTACGTGGCACAGAATTCTTGCTAATACAAGTTACCCCAGCGTAGCGATAGTGTGGCAAGCTGCTACGTTCAAAGCTCATTCACTACATCGATTTTCCTTTCGGTGATCCTTCGTCCCCATAGTGTCCTCGCCCTATAGTTTCATCAGCGGGGAACGTGCCATTGCCCCCAAAAAAACGGCGTTCCTTCGTATTTCGGGGTAGAGAGTGGATTGAACAAAATTTCTACAAGCTGCGAAGCCACGGTAGCGAGCCCTACAGTCGTGTGCGCATTTCTTTTCTCGATAAGATAAGCTTTTTCCATACTGAAATTTAATAATAACAAATCTGCTTCTCCTTTATTTATCTAATTGTAACACGCCAACTACTTTCCAGACATCTCATACATAATCTGTTTTGTAATCTACAAGCCTAGCGTGTATTTTTATTTTCATTAGAAATACAGATTATCAAATATAAGGGTCAAGTGTCTAGATACTTTTAAACAGTAGCTTACATTATTTCTTTCCATGTAACTTATTTCACGATACGTATATGCTAATAAAGGTTGTTTTGACTGGATGTTAGTGACAGGCTTTAAGAGCCAATAGTTAACGTCGGTCATGCTTCTGCCCAGTATTCCACGCGATAGGATAGTCTATGCAAAAAACGTGATCAATTCTAGGAGTGATGCGTAGTGGTACGATTCGAATATAGAGAGGACACGAAGCTGTCATAAAATTCTCCATCGCACGGGCTCTATCGACGGAGTGTAAATCGTGTAGTGAGACGTACGGGGAAGCAAAAGCTGTAAAATCACAGGACAAAAGTAGAGGAATGAAGTAAGAGAAAGGCTGAACACGATAATATTGGAAGGAGATAGTGCGCGGAGGAGGATAGAAATTTTCACAAGAACGAAGACGAGGTTCTCGTTAAAATTCGTAGAGGCGGACGTCGCGTCCTGGTCGGAACGTAAAAGAAAATAAAGGAGCGCTTAGTATTAATGTCGCGATTCGTGTCCGTGTCACGTAGTAGCCCATCTCACCCGCGTTTTACCCTTCCTGAGTAGAGTGTTTCGTTTATAATGCCAAGTAACCATGATCGCGATCGACCGAAAGCGAATAATTTCAATAAAGAATAAATCTGTTAACACGGAACTGTGCAAGTAGAGAGACGAAGCGTGAGCGTTGGTTGGCAGGAGAATATGACATTCGCTTCCTGTTTGTAAGATCGTTCGTTGTTATTCGTATATCGCCAATTAATAAGACTTATGACGTCAAGGACAAGATGATTTTCAACGAAAAAACGAGAAACGAAGCGATTGGTCTTCGAACAGATATATGAATAAGTATCATGGACGACGCATGTATGTACCTGTCGATTTAATATTCACGTTTGAAATCGTGAATCCTGTATATATCAATAGTATTCCGATTTAATCTTTACTCAGGAGGTCCGTTTATTGCTCTGCATTTCGACGTTAATATCCTATACGACCTACGTTTTACCAGCCAAATATCCATTAAACGGATTACCGGTTCAAGTCCAATATTTGGATAAAATCGTCGACCCTCCAGCAGGATTAATAGACGGTAGCGTACGTATGAAATAAAATATTTGGATGTTTTAACGATATTTCGCTTTCCTCCTGTTGACATGGAGAAAAAGTGAAATGTTTTATTTCGCGATATTAACTGAAATGCAAGGCAAACATTCCATTTCCTTTAGTTTTTATCGCGAACATAGTTTTTCGAAACGGACAAATACATTTTCACCGGTGAAAACTATTCACGATCTATTTGCAGCTACAAAGATCACTATTTTCGTAGCATAACCGTCTATCTCAATTAATTTTTATAATACCCTTATTTTATACAGCATATCTTTTGTACGATCGATCTCGATATTCCCTCGAATCGATGTTCTTTGCTGCCGTTATCCACGACTTCGACCCCTTTTATTCCCCCTACGACTTTTACCCCGCATTTACAGCGTGCGTTGTTTTATTTAAATATCTTGAACGCGTATGTCGCTCGATATTACGGTGCGGCGTGAGCGTCTATTCGCCCGACAGACAAATCAAATTCACCAACGTTACCAACGTTCCAACCTGTCTCCCCAACACGAAGTCTGCCCTTTCGACAATGTCACAGAGAAAATGCGATTTTTCCCTCGTAACATCCAGGTAGATAGGTAGGTGTACGCGTAGACAAGAGAGACAAAGAGGGCCGCGATGCCGGAGAACCGGAGTGGCAGACGCCGAATGAAAAAAGCAGTACGGCAGAAAACATCACGGCAAATCGCCGACGCGAGAAGCCGCGAATTCCCAGAAGGGGTATTTCAATTTAATGTCCGTTAATCGTATTACGTTTTGACTTTCGCAAGCAGCCAGCGACGAGCGCGTGTACACACGTATATATGTACTTACTTACACAGAGACACGGCAGACAGGAGAAGCACAGGTCCGAATCCTCGCGCACAGACAAACCAGATTGCCTCGTTTTGGCTTTGTCTACGCTCGAGCGTTTTCCCTTACGTTCCCCACTGGTTATCGCTTTTCGTTCCTTTTTTTCCCTGCACCTTGGAACAACGCGCATCACCGCGGCGGGGCTGTAACCGGCCGCACAGAAATGTTAATACTTGTTTAGCTCCGGCTGATTTAGCAGGCAGAATTAAAAACACAATTTCCTGCGCGCCCTGGAACACGTAAAACGCACGACCGCCTAATAGAATTACCGTGCAATCACGGCCGTTGGATTTTCAGTGTGTGCCAACCGTGGCCCGGCAATTCCGTCCGCAAACCCCTCCACGCCTCATTTTCCAAGCTTTACGAGCCTCCGCGACCTTTAATATCCTCTTTCCAACCTAAGATCCTGGATAAGGTCAGCTTGAGAAATATCGCGAGCATAACCCGTTAAATTCATTTCCGAAGCAGAAAATAACGGAAAAATAATTCGATGCTCGACGAGCATCTCCCTATGACAAAAATGCAGCCTGAAATTGCACGTTAGTCCCAGTAGTTCGCATTAAACAGTCTTACGAATTGCCTAATGTTCTCGTGAAACTTAACGATGTTGTTCTCATTTTAGTCGTCGCTGGATGAACATTTATTCGAGAGTTGCCGTTTGTCGTCAAGAACCACTGACGAAACAACGCGGAAGTAAGAAAGAGTTTTTCGGCACCGCATCAAACACGAAGCGAGGCAACTTGCACGAGCGGCCGTTGAAATCCAGGAAGTTGGCCGCACAGGGAAATAAAGTTTAGAAATAATCATTGAAAGTTTTTCCGCTCCGGTTCGTCGATTCTGTTCGACTTTCGACTGGGCGTGGGCCGCTACCCATGGATGGAACGTGTGTAACAAGCATCGACTTTGACGCTATTGCACCGAATCGAGATGAAACGATGACTAACACGCACGAAGTGCGCAAGCGAGAACGCACGTCAAAGAGAAAGAGAAAGAGAGGAAGACGAAGAGAGATGGCACGATGAACAAAGAGAAAGGCGCAAGGGTACGGATGGAGAGACGAGGAAAAAAGAAAAAAATATAGTTTCAGGTAAAAATGGAACCGGAATGGAAAGAGAGAGGGAACAGAGGAGGAGAGTGCGGCATCAAGAGAGAAGCCGAGGGTGGATTTAAATCGAGGGTGAATTGCAAACCTCCAGGGCAGCAGTTTCGAGGCTGACCCGCGATTCGAGGGTGTTCGAACAATTGCTGCCCGTAGTTTTATAATTATTGTGACGCCCCTGAGGCTTATGGGATCGAGCTTCGTCCACTACACATCCACGAGCGTTACATTCTCCTGTGTGTGGCACAGTGTATGTACAACTGTTTAATAAATACTTGCTTTCGTCTAAACGCACCACGCATGACGCATGACGCACACGTCCACGTCCACTTAATAAGTAACATTGGCGACGCACGCGTTGCGTCATAACGTTAGCAACTGGTGTACACGAAGAAATTGTTACGAGTATGAACATAATTAAAAAAGGAACAAAGAATAATACAATAATAATACAAGAATAATACAACTTTCGCTCTAGTCCAAACTTTATTCTAAGCACAAGCTGGTTCCGTCGAATCGGAACTATAATCACGATTGGCACGAACGCGAGACAAAGAATGGTTAATACGAATTTAGCGTTTTAATCATTTACCGGTAAATATCGCCGGAAAAAGAACGCGAATTAAACAGTCCCAAGATTAAGCCAGGGAGTTTAAACTATAAATTCATTTTTCGTCCGTTCCTTTCCTCTCTCCGCGCGCGTCCGACATCCATCGTCCTCGGTGTGCAAAAAAAAAGATTCAAGTAAAAGCTAAAATCGTTTGCAGGATTTGCCAGCGGCGACTCTCTGCCGCACCTGTGTCCCTGTGTACGAACGCTATTCTACGTGTACGCGTGCGTGTGCATTCGCCGACTGCTTTCCCGTTCGAGCGGCAAACAGAGAGCTTTACAGAGGAAACGAAAATTCGACGGTTCGATGGGCGGTACCAACGCCGCAAATGTACTCGGTAGGCGGATTAACGTGCATTTACGAAACGCGAGCGCGCGCGCGCAAGCACCGCCGTTTCTGCGGGCACGTGCACTACACACACGTGCATGCGTGCATAGAAAACGCCATACGCATATACGCGCGGGCATATAAACCCTGACGACGGCTGGTCGCTTGTCGCTCTACCTGCCATTCGTTCCCCCCCCCCTTCCCAGCCCCTTCTGACTCTCTTTATCCACCAGCTCTATCCAAAACCTCTCTCTGTCGCCTCTTTCGCGGAGCAATCCAATCATCCGCGTCCTACGACTTGTACCTAGTAATTCCGTCTGTTTGATCGCATCGCCGCCCGCCGCTTTTGCCACGCTCGCTGCGCTCTATTTTCCCGCTACGTTGCGGTCCCGATTACCGGTTGCTTCTCGCCAATGCAACTTCGCCGTTTACGTTCAAACCGAACAATCGGGCAATTGCGTTTGTCCGCGAAACTTGCCTTACCGCGCGAATTACGCGCCATGGACCAGCTTTCTCTCTCTCTGCGTAAGCCTCTCGGATTTCACGAGGCCGATGGATATTACACGGTCGTATCTCGAAAGCGATTGCATTAGTATTTCGGTGGGTGCATACGAAATGTGCTTTCTCTTCGGTTTGAATTTGACGCTCTAATAACGCGTGGCAAATTTTACCCTGTCGCAGATAATTGGTCGGTCATGTCAAAGAAGGATATAACGAACGTTACAGAATTTTTTTCTGATCGAATGACGTTACCTAAATTCGTTGGAGGTGAGGAATGAGTGCGATAACTTCGATCGTTAAAGATCGTAAACTGGAGCGGTGTATTTTGTCGGATGACGGATACACGAATTTTCCTTTGGTGACGAAATCTGTTATCGTATACACACTCTGCACACGGATCGCTGGATGAAAATATACGAATAGAACTATGAATATCCATGCGACATGCGTATTGACTGTAGGTAATCGGACGCAATAATCAGTTTCACGAATGTTCGTTTACTCTACCACGAGAAATTAAACGACGGACGTGATGGAAATGCGATGATATTATTCGATCACTCAGCTGGCTTTTTATTTTCTTCGCTACTCAGATTTGCTTTATGCGTTTAACCGTTCATTTTTCCAACGAGTTTCGTTCTGGATGGTTTTAGGTGTTATTCTTTATTTAGATGTGCGTCCTTAATTTTAGTTTTATTTTTTTAACGTTTACGAAATAATTATAAAATGTATCATGCATCACGGACCACTGTATATTGATGCTTGTGCTATGAAAAACGAAAATGTCTCTTAATATCTCTTTATAAACGCATAAGAAGTGAATTTCGTCCAACGGCGTAAAAACACCGTAACTCCCCATCATTTCGTTTAACGCAACGAATGTCGAAAATGAAAACTACGGAGGTTGTTTCGTACAAGCGGTTACGATCCTTTAATCGCGTGAAAAGCCAGCAGTTTTTCCATTATACGATAAACATAGGACACGTCATCATTAAAGAGGTCGTTGTTGCAGGGTCGTGAATCCGTTATAACGAGACATCCACGAGCAGAATGGCATGAAAACGAAGGGAAGTCTTGAGTGGTAAAACTCTTCGTAAAATTCCCTGTTACGATTATAACATTGGTTGCCGTTGTATATACGCTATCCATCAACCGCTACCTTCTACGAAAGATGCAAGATGGATTATTAAATTTCTAGTATCAGCAGCGGGTCGTGCATTATGGCTTTCTTAGTCATCTTGCAAGATTCTCGAAGGCAGCTCGCATAACAACGGGAGAATTCAATGCCGGCTCAAGATAGGAAATGGTGAAGAATCTGAAACGTTTAATGCCGTCATACCCTTGATCGAGTATGACAGTGTTTGCAAAATTACATATGGAAATCTATGGCAGTGCGTGCCTACGAAATATAAAAAGAAAACGACGGAAAGAGGACGTGTTAAAAAAATCAACAATTAATCCTTCCGCAGTTAAAATAAATTTATCTACGTTCGATCGTATTCGAAGTTTTTGCGTTCTTCGCGACAATAGCTATTTTAAAGGTTCCGAAATTTTATTCGGATATCCACAGAAACGGAGTGTAATGTTGCGAAGACAGTAAAAATGAACAAAGCAGTAATCTTATGAAATTCATTGTGTTAGTCAGCTCATTGTTGTTAGGTTCCAATTTTTTTTTATGAAACAGCGTGTGTCACAAAACTTTTGATTACAATTACCACGTGGTCATTGTTGCAACGGCAATGGTCACACTGGCTGGACAATGGAATAGGACAATAGTAGTGGATGTCCAGTACGTCGTTGAGCGGAAAGCTTGTAACATTTATGTCCTAAATGTTACGAAGATGTCGTTTCTACCTTAATGAGATGTTAGACTATCGCGCAACCACACTACTTCGTAGTTACGTTATAAATAATATTATTATTAGCGTCGGAGGAACTCGACGTTACAATTCTGCTTGCCCATATTTTTGAATATTATCCTACGCGCTTAAGCTCCTTTGGAAGTAGAGCAACATGAGCTAGTAAAAGAAACTAACAGTATATGGGTTGATCAGTTGAAGTAGTAATTTTTAAAAAAGTTATTGCAATATATCGAATTTGATAGTCTGGTAGTTAATGCAACACTATTACGATATTTCGAATAAAATTTGCATTGTAGGTACACGTACAACAAAAATATTACCACGGTGTACACACAATTGGAATATTTTTATAAAACCATTCAACAATTTCGACGTTCTTGCAGTGTATTACGTTTCGCAATATTTTTCCATGTTTTACTATTGGCTGATATTTCTGACGTTTTCACTATTCGACTAGCAAAACACGGTTGATAAACAGTACACGGCAAGATTGCCGATTGATTTCAATCGTTTGGTTACATTCTTCGTACATACTACATAGTTTTATTTTAATTGCTGGAGAATATTGAAATAATACTTGGGAACGATCGACAAATCTCTAATTATATTATAAAATAAGTTTGGTACGAACGAAAGATCGAATGTTTGTAAAAAGGGATATGCGGAGAAAGGGAGAAGACGAAGTAAAGATCGGAGAAGCGAAAGAAGCGATGCTTTAAAACGTTCTGGTTAAGCCGACCAACGTCGGTTATTCGATAACGCAGAACGAAAAGCTGAACGAGCTGGGAGGGGCACATCGAATCGGGATGGGTAATGCACGACTGTAAAGGTTTATGGGCAATATAGTGTATTTACGGTTGACGGGCAAAAGCTGCCGTGCGAAAGGGAACTAGGGTACCTATAACTTTTTCTCCGTCTCCCTTTTCATCCGCTGATCCCTCTTACGAGCGACACCGAGCGAAAATCTCGCGAATATTGACAAAACTTTTGACGCGAGGTTAGATATGTTCATTCGACCAACGGACCACGTGTCCATTCAACCTCCTCCCTCGTTATTCACCGATCATCTTCCATCCACGGTCTCGTATAGTGGAATCGTATTAACGTAAGAACATTAAAACTGGTAGCTAGTAGTAGTATCTCGCGCTACTAACTAAAAGGAATTCTGCTTTCAGACTCGGTCATGCAGAAGATTTACAATCCTGAAACGAGAAAATTATGTGTCCTTGATCAGAAACAACGTCGTTCAAACCTACTGGATGCAGAGGAGAAATACTTTAAATGGAAAAGTGTACTCTCTTCCATGAGTCATCATATGATACTTACAAGGAAGAAGTCATCTGCATGGTAAATTAAATTTGAGAAGTAACAGTTCAAAGTTATAAAGCTCGATCTTTATAGAAGTTATTTTTGGGGAAGTGCATTACTTTGTAGTTTTCGTAGTCACATAAAGGTTATTTACATCAATTTTCAAAGCTGCTTACGGAGAACCTCGGCACCGTTTTTCGGTCGATACTGAATTTTTCAGATGAGTAACACTCGACTTAGTTTTCATGAGATCGAATACTATAACTTGCAAACATTATGTTTCCAAAGCTGATTTCCATATTTGTGTAACTTTCTTTATTAATGCGTTTTAAATAACTGTGAATTATAAAGATTAATATGTGATCGTATAACTAGTATCATTTTGTAGAGACAGTAATGAATACTTCTATCAAAAAATGTGATTATCGATTATAATTTATTTTGTAAATATTATAGGTCAAGGAAGTACAAGTAAATCATGCTTACTATCTTGAAAACACAGTTGAAACTGGACATAGGTCATGTATGATCGAACGATAGTAGTTGAAGGTTATAATACATATATTATGATCATGAAATGAAGTAGCGACACATACTCCATTAACCATTTCTATCGCTAGGAAAACCAAATTACGCTTTATAAACGTACCTTAATCTTAAGAAATATTTTTTGAAGTTAATAAGAAGTCGGTGACATTTATACGTGTCGGTTTATCGAATTAAATATACAGGGTGACCTAAAAAAGCAAAATAATTTTGTTTTTAATAAAACTAAGCGCAATTGAAGAGAAAAGCGTCGATTTTCACGAGTTTTATGTATGACAGTCCTGGCTATAGAATATTTCATCTTTTTACCGTGTAGTTTGTTTTTCAACAAAAAAGTGTTAAAAATTAAAATCGAATGTATATATCACATATTGTTTTATATAAAAAAAACTGTTTAAATATAAAAATTGCACGCTTTAATGTTTTTAAAAACATTTATTTGTGAATAAAATATATAGAATATTAATAATATGTGTTTTGTATTAATTTTCGTTACAAAATGTTAATACAATTTAATGTTTATGTATAAACAACGATAACAAAATTGATAAATCGGGATTTCGATTTTTGCGTTATATGAATTCATAATTTTCTTATATTCCATGTGCGAGATGGAGTTATTAATATTTGAGATAACGAATTATTTAAATCGTTTTATTCTTTCACGCGGCTCTCCGCAAAAACAATTTACGTTTTTCGCGAAAAAAAAAGGGCTAGACAGGAGGAGTACATAGAACTTTTAATATGATATTATTATCCACGCACGCGAAAACGTGAAAAGATGCCAAACAAGTTTGGTATCATTTGGACCATCGTCAACCGATCTAACCCTATTCGATCTTAATAGGTTTTTGCCAACGTCGGGAGCGGTTCGATGACGTGGCTTGGATTCTTATCAGATTTCGCACGTTTCGCGTGACTCGAAACACGATGCTATTTGATAATCGTTAAATGAAAGGTTTCTGATATTAAAACAAAACGTATTGCCGTAAGAAATCCGTTGGTCACGCGAATTGCTTACGCGACATTTACTCAGCAGGGCCTTTTGAAATTCTCGCCGTTCGTTTTCATTACCTTCCAAACGGAATTCATGTGACACACCTATGATGACGACGTTCCACTCGGTGGAAGAATAAATTTACGAAATAACATAGTGGACCGTTATTGATTTATCACGAGCGGGTACGACATCCGACATGGCAACGGTAAATCAAAAACGTTATCGTAAAGCACCGTCTGCTGACAAATCTCATCGAAACTGCAAACAGTTCGAATGAGCTTGGATTTTAAATATCTTTTCCATTTAAAAACTTGTCGTAACTTTAGAAATGCTAATGCTGGATTACCAGGCGGAATTATACGGGCCGGTGAAGTGATTAAAAACTTGCGATTAAATCAAAGACAATTTTAATTACCGGCCGCCTCTTTTTATCCTGTTTTATATGGGATTTAATTTCTCGTAAATTTGATAACGTAATAAGCAGAAATTTATTTAATCAACGATACGAGCGACTGACAGGTTTCATTTAAGCGACAAATGAATTTGTTTGTCAGCGACGGGATACTCTTCTTTCTTCGTTTTAGTAAGCAGATCGTGAAATAAATTCCATATCACCGAATAATATTTAAACTTGGGAAGAAACTGTTATTAAATACCGCGTGTATATTTATTTCGGCTTTGAATACGATTTAATATATGTGTGAACATCGTGAGGATGGAATGACGGAAATAAACTGTCGGATTAAATATCTAAGTAACCGTGCGCTGCGTGTAAAATGTACGAGTTATTGTTAGCGACGGTATCTCGTAAAGACTTATGAAGGCAATTAGCCCGACGTTATTTTACTTTTGACCAGAAAAAATATTTATGAGATGCAAGCTGCTGACGTGATTAAAAGTTATCCAACTATCAAATGTCATTGGTTTATTTATTTGAGATAGATATAGCGGCACTGTCCACAAAATAGTGATTTGACTGCCGAAGACCACGAAGCGAGGGAGACGTGAAAGAAACAGTGAAAGTATCTTTGTGCAATGATATCAATGTATTATAGGCAAATAAGGCTTCAAAATTTTAAGTCGTCGAGAAAGATCCATAATAGACCAACGATAGATCTATTTTTGATGGAATGGTTGTATACAGAATATACGATCGAAGTAATTAACATCGTACACGGTAATCGCGACTCATAACGAACAAACGGAAGTAATTTCAAGTAATGCATTATCCGATCAAACAATCGATGTGAGTGCAGGGGTAAATAGAAAACAGGGTGTATCGGTAATAGAACGTTATCAGGACAAACACGGTTTACAATTATGCGAAGTGTCCGACATAGTAGCGTGTTTACGCCAGTAAAGCCACAATTTTCCTTGTATAAGCAGTTCGGACGGTTTTCAGCTTGCACTCTCCTTTCCAACAGGGGTTGGAACTCGAGAAGGAGGGTGCTTTCGGGTGGAAGCTCTCAATATGTCCGACCTAATCCTCTCCCAGAGGACCCGGCGTCCCCTCTCACGCGCTTTACTTTGCAATACGTACAGACATTTCGAGCCCAGCTGCGCCACGGGATTTAGGAACTGAGCGATTAATAAATGCTTCGTACGACGAGAGCCAGGCACCAGGACTCTCCGACAGCCACTCGACGAGGCTGCCCGTGATTTACCGTTTGGACTCGTGTGTCTGCATTCAAGCTACCGCGTCTGGATTTCCGGCGATTTCGCGGCATCATTTTGATTTAGTGTCCTTCTCGTGGCATTTGAAATATCGCCAGGTATCTGTCTTTCGCTCTTCCGTCGCGTTATGCTTATATCAATTTGCCGAATTAAAGTTACGACCGAATGTGTGAATGAAACTCGTCGCTAGCTCTGTCTCTATATCAGCGAGCTTCTTTTTATACCGAAACACACTGATATCGATTGATCGACGTTACTGCGCGTTCCTGCCTATTCCCTTAATCGTCATACTAATCGTAATACGATGTTCTATTCGGTACAATGGCTATTATTCAGGTTGCATCGATAAGGCACTTGTTCTAAGAACGATGGTGTTGTTCGTCGTTCTATTCTTTTATGTAAGCGATTGTTCGAGCCAGTACCCTATCTCACGTTTTCTTTCCGATTCGACAGCTTCGAGCCAAAAATAGAGCCATGACTTAGCTTCCAAAGACTTGTTCGAAGGTCGTGATGTTTTATACGATTCAAATAATAAAAGAAGTGACTTTAAGACACGTGATACAATAATTTCATCAGTGTTTGCGTTAAAGGGAAAATTCCAAATTGGTTATGCGTGTTAAGACACGATACATTCAACAAACGGATGAACCCGTGCAGGTGACAGGAGAACGATTAATCATCGATAACTATCGCCCGTTTAATACTCCCTCATAAAATGCTAGATCGAGGAAATTATTGATTCGTCATATTTCCTGTCAGTAATGTCGTTAACGGGACCATTCTAATCCGTTGACGTCACATGATCAAACGCGAACGAGAGTTATTGAATATGCTTTCCCGCCTGGCACATTATGCTTGTTAATGAAAAAAAAAAAAGAGAAAAAACTACCGTACTCGTTTCGATCGATGCCCTGTTATAAAATAAGAAATAACATTCTTCGCTTCCCTCGCAAGCACATTGATTGTGAAAATTCGTGAGAAGATGCAACCAATAAATGTATTTACGTTATAATCGATTTCGACGTTTTATAAAGAAAAATAGATTAGAAAACTCGTAGGTTTATCTGGTGGAACGTGAAATCGTGCGAAATTCAATATCCATTAAGTCCTATCTTAATCCGTGTGTACATGATCTTTACAGAAGTCAGATTTTCAGTAATCATTTATTTCAAGTATGCGAGGTTGTCATAGAGAAGGATCGAAAAATCCTGATCAAACGATATCAGAGAAAAGCATCTCCGTCAAACGGAATTATTGTTAATAAATAATGAAATAGTTGAAACCAAAGGAGGAAGAAGGAAATATGTAATCCCGTTGTTTGCGTCTTCCGACGATGACAACTACTTAGAAATGATATAATACCGGTCGACGGTCGAGAGGTCAGATATGAATAGCAGGTTGGTGAAGATTCCCAACAAAACGGAAAGGGAATTGAAAATACAGGGCCGCAATGTTATTACAAGTTAATACGCGGAATTGTTCTGTTGCGCGAATATTCGTTTAACGTTTACGATACAGCGTGCTACAATAAGCGGATACACGGATACAGAGGAGTTCACCTCTCCGTTTTCGAAGGTAGCTCCGTAGCATTATTGGCTTTAGCCTTGGTAGTACTTCATCGTGGAACCCTCCCGCGCTTCGGGTGTAGAGAAGCACCCTTGGACCCGCTTCAAATAGTATTTCGTTCCATTATTCATAAACATTTTATAATCTTCTTAGCACGGTGAATTATTGCTGCTCGTACAATTGAAATAATGCGAGCTGTGGAGGTCCGTGTTAAGGGGTGGTCCGGTTGGGACCTGTGTACATCGAAAAACGAAGTCGAAAGGAATTGAAAAGAGACGAAACGAAAGGAAGAAAGAGGGATGGAGAGAAGACGGAACAAGGCGAGGAAAGGTTGGCACGGAAACGAGAAAATAGAACGAGTTCGCTCGCTGAAGTGGTGTTGAAATGTTTCGAAGCGAGGGAAAAATAATTGGACGAAGAGTCTGTCGTTACTATGGCGGCATTGGTGGAATGCGGACCGCCTGAACGATGACGAAGACAATCGTCGTGTCTTTCCATAAAGTCGTCGAACCGAATTCCCTTCTTAAACTCCTCGTTACCGAGAAGTCTTTTGCTACCTTTCGAACTACCAATCTAGGTAGTATCATCCGATAAGGGAAGTTATTTGAAAACAAAGAAAGGACTGTCAATAACTTTCAAGGAGACTATAATTCTCGGCTGACGTCTAACAAAATCTAGGAAACGGAAGAATACTTGCTGCGCTTAAGCGCTTATAATTCCTAATTTTACATTCTCTCGTAGATATTTTCTTGTTCATTAGATTAATATAAAAACTGATTCTCTCGATGTAATCTGTTCATTGTATTCTCAATTGAATGGGATTCCTTTCGATCACTCTATTTTTTACAAATAATTATCGATGAATAAACTCCACGAAGATTGAAGTTGAAATAAAGCTCCCTTACGATTAGGATACTATATGTCATCTCTGCCGGCTGTTGCGGTAGACCTAAAGCGATATACAGATGAAGTCCTAGAGGAGAGATCTTCCTGATCTCTCTATTACGTAACGGATTAGCTAGTTATGAAACTCGAGCGAACCCAAGCGACCGGTGATGAAGCGTGTTCGGAAAGTTTCCGTCAGGACGGAACCAGGACGAGGGATGTAATGGTAGAGTTGCAGGGAATAAGCGATCGGTGCCTTTCGCTCTAGAAACCGTATCCAGCCCATCGAAACTTGGCTACAGACGTTTAAGGATGATAGCAATTAAATTCATTAACGCAAGTTTATTCCGAATAGTTAAATATGTCAGGCGTCCGAGAACATTCTTCTTTTATTTTAGACGCACGAAAATTGTATCTTTGGCGATGTTTACGCTCGGGTTTTAATCACTCAAATGTTGATAAATTATCAAACAGCTCACGCAAGGGAGAGAGGAATGAGTTTTTTTCCAGAATTCTCTAACGCTTAATTACTCCGATTGAAAAGAATGTATCAATCGATGTCTATCGCGCCGTTTCATTAATCCATGAAACCAATTTCGCCGTGAAGTTTTATTCACGGATCGAGTCCCCTTTTCTAACATCCTTTTATCGCGAAATAAACGTCGACATTGAAATTACTAGCAATCCTTGTAAGCGACCGGCGAAATGTTTCAGGTTACCGATCAATCCGAAGAAACGCAATGATGTTTTGCGTTCGTGTGATTTTAATTAAAGAGCTTGAAAAGCGGAAGCAACGTCGTTCCGTTTTTCGATAAAGACTCCAAAAGACTCGAAGGTAACGGTACGCAGACTACGGCACTACGGGTCTAAGGGTTGAAAGGGGGAGAGGGAGGCAGAGACAAAGACGGAGGCAGAGACAAAGACGGAGACAGAGAAAACTGACGAAGGCGGAGAAAGAGAGACGAGAGAACAGGAGATTCGGTCTTCGTAAAGCAAAGGAGCGCAGCGTGTCATGGAACGTCGCAAGGGTCTTTCCTCAAGTACTGCGCCTTTATCTCTTCTACCGAGAATCCCGTCGCATTTCAAATTTTCGGTTCCTTCCAAAGACGATCGGTGCTACGTTACGTCATCGACGTTGCGAATCAAAATCTTATTAACTGTTGAAAGTAGGATTTACTTTCAACCTGGAATTTAATTACACTCGCACCTGTTTGCCCGGTTGTCCGCTTAACCCTCCCCGTTCTTTACGTCCTCTTGTAACCTGTACTTCGTTCCGTCGCGTCGTCTCCTGTTCCCTTTCTTACTTCTTCTTTTCTTATATCTCGTCCTCGCTATTTATATCTCTGGCTTTAATCGTTTTGCTCGATTACTTCTCCTTTGCTGTTAAACCTTCTAGAAACTCGACCGACATCCCATTTCTCATGGCCTTCATTTTTATACGAAAATATTTAAATTTCACTGGCTCGTCCAGCGGAAATTATTGCCTTTCCTGCACCATCCGAGCTTCCTCCGATTTCTCTTTCCTTTTCTTTGCAGTTCATCATTTCAGAGGCAATCTTTACCGATCCGTGAATCTCGCAACTGGAGCAGGTATAAACATCGCAGTAGCAGCAAATCTTCAAATACCATCGTGCTCGAATCACCCCTTTTTCTCTGTCGTGCATCGATATCAAAATTGCACGAGTGAGATACCCCTTCGAGGCAATTGCTTCCTTTCAGATAACTGTCTATTCGTTGTACTGTCCCCTCACCACGAACTTTTCGGGCTTGGCTTATCTTTATCATCAATTTTATTCTTTTTTACCTACGGATCTTCTTTTCAGTGCTAGGTACGGTTGTCAGGAAATGCTGCGAGATGTAAGAACCGCGGCTCATCACAGCCTTATAACGAAATTCATTTCATCGTGCGTAATGAAAAGATGAAACGATAAAATTGTAAGGAGGTCTCTTGCTTTCTCCTATTCTTTGATCAAGACTCTGTATACCTTTATATACCGATTGTAAAAATCGTCTCATTGGTTTACGCGCAGTCTGAGTGCAAAAACGATACCGTACAATTTTTAAGTACGCGTTTAAATTTACAATTTAAAGAAAAAATTTCTTGCAGGTTTATGATGCGGTGTACAGAATATTTATAACATTCTGATGCTGTTGTTTTAGTTTTTTATTTTTCTCATTTCTATTACTATTATATACCATTCATATCCATCTTTGTATTCGATAGGCTTAAGACATTCATTAAACAGAGTTATTCTCTGCTACTCAGTTCGAGAAAAGTAATTACAAAAGATCAGGGCGTCAAGAACTTAGGACAAACTTCTACTCCCCGCAATCAAATATTCCAATGTAAAATGTTCAGTAGAATTCAAAGTCGGATCAAAAACACTCGGTTTCCTCTGGGCACGGAACGTGCCAAAACTCAAAGATAAATGATACTATTTTTACTCACCTCTGCTACTGCCGTCTGGTCCTCGGAGGATGGTACACTCCTCTATTGACCCAAAGGCAGTGAACAACTGTCTGACATCGTCTTCCGTTTGCTGCTTGCTGAGCATTCCCACGAACAGCTTTCTGTCTGCGGGTCGGTCGCGTGTCGAAATAGAGAGAACAGAAAAAAAATACAAAAAAATACGTTAGTGTATGCTTCAGGATCGAGGTAGATTTCGCTTACAGCGCTTTTTAGGCATTAAAAAGAGATTTTGCGGCTAACACCGAAAACGACAAAGTTACACGGTTACACCAGCATCCACCATCCTAAGGGGAAGGAGATAAGGGTTATATAGATACACATATACGTGTCTATACATATGTATATCTATATATATTTATATGTATATAGATATATACATATACGATCTGTGTTATATGAAAATTTACGCGATAGCCTGTAAACGGCCGAACATTTCGTTACATTTAGCAATGTATATGTATACACATATGCGTTCACTATACGGGTATACGTAACAGATATAAAATGATAAATATAATTGTAATGTACTGTAAATGTAATACTGATATTGGTATGTAGCACGACGTACACGTGTGAGCAGAGACGAATAACGTATTTCAACGGGAAGTAGAAGGTAAAAAATAACGACATTAAAGGAAATTAAAATTAATTCAACCAATTTCAATCCTACGTCCTACACCACAAGCCGAAGAAAGAGATGTAGAAAAAACGGGATTCGCGTAAAAACCAGATGGGGCGTACAAGCAACTCAACTACGAGCGGAACTTCCAAGCGGTGGTTTGGTACTTTCGAAATTGACATTCATCTTCCGAGCTCTTCGGAAAAGTAATATTCACGAATACATTACAGCGTAGATACACTGTTTACACTTGGATTTACGAGCAGTTTGTATCTCGGTAATTGTAATCTTAATCGCTATGTGCAATCGTATCGCACAATTTAATAAATACCACCAACCAGTGTGTTCCGCGTGGTGCTGAGATTAACATATCGCTTATAAAGGGTCACACGCCACTTATTTATTGTTCTTTTATCAATCTGCAGCTATTTCTAACTTTTACGCAAGAATGACAAGTAAAAGGAACCGACCTATAATACCGGTAATATTTGTTATTTCGTTGGAGTACGTTTGGGCCTGATTATGTCTCCGTTTATTTACTTTTTCTTTTACTGCGTAAATTAGCTGCAAAAATATGTAGGAAGTAATTATACGATTGGTCGCTAAACTTTTGAGAGCTCCATCTATTTACTCAAAAAATCTAAAAAGGACCTGTGTAAAAGGAACGTTTCTTTCCAAATTATAGCTGCCTCTAGTTTGTCATGTAGACTCGACCCACTACAAAGAAAGATTAAACTTATTGAAAATATTGTAGTTTTCTCTTAATCATTGTACATTTACGTGATAACGATTGTTGAATGTACTAAGAGTTTAATACTACTAATCGAGCTACGAATCTCGACGTTACTAGCAATTTTCACGTAATGCATGACTCACATTTATAATGCTATTATTTGCAAGAACGGTAATTGCACGCATTTAGTAGAAAGAAAATATTGTAACACATTATCGGAACAATGGAAATCAAATACCACTTTGTATCACAAAATTCGAAGGACCATATAAAATTTATATCGCAAAACAGGAAAATTATTACTTTCATTGTTTTCTTAAATAGACATGTATATGGTAATTACACCACTAACAAATGAGAAAAATATGTTTTATAAAATTACCGAATACAAAGGTCTTTTTTAGTCATGAAGCTAGGGAAAATGTTTGCTTTTATATGTATGTATATTATCATTCTAAAGTTTAGCGATTCATTTGAGATAATTCTGTACAAATACGACATATGATTGTCTGAATTCGGTAAGTCTGGTTTTGCAAATTTTTGCAAATTTTTGAAAATTTTCATTTTTTTTCCTGCCACGCCCGTCGATATAGACCAATCAATTTAACAGTCGTCAGTGATTTCTTAGAAATATCTGCACTCAATGTGTATCCCGCGTGTACGTGTATCCCTGTATAATAAAGATAATAAGTAATCTTAGGTGTGCAAAATCGACTGGGACTACGTGACAAAAGACGTGGCAAATAGGAAATTGATGAAGAATTTTTGAGAGCATGATAGGAGGATCGGAAGGGGGGGAAGAGGTAAAAAAATTTTCATATAGAATCATATCTAAGTAATACAATAAGAGTAACGTAGCTGACATCATAATCAGAAAATATTTACAAAGGTGATAAAAAACACATCGACAACGAACGAGACAACACATCCAACGAGCGAGCCACTATTTTATGGTCATAGCTGTAAAGAGCGGTATACAGTGTATATATATACGTTGTCTATATATATATACGCTTAAGGTGGTTGCCCATACGAACGGATAAGGTGAAATTGGATTTGGAATTAATTAAGGAGCCTGGATTTTACGAGGCAGACGACATACTCGGCCTTCGGAATAAAAAAAGAGGTTCTCTGTATGATACGGTCGGTAGACGCTCAAAGATCGCACTAGACATCATTCATTTTTCCAAACCAATTTTCTTTCTTCTCTTATTAAGCGGAATGACTGGCCAGATTAATTTACGGGATATTCAAGGATTCTAAGAGCATCCACGCGGATACCGCGATAACGAGGTTTGAACAGTGTGATAACGCCTGTGCGCAATAACTAAAACAAAAACACGAACGACAAGTTTACGGCTACTAAATAAAGGTTCACGCATGTGGGCACGCACATCATTTATAATACCTTATAGTGTATCACGTTGTATATCCGTGTTTTTTGATGAAATGGATTAGGAAGAACGGAACGGCAGTTCGAAACGGAGAATGGTCTTCAGCGGAAGACACGTCCATCGATCGAATTACGCGAAAATCGAATAGTAGGTATATCTTTTTTCTAAAAAGATCTACGCTATCTAAGATATACGCAGGGAGCAGAAAATTTTATCGTGAAAACGGAAAATTGGAAAAACACTTGGTATCAAATGTGAGATACGTCCATGAATCATGGCTGGTGATTTTAAAACCAATTTACCAATTATTATCGAAAGGAAAAATTTTAATTTCGAGAAAAATTCGACGAGGCGGAAAATATATTTTTCCTGTGGTATTCGGAATTTTGATAGTTATATGCCGGTTGTGCGTTGGGTTAAGAAATTGGAGAGTAGCGCAGAAGAAGAAGGGACGGGAAGTTCGTAAAGGAATGCCGGGATTTGTGGGTCAAACACTAGCGAGCAGCAAAATGAACTTTGCGGCGAGCTGTGCTGGCTGAATCAGCGGTGATGGCGTGATGAGAGAGGAAAATTCGTTTTCTTTTCTTTCTTTTTTCTCTTAGAGAAGTTTTCCTTCTGCCGATTTGCGGAGAAGAAGAATAGAGGTACTGGAAGGAAGCTAGCTATCTCCTGGAAGTCGAAGTTACCTTCAGCGACTGCCACCGGTGCCTCCTACTTCCAGAAGATGGCACTGATGCTACCGTCGTCCATCATGCACTCTGCAATACAGAACAGAAACAAAGAAATGCCATTGGGCCCAAAAGTACACCATTCGTTGTCGTCGTTGCCTATATGTATCCTTGCAACACTATTCGACATGCTCTCTCTGCTGATGATCAATCGAGTGTGTTCTCTTTAGCCTGACTGTACGATCTGGCATATTTCGTTTTACCCGATCGTTCCGATGGAAAGCTGTATCACATCCTAACGATTCACAGAAAATTTATACTATAAATATCATCCGCAATATCAGATTAGATACTATCACTAAATGAAAAAAACAGGTAATTAATTTATTATGGTAATTTAACAGATATCATGTATCAACATTTTATGATGTTCGAAGAATGTTACGTGGTAGGTTCAGCACTGAAATCATACGAGAAACGTTAAAATCTACTTGAATATAAGAATACGCTTGACGTGGATTCAAAGATTATGAATTGTTGCATGATACGAAAAGAAATACATAAGTCATTTGAAAAGTTCTTGCAACCATGAATTCATTGTTTCACGTGCAAACGTTTTCATTATATACTAAGAGGTCAAATTTCCAAATAACTCACGCACATATTATCAGTCGTATACTTTACATATAAGCTGAATTTTCCGAAAATCAGGCTTCTGTTCGTACATTTAACAATCGCCTTCCAATTATGGAACAATATTCGTATTAACCGGAAATTTGAAAGTCGGAAATACAGTTGGGAGGGAGAATTTCAGTCGGGCGTAACTGTTTTATCGCAAAATTTTACATTCCTTGGATAACGTGGCAGCGGATCGTGCTTTCGATTCACCGCGTTTCCCGCGTGAATGAACTTAATGACGCGTTCTCGCGAGGTTATGGAGATGCAAAATTGGCGAACCAAGTTAAAGGTCGTCGTCGCGGCTGCTAGACGCGAGCTCATTCCAGCTGCTGGCTTGACTCGCGCCTTCCAGCCAGACTCCAGGGCACATTTAAGGATTTGTCTCGGGAAATTAGATTCTCGCCTGACTTGCAGCCTCGTTGCATCCCTGTTCTCCACGGATTCTTACCCCTTCGTCCATCCTGCCCATTCTCGCCTACCCTCCTTCACTTTCTCACACTTCCTCCCGCCATTCCATGACAGGGAATTCTCGTTCCTTTAGCCCCGAGTACTTTTCATCGAGCGTTTGTTCCCATTGTCGTGCCAGGACACCGTGGGGACCGAGAATTGGACCTTTGTCGCTCAAGCTAAGTGTTAACGTGCCCTTCGCGTTCCCTTTTCTCGGCTAAGACCTTCAAGAAATCGAGGAAGGAATTAACCCTCGGGAAATTATCTTCTCGCTGGACTCGGAGAACAAAACGAACATACTGTTTGACACCGTGCTTCCTTTTATCGCACCAGCTCTCTAACACAATGAACTTTTCTTTCAATTTTTTTTTTCTTAATCTGCTGCTATTATCGCGTTGATTCGATTAAAGCGGCGAAGAAAATGATATTGAGAAACGTGGAGAAATTGAAGGTAAATCGTGTTCTCGTCACTTCGGTGAATTTAGTAGAAAAGTAGTTGAAGCGCACGAGAGGTATTAATTAACATTTTGTTCGATAGTGTCCTTAAAGGGACAACGTTGATTCGAGCGACGTTCAAAGATTACGTGTTATATTTCATCGCATAAAATTCCCCAAGCATTTGTGCGTATTCTTTCGCTATTTTTATTCAGCGGGAGAAAGAACGCTCGCTGACACCTTATTTTTATGATAATGCCCAACGAAGCTTACGGTGTAATTTTTATTTATAATCGATCGGTTCTCTGATATTTCTAAACTTTCGTTTTTCTAAAGGTCCTAGAAAATGATGCATGAAACGATCTGAACAAACGCGCAAACTTCAAAATGAGAGTTGTGCAATTTTCATTCAACCGTTTCAAATGCTTATATCAATACGTTTATTTTTAATGTTCATACCAAACCCTTTAGTTACACGGTTTTCACTTACAGTTCGTACGTGAAATTATACGTAGGCATCCCAAGAATATGGTGGTGTCTAAAAACGCAAGATCTCTATTCTATTGGAGGTATAATAGCCAATAATAATTACATATAGAGGTACATCACATATAGGAATTTTCAGGACCGCGGGCGCGATAACAAAGAAACTTTTGATCATGCAAAAATTCTGTGAAAAATTAGATAGTGAAACGTTCAACCGAATTTAGTATCACCGGTTGTTAATACTTTAATCCAGTATAAATTCTTCCGTTCTTAACTAGCTTTCGGTTGTTAAGTATGCTATAATTACTGACCCATACGTAACTTTATCCTACGCCGTAGCTATTTACGACACATCGTTTCCCTGGACTGCGAAGAAGCACGTCGTCCTCTCATAATCCGTAAGGATTTCTTGCAACGGCTTCGGACCGAGGCGCTTGCGTCACGTCGGCTAACTCAAAGTTGCCAGCAATGAAGGCAGCTTTCGAGAGTCCCGATATCCTAGGATACGTTTATCTGCTCGAACATAGTAGGGCGAGTGATGGCGGTGGAAGCAAGGTGGATCGCCGAGGGATCGAAACTTATCTACTTGCTCAACTAGCTGCTCTAGTACACCAGCTACCCTTATCCACTCGCAGGAACTTCGGCTACCCTTGGGTTTGTGCACAACTTCCGTGCGAGATACGCATTTCTCAAATCTGTTTCCGTCGTTGTACACTTAATTCCGGCTGCTTTCGCGAGACGATCAATCATACTTAGGTTTCTTACAGTTCGAATCATCTTTAAGGATAGTTGCTTCGATCGTTCGCCGTTCTTCCGTTTTGCACGAGCGAAATATAAATAAAAGCACCGAAAGAAATACCGACGTTGAAGGTTTGTTGATTAAAGTCGATTCGTTCAAGCCCCAGAGTGCAAGAGAATATACTATACATCTTTGATAAGAAAATGTTTCAAAGTAAAATTCACGTAGTAGATTGTAATATATGAAATGTCCGCTTCAACGCTACTTACTCTTAGATCGTATCAAGAAATATAACGTTTGACTGCAGGATGCTTCATATAAAATTGAACGTCGATTTTGTCTTTTTGCCTTGCGTATCACTTTTTTGAAGTAACGTTAGAAACTCTTCGTGTTCACTTTGCAGGGGGTGAAGAGGTATCTTTTCAAAAACAATCCCACGGCTGCGATGACACGTAAGAATAGCACAACAAGCAACGAGACGAAAATATAGATACGCGACTACAAAGGGATATCGGCACGGCGTCGCTAGATGACGTCGCGCGAGGATCGAAGACGGATCGCCGTCGTTGACGAAATTCAATAACACAGTGATTGAAGTCTGCGACTACGCAGATGCGTGATGTACGTTGGGGTATACCGGTTGCAGTAAGACGGTGGAAGCAGAAGCAGTGACAGCGTTAAGCTCTGGATCACTCCTCCTGCATCCGCGTCAAGCTGGGGCTTTGTGGGGCCACATCGAGGCAGGCGACCGGAGATTACAATGGCATCTACGCCAGATTAGCATATGAATTACGCCCCCCCCCCCTCTCATCTACTACCTCCCCCTTTCCGTGCACACCACTCTCTAACCCGCTTTCCTCCTTCTTCGGTATCTCTCCTTGAATACTACATCCTTTCGTCTACCTCTTTCTCCGTCTTCTCATATACTTTGCTTCACCCTTTCCCCTAGGTTGCTCGCGATCTCCTTCCGCCCTTTGCGCGATTTACTTCTCGTGCGCGTTTCTATTCAGACCCGTTTGAGCGAACGATTTCGAGGGCCAGCATCAACTTCACCGAATTGCTCGGTACAACGTTCTTTGGGTTCATGTTTCCGTGAATTTTGGGAACCGATATTTGGACGGCTTATTCGCAATATTCCATTATGCGTGCAAATATCTTCGCCGGATTTCGTCGCATTTCATGGCGTTTGAACGGCAACAATAAGGATATGAGCAAAATTACTGTAAAAATAGAGTTTTTTGCGATGTCTTACGCGATCGTTTAAATTCTATTCAATTGTTTGATATCTTTTTTGAAATACTATATTTAGAAAATTTAATAGTTAATATTGACAAAAGATGGTATAATATTTCATGGAAATTAATCATCTGAATTGTTTCATAGCCATCAATTATTTAATTCTCATAAAAGGAGAGACACGCACACGTGCATAATATATTTGATTAAATTTTATGCTTATGCGAGTATTCATGATTATAAATAGGTACTAATGTTATGCAAACTGGAATTATAAAATTATAAAGTTGTAATACGAACTTGCACAGAACACTCTATATGCACATAGATGATTCAGATAAAGTTACGACAATTATTTGTACGATCGTATTTTCATAGTTGAAAGTTCATAGGGCAAAACGGTGAAACTTGTTTTCAAAATATTACCATTGCAAATCTTAAAACATCAACTCTTTATCGTTAGCGGACCAAGCGAATTTCATGTTCTAAAATTTAATTCTTAAAATCTTTTAAATTTAGTAAGAATTTAGTAAAACGTACTTTTTGATGTGGAAAACAAAAACCAGTGTACTGTTAGAATGGTGTACTACATCGATATGGCGAGTAAATGGATTGGATGACTTGAAAAATATATTATAGTTAGATATACGAGGATATGTAACTTTTAACACGAAGTTACATGGCGCTACAGCGGATCAAGGCGATAAACGCAGACGTATGCAGCAAGCAACGATGGTAAATTTCCTATGATTTATAAGGTCTAACTTGTGGCATGACGGAGAAAAATTAGACGAGGACGCGTAGCGAAAAAACAAACGTGGCATTAAGGAAAATGCACCAATGAATATCAGAACCACTTGTTTCACTGCATTTGTGTTTTATCTTTATGCCTGCCGCTACAACCAGCGTGTGTAAACTTGATAAGCAGGCAATTGTTATCTTATTTTTTAATACGTTAGGTTCGATAATTCACCATTCGTGTACCGATGAATATGTATATAAAGTTTAGCTCGCGTGGAAACGTAAAAGATTGAAACGATCGCGAATATATGCATGTGTATATCGATGCCATTTGCAATGCCTCGAAATTAATGAATAGTACGTAACTCCAGAACGATGCGCATACTATATGGGAACGAATTTTTATCAGGACATGCTTTTTTGTATTTGCTCGATTGAAAGTTGCGTATGGGTTGTTAACGTATATGACTGCATGTTATAGCGAATGCTTTTCAATTCAATAAAAATATTTCATTGCTCGCTATTAAACTGGTTATTTTTTATTGGAACTTTTGATCGATAACGCAGCTTTTGTTATATATTTTGAGCTACCATAAGCGAGCGAGTTGTAGTTTTCAGTAGTAACCTATACAATAACCGTCCCCACTGGTAGAGCTTTAATGGCTTTTAAGAAATGTAGAAAATATCACAGTAGTATATTACGAAGCTAAGTTTCTAAAATTGTCAGTTTTACGTATATATTGCACCGCTAAAAGATAATCGTCGATGTTGTAGAGAAATTTTTTTCTCAGCACCGAATGCTAATAAAAATCTTTAAATATTAGTACCGTATGCAGAACGTATATGCTAAAAAATATCACAAGTTAATCACTCGGCTAGATTAAAATTTCAAATATCTCTACAACTATTGTCTTTATACTTAAATTCGATCTTATTAGTGAAATCTGAGAGCCAGATATACTGGTTTGATTGCTTGTTCTCACCTCCGCGGTTTTCACTATCCGCCGGCTTGACTTGAATAGGACGGTTCATCTGCAACAGAAAGAAAAATAATCGACGATTAGAATTATATAATGTGCAACGAATGTGGTCGGACAATTAATTTACAGTAGAAGAGAGGTTTCGTTATTTGCGCATGAATGGAGATTCGGTTATATGTATGTCTAGATATTGTCACGTTCGGTCTTGTTTAAACAGCATTTCTGTTGGTGACAGGTGTGATTGTTAGAAAATAAAGGTAGCGAATGGAAAATGGTGACCAGGAACAAAGAGAGAAACGGAGTTAGAATGAGATAAAGAAATAGAGGCTGGGAAAGGAGATTCTCTCTCATCCTTTCTCTCGCCGTTTCGGTTTGCGAAAGTGCGGAACTCCGACACTCGTCCTTCCGTCCTCACGAAATCTTTTGGACCACTGCGAATGGGTCGAGATCCCAGAGAACAAATAACATTGTTTATTTGTCGGACGGGTCGTGCGACCACAGAGCGCTCTAGTTCATTCCTAGGGGATGAGGATGCATGATTCATGACGCGGGGGACACGGGACTGTACTCCGATTCCTTCTCCCATGCAACGACCCTAACTTTCTCTCTTTCCCTCTTCCTCCCTCTTCTCCTTCTATTTTCGGTGCGCTGTTTTGGTTTCAGGATCCTCCTTTTTGTCACTTTGAAACCCTCCGTGGTCCCTCCAGGAGTGTGTTACACTGAAATTGTTCACGGGAATTTTGTTTATCCGCCTCTTTACATTTTTCTTCGCGAATGTAAACGTCAGATTTGAATTAGATTATTCGATGTTTAACGATTAGTGCACGATTCTATATATACTTTCCTTAATTCCTTTGACCCTAGTGACGTGTCGATAAAAATGTGTGTGGTCTCTTTATTGAAAAACGCCGATATATAGTTAGATAAAAGAGGAATATGTATCTGTTTTAAAGCTAGCAGCACGTAAAGCAACATTCCCTGCAACTTTGGACGATAAATTTCATCGCAAGCTCGAGAATCTGTTTCTTAACGTGGGCATAATATGACCGAGCATCGTGACCATCTGTCTTCTGACTCGATGTTTTTTTTTCATTATGCACTATCTCCAGCAAGAATAGCGGGGAGAGAACCCACTGGGGTAGAAACATACGTGGCAACCCCGAAACTTTTTCCCCGAGCTGTATGCATGTCAGATACCACGAGGGGTTGCTCCGCAGGGGTCAGTGCCACGACCACGTGGATCTCGTTCAAACGCTATAGCCGCCAAGCGCAACAAAGATTTCCGGGTTCAAAGTCCGTTACGTAGTACGTTGTTCCTCAGTCTTTCAATTAAATTCTATTTTACTAGCGTGTATCTTCGTATCAATCTTTCTAATATTATCGAACAATATACATAGAAAGAAAATGTTTTTCTTTTAATGAAAGAAAAAAAAACAACTGTGGATTAAAAATAAAAGCAGATACGACAGTAGGACTATATTCCTGCATTATACGTAACACTTTAAGTACTTTTAAATCGAAACAACAATTTACGACATAATTATCTTTGAGTTGCTTATTTTGTTTTACTCAGATTACCTCGCACAGCGATATATCGGTGTATTATGCATAGATGCTATATCTAATTTGTTCCTCCTAAGCGTAATGAAGCATTAAGCAAGGTTTAACATACATTGGACGTCTGACAATCTGATTTTCACTAATGGGGAATAAATTGCTCCCATCGCACAAGCTCGTAACTCTGATCACCGTCGGGGGGTCGATTAAATTGTAATGTAACTACATAGCATGAGATACGTCTCAAGAGAAGGTAGTCATCATTGCTTATTGTTTAATACTTCGTGGAAGTTATTATACACTGTGTCCGTTTTGGTCGGTGGACCAGGGCACGGAACGTGGTCGCAGCAGGTAAAGTTTAAATAAACAGGAAAATCCGTGAAAGTGAGAAAGGAAGGTATAGAACGGAACAGAAACAGGAAGACGCGTAGTTTCACGGATAATGAGGGAGAACAATGAGTAAGGAGGCGAGAACGAAGGGCTGCAGGTCACTTTAAACACTGTCCTGTATCAGGAAATTAAACTTTGAGTCCAGCACTGGCTATTAGGCGTTTGTTGTTGTCTCGTTGTCAGGGGAACCCTCTGTCCATATAGATACTAGAACTGAGATACGACGTTTTGCCCCTCTCCTGGCTCTCCAGGGAAGTTTAACGCTGAATGCATCGTGTAAATGTCACTTACGACCCAAGGGATCTGTACCAGTCAATAACGATCACCAAGCGAGACTTCTACGGTCCGTATTGTGGTATGGACATGGCGATTAATGTAGACGAGTATTAACTAGCGCTCGTTAACGGTGGCTTCATGGCCAAATAGTCACCACACCCTCTCCCGTAGTTGATTAGCGTACAAAATGGATGTCAGTCAATAATTTCGTCGAGTACACTGACTTTGAAAATATCGATACGATTAGGAGTATGGTAAATCGTTCCTTGCTCTTATTTTTTTAAAGGTCAGCGTTGCGATTCAAGCTCACAAAGTTCGTGTAGCTTTCGTAATATAAAATAATGGCATGTTTCATCATCGTTTTACCAATTTTATCACGGTTTTACGTAGTCAGCGTTGTACACTGCTGGTATGTACACTGGGATATAATCATTAGAAACACTGTATCTCGATAATCGGACGACTATCGCACAGCCATTATGTGACATTCGTTTACATCGTCGAGCGATGGTTAACTGATTTCATTTATTCGGTTGATTGTGGGCGGTAAAACGTTAAAGAAAATGTATCTGCCATTTGAAGTGCAAAACGTTGCTCGATGTATACGGAATTAGCAAGAATTCGACTAAGTTTAAAGCTTAAAAATACCTCCGTTTACGAAAAACTACGATCGCGAAGAATATTTTTATGGTTTCGGTTTTTTCACGAAAAATCTTATAATGCGACGACGACAAATTTCCTCTTATTAATTAATCGACGTGCCGTCAGTTTTCCTAGGTTTTTGATACGTAGACGCAATAGAAAGTTGCGAAATACTGCGAGCCGATGGAAAGATAAGGACTCATGAACTTTATATGGTACCTAAAAATAGTTTCCAAGGTTGAAAATGTAGCCCCGCTAAAACAAGGGGGTAATACGGACCGCACCTTTATTTAACGATTTTGTTGCGATCACGTGCCGACTCTTCGACAATTCGTGTCATCGTCGGCCATGTGCACTTAGAAAATCGATTCCCTTGAGAGGCACCACTCAAGATGGATGGTAATAAGTAAATGTGTTTGCTCAGCCCAGAGCGCGCATCACGAGCAATTAATTAAGCTCGATTATCTACGTACACTGCGGGAAACGCGTCTTGCTTCTACCGGATAGATGCTGAGTAATAGCCATATGCTTTAGAAAATATATCGCGTAATCGTATCTATTTAATTTCATTTCGTAGAATAACGCATAAGAACGAAACGATGATCGTTTCGTAGAAGTTGCCGACGACAATAAGATTGGTATACAATATGATCAATTGTATACATCTTATTTTGTCCCTCTTCCAACGTCGCGAGACAAAACTTTGATGGCATGCAATTAAATTGACCATATCTGTATTTCTCTCTCTCTCTCTCTCAGTCGCCCCTCTCGATCCTTCGCCTCGAATAACCCAATTCTTTTCTCTTATGGGAAGTACGATTCCTAGAAATCCACGCAAAATCCAGATAGAGGATAGGTGGAGGCTGATAACTGCCGAATTGAATGGTGAATGCCGCTTCGGAAATTGAATAAGCTATCGTGTCTGAGCCGAGCCGTCGAGCGAAGCCCGGTATTTGACCTGGCTGCGTGCAATCAATGTACTGATTGGAGATAAGGGCTCACTCTGTAGCCCCTGGCATCCTCTCCAGCATGATTTATATACGTACGGTCTTCGCCGGCGATGTATTCATTACTTGATTACCCTTCGGCAAGTTAATGCCGTCGTGACCGTGTAACAAGCCAGATATCAGGATACCTTACAATCTGCTCGGCCCAATTTATGATTGATGTATTCTTCTTTCCATTGTGAGCTCTTCACGTATAATTAGATCCTGTAGTAGCCTGATTTTGTTCATCTTTTCTTTCTTTCTTCATCAAGCTTATTTTA
The DNA here is from genome assembly GCA_014737395.1 of Bombus waltoni. Lineage (NCBI taxonomy): Eukaryota > Metazoa > Arthropoda > Insecta > Hymenoptera > Apidae > Bombus > Bombus waltoni. The sequence goes on along the minus strand of JACXII010000046.1, from coordinate 906,152 downwards.
CGTTCAGTCGCTGATTCATTAGCCCTCCCTAGAGGAATAGGTAGGCTTGAATTTAAAATAAGGAAAACCGAAGCAAGACGAAATAGGAAGAGAAGATAGTATACATATGTGATAATAATATTCTAATATTTCGATGCTTAGTATATATTTCTTTTTTTCCTTCATAAAATCGATAATATCCGAAGTTGAGAAAAATATCGAGGAATGAACCGTAAGAAAACGATTAAAGTTGTGCAAGTAAGAAAGCAATGGGAAATATACATGACGTTAGCCAAAGTTGGGAGTATGGTCTTGCAAGAGGCGGTATGATAAAACCTGTTTATCGGCACTCTTAAGTCGCGAAATCAGCGGGCGCAGCAGCAGAGGCATCGCTAGGTTCGAGTTAACTTCAATAATTTGCCGCACGCGTATCCAACCGGAAATCGTGCTCCGCGAAATCTGTACCCGCGCCTGTACCGCTAATACAGCTAATTTGTCGACTGCTCCAAAAGCAAATGCTCTTCTCTGTTCACGTCGGATGCCACAGAGGAGCGTAGCGGTTCGAATTACCTTCTAGCATATTACGTCTAAACGGATTCTAGCCGAGCTAATTGGCGAATTAATTGAAATTCCAAAATGAATCGAATCATTTAAGCTATCGAATTTCGACGAGCTCGCGCTACGATTTCGTTTTGTTTTTTAAGAAGCAATCGTTGCTATTTCTGTACGTGATCAATAATGAAACGTATCTATGAGAACGATCATGAAAATCATCGCGCGTGTGAAAGAGAGAGAAAGAGAGAGAGAGAGAGAGATCTCCTATTGTTTCAACGGTGACAGTATTGCGTACAATTGCCAAATGAATTTGCCCGTCATATCGCACGGCTAGCGAGTTATCAGCGTCACCTTTTTTTCTTTTTTGATGCTGACAAACAATGTGACTTCGGCCCAGTGATAACTCATATTGAAACCTGGGTTACGACGCAACGTGGTATGAATAAACACGCACCTGCGTCCAAAGCGCGTTCGAACATTGCCTGGCTGTCTACCTGTACGCTAGCTTGCTTGCGTGTTTTCATCGTGATTATAAATAGGATTCACGTTTTATTGTCAAGCGCGAAGTACGCCACGATTGAACGTAACGTTGTGTAACGAACGCTAGCTGTACGCGCGCATAGCTGAGGGTGTCAGAAAATATATGGTCAAAAAAATGCGCGCGTTAGCCTGGTTTAACGTTATCGACGGTAACACGGTTTATCGAGGAAATTATTTTTTAGCCAATCCATCGTTGGTGTCGTTTTTCGTTTAAGGAATTCTAATTTTAACTTCAAGTCATCGAGGTAGTTTCTTCGTGTCCATATATTTTCGAATCGTTAAAATAAGCAATTTGAAAATTGTAATTTGCATTACGCGACATCGGTATTTCTGTAATTAATAAAAATGCAATAATTGTCTCTGTTTAATTATTCCTTGTTGTTTGTTTTATATTCCTAACGATGAAATTTATCATTGATACAAACAATATTTCGTATCCGTAGTGTTGGCAGCTTTATAATTGCGTATAAGTGACATTATACCCGCGCGAAAAGTCGGTCAGTGATACAAGCAAAAAATTAAAACGTCGGTTAATCGTTCAAGTAGATACATGCCAACCAAAAAATATCCTATCGCGTCTCCCCATCTTAGCCAAAAACTGTAGGCACTTTTATACTTTACGAAGGATAAAGTCTTTGTGTACATATTTCTTATTGTTGGTTGTGTAACGAGTAACCCCACTATGTTCACGGGAGAATATGATACACTGTTTCGACATCGAATTTTTTACGCAACCACGCCTCTTCGGCACGAAACACCCGGTCGCCTGCGTATCCAATTTCTCACTCCTTTTTTTTATTCGCCTACCCCCACCCACTCCCGATCACTTTTTTCCCTAACACTCTACAAATATTTGAACGCCGGCTACAGCCCCGCCGAAAGAGCATTCGAGTCGAGTGAGCTTTCGCGTCCCCAGGCCAATCACCGTTCACCGATTCTAATCTAAGCCAATGCCTGGGTGCGCATTAAATGTCAAACGTTATTCGTCCCTCTATTTCGTGACGCCGACGGCGACGATGCCGACCGATGTCTACGTCGATCGCGTTGTTGTTGCTGATGTTCTGTCAGATGGACGGTCGAAAACCACCACCGACACGACTTTTATAAACGTTTAACACTGCTTTTGACACGGGCCCGTTTTCATGTATGCGGTCCGCGGCTTACATTTGCGGACCTCGCGCTACCATATCATCTAATTCTGTGGTGAATTGTAACTGATTTGTCAATCCGTGGAACAAAATCACATAAATTAGCAGCTTTAGATGATGTACAACAAGATAATACGCGTGTCATTTACATATACGCTTGTACAGAAAAAATATAGAATCGATGGTTTGGCGACTGGTAGCGTTAAATTTTTCGCTAAAGTTTTTTCGAACGTAACTAATATACATGTTAGAAATAATTGATTGCATTAAGAATTAATGTTGTGACGCGTGATTCCCGAAATATTTTATAGATATCGATCTATATTGTAGTATATATCGCATTCGAGTCCAGCACGATGGGTAAGTTGGAGAACGGGTGGTCTGGTTTTAGGATTGATGAGCCAAGCAAAGCAGCGGAGCCATGTGGCGAGCTACATTACCACGGCGTTATGCGCTGGCACATTCACGTGTGCTGCTGCATTAATTGATGTACGTCTCTGCATCAACACCGACCCGCCTTCTCGTGAGAACCCGTCATGTGTTCTGTTCAACGTTTCCGATACACAAACGCACACCATACATATAGGATGGGCAACGTCAACGCGAAGGAAGCTCCGATCGACAGGAAGACAGGTAAATGGACGCGAAGCCACCGATCGAAGGTACATCGTTTATCCGAGATAATAAATTTCGCTCGGCAACTAGGTCGCATATTACGTGAAAACGGCATATCCTCCTGTACGCTCCGCAACATCGATAGACTGTGCAAAATCTTCCCAACGATTATTTATCGTGTTTTCTATTTATAGATCGTAATTGAATTTCGAAATTGCGTTACAGATTTCATCGAGATGTATTCATATTCGGTGAAATATGACAATGTTTGTAAAAATCTATATTTTCATACGAAACTGATAACAAAGCGGATAGAAATTTGTTTGTTTCTACAAGTTAAAACGTTGAATCTTTTTCGATATAGGTTCTCAAACGGTTAAAACAAAAATTAGTAAATTGTAAAAAAGTTCCGCTTCAAACGTTGACATTCGTTCGTTTATATGTACGTATTACTACGCGTTGATCTCGATGCAATAGTTAAAATGTAGGGAGCAGTTTTTACCGTGTCAAACACTCGAGAACACGAAGGGGAATGAAATTACACGGAGAAACCAATACCTTGATTAAAACATCGAGAAATCGTTTGGCACATCCGGCAGGAGCGCCGGAAGTTTCAAGTTAACGGAGGAAACAATTCATTTTATCGCGTTCCACTTGATAAAAGTCGAAAAAAGGAAAAGCTTAAAATCCCTTCGTAATAGGTATAGGATCGATCGAAGTTGGATTTAACCCCGTTATCTGCCGGTTGATAAAGACTCGCGGGATTCGTGAAACACGTTGAAGCGCAAACCGGAACGTAGACACGCCCGCTATCGAGCAGCTGCGTTTCTTCGCGTGCGCCCACACGTACGCGCGCCTAATGCCCTCCGACACGTATGCATGCACACGTGCACACGTGCGTTCGAGCTCAGTACGTATGCAAAAGCGGGGCGAAGAGGTACTATTGTAAACGTTCCGCGTACAGCCTGTACAACATATGGGTACATATAACGTAACGGTTGCGCATATGCCGCCAGAAATAACCGCGCGTAAACAGACGCACGAAAATCTTTTACGAGTTCGATGCGTGAGCGAGCGAGCGAGCGACCGATATAAAGAGGGCCGGTGCATGAAAATTCGCGGTCGCTCGTAAACTCGCGTAGATCCATGCATTTTCGTATCCGTCTATCGGAACGTCTATATAGCCGGAATCGGCACCTCATTTTTACAACCGTGTTACGCATTTTCTGCGCTAGCTTCATACGTAGCGCCAACGACTTCGTGACTAGATTCTTGATGCGTCTAAGAAAATATACAATATTCCAAGGATTTTCCGATTTCATTCAATAACACGATGCACTTTTGTCGAATTATCGCCAAAAGCTACCGCGCAATCGCTTTGATCTTCAAGAAGCTTAACGGACTATCGTTCGTAGAAAATAATCGATCTGATTAATTCAGTCACAGACACGTTGGTAAAGTTTGCATTAATTTACACGAATAAGATTCTCACTCACCATTTGTAAGTCGTTCCGACGCGACGATACAATTTCCACTATGTGAACCATTGGTGACAGTTTCGGCGCGCGCGTAAACAATCTCGCAAAAAAGAACGAAAACAAACTAAGCAATATCTAGAGGCGAAGTACACCTCAACCCCGCGATATCACCGCGAAACTAGTGAAATCTATCGAATAAAAGCGTAGTTCACTGTCGTGTGCGACAACACGCGAGTACAATGCGATGCGACGCAACGATCACGGCGCAGGACGACACGAACGTATTTAATTCGTCGCGCATCCGCGCGCCTCCGAGAATCTCCGAAGCGTCGTTTTATATTGCACGTGTTTCCGCCCGCGATTTTCCACTGCATGAAAGGAGCACCGGGTTGGCGGCAGCCTGTCTCCGTCTATTTTCCACCTTCTTTCTCTTTTCTCGTTTTCTCGTGCACGTTTTCGCCACGATATTCCGCGAACACGTATGCGGATAAAGTGCGCGGGCTTTTCGCGTGAATGTCCGGGGAATATGTTTGTGTATACGTGTGCGTCTATGTACGTACGTGGTGGAGCGTCCTTTCGGGATAGAGAAAGAGGGACAGAACGCGCGACGAGAGTGCGAAGGAGACGGGAAGGACAGAGCGCTACAGATAAAACCCCGAACGCAGCTCGTCCGCGACTGATTCCCCAGGCCTACACGCACCCTCTAGTTTTCTCCCTTTCATCCCCCACTACCCACCCTCCCGGCCGCTATCCCCCTTCTTCCTTTTCTCTCCCACCCTCCTATTCCCTTCTAGCCTCTCGCCCATCGCCCCTCTGCGACCCTGTCGGCCCTTTCTCCTTCCGATATCCCCCTCTTTGACTCTACGCACCCTCTGAGAGAAAGCTCACGCACCCTCGTAGCAGCCGATATATGTCCTTCTTTCTCTTTCTCCCTCTCTCCTCCTCCTCCTCTCCTTCTCTCCCTCTCTCTCTCTCTTCTACCTCCTGCCGTCTCTTCTTCCTTCTCATTTTTCGTCTGTCTCTCTTATTCTACTAGAAATCCCTTGCTATCCCCTCGTCCAACCACCTCGCCACCAATCTCCTCCCGCCTCTTTTCCCTTTTGCTGCCTCTACTGTTTCTGTCCTTGTAATTCACCCTCTGTCTTCCTTCCTAACTGAGCCTTTCGATTCCACCGTCCTTGTTCTTTCGATCGTCTCTGTCTATCTCGTCTTATATCGATGAAACCCCATAGTATTTGGCCAATCAAAGAAGCGCGCGAGCGCTTTCTAGGACCCCATGTTGGTGTCCCCGAAAAAGAAAGAAAACCGGGACACGGCCAGGCAAGCGAAGGCTTTCGGAGGTACTAAGGGTCGGGATTCTATCCCTGGAAAAGAGGTATAGAGGTATATATGTGTGTCTCTATGCTCACACACATGTATGTGTGTGTGTATATATATATTATATATATATATATATATATATATATATATATATATGTACGTGTATGTCCTACGCGCAAAAGGGAGACTCCGAGCGAAGCCGTAATAGGAAAACGTTCCTCGTGGCTTAGGTCTTCTTCGTGAGATGAGATGAAATGATATCTATTAGCACGGATCACGACGGCCTCCGATGCGAACAACTTTCTTAGCCGAAGATGTTGTTTCGACTATTTTCTTCTTTTTTAACAATTAAAATAACCATTTCCTTCGATTTCAATTATCCTTCGTCTATTAGGTTTGTCAGAATGTTTCGTCTTTTTTGCTATCCTTTGAATTATATCACGATATGTTCGTTTTCTTTGTAAACTAATGTACAATGGTTCGTATCACGTTACGTATGGCCAACGTACTCAATCTTTTTGGTAATTTATTAACTTTCTTTGAAACCGAGAGCGTCTCGTAGAAAGTGAAATGACAATCAAAATCTCTACAATAGATTGATTCACCGCGAAAATACGATTTCACGTAGTTTGAAAGCAACAGAATTGCTTACTGCATTATTGCTTTGGAATCAATGACTTGGTGTCAATAAAGTTTTAAACGATCAGAGTACAGTTTTTACGTTCGTTTATTCTTGTGGCAAAGTGCTATCAACATAACTCAACTTGGATCGCAAGAATTTTAGGAATATTGTGATTTTGTTTGCAAAGTATGGAAGAATGTAGAAGTAATCTAACGAGAGAATAGGAAATTTCAAACATTTAGATACTAATATTTCTATCATGACACGATATTACGTTTTTAAAGAAATTTATCCATTTTGAAAACAATGTTTCTTTTACGCCATTAATAGAATATGCGCATGTAAATATACGTGTATTCCAAATGGAATAAAAAATATCGAGGAATTAATTTCCTTTCTCTCCCCGATAGGTCCCAAAAGAGAAATCGTATCGATAGCATTATGACATCAGAGAGAAGCTATCAACAGATAAGATACGTCGCGGAAAGAAACGTTGGACGTAACTTTTCCATTCTGTAGAACTAAATATTCATTTGGTGAACAAGTTGATACATGGATATTTTTCATATGATTTCTGCAACTTGAGTAGATAGATTTCGGGTAAACTCGTAAGTATGCTGATCGTTTTCTGGAAACAGTATGAGCATTTCAATAGAATATACAATTTAATGTTAAATCAACGCTTGCTATTTTCTTATTTATACTCCTCTTCTGCTATCACTTGTAAGAAATGAAAGAATGTGAAAGATTGGTCGATGAGGCGACGTGTTATCTTGAAGCGAAGTTATTCGTTTTACCGAAGGTCATTGAAATTTCCCTCGTTATCGGAGTGATTCCGCTGGGAGATACGTTTTCCCGTGAACTGGGAACCGTATAAGGAGATAAACTCGGATCAGAACGCAACGAAGGAAAAGGGAAATATAAAGCACGCGAATGGAGAGGAAGAACGCGAAAGGACCTGCAGTTAACCTCTCGACTACCCCCCCCCCCTCTTGCCCAGGGATTTGTTGGTCCAGAAGGACCACTCGTACGTACATTCGCAAAACTCTCTACCGACTTCTCCTCGCTACCCTTTTTCTCCGCCCTCTTGGCATCCCCCGTAGCTCGCGTTTTTAAAGGGCGCACAAAAGCCACCGGAAATTGCTCCCGGCTCTTCCGACGTTACGGACGTTCTACGCCTGTCTTTCTCTCCCGCAGCTTCTTCGTTTTCCTTCGTCCTCTGCTGTTCAGCAGCCACTCTTCCTTCTCTTCTGTTTCTCTGCTCTTCTTCCTCGTCTTTTTTCCGCCATCGACGATTTCACGAGTAGATACCTACTGAGGCGGCAAGAGCTCCGATAATGGCGGATTTGGATAGCGGCCGTGCTATGCCGCTTCTGCACCAATTCGGCCGTAGATGAAGCGTGCGGCCTATGCCACGACGAACGATCCACGGAGACGAAACTGGCTTTAACGAAGCACGATCTCGTTTAAGTATATTGCGCGAAAGATCTGTCTATCAACGTGATACATCGGACTGTATCGCGCCACTGGATCTACTTCCAATGTGATTTTCTATTTGTCGCAGAATCGTTAACCCTAAGATCTAGCGCGAAATCCTTCTGTTTCGCATATTGACAACTTGTCGATCGAATCCTACGTTTGGTGAATGTTTCGATCAATTATAACAGGGCAATCCGTAGAATCGGAAACGATAAAGGAAAAACGTGTGCGTACCTAGTATCAATTTTAAGCATTCGCTCCGGTATAATTAACGCGTTATCGTGACCTGAAATCTTCATCGTATTCATTTATTCACCCTTCCATACGTTATTCGTTCTTTACTCGCGCGATGCAAAAGAACTGGAATATTATTTTCGTGTTCGAAAATTACTTCTTCCCCTGTAACAGTGCAAATTGACTTTATCAACGGAAATATCAATGAGACGCAACATCTTTCGAAACTGTTGACAAAATATTTACTTAGCGATAGGAGAGAAGATGGGAATAGGCAGAGAAAGGGACCAAAGTGAAAGTTGGTAAGGAAAACTTGAACGAACCAGGCCGCGTTGCTTTTTGATGACTTCGGAGAACTTCATCTCGAGAAGATGAGACCTAAAAAGGACTTGGAAACTTAAATGTTGATATGGAAAGTAAGAGATCCGGGGCGTTATGGATTAAGCGATCAATCCCCTTGGGGGATGACAGACAATTTACAACTGTGAAATATAACAGAATATGTTTCGTCACCTTCCCTCGGTGTAATAATCTTGGTTATAGTTTTCGTACGATCTCGTTCAACGTCGATTAAATGAAGTAAAAATATGTTTTTTTTTAAAAACGTTGGTTTAATTCGCTTAATTTGACAGAGAACAAAATGGAAAACGAAGCGAATGAATATTACTGTCAACGAGTGATCAATGCTTCATCGTCCCAAAATATTAACCAATCTCTTTATTTGGGTATTAACGATGTATTCGAAGATGTATAGTTTAACAGTTTTGACAAGCGATCGATATACGTATAAGCTAGGAATATGCGGACCGCGATTGGAAGGTATATACATTAAGTTAATTAATCAAGAGATATTCACATTTTCCGTGTGATAAAGCTGATCTTGTTGACAGACATCCGTTTATGTCAACGCAGACACAGGTTCCGTGATATTTTTTCGTGACATGCCAGGACAAACGTTTGAAATACACGACGCCTGGACTACTACTTACTTGCTCGCACTAACTGGATAGAGAATTCTGTGACGTAATCGTACACGATCGATTACGTCACTGGGTGGCAGCTCAATGCGAAGTCGATCGATCTCTCATAAATTACGGATGATCCTTCACTAACTATGAGACGTCCACTCATCCCCTATCAAGCACGGCTCGCCTGTCGAGTTGCGGGTGCAACGACTAAGCCCTCTATCTGACCCTTCCAGACCCTTTTCGTCTCACGAATCTTCATCGGGATCCACTCGGCTATGTCATACGCATTCGTCCTAATAACTGGTATTCGCGTCTAAATCATTTGTTCGGACGAGGCCTAAAAACCCAAGCGTTGAGATCCTTTTCGATATGGGGACCGAGTATTTGCGCGAGTTTATGTTTTTTTCTTCCGTTTTATTTCTTTTCTTTTTTTCCTTTTAGTTCATGGTTCGAAAAGGGATAGTTTGAGATATCTTCTCGACACGTACGATCCATCATAGCCTCGTAACTGATAGAGATATTTACGCATAGCGTTGCTTTACGTTTTTGCAGGCAATATTTCAGAAAAATTGCAGTTTGAATCGCGGTGTCGAGTTTGAAAGTATAGCACCAACATCATGACTTTTTTTCCACCCATTTGTCACACATATACGTCTACTATAAATCCTCGGTTGGTGGTCAAATTGCGCTGAAAATTATGTTCCGTATAGGATGCGATTCCCAGGATAATTATTGAATTTTTCAAAAGCTCCGGGGGACTGAAAAATTGATACTTTCCGAAAATTGATACTTTCCGTGATAGATCGTTTCAGCGTTCGAAAAATCGCGTTCGAATACGTGTACGAACTGCCAAACTGTATGGATGTGGCGCGACAGTGTGGTAAATGCTAATACAGATATATCGATGCAAAGGAAGTAGATTTTAACGTTCTCAAGGGTGATATCGATTCCGTATAACCAGAAGTACCAGTCTCCTGAGGATACTGTAAAATCTGATCACGAACGATATTATCACGATACGTATATCCGAGGCAGATATTATTCATATACCGTGTACGCTTGTAAAGAAGCCACGGGCTATGGTGAATGTACGCGTGGACTCGGGGCAACCCTCGTCGCTAACTCACGAGAGATCCTTTTACCGCGTTTCCCGGTACCCGAGTCCGCGATTAGCGACCCTTCGTAACTCGTTCCAGGCTACTCGTTCTACCATTCCTTCGGTCTGTGACTCTTCGATGTCCTTCGTGCTACGCCGCTTTTCCCGATTCCCGTCTTCTTCGCTTTATGACACTCTTCGTTCGAATCTCCCTTCTTGCTCATTATTCGTTTAGTTCCCGTTTTTTTAACGAGCACTTTATCATCTCCTTTCATATCGACAAATCGCGAGTGCTTGCTTTTTCAAAGTTTCTCGGGATACAGTGTTCATTAACGTATCCTATTCATGTTACTTTCCGTCGAACTTAGCGACGTTTTAGAAAAGTAAGTACCTACAACGCTACGGCCGTTTGATATTTTCTTCTCCCGTAAATAACGTAGCATCGGTGTACACGGGTTCCTTTTGTTTCGTCCTAATACGCATTTCATAATCTCGAGTTTCAATGAAAATAAACGAGCGAAAACGGATCTTGAATATTCTATTTCTGTTCAGAGAGAAAGCGGCTGATTAGCCATTTATTCTGAACGAATACATTAACCTGTTGAAAGACCAAGCTCGAGCATCGAGAATGCTGCGTTTTATCTCAAAAGCCAGAAGGCAGAAGTGGAAAGCATCGATTACGATTGAGCTTCAACCGGTGACCGACCGATTGAACGTCGAAAAAGCGCACCAGAGTAGAAAGGTAGAGAACGTTTCAAAGGGGAGAAAAAAATTAACAGACGCCACATGCTTCAAGGGTGGGCTTTAGAGAGAAAGAGAAGGGGATATCTATCGAAACCCCGATCCAGCTGCGTTGAAAGTTTGGTAGTTTATATAAGGTGGTACAAGTTTTAGGTGGCGCACGTATTTGCATTATTCGAATAATTATTCTTAAAAATAATCTGCCTATAATAACCAAACATGTTTGTTGCAGGATAGTACGATCTTTGTACAGTACAAAGTCGTATTATATATAACAAAATCGTATTAAGATGTATTTCTATTCGTATTTTAAAATAAATAGTTTCATAAGACAATTTGAAAATTATCTTAGTTACGTAATTGTATTATCTGCATAAAATTATGCACATCGGATACAGAGAGGTGACACCAAGATTATTTTTCTAGATTACGCGATTATACTTCTTCCATAGAAACTTATACTGTAACTACTACGATGCGGGCAGAGCAAGGGTTTCCGGAAATTCTATTCTCCTCGAAAGAATAGTCGGACTTCCTAAATTAATTAGGCTAAGCTGTGGTCTCGTTCCTTTCGTTTCATCCCCCAGATACTAGCGAGTATTGGCTATAAATAATGGAATTACGTAACTGCGTCACCATGAGGGGAGAACAAAGAATCATTTCGTTCCGCTCCCACTTTCTACCCTACTTCGATCTCTCTGTACCGCCGTGGCGTTTTACGATCGTTTTCGTTCTGATATTATTTTGAAACACAATATTACACGCTTTAAAATATAGCACTAGGTACGTTTGGAAGATTAGAAGGAGGGTTAAAGGAAAATAACGTTCTGTTTGAGAGGCTTTGGGGTATCGGTAGATTTTACATTTCGATAATTCCGATCGTCGTTCCTATTGTCGATGTTCTCAGCATATTGTCAACTAAAATGAGCGTGTTACTTCTTAGATGAGACTTAACAAGCTATGTAATCGGCTTCTTGTACAAAGTACGTTAAAGTACCTTAGCATTTCCAAGTTCTTGCAGATGGCAAGGAGAGCTTAAAAATCGTAGTTCCAACTTCTTTTTCTTTCCTCCGGTGGAAAGTGCTTTAACGAAAGACGAATATTTTTCCTTCGTTTTCAAACGACAGTGTTTAATAAAACGTAATACGATATCTTTTGTACATGTACAATGAATCATATAAGTATTTTAGAACGTTTACAATTAGTCGTGTCTTTTTACAGTGCCGATGAAATATCAAAAAATTTATACAATATTTTTCGTAAGTGTCTAAATACTTTCGCATCTTGTCAGTAAAATTAGAATACGCAGATTGTATTCAATCTATTGTTTACATACTTCGTAAAGTACAATCTCTAATATCGATCGATTTACTGACGTCAAATGCTATTAGCTATCCGTATAATCAGAGTGTTAGTCTGCGTCTTTTAAATATATCGATTAGAATCTAAGGCGAATTCGGCTTTATTAAACATCAGGGACGTAATAAGAGAAAACATATGGCTTCGTATTAAAAGATACTAATACCAACTCTAATTTAGGGTAGACGCTAATCTAATTAACATAGGTCACGCAAGTATTTCATCACGGCCGTTCAATCTTTTTTTTAAACGAATGAAGATCTTGATTATCCTTCGTTAAAAAGATTTGCAAAGATGAAATTGCGAGTCAAGATTTAAAATAACGCAATGTTGTGGCAGAGTGAAGTGACTCGCAGTCGGTCATCAGAGGAACGTACCATAGAGGTATCGTTGTTTGTTCCTTGTTATCGTGGACAATTTTTACTCTTGTTAATGAGAAAGAACAGAAAACAAAACATTTCGGTTCGGTGTTAATTTCGTTCTGCTTAGCGATTCCGCCAGCCTGGAGAAAATTGTAAGCGTCGAAGTTTGGTCAACGTTAACGTTACATCATTGTCGTTCTAATTAAATTTTTATACTCTTTCCGATAAACCGACAAACGAGGCCAATCGATCGCGGACATCCGCATATAAAAAATGCGCCACGTTGTTTCCCCTACTAATGATGCGTACTCACGTGTAAGCTTTATTACGTGGCATACACTCGAATAAATTGAACAAAGAATCGATAATTTTCAAATTTCTGCCTTCTCTCCTTTAATAACTGCATCCTATTTTGCAGTCCGTTAACTTGCATTGCTCGCAGCTCACGATTAGTTTTCACTCGACCATGTAAACAAGATAATTATAATTTATTAACTTCCCTTCTTACAACGCAGGCTATAGAGTTGGCCTGACATTATGTATACGCAACACGCTATGTAAACCGTATATTCGTACATTCGCTATTTTCCGTCAAACGTAGAATAACGATTTTTATCTTGGGTACACTCAGAGCGATTTCGAAGTTGATGTCTTCATTTGATTAAGAATCATAGCGCGTCTGGTTGAAAAACATAAAAAAGGAAAACGAGAGAGTAGAAATAAAACGAGAGAACTCTTTATATTCAACCGTAAAAATCATGCTGGACATTGATCGATTTTTTTCCATCTCGAAAAACTCGCGCTTCTTGAAAACCGTGCATTGACATCAAAGCCCCGGCGCCGTGTGTATGCAGCTTGCACCAGTCTAGTGTTAATTTCTCGTTAGCCGGGAGAGATAGAGATAGAGAGAGAGAGAGAGAGAAAGAGAGCGCGACCGAGAGAGAGAGAGGTGATCAGTTGTCAGTGACAGCCGGACGCAAGGGTGGTATTGTCGAGGTCGCGTGGCACTAGGGTCGCAGAAGTGGAAGGGATAGAAACGGGAAAAGGGGGTTGCCGCTGGGTGGCTTGAACATTGGAGGCTGCAATAGGGGTGGTTTGACAAGTCCGATTGCGCAACTCGGATGAGATCTTATCGGTGCTCGTGACGAACACTCGGGTTGCGGACAGAAGGGTGGAAGAATGGCGAGCAGTTGCCGAGGTGGTTCTCGACTTGGGAACGAGCTGGTCAGCAAGCAGCGTATCGAAAGGATAACGGAAACGAAGGAACATCGAAGAGGGTGTTCGTGTAGCCGATGGCGATGCAGGTGATGGTACACCGATACCGGTGGCCGCGGCAATGGCGATGGTGCTTGTGCGCCTTGCGCTGTTCCCGCGCTGAATTATTGAGACGCCACCAGATCGATGTCACAAAAGGAAAGCGGCCGTGCGGCTTGAAATGACGGGCTTTCGCGTCACTCATACATTATGCACGAGGCCGCTTCTACGTCCTGTGAGCTACGTGTATTCGTGGGTTGATACACAAAAAAAAAGAAAAAAGAAAGCGTCGTGTATCCCCCTTGTCTACGAGCGTTCTCCCCTGCTAGCTTTCTCTCGTGATTACGGTGGACTCTAGTCCAGGCTACCAGGTGGGAGGAAGACAAAAATGGCGGCGAGGTCAGGTGCTATGAAGGCCTTTGTCTTTTTTATACGCTTAGTGGATGGGGTGAACGAACAAGGGTACGGCAGGTTATTGTACAAATAATAATATCGCACTATCATTGTGTGACTATAGTTCACCTTGCACACTTACATCGCTATCGATAAATAATTATTTCATTAATGATATCGTGATTATCGTTGGCGCAACTTTTTCCCAACATCGTTTATCTGATCGGTAAAGGTGTTTTTAGATCGTTATATTCGCTTAGTTCGATTTTAAATATTATACAAGGAAATGATTTTGGTAAAGGGAAATCAAGATATTCTTGAAGTTTACATCAAACCGTGAAGTTACCATTTAACTTTCTATAACGTGCTTTCTTTCTCCTTTTATTCGCGTATTGCAAGTTGGAAAGTTTTTAATCTTATTAAAGAATCAGAATTCTGTAAATCGTTCGTTCCTGCACACGTCAACACGATGTTGGTTAAACGCGCCTATCGCAGATCGTTCGAAAAGGATCAGTCGAGTGTTTAACCGAATTGTAAGATCCATTAGGTTGGAAAATGCAAAACCTCTGCTCACCGATGCAGGCATAATACTATATTCCTCGTATTTCCCGCTTGAAAGCTATTGGAGTATGAAGGAACCATTGCATGGAAAAAGAAAGAAAGAACAAAGGTGCATATGGGTTAGGTAATACTACTATATTAGGATTATGATAGATATATTCTTGACGGAAAGAATAATGTAAGAAAAGCTATGCGTATTCACGTGTACGTAGCATACTCGTATAAATATTCATGTAACGTGGATCATCGAAATTATTTTACAATGATACAAAGGTGCGATACAGGAAAAGATTAAGAAAGATATTTCGTAATACACTGTAATGCATAAAGTAATAGATTTCTATCGATAGGCATTACAGTATACTGCAGTGGAATCCAGATTCCCAACCTGTGTGTCGCGATTCCCAATGGTAGCAATATGTTTTCTGGGAAATCGCCATGGTTATTTTTACAAACAGTATTTTGTTTGCAGGTTATAGAGGTTGCAACTGTTTAAGTTCTACTTTATTACGATGGATCGAAACTGTATCTATTTGCGGAGGACATAAAGCGTTCTTGGGCTTTAGTTGTCAAGGTTTCTTCTTTGCCTCTTATAAAATTCGATAAACATCGAACAAATGCTTTTCTAGCAGACTCATTCGATGATTCTTAGTACATTTCTACTTCACATCTCATTTAATCTTCTATTTTCTAATATTGCGGTACCGCGAGACATTACTGCAAAAATGTAGTAAAAGTCAACATCGAAACGAAAGTTTTTTTCCTCTAGGTTTCACATATAAAAGATACATTTTTCAGTGGAACTTGTTCGTTCACCTTATACATTGTATAAGAAAAAAGCTTTCAGAAACTCCTGTATGAACTTGGATTCGTTTAATTAAATATGATTTCTTCTTGTACTTGGAATCATCTCTCTCTCTCTTTCTCTCTCTCTCTCTCTCTGCAGAATAATACTTCTTTAGCCAGAATTAAAATGAAAATTTTAGTGAAATGTTTTTGCGTAGAAAGTACCGAATACATGTGCAAATGCATTAATTAATACATTATATATTAACGAAATGATTGAACTTAATGTGTAAGTTTATGTATTACGCATTTTAATACGAATCGAAATCAATGAACTTGTAATTAAAACTTACCGAAATGCAATATTTTATGTCGTAATGCTTTTTTCGAACGCGTGATCGTTTCACTTTAACGAAAAGGCACTCGCTTGTTTGCATTTTATCAACCACTCGAATTTGAGCCCTCCTTGCTATGGTGGCGACATCATTTCACAGACTAAATGGAAAATCTTACACTCACCTACTTCGTACGTAGCTGAGGGAGACATAGTGGGATAATGGGCCCGGGAATAGGCCTGTGGAGAAGAGAATATAGGGAAACATGTAGACCGTCGGAGGTGAAGAAAGAAGCGAGGGTTGTAGATATCGAGGGCAGCTGATATCGACTAGAGGGACACATCCACGGGGTCTGCAGCCAAAAAGAAAAAGGAGAAGCATTATCTTATGTAATATTTACCCTCTCTCCTACTCTTGGCAACGTATCTTCCTACTACGTGCAACCTCTTATGCTCTTGCGAGCCTTCTTCAGCCGCACCTTTTTCTACTTGCTATACTTGTATCTGTCCCATTGTCGTCGCCATCGCTTCCACAATCTACGACCTCGTATCGGCATCTAACAGCCATCTGCACATCCTTTTGTTTACTCTACGATAACTATTACTGATCGTTACGATCCATTATAGCGAGTCGATAATGATCGTGGATATAATAGATTCATGGAAATTCCGAAGAAGATATCCCTTTCTACGTGACATTAGTTTCGGTTGCTTAAATATCGCCGAACTCCTTCGGGATAACGTAACTTCTAATCGAATTTTGTACGAAAGGTGCAGCCACTACGGATAGATTCCAGATTAAAATTGTCTTCGAAAGTAATTCTTCTTTATGAGTTTACACACAGAGAATCACACGCATGCTGTTTACTCTAATTAATATTAATGTTGCGTTGTTGTTTCGAGAATAACCTGTAGTATATAAAATTTTCAGTCCGATTTATCATTCAGTAAAAAGGTGTTCGTTATTCCAAACGTCGCGTGTTTCCATTTGATATCTTTTGCATTTGTTCTACGATATTCGTATACACGTAAATTTACTTGAATCCTTTGTTCGTAAATTTAATCTAAAATCTCTTCAATTCTCCACTTTATAAATGCTTAACAAACCTCTTGAATGCTTTTATTGGTACTTGGCACTGGAAACTTTTGAAACTGCGCAATCTGTTGGAAACTATGCAGGTATTATCGCGACGCTACAATACCTACGAGCAGCAGATTTCGCGTTCGTACTTAACGAAGCATCTGCTCGTTTAAATGTCAACTATTACTCCGACCGGTGCATTAATCGTATATACATGTTGAAGATAAACGACCGTGGTCATAAATTTTATTCAGCCACAACCGTGGCTAGCTCTAACGGGCATCAATTACGATACTGATTAATATACTGGATTATTTATCGTATTCGTCCGGTCTGACTACTAATTATAGTAGTAAGCTATGCTTAGCAGATGAAGCGAAAGTAAAAGGGTGGTAAATCTAATTGCCGTTCGATACTCTAGAGCCGAGACACTTAATTCTGTTCCCTCCTGTTCTGTTTTCATAGCCGCGTCACAACCCTACCCTCGATCGTGTCCTTTTTTTTTCGACCCTCTCCCTAGTTACTTTGCCGTTCCATCCAGCGCGTCGCGCGCGGTAATCAGGTTGGCCCTTAATGCCCGTGAAACTAAATAAAAATGCAATAGAGCGTCCCTAGGTTATCGAAATCCACTTTTCCGCGGCGCAGTCAGCAAACTGCGTGCTGTGATATATCGATTCGTCCGCTTTGGACGACCGATGACCAACTGAAAAACACATTGACTACGGAATCGGAACCGCGTAGGGGTCGTGTTCAAATAGACAGCTTGACCACAGGACGAGCTGTCTTCGAGCTGTACTTACATCGTTCGTCGACCACGTTCGACAAAGTTCTTCGAAAAAGCTTGACCGAGACGTTAACGGTATACTGGCGAGGTCGGTGAACGGTTAAACTTTCTGTCAAAGAGAGAGGCTTTTGAACGAACTCGATTTAGAAGTGGAGTCAAAGCGTAATATCGGACCGGGAGATTTCGATGTTCGAGAGTGCAGAGGATAAGTAAAAGCGATCCAAGTCGACGCGGACTTCGGCGCCACCGCTTTCTGCCATTTCCGCGGACGTATATACATAACTTCGATCGGATGGAATTTCTAAGCGGTGCTTTACTCACACGTAATTGCACACGAAGAAGAAACGCTCGAAAACAATTACAAACTCGAGAGCTTTTATTTTATTTATTTTATTTACATTATTTATTTCGCTAGCTGATATTAAAATTTACTCTTCCTGGCAAACTTACTTTTACGTTTTTAACAGAAGAGAAATACATCGCAGTCATTCGAATGAAATAAATTCGAATCCGTAATTATTTCACTTTTACGATGAAAAGGAACGTTTAAAACGTAAAGCACCTTAAGAATCGTATGCATGGCTTATTCAAATTATCACCAGCTATTTGTCTTCCTAATGAACAGCTAAATGCGGATATGTGGCTCGTAATTTGTAGTCGTAGCTAGGTTTGTCCCGGTATCAGGAGAGTCAGGTTTCCCGGGACGTTTATATGGTATGGTAGCCGGCAAGTACAATTTGCACGCGGTGACGGAAGATAATGGCAGCGTCCGGAGACGTATTAAAGGTGAATTGCGAAAACAACGGCTAGCAGCCAGCCCCATAACTCGTCGGTAGATGACCGACGAGCTGCGAGAGCTCCTTCGGGTGTCGTTGACCCTTGAGTGACCCAACGTGACAGCCCGTAACGACTGAAAGAGACCCTCCGAGACTTCTCTTGATGAGGGTCCAAGATGGATGCCTGGCAATATTTTTCGCGTCCTAGAATTCGCGACTTTTTCGAAACTTCGACGAACGTCTTCTTCGTGGTTGTAGGACCGAGAATGCCAGGTAATACGGCTTACGTCCTATCGAAACTTTTGGTCATCTCATTTTTGTTATGGTGACGTAGCGCAATTCTCCTTCCATAGTGGAAGTGATTCAAACTTCGAAGTTACTAGAAAAAGTGGCCCGATCATCCTTGCGTTATCGTTTTAGATTTTTTACATTTTCGCACAATTTCCAATTAAATTATCCAACTCTGATAATTAATTATCGCGTAAACCTTTCACGCTTTCATCCCGATAATGTCTATTCGCCAAGTAATCAGGAATTGATAAGGTAATGTACTTACGACGATTACGTCAAAGTATCATTTTAAAACGTTTACTCCTATTCAACCGCATTTCGCTTTTTATATGACTCATCTTTTCGTTATTCGGTTCATCGTATTAAAGCGTGGGTACCTGCTTATGCCAGAAAAGAGTCGCGCGTATTCGACCACTAGACGCCTAAGAGGCCTGTGAATTTTTTGAGACAGTAGAACATCCGTCCTTACATTCGCCGTCGGGTCACATCAAACAGTGAAACCCTCAAAGCGGGCTCTTTCGTGCTCTTTCTTGCTTCTTTTCTCTCATTATACCGCTTCCTTCGTTTTCTTTTTCTACGCCCTTATCAACCGTGTCTTCCCTGTCGTCTCTGTTTTTTCAGCACTGTGTTAAGTGTACATTACGACCTCCATGTACGCATTAACCGTAATTTCAAATTACACCCTTGTGTGCACTTTCTACTTGTCGCCACTCGGCGACAATTACGCGCTACGTATGAACGAAGAAAGGAGAGCGACAACGTAAAGTTTCCTTTTGCAAAGTATGTCGTGCGGCGCCTTTGTTACGCGATATTAAATACGCGCGTTTGAGCCAACATTAGAAATGAAATTTGTTACGGTTATTTTCCTACGAAATACATGCTAGAACTCGCAACGACAATAAATCTTTATTGAGCTATTCTTTGAAATTTGTTTATTTATTGCGTTGAACTATTTTAGAGACCCCGCTGCTCTCCCATGGAAATGAGTAATTATAATTCTGCGGTTACTTAATTTTCAATTAGGTAATAAGGCAATACTTGATGACCCGAAGGCATATCGGCGCCTCTAGCTAACATAAACGAACTTTCCTTCATTACCTCTTTGAATATTCAGGAGTTTCGCGCGTGCCTGCGGCCATTTGCTAGAACTCAATATGTTTGGCAATATGTAGATAGTTCTATAAGTATCGATGGTGCTTAAGGGATATTGCAATAAGAGGTTATACCGAAAAGTATAGGCTGTGTAATATTATACGATGGAACGACACAGTCCTAAATTCAGAGAATCGAAGAAATCTTCCAAATACAGTGTCTTGGCTTAATTGGGACTCGTTGTCGAACGTCACGGAACTTTTATAATCGTATACAGGGAATTTTTACGGAATACTTGGAAAAGTCGAGGAATCGATATACGGAGCAATGGTACACCACGCGATCGACCCGAAACGATAAGTTTTCAGGCAGCATCGTAACTTTGATCCGACACCAACCGTTTCGCCGTTCTCGTTTGTTTAGCAATTTAACAGCTTAGTTACCATTTCTAATCCGACCGAGTCAGCGACGGCAATTCTGTTTACGAGTAAAGTCCGCTGGGAGAACGTGCATCTTCCTTTCGCGCCTAGCTCTTGAATAGCTTACGAAATGGAATACCGGTGTACAACTTAGAAAGTCATAGTGAAAGTTATTATTTCGTAACATCGAACCGTGCTTGATGGAAATGCATAAATGTAAATACATGGACACCGTAATGTATTACGAAAATGGACGTAAAATTCAATTTGCGAACAATATGGAATTCGGCGTACGTTATGCGGATCAAAATGTTTCCGTCAATTGCTCAGCGAGTGGGGACGTTTAATATATCTTTAGTTTTATGTATCGGTGTATAATTCGAATATATGTAGATGTAAGAATTCGATTAGCGCTTGTGAAATCTCATTTCCTGGAATGAAACTTTAATCATCACGGTTTGTTCGAAACATCGTAACTTCAATCAAAATAATTTGCTTACACACGGTTTTATGCACTTTAGTTTGCCATTAAAGAGTTATAGAAATATATTATCTAAGAATATCAAGCTTTTCGTTAATATCAAGTTGCCAGCACGAACGATAGAAGCACTATCTATATTATTACTCGACGAGGTGGACCGAATAGATAGTAGGGTCTTTCAAGAAACGAACAAGATGTACTTTCATCGAAAAGCTATTGCGCCGGGGATGCTTTTAGCGATCTAATCTTGAAAGGTACTGCGAGTTTCAATGTTCCTGCAGACGACACCACAACGTCATACAGGTGTCGCTAAAGCGGCAGACAGATAATCCAAAGTATCGACGTATCGTCCCAGGAGGACACATCGCTATCAGAAGGCAATTCATATTAAAGTCCCGTGGGATCGGTTGGGATTGGTCCGGTGAATCTGGGGCAGGCAGTTGCCACATTGAGAGTCGTAAAGTATTCGAAGAGAGAGGTGATCCCGAAGGTTTTCAACCTATACGGGAAAAGCCGAAGGCAGTTGAGGACGACAGAAGGTAGAGAAGACAGTTCTATGGGTTGGCTTATCGCTTGCGAACAGGCACGCTTTTTCCTCCGGCTCTTTTCTCGCTTTCCCTCCTTCTTCTTTTGTCGCGGCTGCTCTCACGCCTTCGATGTCATCCATTCTCTTCTGCATTATTCTTTCCTAGCGTGTTTCTCCTTTTTCTGTCTTTACGCGCGTTTTCGTCTTATCTGCACAGCGATGTGGCAATACTTTGTTTTGACCCTCGATAGGTGTACAGATACATCGATTAGCAATATGAAAGTGGCAACTTCGACATTTATTAATATCGACTTCGTATCAACGTTAGAAAGAATATTATCCATGAATGATCGAATATGAATATTTTATGCTATTTCTTATTTCTTACGTTTTCCTACGACAAAAAGGCCCGAAGTAAAGCTCGATGGAAAGGAAAGTTGTTGTTTATACGTGGTATACGAAGAAGAATTTATTGTTTACAAGTGGTGGAAAAGTAAGAGTGGAAGTGTATCAACTGAAAATTCAGAAACATGAAGCCGAACGTGAACGGAGAGGGAGTTAAAAGGGTCACACAATTTAGTAGGGACGTAGCGCTGCATAAGTCTTTTCTTTTCCTTTCATCTGAGAGAACAGCGTAGGCAGCAGCTATTACTCGAGGAAAGAGGGAGGGAAAGCCAAGGGGTGGAAGTTGGGAAGGAAGGACGTTTTCCAGAAAAATAACGACTCTAATAATCTCGGTAGGCAGGTCGATTTCTCCCCGCCCTCTCTTTAACTGCCCCCTTTTCCCTGCAGCAGTCGTTTTTCGGAATCGCGCCTCCTGTGAAACTGTTTTTGGGAAAAGTCTTCGTGGCTTTTCTTCCTTCTCTCACCACCGTCTTTCCCTTTCTCTCGTTCACGCCCGGGGGAGATACTCGCGCCCAGATATTTCGAGGGTTTCCCATTTCTACCCCCGGAGGCGAGGAACATGGAGCCACGCGAATAGGGATTGAAACGAGCACGATTCGCATGGGGGAGAACCTCGACCTTCTACCAACCTTCACCCGGAACTGCCGGATAACATCGATCCGAAACATTCGAGCGTGGGTTGACTGTATCAACGTGCAAGACCCGGAAGAGAGGAGAAGAGGGTCAATTATCGGGGTTCAGTACCCCAAATGTCTCCTCTTTTCTTCCTCTCTTTACGTTCAAGTGTAACGCCTGCGTTCTATGATATCGAAGGTGTGCCGAATTTCTGCGTTCCCATTAGACTCGTTAGATTGAAGTCTTAGTTTCGTCGCTTTATCGCTATCAATTCCAGTGAACTCTGATCGAATTTTAAAATACATGGCATCTACGCTCTTCCAATTAGAAATGACAATATCGGTTCAAAGTTACTCCATCTTATGTCATTTTATTTGTGCTCTGCAAGTAATTAAAACGAATTGCGTATCGACAAAGTCGTTTCGTATCGCGAAAACAAATATACGCGTAATGTTAACTGTTGGCTCAGTCATGGTGACTTAATTCTTCGTCAAATTTACAAACCATTCAATCTAATTATTAATCGAGCGTATTTGCGTTGCTCCGGACATAGTGCGATCTATCGAATTCCTCGGTTGACAATCGGCCATGCGTTCGCATTTCCGATCACCTCGTCGCTCCGGCGAAACTGGCGCAATCGGTAATTATCGGTAAACGTCATCGTAATTAAGTAACGCATAGTTCGCGACTGCGAATCGAAGTCGTTGGAACAAGACGTGCCGCGGCTTCTTCCTACGAGTCTCTGCAATTCTCTGCATTTTCTCCGATCTCCGTCTATTTTCTCGTAAAACGTACTCGCATTTTTTCCCACCCTTCTTCGTGTTTCGTCTTTTTCGTCGTTCTCTCTGTTCGTTCGCTCATTTCCTCCCGCTATTTCGCGTAGTTGCTCTTCCTCTTTGTCTCTTTATCGTCCGTGCTCGTTCTATCCGTCTGTTCCTGTTGCTCGTAGAAATATACAGGCCTGGAGGGGTCACCGAGTAATTGGTTTCATTCCCATGGAGACAGGCCTGTCCCGAGTTCGGACTGGTTCCACAGAATCCTGGAACCTATGCCATCGGCACGGCCTGCTCTAGACGATTAAGTAACGCACTTTCCGCGGATAATTATGTAGATGAAGCCGTTAGTTATGATAACTCTGCCAAGGATTACCGTGTCCCTCTCTCTTTCTCTCCCTCGAGTTATCTTTTCCAGGAAGAACAAGGGTTTGCTTCGAGATCTCGGAAAGATTTACCCTTTTGCTTGTGACACTTGTATCGCCCGATTTTACGTCACTTTAACGCAGACATCTACTTAAATTGTTTAATTTGATCAAAGAATACGATTGAAATGAAATTTTAGTAATGTAATTGTTGGCTAAAGAGTCGACGACGATGTACGATATCGAAGTAATTACATCGATACTCGGAAACTTCTTCCTGCATTAACATAATTTTATTAAATCGAATCAGAAATTTCATCGAGGCGATTAAATATAATTAGCGCGAACGTGGAGATACAAGATATTATATGAAATATTCAAACAACGATTAATCCTTTAGTAAACATGGAATTTAATAAACATGGAAAGTCATGTATTTGCGTAGTGGCTATCTCGCGCAAGCAGGTGCGAATGTTTATATACTTGGGTAGCGGTGACAGTGCCCATCGATATTCAAAACCGTCATTTGGGTGTAGCCGCTGTTGTCATTTGGAAACAATTATCGCGCTTTCTCGTTACGCTTAATGCGAACACAATGCCAGGGACACATCATTTTGTACCGTAGTGGTTTGGAAAACTAGATAACACGGTGCGTGATGCACGATCATAAATTCCGATTTTATTAGTAAACGTTGTATCCGCTCTACCCTCTCCGCTTCCCAGGACTTTACGTTATGCGTACTGCCGCTTACGCACGCGCCCTTATATTTGCCTATGAATGCTTTGTATTAATTAAGCACCGAAATGAACTCTTGGATAACTCGCTTAACAAAATGGTCGGCCAACGTTTAAACGACAATCGCGTTAATCCTCAGGTTTAGAATTTTTAAGTTGAAATATCGGTTTCTCAAATCTTTTTAATCAAAATATATTCCATGTAATGCACTTATTCGACAACTAATTAATAACCCTCAAAAGCATATTTCTCTGGCCTGTGTGCTTTCCGAAATATTTACCACAGAGCATCTTGCATTTTCTCATACGTCAACTAGAGGATATATCGTTCCGGCGTTATCTGAATCACAAGATCACGTTATGGACAGGATTCGATATTTCTCAGCTCCACGAGTTTGTGTTTTCTCCTAAAGCCCAGTACGTGAGCTCGTCTTAATTGCGAGCGTGCGGCTCGTGGATTTAAGGGTGTAATATTAAGGACGAACGTGACTGCTGACCACACTTCGTCGACATCCCCTTCTGGATCTAGAAATACCGTTGCCTCCCTATGTGAGACCTTCCCTCATCGACCGCAAACACGTAGCTGACAAACGCGCGAGAATAAGCTTTTATCGTTTCTCATTTGCATTTCTTCTATCTCTTGATTTATACAAACGTTTATCATAAAGACTTCACCCTTAATGAATAAAATATACAGGTCGAACTCGGTAGTTGGAACTACCACCGAAACATTTTCGTTACTCTACATTATTTATCGTTTCGCCAATAATATAAAAATATTTTTGTTTAATATAAAAAATTTACTACTTATAGTCTGTTATTGATGAAAACACGAACATTCTTCTTTTTCCGTATATATTAATATTGATTTTCTTACTAAATCCATAGTTTCTGAACCCACTGGTTAAAAGCTCGATGGTAAAACAACTTATCTTTTTTATTTCATCACTAAAAATAACCTCTTTCCGTTGATAAAAAGCAATCCGATTATTCCTTACCTATAGATTGTGCCTTTCTATAATATATTCTGGAATAATCAAATTCATCTATTTACATGAGAGCATAAGAGCGCCTCTATTCTTCTTTTCTCTACTCTTTCCCGGGGAACCAATAAATTTCACGAGTACCCATAAAAAATGAAAACGGGAAAGCAGGGGAAACGTTGCTTATTCGATAATAAAATTTGTTTTTTCAGTTTTTTCGCCACTCGTACTCCATCCCTATTTTTCCGACTGTTTCTTGTTTTGATTCTTCATTCCTATCTACGGCACGTTCGAAGCTGTCGCAACAGGACAAAACTAGTTTAGAATTCATACAGCTGACATGAAATCTGAACTTTATTAGGCGTCGCATGCGTGCTCACTTCGAAACAAATAGGATTCCCGATTGGTAGCCGATAGTAGCCGCGCAGTCGCGCAACCGCGTGAGTTCTCGCTAAAAGGACACGCCGCGCGACGCCACGCCATGATGTTTCGCAATAACGACGATTGTTTGTACTAATTATTATAAGTCACGTACCTGAGTTTCATGTTGGTGCACACGTCGCTGCATATAATTTAATCAGTCATTCTCAATTGCGACATGATAAAGCTTGTTGATTGTACTCGCTTGGTATACCGACGATTATTCTGTAGGTTTCGTTTGAACGTTGTCTGACTGTTAACTTGGATGCTGAACGCAAACAATCGCATTTCGATTGTTCTAGAAACAACTGCAATTGCTATCGCTATACAAATAATGTATACAAGTAATGTATACAAATACTCAAATGGCATTCTTGGGGTGTACACTAATTTACAGGGTTCATGAAAATCGATTTATCGTCTATTTTATTTTATTTATTCATTTTATCTTGTTATTATTTTAATCAGTATATGAATATACGATTTATCGCGACATTTTCAATCATTCAATACGTATAAATTTTCTAGCATAGTCAAGTATCGAATCACTCGATACATATTTCTCGGAGAAAGGCGAGTATTCTATTTTTGTACTTTGAATTCTGGCCGGATTTTATAGCACACTTGATCCTTTTTACTCTAAGGAAATACGAGCCACTTTATCTTGATACGCGCTCCATTTCACTCGTGCACGCAGCCGTATCCCCGTGTTATCTTCGGATTAAGAAACAAAGCCGCGGGTCTGGAGTATGGATTTTCTTCATTACTGTGACAGCGCATGATATACGGAATGTATTTTCCTTTATGACATTCCTAGCTCGCATGTACGCGATCCGTATTAACGAGGAACATGTTTGGTTTCGTACGACCACTGATTTATGTCCTATTACAACGGAACGTCGCGTTTAAGATTCGAAAAGCAACTTATTTCGAATGGCAGTCGACGTGTTAACAAACGATTACATTTTATTTCTTTGAAGGTACGGATTAACCACTGTAAAGAAACATAGGCGATCCAGAATCAAAAAGATACCCTGATCAAAAGCTTGCATCCTATTATTTTCGATAGGGGAGATTTTATTGCAATTTGATTCGATGGAAACTTTCGATACTCTGCTGCTTCCCCCGGAGAAAACGTTCGCAGATTCGGCGAAAACGTTGTCACGCGTTCTTGTCCATTGGTCGTCCGGCTATAATACAAAGTTCCGCTGGAAACGGAAAGATATTCCACTACGGTCGTTCACTTTGCCCGAGTTTTGTTCACCGGAGGAATACCGATTTCCGGCGCGAGGAAACCACCTTCTTTTCCTGCGATTTATATAAGGTTGGCTACGAAGTTTGCTTTTCTTGAGACGCGTGGGAGCGCATCCGTAGAACTCGAACAGAAGTCACGGGGCGGAGAAAGTTTCTCTGCGCTTCTATGGGCAGCTCCATCCGAACGTGACCGATCTGGCATCTCGAGGGGACGCGCGCCGGCAGATTTCCCCGGATAATAATACTTCTCTCTTACAACAGTTCCAACAGTTGGAGAGGATAGCCGCTGCGCCGGTATCCACGGCGTTGCTCACTTGCATTCGCGTGGGTCCAACGCTGTCCGATACGCGCGCGTTCTCCGCTCGTAAATGAAAGGCGCCGCGACGACGCCGACGCCCACGGGAATACCGAGATTGGCACATTCTACCGAAGCGAGCCAGAGCTTCGTTCGCTTCACGAGCAAACTTGGAAGAACCTTCGTCACGTACGCGACACGCTTTTGAGCTTCAAGATTCTCGACAGCGCGGCGGTCGAACGCGCGAACTGTCCCGAGCTCCTACATCGCTGTCTACGCTTCGGTAAATCCAATTTTCCAAAATTGACCGTACAGATTTTCCGCCCGAGAACAAATATTTTCTCGCTCTTGGAATTTCTTACGCTCGCTCGGTTTCGTACAATTTCGTACAATTTCCTGCAATTTCCATGAAATCATTAAAATGTAACGTCGAACGCCAGAATAATCGTTTCTACCTGTTGATTTTTAATCTTATTTTAATTTTAAATGATAATTAAACGACTATCGCGAAGGACAGAGAGAGAGAGAGAGAGAGAGAGAGAGCAGCATTTCGATGAAAAATTTCGCTGAAAAGAAAGGAAGAAAAGAATGGAAGAGAAAGAAAAAGCGGTGGTTTCTTCGCGTTGTCGGGCGTAAACTCTGAAACAGGCTGGCGAACATAGCCAGCCACCGTAATGACGACGTGATGGATGGCCAGTTCGTAGGAACCATTTGGCAGGTTAGACTCGGTCAGCGCCGTTGCCCGTCCAATATGTCGGCAACGTCACTGGCCGATTCTAACCTACCGAATGGTTACAGTTACTCTTGAAAGGAGAGCAAGTTGGAAGAAGAGAGAGCGAACAGTCTCGTTCATCGAGGCGTGCCATGAGCGATAGCCGAGCGGAGCAAAGGCGATACTTGGTGCCACCCCCGGCATCGGCTAGCAGCTCCTCGCTGCCCACCCAATTCAATTCCTTAATACCTTATCCTCCTTCTTCTCCCTGCTAGCTCTCAACGCGGCCGTTACACCATCGGCTCGCCACCGCACACACATACACGCACAGCCAGTCACTGATTCCGCGGATATATTAGTTCCATCGATTTGCTATCAGCCTTCTTGAACGTCCGCTCGCATCATCGAGAGCGCTCTTTCGCCATCCTCTCTTCTATTCTTCCATCCCTGCGTTTTAATGGACGACAGAGAAAAAGACCGAGTAATAGAGAAAAGATTAAGACTTGCAGCTTCCCAGGCTATTAAGTTTTGGACAGACTAAGGGGAGATTGCGAGCTTAGGATTCAACGGAAACGGCACACCATACCACCACCCGGGATTTAGAGATTCTGTCGGAGAGAGCAGGCGTTTATATCTTGCTTGGCATGGAAAGTCGTCGAAGGTTACCATTTGACGGACAGTGGAAAAAGGAGTCGAAGATGTGGCGGGATGTTCTAGAACGGCTGACGGTGTCAAACGTGTAGATCGTTATTTCCGATCGCGTGATAGAGCACCCCTCGTTTTATCGCGTCACCTATGCACGCGAACCACTTGAACCACGTTCTAGGATTTTGTACATTGAATTGCCAACTGTGTCAGAAATATGCTTTTCTCGTCCGAGTCGTACCTATTCCACGACTATGCGCCTAATTGGACGGTAAATTAATTAAAACGACATTGTATATCGTGCGATCTGCGTCGATCAAAATTGTTTTGTACGTTCGGAAATCGAAATTTGGTTGTACGTTATAAAATTTGTATCCTTGATCCTTTACATGTTGCGTTACGTCTATGGCATCGCGAATAAAACATAAACCTACAATATTCTATTTTACAAGCATCTACCGCTCAATTGTCTGAATCGTTATAATCAAACCTATTACCTGAATCTCATGGGACTCAAAAATACTGTCTTCAATTTCAAAGCAAGGAAGCTTTATATATTTATGACGAAATACGTACGCTTGTCTATCGGATTAACCTATAAACGATTCGAAGTGGCGGTAACTTTGCCCCAAGGTATCGTTACGGAACGTGGAAGAGAATTAAGCGAGGCAAGGCATCTCTGTATTGTCGCTTTAATTGTCTGAGTCGGCATTACTCGATTTTGGCGTAGTTAAGTTCCATAAATGTATAAAATATGTTGAACGTAAAGGCACTTATTAAACTTTAAACGCGAACAAAGAAAACGTACGAAACAAAATAATAGACACGAATCTTTCGTACTACTACATTAACAGAAATATCGTGATTTTATTTGTATATAATCACTGGTATCGATTGATAGTCACTAGTGGCAAATTAAACTAGACATATGCTAATAACGTATTCTAAAAATATATGCAGGATGTTTCGCTTAATTAAAACACTTTTAACACAGTCTCTACCGTTTTGAACGTGTACTAACCTTTTTTTTTTATTACAAAACGATTATAAACGACATACGATATTTTAATAGTAAATGGGTATAACGGTACGGAGTTTTAATAACAGCCAGTCTGATTCAGTATGCGCAACCAAATAAGGAATACGAGAACCGTTTTTATAATAGGTATAATAAGAGGTTGTGTTTTTGAATATCTCAAATTATATTATTTAATGCAACATTATGCACGCTAATAAATTTGAATACTCACGTCAAATTTAATATACCGGAAGTAATTTGCAATTGGACGCGAAATCATGATTATTGCAATTACTTTAATTAACGTAAATTGATGTTAATCAATTTTGTACATGGCCCGATGAGCAACTAGTCGAACCGTCTAATACTGTTTCAGAAATACAATCGAGAAAACGTGGAAAATCCAGAGCAGAACATGGTGCTGGTTACGTCTTAATTGTACCAGTTCTACGGACTTCGTTAATGCTGGCTATCGACAATTACTGGGGGCAAGTTAGGTAACACCTTAACGATCGTAAGGAATTTTTCTCTTTTATGTAGAATTTATATAGTTATAATAACGAGGAAACAAAGTGACACAAGGGCGAATCGAGCATTACGAGCGTTCAGTGTAACACAATCGATAAAATTACTCTGGAAATATTCTTTATAGAAATCGTTTTTAACGATTGATAATCACGAGTGTACGGAAGACTGAAAGCACGATCGTTTGAGCGAATTATTCTACAGCATGGATAGCAGGGACCACTTCGCGTTAAATTCTTGACTAACAAACTACGATCATACCTATTAGCGCATACCGTAATCCTAGTGCACATTACGTTCCTCTCTTTACGATCGTATCAAAAAGATAAAAAAAATGGAGTTTCGTAGGCTAGTAGACACCGTCATAAATGCAAAAGTTTATGATTACGAGCTTAACTAAATCATAGGTATACGAGCTCGGCGAAGTCATCTGGTACGTCGTAGAAAACCACTTCTATTAAAGTAACTCGCACTAAAGTACGTTCGCGTTAACATTCATTCAAAATATTATAGCATGACTCTTTGAAATAATTACACCTCATAAAGTATATCGCGGAATAGCCCAATAAATACAACAGCCGTAAACCAATATGCAAGACCATTTCCTGGTTTTTTTATGCCATTCTTTCGATCGAACGTTATACAAGGAATTTATTATGACCCTGCTGGAAACGATTTTTTATCGAACGTTTAATTCGAAACACTTTGTTCGATTAAAAAAGTGTAAAAAATAAGATGGTCTTTTAAAATTATCTTTCTATAATCTGGTGAAATATAAATTGGCAAATTTCTGACGTAAAGGTAACGCATCTAAGTGATGAAGGCGGTTTTTTTTTTATAAATAACTAATATAACGATTCATAGTAATTGATGGTGATATAAAGCGGAATATTTTTCTCAACCTATCAGATTGCTATTTGTTACGTAAAATTAAAACGGATATCTAGCTAACAATTGGTTTTATACGAGTAAAATGGAAAAAATATATGTTAAAAAATCAAAATATTTTTGAATTTATTTCATTGATTATTTTCAGTACGTTATTACAACGAAATGCATCGTTATTGTTTAACAGAACTAACTCGGTTGAATCCCTATATCGAATATTGAATAAACATGTTGTGTCAATATTATATAAGTGATATTGTCCATTAATTAACGTTTTTAAACACAACCATTAGCGTACGTAAACATTTTAACAAATGGTCTACTTCGTCTGCCGATGTTTGTTATAATCTCATTTACGGCAAAATGAGGGCTTGTAAATTACTAGGTTCATTTAGAAGGATTAATTGCAAATTTAATATCGAACCAATTTTCGTCTCGTATATATTGATTTGGCAGCCTAACGGGTAAATAAAAGGTGTGATTGCAATTTTGTTTACTTGAATAATTTATAAAAATCTAATGTTAAAATATGAAAGATAATTAAATATATTTAATTGTACCAACTTTTAGCTAACAATTATCATACGTAATAACGTATGACAAACAAGAAGTGCACGCGAATCTGAAGAGCTTTATATGGTGCGATACCTGGAATATCGCTGATGAAATCCATCGATGAAAGTTTCGACGTCTTCAATAATATTTACGTTTTGAAATGCGTACAGACGCGTAGACGGAAATTCGAGCCGCATTTGCGCGACAACATCGCGGATTACCTTCGAATTTGTCGGTGACATAAGTTATTGCTAACGTGCCGTATGCTCGGTCTATTATTCATTTGGTTGGGCTAGGCTCGTGCGGGCGACGTTTTAACTGTTGCCGCGTTCCTACCTATGGACGATTGTATTGCGTGGCCATAAACGTTACTCCTATGGAAGAGCTCGATCGCCAACGAAATTGTGTACGCGCGTATGGAGGCAACGTGCGATGCATGCGCTCGTTGCGTAAAGCACGCCGAGAGTACGCATGGTTCGCGGTGTCTGGTTATCACTCGGCACGGTTTGTGCCGCCGTATTAGGACTAGACGCAACAGAGCCAGTTGTTGCTGCTCCGCAATAAAACCATAGCGACTAATTGCGAATACAGTTGTGTGAAACTGCTCCGAGTATTCGAATGATAATTGAGTTCCTGCCGGAAAGCATGCGTATGAACGTAAATTTTTCACCTTTACCTGCTGTGATTGTTGGATCGCGAACAGCCAGCGTATAGACGGATTATTCCAGGTGATAAAAATACATATATACATATATATATATATATATATATATATATATAGAACGAGATATTCTCATTTTTTATCAATAAATTGCAGAAATATAATTACCAAATGAAATTAAGAAAGATTTCAAATACGTATAAAAATTAGATTTAGATATCTCATTCGAAAGAAACAGCTCCATCTTTCTTCTCTTTTTATTCGCAGCAATGATTCATTTACTTCTTACCTATAATGGCACATTGCGGTTAGATCGCGTCGAATTTTAACAGAAATTATTTAAATGTTCGAAATACGTAATTCTTGCTGCGGTTTCATTAAAAATTCGCATGTAATTTACGAGACGGATACCGAAATTAATTACACATGCGAAAATTACAGAAGACAAGAATATTTTAATAAAAAGGACCGCAAAGAGTTTCGATTTTCATACTAATTAACTTTGTCAAACTTCACATTGTAATTACACGTCCCTTTGTTCCGCGTTTAAAATCATTTTAAGCCCGCCTTTGTCAATGCAATATCAAAAATGTCTCTTGATTTTACATTTTGCATATTTCATTTTCGTTCGTACCTCGCTGGATGCAGTTTTGTTTGTGTTACTAATCCGATATTAAAAGCAGATTTGAATAGCCGTATTAGCATGCATACTATATAGTACTATTATACAGTGATGTGCAACAGTTCCCGGCTTTTCTGTTCTCAGATGATTTCTTCACTTTTTCTTCCAAAAGCAGCACCTCAAGAAATTTGAAACAACATTTAAGAAAATATGAATTATGCTACTTATTCTTCACATGTGCTTTCTTGAAGCATTATTGTATTACCTCGTACGAAAGATCTTGGCCAGTTTCGATTGTAAGTCCGATGATGACCTATGAATGTTTAGGCTCAAGTTACATTTAATAAAAATTCCTTTAGATTTCATTTTTGGAAAAAGAGTGAATAAACGATCTGGCCGAAAACTTTCGTACTCCATTGTAAATGTCTGATTACGTATCTTTGGTCGGTATTCATAACGCTTCAGATATAGATATATGTTCAATCAAATTCATTACAAGCGTGATTAACTATGAACGAATCGTTTGATCGTTCAACTGTCGATATGATCGAAGCCATACATAATTCTTGCAAAGCACGGTTATAGAGCGTAATTGAAATCTTTCTATAATTGAAAATACAAAATAGTACGAATATAACGTAACGTACCTTGATGCATTTTTCCTACCATGAAATACCAACGAGGTACATGACATAATGAAAAACATAACGAAATGTTTGAAACTGTTTTAATACGTGAATATTAGTCGCAACGAATAAAATACTGCGAATAAATTGGCTGGCATATATATTGCGCTCATTATTATGCAATTTTAATAAAAATATATATAATAAGCGCCATCTGCATTAATACATGACGTACAAATTAGCATATCATGTATTTTAATATGCGTAAAAATTCATAAAACGCGTAAACATCGATACGATTGCTTCGAGGCATAAGAACGCGTTACAATATATAAAAAAAGGTCAATTTTCATTTTAGGATAACATTTGTCTAGGTATCGCACTTTATTTAAAATTTACGTGATTTAGAAAAACCAAACGAATATAATAAATATAAATGACGAGCGGATGTTACGCAGAGATTCTGTGTACTACGAACCGTAGCGAGTGATTGCCTTTTCGGAGATCTTGAAACATATTTCGCTACCGGCCAAAAAACCTGGCAATTCCATAGAATGTACTCGCAGAACAAATCACAGCGCTTGTTTTCGAGTTAAGCCCGTTGCAATTTCAAAGCCGGATACTCGTTCACCTCGGCTGTTCTCTTCCCTGTGGGCTTCGGTCGCATTCTCTTTCGGCGAGCGATACCGACGCTCTCTCACACGGGTCCCTTTTACCGTAGTTTGAACGCCCACGGCAAAATCGTGGAACGCCATGGCGCTGTAACAACGACGAATTAGCTTTGTTACGGCATTACGCCGGTCCGGGTACGATTGTGCACTCCGACTGGTTCGCAAAATTCCCGAACAACACAGCACTGGCAGGTGCAGAAACTGACGAAAAGAAACCAGTTTGGTAAAGCACGAGAACAAAGAGGAGCGACAGGAAAAGGAAAAGGGAGACGGAGGAAGAAAGAAAGGCAGGAAGGACGGAGAAATTGGTAAAGAGGTTGAAACAGTTACATAGGAAGATATATATATATATATATATATATATATATAGAGAGAGAGAGAGAGAGAGAGAAGAGTTTTCAACGGAGGAAAATGGCACGGGCGTAGTTGGTCGCACTGCTCCGTGGATTAAAGCGTAATTTCGTCGACGGCTTATGCGACGCGTAATTGCATTGTTACATCACTCTTACGTACGTATAGGCACTCGACAGTCGCGACAGTCGCCGCCTTGTGAGAGATGCCGACAACAACAACGACGACGACGACGACGACGACGACGATGACGACAGCGGCGACGATACTGACTCTGCACATTGCCGTCGACGCCATGGGTTTTAGGGTAAATTTGTATAGTTGGATTGGATACGAAGTTGGAGTTCGTTGATACCGCGCGTCACCGCCATTGCCTAACCTCCTCCATAGCCAATGTCGGAGTGGAATTAATTTTAAGTTTTAATGGAATGTATCGCAGGTTCTCCTTTATGGCCACCTTGCTTCTGGCCTCACCGAACACCGTGACCAGGGCAGGCTTGGTCAGGCCGCAGCAAGGATTCCATTATCCGAACAAACTTCGCGAATATCTTCGACGGTTCTGGCCAACCTCGGTATACCGTTGGTGGCGTGCCGTCAAAGAGGTTAATTTGAGTTTCGACCATGGTAATCGTGCGTGAATACCACAATCAACGGTATACCTCCGGTTTAAAGGGATATGCAACCCGTCGCGCCGCCACGCCATGTTCCGTTTGATGACTACTTTGACACTTTGCCGCCGACGCATTTCCGCGGAGTTTCCCGCTTTTCATCAAGGTTACACACAAAGCAAAGGTCAGCGATGTCGTCGATTTAACATGTTGCCGGATTTTCATTTTCCAACGTTTTCGCTACATAGTTACCACGACAAGACTAACGTTCGATAAAACGCAACGACTCGTTGAATTTTTTTTTTTATTTCACTTGAATCGATCGATTGTAGCTACACATTAATCTGCAAATTGGCGTTCCCGTTTCGAACGTTTCGATAGAGCTTCTATCGTTATGTTTTGTTATTACGTAATATCCGTAAATTATTTCTCCAAAAATAATTTAAAAACATTGGTTTATTCGTTTAATTGATCATCGAATAACACGTTGCTAAGCGAAATTGATTTCTTCGTTTCAGGGCAGTTTCTTTCTTTGTTTTAATATTGGTTCGATCGATAACAATCAGTGTAATTATTCGCAAACGTTGCAAGTTTTTATTATGTATTCAATCTTTTTCGAATGTCGTATTTAAATGATATTCGTTGATCTTGCTTATTGTTATCGGCGCGTAATTCTTTTTACAATAATAAAAATATTTCGAAATCTGAAAGAAATAATTCTTATAGTTACGACTAATTGATATTTATTATATAAATTATATAATTATTATATAAGTTATATAACTTTTCGTTAATGCAATCGAAGAGTAACAAATGTAACAAAGCGTTGTATGTACATACGTATGTATATACCACAGTATTGTACCACGTAGAATTATGTTTACGTTACCGGAAACCAATGTTGTATGGTACGTTTGTTAATCGATTACTGTAATTGCACGCTGGAAATTTATATAATTGTACCTGTTTGCCGCAAACACTCGTTGAAATTAATTTGCTGCGATGCATTAAACACTGGTGAGATCAGTTCGACCGTTTTACGAATCTAGTACGATACATATATCGAATTAGCAACAACGTTATTCTTTTGCAGTTTTAATTGAATCTCGTGAGATGTTCGAATATTAGAAAATATCTCATTTTATACAACGTAACTTATATCTATCTGAAATTTCAGTATTTGATTCCACTTCGATACGCCAAACGCACTCACGTATATACGTATATAGTGCAAATGAAATTTGATCGATTCATCGATTGATTAATTACGCTTAAGGAAATTAAATCATGCAGATCTTTACACTTTAATCCTAGGACTACTATCTGGCCAACCAAAGGAAAAGCCGAACAAAGGGTTTACGCCGGTAATCCCTTTACCGAAGTTCGTTACATCGGTTTTTTCTTTCCGACATTTTTATCTTGGTAGTCTTTTGATTTCTTATCTCACTCATCGAAACTTCCCTTTTCGAATTTTTTCTGAAATCAAGCTCGCTCTAATATCATACAAAATTCTTTTATTATTCGTTTTATAACTGAAATATTAAAATTCCTATCTAATGTTGAAATTTATTTACGTATAATAAACATCTTATACGATTCTTTTTTTTCATCAAATAGAAAATCATTGATAGTTTATAAATTTTCTTATTTCAATAGCAGACACATATATTTATCTTAAATATCTTTTTATGGGTGCGTTCCGTGCACTTTGCATTTTTGAATTTCCACGAAATCACTCCCCCCCCCCCTATCCTCCTTCCCTCGAGAACCAAAGGATAAACGACGAAGTATCGTAGACATTTATCGTTTGCCCGTCTTTCCTTCCTAAACGTTTCCGCTCTTAGAATCCTGTTCCACTTTCCGTGGAAGTAATAAGTTCGAGATCAGTTAGAACTGGAGTAGCAATACTTCTTATTGCTACGAAGGAAACCGACGGTACGATATCCAAGGTTTGCCAACCTGTTTGAGAAGGGCTCTTGTCCCTCTTTCGTCTCTGTTATATTTCTTTCGGCGGGATTCGAGATGGTAATCTCTTTTTCCTTAACTGCATCGGCGAACACCGCGGGGTATATTTATTCGATATTTTATACGCAATCGAGTTAGAATCGAACAATGACAAGAGGGACTGCTAGGGATTGTTTCACGTGGAAAGTCTTCCGTGGAATCATTTTGTAGCTTAGGGTTTCCAAAAATGCGATTTTCATCCGATAATTAAATGACAAAATTGTGGTTATACGCAGGAAGAGGAATTCTCTTCAAAGAAATTTTCAAGCGATCAGTAAGTATTAGACTACGATACAATATTTTGGGAATATATTTGTATCGTGCTTTTTCCGGGTATTTTCGTTCGAAGAATTTTCTCGAAAGTTCTCCTCGACTAACCTTGGAACGCTTTCCATCAGGACGTCACCCTCGATGACAAGGAAACGATTATCGATTGCGTGCAAAATGCCGAGGGTGAAGATTCACTGGAAAAAATCGCGATACGTACGACACACGATGTGTATTTTGCTCATCGCCGTATCTTTGTATGACTGTCAGTCGTGTTAAGAAAGAAACGTTCGCTTAACGATCGCAAGATCGCAAGAGATATCACTCTAACGTGAAATTTAATTGACTAATCGTCAAATTCAAGCGGTGCGGTACAAAACGGAGAGATGATAGAAGAAGTATCTTTTTTTCGAAACGCGCCGTTGCTTTTTCAAAGGGTGCACGCCTTGTGTTTGAGATATTCGGTGAATGTATCGATTGATGAATAGGTATTCGCAATAGGGTCTTCAAGGAATTTAATAATCCAGCATCGGCAACTTTCTACGAAGCTCTTCTTTGCGGGCACCGATGGGTCTTGCTACTTGTAATATCGATCAGTTAATAATTCAATCGAATATGAGTAACTGTTGGCAGACTTTTAACCCGCATGCATCCTTTGTGTACGTTTCTACAAAGAAACGATATACGCGAATTGTCCGTGACGTCACGATACTGAGAATAACGTTTACGGTTAGCGCTAAGAGAATGTTATGTTCTTATTGAATTTGTTATAGATAACAGACTATTATGAAGCGAAACTGCTCGTAAAAATACAAGCTTACAAATGAATCGCCCCGGTTTATACTTATTCCGAGAAAGTTTGGATTGAGTTCAAAGTCCATGACATTTGAGACATCATTACTTTCAAACTTTTCAGCATTTCTACGGAATAACCTCGTTTAAATTAAAATAGGCAAGAAGATCAGACCTTTTATAATAACAAAGTATTGAAATAGGATTGCCAAGAATATTTGAAAAATTTAAAATTATTAGCAAATCTTATAAATAAATCATTTGCTTTAGTAATAATAAAATATAAATATCTATGATTATTAGTTGTTTCTGATTTCAACTCTTCATCTGGATAGCAGTGTAAAGCAGTTATTAACATTAGTATGAAGGGAATAGTCACGTTGCTTGGCAATGAAAAAAGAACAGGTCACATTCGAGGGATCATTTTGTCTTGATCGTTACAATTAAAAGGAGCTATTTAATGGCATCGACTACATTGTCTTCCATTGATTGCCTGGCTACGATTCAGTTCGTGCCTGACCGCTGTTCTTCAACGATATGGATAGCTACATTTTTTCATTTATCAGGCAGACACGCAATTTGTCATTGAGGGATATACCAAGTGAAAATCTCAACGAGCTTCCAAGCGATCGTGAAACTACATCCATGTGAACCGGGATAGGGTTTCCCATGGCGTAGGGCAAAAGTATGGCTCGCGCTGTTTACACGGCGTCTACTAAAATTCCTTTTTTATCGTCAGATAAGCTCGCGTAATATTTTTTTATGATAATGTACGCAAAGATATTTTCCTAAGACCTAGCTCTGCATAAAGGGACGTGCCACGGTGAAAACTGAAATCCAGAAAGCTTAAGGGAAAAGAATAAATTAGGAAATGGTTTTTCGCGTCGGAGTAAACCTGAAAATTCTGTAAATATAATCAAAAGAATACGAAGCACATATACGTATCAAGTTTTTTCGTAGTCGAAAAAATTCAGAATGGTGAATAACGTAGCTGCGGGTGTTGGTATAAAGTAGCAAGCTAGACTAAAACGGGTAAAAAGAAAACAGAAGTAAGTAGTAAAGGTGGATTAACGATATATCGTTGTTTGCATCGCTGCCATGTATGTAATTCGTCTAGTGAATAGAAGTCTCTACAGAAAACCTAATATTATGCCAAGTACCTGCCTACGAAACGTATTTTCGAGAAAGTCATAAAACATTCACTGACAACTAGTAACGTTAGAAATATTGTCGATGGTGATCCAATAAAGATGCTTAAATCATGGTATACAATAGAAATAATTACATATTGTGTATTCTAAAGTATACATTGGGTATTGGTATAGAAACACACGTTAAAAATCCGTCCATATGGACGCAGGACGAAAGTAGGACTGCGGGAACAATGGGACAGTGATACGCCATTTGGTTTCCTCTGGGAACCGTAATGGCTGATCGAGGATATTTAGGATGTTCTTACAGCTGGTGCATTATTAATGTCGGTCTGACTTGGCCCTCGCGTTGAACGCGGATCTGTAGGATAGCAGCGAAGCGGCCGACCGCGGATGGTCCTTACAAGGATCCTTATTATTTATGCATGTGCACCGGAAGCCTTTTCCAGGATAAGAGGCGGCCCGGGACTCGTAGTCTCTCCGCCTATGATGCTCGAAAGCATGGTCCACGGCTCTATTCCATCCTTCGCAAGGTTCCGGAGAATTACTGTACGCCAACGGCCGTACAATGGTTGTATCCGAAGATATCTGAAGCGTCCCTCGGCTGTGTTTTCCGGATTTTATCGGAGAAGGAACAGCTCGTGTTTTATTCTTCCCGCGTTCCCAAATCGCGGTACGAAGGAACCCTTGATTTACTTTAATAGAGCTATTTCCGTGGATTCAGGTGCTTCTACTTATCTTTCGCTTTCAAACATCAAAATCCTAGTCATTAGTTTCTGAATTATCGCCTCGTTTTATACGACTTTGAATATTTCAAAGTAAACTAAATCGTGTTATCAAGCGTCAATCCTTAATTTGCATCGTGAAGTTTTGGCCTTCCGTTCTAGAACGTTATAATAAAGGTTTAAGGACGTCATGTACCCAAAGATTAACGTCAATTAACCATGTGCACATTTTTACGATTATTTTTCTAACATATCTAACTTTTCCATTTGACTATGTGCTTCTCTAAGAGGCATTTACATAGATACCTTAAAATTATTCCCTATCACGTGTAGCATTTTGATATAATGAAATGTAATTTGTCTGGATCATCGAGCGACCAGGAGGAAAGAAGAGCAGCCTTAAGGGACCACCAGAGCCTAAGGAGGGAAACCGAGTCACAATGCGGTAGTCAGAGGTTTTTAGGAGAACAAGTTGGACCGTAGCCAAGACCGGCACCCTTATCCTCTCGGATTTTCTCTCTATTTGAGAACAAACGGAACGAAACGATGCAAGTGCTCTCGCTGGCACGGTACGCCGGTGCAACCACCAGTTGCTAACGCCGAACGAGGCCGAGCAGACGCGGGAGGGTGAGAAAGAGGTTTGGATAGGTCTACATACACACACTGTAGGCCTACGTAAGTACTTAGTTTCATATCGCCTGTTGCATTCGTAAAGTGTTCCTTCGGGGTGGACCGCCTTATCCCTTCTGGAAACCTCCTGGCAATGTGAATGGGAACTTTTGATAAATTACTTTCACGTGACAGAGTGACTCATCTTTTCATTTGTTTCTGCAATAATATATTCATCGTGCAACTATATTACGTTATCGAAGTTAGAAGTTTTCTATCTTACTCGTCTCTTCATTCACCATAGTCGGTCGATAGCGCGATACAGTTATAACAGATTTGAGCAAAGACGTAGAAATACGTTATATCGTGAAATTTCATTAAAATCATTACATTCTTTTGCATTTAAGTGCGATGTATAAAATTGACATTCGAGTAATACGTAAATACAACAAGTTATCTAAATAGCAGTTAAAATCATGTTTGAAATCGTTGTAGCGTGTGATCAACTAAATGACAATGAAAAAGATAGTCCATAGCCTTTAGTAATCGAAATTCTAAACGAGTTGTTTTATGGACAAGAGAAACGCAAACAGTTTAGTTAAGACTTGGCTGAGAATCTGCGTCGCAAGACGTTCCCGGTTACGGTTTGGCTTTGAATTCGAGGCACGATAGCGTAGAACCAACAAGTGGTCCATATACCAACT
Organism: Bombus waltoni; assembly: GCA_014737395.1. Taxonomy (NCBI): domain Eukaryota; kingdom Metazoa; phylum Arthropoda; class Insecta; order Hymenoptera; family Apidae; genus Bombus; species Bombus waltoni. The sequence continues at coordinate 864,899 of JACXII010000046.1, read as the reverse complement.
GGCGATCCATGCCTACCTAGACTATGTTCTGATTCTACGTGTAGTAATTACTAATCAATAGCGCGTATCTTGTACCACGGAGCAGCAACGCCAATAAAACGTACATAAAATTGAATTAAACCTTCGTCACGACATTATTCTGGGTAATGTCTCACGAAGGTATCAATTATATCTAAGAATGAAAATATCGACATAAATATACTATTGTTCAAGGATATTCGAACACTTGCTCATTTTAAATAGAACGAAATTTATTTAAAAGATTAATGATAAGATAAATGAATCTGTATTAATTTTATTCCTTATTGTATTATGAATTCTCCAAGGCTAGCACAGTAACAAAATTGGAGTCCGTAAATATACAACTTTATGTTATTCGAATAATAATCTCATACCCGAAAACAAAGGTAAGCAGTTATCTTAATTTTTAATTTTTGACATACGCTAAAATCGTTCATTTTCAAGAACTAATTACACATCACTTTACTAGAGAAATCTCGATAAAGAGAGAACCTTTTGAAAAATTGCAGTATTCGCGGTACAAAGCTGGAGGGAAATTCAAAGTGCTTTTAAAAGCGCAGACCGTGCATCGTACTTCAGTAAGAGCCCTTGCAATTTCTTAATGGTATGCACGTATGTGAAGGAAATAAGACGGTACATAATGTGGGAACGTCTTAGAGGTCCGCATGTACCTGAGTAACACTGAACGCTGATGGTCGGGTCGTTTCAAAGTGGCTTGAGATTAGACAGGGTATGGGCTAGGTCTCTCTTCTCATTAAGCTGAGTGTTGCGTGTTGGAAGGAGGCTCGAGGGGCACTCGCTATCCCGAAGTACAGCAGACACGCTAGCATTCACCCCTAGAGCTACAGGTTGCTATGGAAAGCTGGTAGATTACGAACCGTTTTACGTAAACATCGGGACAAATCTTCCAATTAAATATTTCTGCTCCTGTGTTAAGAAAGAGAGAAAGAAAAAAGTAATCATATGACTACTCATTAAGTACAACAGATTTTCTTGCGGAAATTGGACTAGTCGTGAAAGTGGCCCTTACACGATATTAAAAATTGTTAAGAATAATTAAGTGCATATTTATCGGTTTATATAGCAAAGAGCTTATGAAAAGCCTTTTATCATGGTGAATCGATATGGGAAAAATATATCGTGTACAACGGTAGGCCAGATGACGACAATGTTGAGACGAATGTTGGTAAATTGAATTTATTTCAAGGGATGGAAATGTCACTTGGAACCACTCTCAGGACCACCTTCAAAAAGAGTAAAGAGCTTTGGAAAGCATACGGGTACAAAGTGTACTCAGTGAACATTTCCTAAGCGCTGGTAAGTAGAAGCTGTAAAGAGGAAACAGAATTCACTGCGTACATAACTACAGGTCTTCGCTGTGTGGAGTATCTTTATACAACAAAGACAGGCTATAATAGTAGCCTTACTGTACAAATCCCTGTCAAAGAGGTTAGTAAACGCGAATACGTGAAAAAAGAAAAAGTATAGTAGCGACTCGCGTATATGTAAATAGAGTGCCGTGTAAAAACGTAATTCTGTCAAGTTTTATTTAATTCTATCAAAATCACATGAAGTAACTTCTTAAAATTTTTATTCGCAAAAGTACCAAATATCAAGAGAATATGGACCACATAGATTAGGTGCTAACGTCAGCGATATGAAAAACCATTTCTTGCTGTTTATTTCTTTTGTTACCTTTGGCAGGCGGTTTGAAATTTTATTCACTACTTTCTTCTATGCCTCTTTTCTCTCCATTCTTCGTGAAAGCGGCATCATTACGGTTCAATCATACCGCTTTTCTTCTATACGGCCGCGCTACTCGAAAAGTGCTTCCCGCTTTTTCCGTCCCGCTTTTATACATCCGTAGATGGATATATGAATTCAACAACGGCCCGGTAAAATTGCTTCTGTGTCTCCAGCGCGTCTACTTTATGGGATGTTAACCTGTTTCATATTGTAGTTCATCCTCGAGGTAATAAAGTATCCACCCCTTCCGTTTCCTCTGCACCGTATTCCCCAACGCTTTTCTATCTCTTTTCACGGTAGCTTTCGTCAAGACAGACTGCTGAATAACAACGCCGGACTTAGGAAGAACGGCAATATGATCTTGGTTATAGCTTTTACGTGAGGGATTTCCACGCGAAAAATCACTTGGACCAACTTTGAATTATGCGATGTCGACTAGTTTATTTCACACTTCCTTCCAGCTTGCATAAGAAAACGATCGCATAAGAAGAACTTAGTTGAAAAGAGATTGCGAGATGCGGACCTTTTTTGTTTTTGAACCGATTCACCATTTATCTCGGTTCGCGGAAGAATGTCTGACTAGTGGGCGACATATTCTACTTGACGCATATACGTCCCGCTTTATCAACGACTGTTCTCTGCGCACTTTATTATCCGTTAATAAACACGTGTTTCTACATTTTTTATTAATATTCTCGAATCTATAATTATTTTTAATAATTTTTTTAATAATTATGAAGATTTCAGAAGAATTCAGAAGTCCTGCATTAACTTCATTTCTAAGAATTGTATTATTATGGAAAATTCTTGAGAAATATACTATCCTTAATTGTCATTCTTTCGGCAAACCGGTGATACGTTATGAAAAACTTTTGTATCAGAGTTTAGCTTTCGAATGTACATATATAAAGGTTCACGTATAAGTAAGCTTTCATGATCACGGCATGCGATGTCGCTTTTCTAGGCCAGGCCCACAGCGACGGTTTCTACGGAGCCGTTGATGGCCCCTGGTTAAACTTCCTAAACCGCTGTGGATTGAGTTAGAGTTTACTTGTCTGCCAAGCCTGCTAGCCATCTTGCTCTTGCTGCCGAGCCTGTCGGTTGGCTTGCTTGTCCGCTTGCTTGCCGACGCCGAGTTTGGGTTCAATTTGGAAATTACTCCCGCCGAAATAGTCGGAGCGGTTTCGTCATCCACGAAAATACGTCTAGCATTTACGCTTCGGGATCTCTCATGTTTAGGAATGCACGCCGAAGAATGCCGTCGGGAAACTTTACCCTGTCCACTTAGCCGGAACAACCGAAGAACTACGTTGTTAGGTTACTCAGAATCCGTGTTTGCAAATAGTCTTGGACTTTAGCGTTGCGTGTTTTCCAAATAACATTTTTACGTTGTTACAGAATTACAGAAATGTTGAAAACCCGTTTTGTTTGTAAAAGCATATAATCGTTTTCTACGCTTGATAATTCACATCGTAATACTACGAGAATAAAGATGATCGTGTAACTGTTCGCGATACTTCTTTTATAGGTTCCGCATCATCGTCAGTTACCACGAACGTGTCATTAGACTACGGTTCAACAGGTGCAACGCGTAGGGTGGGTTTCCACATACAGATAACATAATTCAGGACAGGTTGTTCTTCTGTCGACAGAGCTAAAAGCGGCAGTTGCTGGAAATCTCGGGGGATCGCTTTGTAAGTTGAGGGCCACACGATGCATAAGTGATGCGCCGCTAAAGTGCCTCCGCGGGGCGGAGTTAGTTCTGTATGCAACTGCTCCGTTCCTGCCTATTCTCTTACGTTTTGATCTTTCGACGTATATGTGCACGTATAATTCCGCAACTGCGTACTCTCGAGAACGCGAACCAACTCCGCGGTTGAAATACACTTGCCTTTTTCATATTCACGTAGGGTGCTTAAAGTGAATTGCTTTTTAAAAGTCTCTCACCCCTCCGTCCTTCGTATATTGAAATATGGACGTCCTTTAGAAACGATATTGCAAGCAAGCTCGGCTTTTATTCTCGCCCGTTTCTAATTATAGCAATGCAGCTATCGTTCGCAAATGTTTATTTGAATCTTTAACTACTGCCACGGGGTTAAAAGCACCCCTATGTTTGACATTTCTTTTGTTTTCACATTGTTGCTCGGGTGACAAGTAACGATCAAAGTTAAAAAAGGTAAACGTATTGTATAGAATTACGCGGTTCCCAACATCGACGTAAATACTTGTTACAAGTATATTTGTTAAAGTTTATTACACGCGCTGGTTTCGCTCCTTACAACACCGAGAATCCAGATGTCTTTTCACTGCGTTTTAAAGCGTCTGAAATATAAAGGTTCCCTTCTTTTAGATATTTTTTTCAATAGCATTGAACATGCGACCTTCGTTAAAATTTCATAGTAAAGCTGTACGACGCTTTACAATGGCAAAATTTTAAAGCATAAATCCAAATTAAATGAATCTTGGAAGTTCATACAAAGATACATGAAAATATTAACGCCATACTAATCTGTGAAGTTTAATATCTTTCATACACAACAAATGCGAAAATAATCGTGCGTCGCCATATTAATACTTTACATCCAGTCACTTATCCAATTATATTTTTATTTATCTATGCTATGTTTATGTCCACGAGTTTAAGAACAACGGCACATTAATTACTAATTGATGTCTGTGAATAGGTCTGACAGATAAGGTTCAATGATTTGCTTGATCGACGAGTCAATCACTTTTCCACTGAAACATTTCTGGCCGTATCGGACAGAGATTTTCCCCACCGGCTCGTAGTAGTGATTCCCTTAATCTGTCCTGTCGACGCGCTGACCCGCGCCATTAATCCAAGCATGTGTGCTATCGGTTTTGACACGACGAAAAAGTTAGTTGCACACCCGTACTGACGTTGTAATCTCGTTATCGTCGAACTCTGCAGCTGGTGTAGGTTACTCTGATCCCAGAAGAGGATAGAACACTTAAACATTTATAGAAGCCTACGTTTCGACGTTGAAGCAGTCCGCTACTTGCGCCATCGAACTTTAACCCCTGCTACGTGCACCGTCTACTCTTAAGAACCGTGTAACACAACCTACTGGCTGGCTTGAATGCGTACACGTGAAATACCGAACGTACACAGGGAGGGAAATACCGAGACTCGTAGAGAGTCTTAATGAAGCCCATTCAAGCAACCATTATCGCGGAGACCACATAATCGTCTATGGTAGTTCTCACTTAATAATCGTACCCCATATTCTCAAGTCCCAGTAATGAGTTTTCAGCGTGCGTGCACCGTTTACGTGGCTTTCGCTCCGCGACATACATGTCCGTATTTATGTATTGAATTTTCCGACAATGCTCGCTCATCAGAACTCCTTGCGATTCATCGCATAGTCGATGTGCTTTCTAATATAAGCTTATAATTTTAGTCGTTAGTCATTGAGGAAGCAACTTTCCTTTTTAGAAGGAAACGTGTGAAAATTTTACGTGTCTACTTGGATCAGTAATCCTTTGGTAACCTGTTGTAATTTGAGATAATCGAATCTTGTTGAGAAGTATAACGAGTGTTTACTTTAACGTAGACTGAATGTCTCTGGACAAGTGATCTAATTTTATAAATATAATCTGTTAATTCCAAAAGAAGATACATGACTAAATACTGAAAAAGTTAAACGAGTGTTGGAGTATATTAGAAAAATCGCTGTTTTAAAAATCGAAATAGTTTTATGTTAATCGTTCCTGCTATTGTACCGCGTAAAGTAAAGGTGAGACGCGATATTGAAACGCGTGCGTGACTTTCGGGCATAGTTTAACAATAATCGACCAACTGGAACGTTACACGTGCGCAGCTATTATTTGAAACAAGTTGCCGCTACCGACGGGATGTTCATTAATTCGCAAGTCATTTCGCGACTGCTTTACGATCGCACACCGGCTTCGAACCATTCGTACAATTCGTTTGCTCGTTGCCGCTATCTACATTTGTATCGGAAAACAAATTTGTCCCGAGGATAATGGATGAAGCGATCGCCGAGTCACGGAACGTGTACCGGAAACGTGCACGAAATTCTTGCACGGCTCTGTAATTAATGAACTTGCACTACGGGCAAACAAACTGTCCCTACCCGCCATTTTCAACCCGCAACACGAAAATACGATAATTGGATGTAAGCTATTATAAGGAAAGTGGCCAGCCGATTATCTGCCAAAGTTCAATCACAAAATTTCAATTAAAGTGCCAAGAATTTTTAACCTCTATGTATTTTATTTTCATTAAAATCTTTTTTCTTATTTTGTTCCTAACCTACTTTAAGTATTTTCACACGCCAAAAAATGAACACAGAAGTTGATTTTAAAATCATATTATACATATGAGAAATTAGAAAAACGCCTAACGCGAAATTCGTGCAATAAAATATATTGAATTTATGAAAATAAAATTATTCGCGTCTCTCACTTATTATGTAAATGACAATGTCAGAAAGATATTGAAAATTGAAATACTTTGAATCGCTTTTGAAGGTCTTACTTGACATTACCGGATTTTGTTCGAGATTGCAGCTAGGTATCCCACTTACCTGCAACAAATAGATAAAAAGCTTAATTAGTATAGATAATTAGAAAAATTCGTACATAAAGATATTTTTAGGTAGAGCTACAGGAAAAGTTACGCATCTATATTAAAGATGAACTAATCGTAAGAAGATTAAATATTCGATACCGATCGAAAAATTTCCTGAATCGAATTCATGTAAAGTAATATACATTTTGATATATAGTACTGCGCGCTTAGTTGTCGCAGTTTCTATACGCTTAACTACTATGAAATTGCCGCGCCAACTTCTGAAACTACTCACACGGAAACAAGTCACCGTGTTATCTATGATTCGTTCAAAATTGACGAAGATTCAATTACTATAGGATTCCTACGTATTAACGATCAAAAGAGGGAGTGTACACGAGAGGGGATATATTATATTTCCTTTATAATTGTAACATTACTTTAGCTAAATTACTGAGATTCTTCAATCTTCGTATCTTCAACCGAAGCTATGTCGACGGATAATGAAGAGGCTGTACACGCTCCAGATAAACACAACTACATCAAACTGAATACATCGAGAAAATAGTTTACTGTTTAGTGTTCAGCGGTTAAATGTTTGTATAATGGATTGGATGATGATGGTGAATTGGTCAATATTACGGAGTGATTGGTGTTTCAAGACGAAAAACGATCGAGACAGAGTTCAGATTCCTCGGCATAGTATACCTAAATCATTTAAGATGAAATACATTGCGATTCAGTCTAATCGTCGCTAAATATAAAATGTTTCAAGTAGTTTTTAAAGCAAAGCATTTGATTTTGGTAATATTTGATAGTTTGTGGTGTACACAGGCCAAGCTGTTAAACTTTGAGATACTGAGAATTTTTTTAAATTTGTGCAAGTAAAAACGAGGAATTTCTTCGTGAAACTTATTACAACATACGTGACTCACTCGCGACATGGAGTTTCTTACCAGAGTGGTATCCAAGAAATCAGTGTGCCACACTACTCTCGTAATATCGGAGCCCCATTAGACGCGACTCGGTTCCTGAATTGGGTTTCGAAAGACGTCACTTTACGGAGGAAGCGCGACGCTATTACAGGCACTGCTAGTTACTACGATAGTTGGAGGAAGCCTAGGACGAGGCAGTAGTCGGAGGAGACTAAGAAGGGGGAGGGGGGTTGGAACTCAGGATGAAGGGGAGGAACGAGGGTAAGGTGAAGCGTAGTTTCGAGGCATCTTGGTTCTCCCTGCCGCCTTGTGGAGGGAACCAGCGGTGAAGGTATCCTGGCATAAGGGAAAGATGACAGAGGGAGAGAGAAAGAGGATAGCTCCGTACCTCATTGCTGATTTCTCTCTTTCTCTCCCTCTCTCTCTCTCTCTCTCTCTCTCTCTCCCTCCCTTCCGAATTCTCTCACACTTACCCTCATGAGCGTGGTAACATCTCGATGGTGCAACTTCTCCAACGACAGAGTATCTCTCCGGCGTCGAGTATGGAACAAGTTTCGCGGCGAGAGTGCACACTCCACCTAAATTAACTCGCTTACTTTGGACTTGATTGCATATCCTTATGGCTCAGCACCCGTGTTCCCTATCGTCGATCGACTGTCGTGTCTCTTTCTCTCTTTTAGATGACGCGAAGAACAGTAATTATTAACGAACACCGAATTTTCATTAATTTCGAATGAACTCGAATATCGCGTCGCGTTACCCTATTGTTCTGACGACATCTGCGTTTCGTTTCCACGGGAATCAAAGTTGTAGCAGAATGGAATACCTCGCGCTTTCACCTTTGTCAGTACAGCGGTATCATATTGTACGCAAAGCGACAGATACAATGGTAAACCCAAAATCCTGCAAGTTCTTCGTATAACAAGGCACAGGTTGGAATCTCCAAAGCGAGTTGTAGGCGACATTGACGATATCAAATCGCGATAATGCCCGTTGTCCCTTTATGCACGAGCATGTGGGTTGCGCGAACTCTAATCTTGGTTATGACTGCCGGTCCCTTTTAGCTCCTTACATCCCATCACCCAATCCTTCCGCAGGATTCGTACAATACGTCGTCGTCTGCGAGCGTCGAGCGTTGGTATTTGACTGTCGGTAGCTAGAAATACCCTACAATAGTTCGCAGACGTTACCAGTTTGACTTTCACCTACACCGATGGCTTTTGCCACTCGCCGCCACCGTGAATATCCTACAACTTTCTATTGAAATCTCCGCCGGATAGGAATAACGGTTCCGTGCCAGATAGTACCGGTGCCAAGAAGGCTGAGTCGCCAACGGAACGGTGAATTGAAATCAACTATGGCAGCTCGATTCAACCATGGTCGAGTTGAATCGACGTCCAACTTATTTCGGCCTTCCATGGTAGGCGCTACCGAAAGAGCGAGAAAAGAACGTACGATTTGCCATTTCTATCTTCACTCGTGATAACGTTGAGTAAATACGCAAAAAAATACAGAAAGCACATACTATTTAGGCATACATAAAATACCGAAATAGAACGCCGGTATTTTTATCAAGTTAGATATTTATCGATAAGGGATCTGAAAAATCTTTAGCTGCATCTAATTTCTTTCATAAAGATATTAACGTCTAACGAAATGCGGAAGATAGTAAAAAGAATTAAATTTACCCTGCCGTACTTCATTAGATACCTTTAACCGCGTGTCATATACTAGGGTTATTTTTCTCATAAAGTATTCTTCAAGTATTGTACCTAGTTCATACTCTTTGTCGTTAACAAGACGATACTTCATCCTTCTGTTACGTGACAATTTAGATAATTTTTATTACTAGCGTAGACGAGGGACGCGTGACAATGAAATCCTAGACGGACATTTTTCTTGTCTGAAGGCTGAAGAGAAGTAATTAAGCCTCCGTGTTCGTTTCGCGCATTGTAGGTAATATGTACTGCCTGAAGTCGAGTGCTGAAAGACACCCAGTGAATCAAAGGATCAGGTCTCACGGGTACGGAACGAAAGGAAACATGATACTTCAGAAATTCGTGAGAAGATCGTATCTCCTGCGAAGAGAAAGATATCGTAGGAGAGAAAGGTAAAGAAAGGATGGGGGAGGAGTGGGTGGTTGGGTCTGGTGAACTAATCAAGGATTTCTCGCCTTAAACCGCGGAGCAGGAACTCGTTTCCTTTTAGGTGACGACGATGGGAGTACGGATGAAAGAAGAGGATAAAAAGGAACGACTACTTGCTCTATCTGCTTCTTACGTAGATCCGGGTTGAGTTAGTCTAATGAAGAGCTTTATAATACGAGCTATCGGGACACACGGCTTTGCCAACCGAATACAGACGCTCGGTTTCGGTTATCCGTCTTGAGGACGTGAGAAAGAATTAGGAGAAATAAGGACAAAGAAAGTAAAAAAAAACATATAACGTTGCCAATTTGAGAAACGAAGAATGAGTCGGGAAAGGTATAAGATTTTGATAATAAATGGCTTCAAACATCTTGCGAGTTCTGCAATAATTGACGACAGAATAAAATTTAACAAATGGTATTAATCTGGCAAATTTAAATTTCAATGAAACGGCAGAATAAAATACATCGATAAAAATAACTATATCTATAAATAAAATGATAAGATTAAATCTTTGCTGCAGTATCATCCAACAATATTTTCAGAGAAATTGCTGATTCACCATAGAACAAATCAAGGTGTCTCGTTACACTACACAGGACGACAGCGACCCACGTTCACGGTTGATCGCTACACGTCGCCCTAAGGAGGGTCGTTTGCTCGTTAGTGTCAAATCGTACAAATATCGAATATTGATCAATGATTCGATCCGACTCTGTCCTGGCGGCGCCCAAATTTCAGCTCGAATGGACAAGATATATCAAGATGTCCCTTCTTATTATAAAAAAATTACTTCATTGCAACTATTACCTTAATTACCTAAATATTACTTTATTACCTTATTGCAACAATTTTATTACCAAACATCAATTTTCTCATTTACGTTAAGCTACATATTTGCGCATCATCTAAAAGATTTCCATCCGTTAGCTATTATAATAAATATTACGTCGAAAAAGAGTTGGTCACTCGCCCTACGTATTAAAAGTGAGATTGTTGATGAACGACAAAACATTTAGTATCGCAAATTCATCACTGTAATAAAGCAGTACGGGTTATATCAGAGCGATAAAGCTAAAAAGAATTTGAAAGGGGAAGAAGAAGCGAGGAATAAAACAGGGGATGGGAGAACGATTTAGGTTGGAGATTCGAGGGTGCCGAACGACGAACGGATGAAGCCCGCGGAACCAGAAGCCCAATGCACCCGTCGGGTAATTCTACTCGCTCGAGTACCTACTGCTCTCGCGTATACAGGAACCTCGGTAGTCGGTTGGCAATGCACGGTTGCGAGAGAAAGGATGCTGCTTTGATAGCCGCGAGGGAAGTAGATTGGTAAGGCCGATGCGCCAGATAGAGTTCATTGGCTCTGCTCTAGATCACGAGGGTTTACGTTCAGGCATAAAAAAAGGGATCGGAATGCTTTGGGATTGGTTGAACGCGCGCAGGATTGTTTGTAGGGATGGAGCGTGGATCCTGCTAAAGCCAGCAATTTTGCCGTGAAAATCGAGCTATTGATTTGAAAATGACAGTAAAATTTCTTTTCTTACGATACTTACTGCATGTATATGCATACCGTATGTATAGAAATTCTAATTCCCTGGAAATCGGATCTCTTTGCCATCGATTCTTGTTTCTCATTGATCGGAACCATGGTACTTGTAACTACAAACTCTTTAAAGATAAATCTTCCAAGTTACCTGAAATTTCATCTATCTATGCATACCTCGATATAAGCAATGTAATCCTAACGACCGTTTCTCAAATTACTCGTTAGACCGTATATTTTCATAGTTACGTTTGCGTTTTTGTCGGTCTCTCCACTGGCTCGAAATATTTTGCTGAATTTGTCGACGAGACGGCATCGCGTACGCGACGCCTAGCGACGAGATAATTTTTACACGAGATGTCCGACGACGTCACACCGGCCCAAAAGAAACACGATTGTGACCACCCCCTTTTTTCATTCGTCGACGGAAAGCGTGTGAGTGACCTGCGACACCAATTGCGAGTGTGTCGAGCGCCTTAGCGCCTCCAGCGATATCATCGCTGAATAAACATGACATTATTAAGCGGACCGCTGCCCGGCAAACACTCGTGAATTAACATACAAATTGAGCAGCGAGAGCGTTCAGCTTCGAAACGCCGAAAGGAGAAACATCATGCTCGTGTGCCCACTAGGATATTTCGATTTAGATATTACAAGTTTCACGTGCGCGTATGATGAAAATTCCTCGTTGGAGTACATCGTACAGAAAAGTTGTTCCTTGTTCCTATCGACTACGCTAATGCGTTACTACGTGGTATCTAATTGTCTCGTCGCATATCCATGCGAATGTTTCGAAAAATAACGAAATTTCCAATTCTAATGAGGCACTTGTTAAACAAATATATTCGCAGAGCCGTTACAAAAAGTGATTCCTAAAAGTTTCGCAATCCCATAAATATTTCAAATATTTTTTTTACAAACTTTTATACGAGTCCCTTTCTTTTAAAAAATTCCTCGTATGTCTAAAACTTCACGTATACGATGTATTCCCAGCACGCACGTATTAAATATTTTAAACCTTCAGGAAAGCCAGCTAGTTTTAATCAATATCGATGAAACATAGACGAGTTAGCCGTGGAACATCAAAACTACGCGTCCAAATAACAGTGTGAAACTTTATAAATTCTTGATTACTTTAACATCTAACGCCTAACACGGACCTGGCCGCGTGACACACGCAAAAGCGAAAAGCCATTTTAGCTCCGGCTATTGGACACGGAGCGGAAGCCCGCATCCGACAGAATTATATTTCTTCATGGAAGAATAATTCATCCCTCCCCCATGGTAGGGGCCAGCTGTACCGTTTTCAGCCCGATGCCATGCTGCGCATTGTTCCCTCGCGAATGGCTAATGAAATTAATATTTTTTTTCATCAGCCTCTATCAAAAAGTGGAACAGCGCCCGTACCGACCATGTTATATACCGGTAGCGCGATGAAGCATGAACTTAAGCCCGTCCCTTTTCATTTTCTCTTTCTCCATAGAGAAAAAGGGAGGAAAAGAGAGGGAATGAGAAAAGGCGAGAAACAGAGGCAGAGGAAGAGAGAGAGAGAGAGAGAGAGAGAGAGAAAGAGGACATCGTTGGATCATTTCTCGAAGCGAAGTACATCGACAGGAACCTCCGTGTTGGCTGCCCTCTATCGCGCTGCATACAAATGATGAATTACGAATATCGATCGTACGAGAGAAGGGGATAAAACGAGCGACGAGCATCGAGTGTGAGTGAACCAGGGAGAGAAAGTGGGTGGGAGAGGGAGACGGACAACGTGGGGTTGAGAGAAAGAAGGAGGGGGAGAGAGGGATGGTGGCAGGAGGGATCGGGAGGTGGTTACAGCGAAAGGGGAGGCAGGAAAATTATTCGCGTCACGCCAGGCGCAAAAAGCGAATTTACGAATGAGATGTGCCGGCGCAGCGACGCCGATGCGGCCGGTTGGTCCCAGCCTTGATTTCGACCAAGTTTAATTGAGTGTAGCACTCTTCCGCTGGGAAAACGACACCACGACCAGACTCGAACTTCAACGAGAACTTTGTCGCAGAATACAGACGTTATGGAGGTTTCGTATACCGCGAGACGTCGCAAGGAAAGTTGGAGAAGCGGTGGTTCGACGAAACCACCTTCCTTCCTTCTTTCTCTTCCTTTTCCCTTCTTTTATTTTTTTCTTTTTTTTTTTTTTCTTTACGAGAGGACGTTTTTATTATTATTACGCGGAATGAACACTTTTCCCAACTTTCTGTCCTTTTCTCCTGACAGCGAATTAAGATCGATGGTGTAACGCTTCGTTTATGTAGCACGGTTATGCCTCGTGTTACGAACCAACTTTACTTCTTTGAGTTCTCTTCGATACTTCTGCCGCGATGTCTTTGCCTTAAAAAAGTTTGGGGATTCGGTCATGGATGGTAATACGCGATCGCGTTACGATTACGAACTTATTTTATGTTCGTACGATAACGCTTTATATCCTGCCATTTTTGAAGGTTGCGAACGCATCACTGAATTTTGAGAACGGAAAATTACGAGAATAGGCGGAACTGAAATCGCCTCTTATGCAAACAGCAGGAAAATAATCATATCGCGTATCGCGAAACATTTCGAGTAATGTAATTCAGAAATTGTTACCGTGTTCCGATATAACGAAGGTAAAATTAAAACGAAACATTTATTTGAATAACGTAATAATACTCGCTCGCTTGTAAATACGTGACGATTATTACGAATTATAATTATTTGCTTGAAAAACGTCGAATAAAAATTACCAGCATTGCACATATAAATATCCGTTGAGAACCTTTTCGTCAAATCGTAATATTTATAACGGACAAAGATTCAAGGGTGGTGTTGTACACGAAGATGGAGTGGAAGTAACCGCCATCAGCGCGATAATGCGTGGTGAATCCGAGAATCAGCGGACCATGGAAAACGTATGAAGTTTCCGGCATGGTCGAAGCATGGCTGGCTGGTTCCACCGGCTCGATGGATACAGGAATTTTAACACTTCGGCCGCGACAGCTGGGATATTACATAAGAGATTACGTCGATTTCTCTCGAATCCTTATTACACACATGTACGTGGTATTAAATGTGAGGATTTTAAATGTTATGGATTTTTGTTATTCGCTAAAAGTAGTAAAAATCTATAACGGCATAAGTTACAGATTACTACAGATATACTACTATACTAACAATTTGAAAAAATTTATAATTTTACATCGAATCAAGGACAATCAGCTGACTTATTCAAAGATTGGCGCGTAGAAGTTTGTTACATTAAACTTGGGACTGTTGCTATACGAAAGAATTTATTCCTTCAAGAAGTTCAATATGTAAACTCCTGTGAGAATCACTAGATAATACCGAATTCGAAAGAAACGGAAGGTATTTGATGGGAAATATATCAAACTAGTGGGAAGTTAAACGCATTTGTTATTCGCGTCTTGCATTTCATGCATCAGCGATCTCGTTTCCGCAGTCTCATTGTTTACGAGTCCATTATCGGCGAGTACAGACAAACGAGCTGCGTTGTATCTAATTTCTGGGTGGCAATTGGAAGGAAACGTTTTCGTTTCGACACCCCTTGAAGAGCCGGCCGCATTCTCTCGCAGCCGTCGACGCGTTAATGAAAGTACGACTGTTAAAGCTGAAGGGCTTCGAGCTTTCCGAGCTTCTTCGTCGAGGCTCTCGTAAAGCACTCCCCATGAGACGTCAAGAGGCGAAGAGGGTACCATGGAAAGGACCGAACGAGTAAAAGGAAAGGGCCTGCGCGTCCAACGGAAAAGGACGGAGAGGAAAAGGTTTTTACGCGTGAGCACAGAAATGAAACGGGCTTCTCCCAGAATCGTTACCGTTGAATCGTCTCCGGAGGTGTCGATGTCGTCGAGTGGGTTCGCTCTTTCCTTAAACGTATCTGATTATTTTCATCGAATCTATCTGCTCCCATCCCAACTATGCCAAACTTGGCATATAATTACATATTTTCTAATATCGTAATATATAAATAGCAATATTATATAAGGATTCATAATTACACGCCAGATTGTAAATTAGTTTAAAAATAGCCTATCGCGATGCTTATTTTACTACAGATTACTTTTCCATTTAACCGTTAATGTAAATTAGATTTGCATACAATCATCAGACATAATTGTTCATTCTGCATTAACACGAACGCCATGCGAAATGCCATGCGATGCACGAAAAACAAAATGATTTCAGCCGGAATTTTTACTGGCACGCGTTTGTGTTAGTGCATAACGATTCAATGACACTTGGCGTAGAATCGATTTCAACTCTCCGAAAAATTTAAGCGAACGAAGTACACAGCATTAACGTTTTGTAACGAGATAAAATAATTTTGAAACCTTTGAATGGAAACTAACAAATTTTACCTGTGACGCGCTTTAAAATTCGCATGACATTGACATATTTTCAACATTACCAAAGACATAGTTTCTTCCCTACAAAAGACACATTTTTAGGGATATTGTATCCCCGTTCCAACAATTTTTGTGTAGAAATGTTGTAACGGTTTTGAAATTCAGAATCACTCCACGAATTCTGTGATATCATTCGACCGTCCGAAATACTTGCAGCTCGCAGAAACTGATCGGAATGCAAAATACGCCTATCGGTCTGAGAAGGGGACAGGGTAAGATAGGTGACGAGTCAAGGTAGTCGTCGACTCGTTAAGGACAAGGTTAGGAAGTGGCGCGCGGCATGCAGATCAGCTCATCGAGCTCTTGTTGGCCCCCGTTCTAGCCAGTCGGTCTGAAAAACTTGGTCGTTCCTTTCGGGCCGGAGTTAAATATTAAATGCTCGAAAAGCGGTGGTGCGAAATTGAAAGGCTTGAGCCGTGGAAAGGCTAAATGGAGAATCCTCGGGAATGAAGGGTCGAGAAAAAGGAAATCGTCGGCGGGCGATCGCCGAGAAAAAAAGGAGGAAGAGGAAGAATAGAACCAAATCGGGAGATGAATCCAGAGGAAGAAAGAAAGTTGAAAATGAGAAAAGTCGACAGTGAAGTCTATACTGTTAGAAGGGACTTAATTAATCCGTCGAACCTCGTCCGAGAAGATGGTTTCTGCTACTGTAGAGAAAGGTTGCGCGTTATCTATTATACTTTGAGATTTCATGCTACCGTATCGCGTAACTTTCGAGCCATGGCTTGTCAAATATTTGGATAATAAATAACAGATAATTGCCTTCCCGTCAAATACACGATGTAATTTAATATCGATTGTCAGAAAAGCTACGAACCTTTCGAACGATTCGTCAAATACTTTGGAACAAAATAGATCATCTCTCAATTTTCGATAGATGAATTGGAGTGTTTATTGAGAATGTTCTATTATCAGATTAAAAATGAGCATAATCGATCGTAATCGATTGCAGTAGTTTATAATTAGTTTTCCAATAAATTGTTGGATAAATTATCTGGAAAGACGGTAAGAGAAAAATATTATTTTAATGCAGAAATGACATTGTTCTACGATCGAATCAGTAAAGTTCAAATTTGTATATGATTTTTGGGACATATTTATGGGATAATACATATTTATGGATCTGTCGACGGCAGCACATAGAAGGAAAAAAAGAGAAAGTCGATTAATACGGAAAATATGTTATTTAATTTTGTAACATTTCTATATTATTGAATTTTATATTATTGAATGCTAGAACGCAATTTTATTTTCGGCAATAAAACGAGTTTCCGATGACAGTAGACTTCAACGAATGAAAATTGTTTTCCCTCTCTTTGCGTCTTCGTGATTTCATACCACACATCTCCAATATTTTCTCTCAGAGAAAAAAAATAGAGAATGAATTTTGGCCTGATAGGAACCAGATATAATGCCATCACTGTGCCGTAACGCATAACCCCGAAACAGATTTGTAGTACGATTCGCAGTTTGTTTTATTTAAGATCGAAATTCTTTTTCTGACTCGATGTACATAAACGAACGAATTGCATGTTCAAGTTAACATTCAAGTTGGAGGCATTGTGTTGTTTCATCATCGCTCTCCTAACAGGATTATATTTTTATTTCCGTCCTTCTTGACGAACGTGCCACTCGCTTTGATTATTCGACGATCTGAAGAAGCTACTGTTTCAATGGTGACGTCGTTACGGGTGAACGACGAGTGATTAATGATCGTTGTGGCGGAGGGTAAAGTCTCGCGGTGCCGTCTCGTGAGTTCTCGGGCAGACATTTCTACGTAGATTCCATGATTCTGCTCTTCCATGGGTGACTTTCGAACGAGACGAGAAGCGAGAGAAGTCCAACAGCGGCGGTAGCAGGAACTGCGGGACAGTCAGGGGTGGAAGAAGAAAAAAAGAAGCCACGCTTTAGTTCCCACTCGCGAGTGAACGGAAGAGACGATCGTAGAGTACGAGGTCGAGTACAAATTGTCTTGAGGGGACAGGGTTGGGAATCAATCTACTTCTTGCCTTTCGTTCCTCCTCTTTCCTCGGTCTTTCGTCCTTGTTCCGCCCTTTCCTTCTTTCTTATTCGTTCGCCGTTTTTCTCTCTCGTTCTTTCACCCTGTCACTCGTTTTCTTTATTTCAAACTTTACCAGACGTCAGCCGGTGATCGGATGAGCTCATTGTACGGCGGGAAAAAAGTTTGGGGAATTTAGGTTTGCAGTGACGAATAGTCCTCTTGCTCGCATGGAGAAGCCGAATGGTTCCGACGCGACGGGTTCTGCTTTTAGAGCTAAATAAAAAGAGACCATCCCCATCCTATTGACGACTATCAGCAAGCTCTACGGAATCTTTTTCGCAACGAGAAAATTAAAGCGGCGGCATTGTTCACCATTAGTTTAAAACACCACAAATTGAAATTTTCCGATCGATTTATACGTCGCTGTTGGCGTTCGTTCATAAACATCGAATAGTATTCACGATGTCTAAACGAATAACTCGATCGCATTTAAATACCACTGTATTTTGATATTTTACATCCACTCTCAATTTTTGTCTACGACGTATTTGCATATGCATACTTGTACGTTGTATTATAGATTGTAAATTTAACATTTGTTACAAATTCCATTTATTATACCACGCAAATCTACCCATCGTATTTCAATAACATAAGATTACAAAAATCTGTTGTTATCGTGGTAACAAGCGTCTTATGTCAATATAGTACCGGGCATGATATTCGAAATATCGACGTGAAATAATGGTCCCTTAACATCCATCATGCACAGCCGCTGGTTTGTGCAACAGCAGACCCTTGTCTCACTCACTCTTAGTTCTACGCGGTATATATGTGGCGGACGGAAGAGATCCTTCCTCCAGAAATGCCAGATGCCACCCTCAAAGCGTAACAACGGGGCAACGAAACACGAAACACGGACGCAACGTCAGTGAAAGTATAACGTATGGTCAGGTGCGACAGGTCGTACACTTATCAATCACTTAGCGTCTATATTTCTCGCCTTTCAGAAGGACAAACTAAAAAGACTCGCCGCGCCGCATTTATATCGCGATCCAATCTGTCTGTTCGTAAAGCAACGTGCGAAACAATGGGGATAATGCCGTTGTCAATGCATAGAAATGCACGGATTTTTTAGTGCTGATCGTGAACGAGATTTCTTCCTTCCGCGCTTCCCTTCCTGTATATCCTACATCAACTGCAAGTACGCATATACATATACACATATCTTGAAGACAGGCAACGTTTGTTTTTCATATTTTCGTGTGTATCGTATCTTAATAAAAAGTATCGAATATCTTCAGTTGGGAAAGCTCTGTTGACGATTCTACGATATTATAACGTTCAGTCCACCCTGTACATGCAAGTGGAGAGTAGTGTACACCTCTGGCTGTACGGTGACTTGCGACAGCACGTATGCGGGCACATTGTGAATAAAATGCAGTCAAGAATGGGGTAGCTAGAGCGATTATAATACAGCGGCCGTTCTCTGTTCTCGTCTCGCCAGGAACGTAGATTCTGGATACACTTTAGCGAGTCCATTATATAGATTGTGGTCGCGACCTCACAGCCAGGGACCCGCCACTAAGTTTTTCATCCCACTCCCGTTTCTTTACACCGTCAGAGTGCCGTTTCCATCCTCTCTCGAATGGCGGTGTCTTACTCATTTCTACTTCGTTTTCTTGCACTACCGTTCATCACGTCCTGCGCAAAGCATATTTTACGCTCGGAGGCGACCCGATAGTAACAGCGTAATAAGAACACGGTATGGAGATGACTAGTGTCGCTGAAAAGGAAGGAATTCTTTCCTATTAGCAATGGGACCGACTTAACCGTGAGAACGGAAGTCGAGGACAAGCCAGCGCGTAAATTAGAATGCCGGGAAAGAAACGAATTCTCCCCGAGGGACAGAATTATTCCGAACAATTTATTTTTACGTGTAATTCTCGGGTATTCGAAGGAACGATGCGAATACACGCTTAACAATTTTAACTCAAGCTAAACGATATATCTGTGTTCGTTTCCACAAAAATATGCTTTGTCTGTTTATTTCAAGACAGCCGCGAAAACGTTGGCTACGTATTTAGAATTACAAAGAAAGATGAAAATTGTTTTGCGTAAAATGAAAAATGGATCACGGTTGGACGGCGACTAAATCTTTCGAATGTGATAACGTAACGTTACAAGAGCGGTATCTCTTTCCCTCGAGCAACTTGCAATATCGTTCGAGTGCATACCTTTCTCGGTGCAAACATAATGCCGTGATCTCGGTTGCCATGTTCTCGGGTAACGATTCTCCTTGAGAGCACCTACCACGATGATATCGTAGCGAGAAAACGAAATAATAAGCCGTCTAATGGTGTCTGGAATTGCGGGCATTCAGGCTGCGATTGGATGCAGTTCCGACGCGGCAATTTTACCAACCAGTTTCGTCGCACAGCTCGACGAACGAACACACCTTCCGGTCGCCTTTCACTCTGCCACCTATTACAGCCCCCTAACGGGAATGACATCTTAATCGATATTCGCTAAACCTTTTTCCGTGGACCGATGCTTTTCGATTCTTTGGAGGACGTCGCCGGAATAATGTCTACAACGATGTTCGAATCGAAAAATTCGTTCGAATTTTTTTTTCGAACTTTTGTTGTTATTGAAATTTCACTCTACAGCCAACGTCGTTAACACACGTTAATTGGATAAATGAAAAAATACGAGCAAACATAAAAAATCAGCATCACGTAACTGCGACTCGATATTCTTCTTTCAAGTGTGCATTATATTATGTCTCCGTATGATATAATACAGATACAACACGTAATTAATAATTTTCCAATTCGTAATGTTCATCTGTTATGTTTAACTTGTTATAGATCAACTGAGCTTCTTCTTTTTCTCTGTGTATATGTATTATGCGAGTAAAATCTACGATATACGCGTGTATATAGTTAACAATAAGCATTGCAGTGAAAACATTATTTGTCACCGAGGTATTTGTTCAGCAAGGTGCAGAGAAAATTACGCAAATAGAGCTTTCGTTATCTGCTGTTAACTCGATTTTCGTGGCTGTCGCTTCACGACCGTATCCCCTGTATCGGCGATGCCTTTAAGGAACACGACTTCAAAGACCGGCGAAAGGTAGCAATATGTTTTCCACGAAATATTCCCCGCCCTGTCTGCCCGTAGAAATTCTTCGGAACCCCTGCTGCCTGTAGGAGTTCTCTGAATCTTTAGGCAACCTAGAGAGAAATTATTCGCGCTTGGTCGAAGCTCCTTTGATAGACGTTGTAAAGCATTCACAATCTCGAGACTGCTACTTCCATGAATGCTTCGTCAAAACAATATCTTTGAATGTCGAAAATCGTGATTGGCAAAGTAAAATTTTTGATTTTCGACAAAATCAGAAGTTTTGATTTTCAAATGTTAAGAAGAAGATGAAAAAGGAAAGACAGAGGTGTCAGCGAAAGGAAAAGTCTTGGATGAAATGGCGTCACCCTGGACCTGTTCTTTCGTTGGCCCAAACAATGAATGCTACGCTGGCATCCACGGCATTAAATATCATAATTAATGTCGCGATGGTACGCGAAGCTGTGCGCAGGAGAATCGTCACCTTGGAAACACCCGGCTATCGCCCATTGACCTTCGCGCCTCCTCTCGTCATTACGTTTTTTCACGGACCGACGCTCGGTTCGTTATGAGATTAAATGCGAGTACACAGAATGTCTTCTATTGTGTACACGCTCAAGAAACTTTCATTATTAACCTCGATCGCGATTCTTTGCTTTTCGTCTAGCGATCTGGCTACTTATCGTCTCTTTTTCAACCTCTGGCATTTTATCGTAGTCTTATTTTCTCGTTTCCTTCGCCGGATCGAGCATGTTGATATTCTTGGAAAAATAGCTTCATGCTGCGAAAATCTTTTATTCGACGGGCAGCATTACTGCAAGCGGCAACGAGTATAACTGTCGACAATCTGACGACGTGGACTGCAAGCAGTTGTTTACTCGGAAGGAGAAATATGATTGGGATAGAACGTCTTGGTGATAAATGCACCAGGCGATATCTTCCAGTCGTTAATTATACTTACAGGTGGAAAAGGGCGATACGACGTAGCTGCGATAAGGAAGATAATGTCAAGTATCCCCTCGAAATGAACTTAAATAATTCCGCGAGTCTCGGATATCGATCGTAGACGACTTGATTTTGTTTTGCACCTTGTTCGTTCCCGGTACATACACCGTCTAAAATCACGCATGCGCATAAGGACGTAAAACGGATGAAATTAACGGATAAACTGGCTCGATCTAGCCAATATCCGGTGGCATGAAGCACCAGCAAGCACCACGAACGAAATTTACTTCCTTTGATAGACGTTGGACCCGTAGTTGCGGCATAGGCATTGTCGGTTGTAAACCTTCTGCTCTCTGATCGGTTCCCTGACGGTGCGTAGGTACACATTAATTAGGCTTAGGTTCGCGAGGTAGGTTTAATTACTTTCACCAGATCAGAGTCGAACCCAAATTCGGCTCGGTAGATGCAACAAGGGAGCTGTATGGAGAAAGATGGAGACGCGGAGAAAGAGAGAGCGACAATTTCAAACGGCTGCAGTATAAAGGTGTGTTAAACACCGCGTTGTTTTGAAAGCATTTGCGACTTAATAGAGAAAAAAGTATCCGTCAGCTTCGAGTATTCCTTGCAGTTTCATTCTGTCATAACGATTTCTTTCGAGGAAAAACATCGTTCGATATATCTTGTGAAAAGAACTTTCCTTCGAACCTGCCATCATTTGTAAAAAGGTATTGTTAAACTTCATCGATATACATACATATATGATCGAAAGAGGAAACAGACAGAGCGCAGGAGAGTATTAGAAAAGGAAGTAAGAGTAACAGCATGGTTAGAGATATGAATCGCATGAGCGGCTGAGCCATTGTAAACAGGGCGTAGCATCGACACGTCTAGAATGACCTGGTCCTACTAGTTCCTAGTTGACTGCTCAGGCAGGGTCTCGCAGGTGTGGAGGAAACCAGCGAAATGATCGGTGTCGGTATCGCTGGTGGTGCAGTTGCTATTGACGTGGCAGAGGTGGTACAGTACTTGGTGTTCGGACCCTTCGCGTTGGATTCGTGTGCTCTATCTAGCAAAGTGTGAGAGAGCTTGCGCGCATTGTAATCGCGTCACGTTAGTTACCTACACTTCGACAACCACTGTAATTTGCCTACATTGATTAAATTGACAAGTGGAATGAGAAACGCGTGGCCAGAGGATTGAAAGAGGTAAGCGCAAAGGGAGAAATTGTAAAAGAGGCATTGCGAGAGAAGAGTTTGCAAGGGTGTGGGGAGAGGGAAACAAGAGGAGAGGCAGCTAGCAAGGATAAAACGAGAGAGGGAGGAGAAACGGAAGAGAGAGAGAGAGAGAGAGAGAGAGAGAGAAGCGGGCAGAGTAAGGGTAGGGTTTAAAGGTTCGCCCGACACTCCAGGATCCTGTATCAAATTAAAACTTGCCAATCAAACGCGATATCGGCGCAACTTGATAGTAATTTTAATTAAAATTGCAACTGACGAAGATTCGTTGAAGTGCGAATTACGGCTAAAGCGAACACCGCGTGAGAGTCTGGATCTATCGAATGACGAAGGAGCTCGTAACGGCTAACGTTTGATTACACAATTCCTTATAGCTAACTAAAAATCGAACAGCGCGCTAATGAAAGTTAAAAAAATCTCAAAATACTATGTACTCTTAAAAAATTAATAATATTTCAAAATATGAACATAATGGCAAGCGTCGTTAGACGCTTTGAGAAGCCACGGAAACTTATATTTTGTTGCTCTAAATACGAAAAACCTACAGCTTGTCGCCTAGGCGCTTCATTCCCTTGATGGTAATAGTAAACGGTTCCCAACGATCGATTGGAAATGAATTCGATAGAATGGTCTCTGTTCGAATAAGCGTTGACGTGGCGCAAATTTCTGGTGCATGTTCTCACGAAGAAAGGTGTGAGCGCTAAAACGACATTGGCTGAATAACCTAGTCTGGTGACTTCGGTACACGATATACGCGTCAGAGACGATCGGGTCGTTCGTTCCCGCGTTTTTGGATTGCATGCGAATTTCATGCAAACGGCAAACCGCGTCGCGATATAGGACGAAGGTGAAACGTATTTTATCACGGTGTTTCGAAACCGGTTACGGGCACCGTGACGAGGAAATGGCATACACACCGCAATTCGGTAGATGGCGTTATTTTTATGGACGAACGTAAACCATACGCCGCATACTCGTTCGTGTTAAGAGAATAAAGAAGCGCTGGGTGCGGTTCTGATGCGGTTCCAAGTTGTGTGCATGGTGCAAGTAATACCGGTTATAAAATACTTTCGCTGACAGGACATGTTTATGGTGGAAAAACTGGTCGACGAGGCAAACAGACGTGAAAAAAGATGGTGGAATCCGATAAAAGGAAACGTGTATTCGACGCCGTATTTCGTAAACGGCAAAATGTGTCGCCAGTCGCATAAATTTCCTTATTCTTTCTTAAGTTTACGCATTCTTTTGCGAATCGAAGGATTTTCAGGAAGTAGTTCCTAACATTATGAAACTTTATTAAGCTTCTACTTTTCTCGTCCATCGTTAATATGAGAAAATCATTTCCTTTTTTAAGATTAGGAATTTTAACGAAAGATAATAAAATAAAAGTTAATTTTAAAAAAAGATAACACCGAGGAAGTATAATTAATATAACAATCGGATTTGGAAGAAGAACAGAGAATATATAAGATATAGCTGCGCGTAGACTAGAAGCAATTTATATAGATAGAATCTTGCAGCGGCTGTAATCGGATCGGTTCCTTGAGCTACCTTTACGGGGGTCTCGTTATCACGTCGATCAATATAGAAGCAAAAGGAACTCGTGTCTAGGTGGCTGTAATTATTTCCACCTAAGGCGTCGAAGTTTAGCGCAATCATTTCTCAGGAAGGATGTTCCCCCTTAGAAATTGTTGGAGGCGAACAGCTTTACTCGCAAAACTTTTGCGAGCAGTCTTGCGTCGCGCAGCGGCATCCTCCTCTTCGTCTCTCTTCCGGTACTCCCCACTTACTATTACCTCGACACGGCTTCGCAGAGACGGTAACTAAATAGAAACTGATGCCGGAGCCGGCAAAGACCCTTATTGTCGCTCAGGAACGTACGAGAAGAACTTTCCTCGTCTTCGTGTTCTCTCGCCCGAATAAGACGATTCTTCGTGTCATTCTCACTCGTGGAACGATGCCGCGTTATTCGGGGAACATTCGGAGACGAAAAGTGAACGCTGCACACCCATCGAATACCAAAATACTGTCGGCGACTGCCCTCAATCTTGTTAAATTATTTCACTTATAGTATACGTAGAATATCGAACGCGATAATCTCGAAAACAAAATGCGTGAAGAAGTTTTTAATATACTTTATTGGTAATCAGCATAGCTGCTACGACCGTAGATGTCCACCACATTTTCGTATTTTGGATCTTTTGTATCCTCGCAATTCTTGCTTACTCACGAATGTTACGATAAATTCATGAATACGATATAATAAAGGGAATAAAAAGTTGGAATGTGCAAGATCCAATATGGAACCAAGTTCCTTCGGCATTTTCTATGCTCGATACATATTCACACCCATCCTTCATCGACGGTTCGCGTGCAGATTCCTTCCCCTTTGTACTTTCGTTCAAGGCCCTTTTTCTTTCCAGCAACGTACAATAAATTCCTGCGGACATTGGTATGCGATCAACGTCCTGGCTTCTTTACTTCTCTATGTGAGAGCATCGGAGAATAGGGATGGTCAATAGCAGCGACTTTGTTCGAAAAAAAAGCTTTGCAATAACATTTTAAAGTAGGAAGATAAAAATCGTCGAGAAGAGCTCCTATTCTTCGAAACTTTTTGTTCTCTTCAAATTCGAGTGCTTTTTAAGTAGTCCGGTTTTTTCATCGTACATGAAATTTTGCACGGTATAAAATTTCAATTCGTAGATTTGAAAACTGTAAAAACTGTTAACCTTAATCCGTTTTTGGATTCTCTATCCGATAAAAGATAAAGCCATAAATAAATCGTTGTGTCGCAAATGCCGCTGTCACACACGCGCGCACACACACACAAAGGCACGACCGAAACACCGACGTTTAACGAAATATTTGCGCTGAAATCGATAGAAGGTGAACCTCGGTAGAAGTATCGACGAGAATTAGATTTTTTCGGGGAAAGCCGGGTTCCGTTTCGCGCAATAAACTTCTCGAGGCTATGGCCTCTAGTTCGGTCGACAGTTTCTAATTACGCGTCGCGCTAGCGGAGATACCATCTACGGGATAATTATATAATACAGCATATTCCATCATGCATGCAGCGGGTGGGCCGAGTGTGTTTGAGGTGGTGAGGCGTGCTGATGACAGACAGGGTGTGCGGGTCCGATAGCGATAGCATCCCTTGTATCGTACTGGACGATGGGCTGACTGGCTCTCCTCTTCGTCCTCGCTCCGGGAACCATCGTCGCATTACCCTCTTCCTCATCCATCATGTCGACAGCTTCGTTATGACCGCATACTGACTCTCTGCGCCTCTGGCCACCGTCGTCTCTTGGACCCTTTCGTTCAACTAAATCTATGATATCCCCTAGACGACATATTCTCTTATTGGTTATCACTCAACCGTACGATTCTCAGATATTCAATATTTTTCGTCGTGGAATTCGCGGTATGCTTCTATAATAGATTCACGCGCCGATGTGCGTGATCGACGAGAAAACGTAATTGCTGATCGATGTGCCTTGAAATCCCAACGAAATATCCGCCTGACGAATCATTCCAGGCAAATTGGACCGCGACGAGCACATTATTGTCGCGGTAATTTCGGGATCACGTGCCACGAAACGTCAGCGATACGTCGGCGTCATATCAGCGGAACGATGCGTGGCGAGCGGTTAAATCGCATTGGCTGCGCTACGTGGAACGATGATACGTTTCGGTGAAACCATCGGTCGAGGGTTTCAGGTGACACGAGTGCCTGCCGCTGATACAGTCTGGAATCTCAAGTATTTTTCTCTTTCGAGCCCTCCGCATCCACGTGGCCTACCTCGCTGCTTTCGTCTCCTCTCTTTCGTGACTCTATCGAATTAACAAAGGGGAATATCAAATTAAATTACCCGGGGCCCTGGTTTCGACCTGCTGAAAATCTCAAGTGCGCGTCCAGGTGTCAAATATTTTCGGCGAGACCTATTTACTCTTTGTGCTACCGCGAACCAATACGCTTCTATGGATTCGGATATTAAAAATAATTTCATTTTCGTACAGGAATCGGGAATCGAATGAAACATATACGACGGACATATATCGCGCGCACGTGCTTGCCGAAAGAATTTCAGGGATCGCGAATACTCTCAAAAGGCTTTTGTTTTCGTGACTCACACACGCATATGTATATATTTATATACATACGTACCGCGTGTCGAGGGTCTATTGTCCTTTATTCACGAAGAAAACAAAAGGCCGATAACGACGAAAAGAGAATCGGAATGCCACATTCGCCACGAAATTAAAAACTACACTAGTTACAGGCGACCGTGGAGAGCCGACATTCTTTTTGGTTCGTTTCACGCGACACGTTCCATAAAAATGGGAGCTCCGACAGAATCACGCCCGAGAATATTGCACCAACAAAGAACGCTTCCGAGGGTATCAATTCAGTCGAATGGCTACATTGGCTTGGTGAAAAAAATTCTTTTTCCGCAGGACTTTTTTCCTGGCCCTTTATATACTCATAAAACTGTAAATTCTTTCGTATCTCACGTTCTGCGCATTCCATGTATTCCCGGAGCGTCGTTTCGCATCCCGTCCGTTTCTCTCTTTTTCTCTTTGTCCTGGATGCATCGCCTTCTTCTTTTTCGGCACAAACATAATGAATATTGACAAACCAGCTATCCTCCTCCCTTTCCGTTTCTCTTTCTTCTTCTTCCTCTCGTCTTTTCCTCTCTTTATTTCTTTCTCTCTCTCCCCCCTCTCTCTCCCTCTCTCTTTTTCTCTCTATTTCTCTATTCTTTCCTCTCTTAGTGCTCGAGGCCGCGTCGTACCGGCAAGCAGAAACAAATAGGATGAGACGCAGGGGGTAGCAGCTATCCAGCATCCCTTCGCGATACAGAGCCACCATTGCCCTGGGCACAATGTTCCCTTTCTATCCTCTCCTTTCTTTCCAGTCTTCCTCTTTCTATCGTTCTCTACCCCTCACACCTCTGCCCGCTTTTCCGACCGTGCTTTCACTCTTTCTCCATCTTTCTCCGACTCGACGCAATCGAGTTGCTTCGAAAATATATTAGTTCGGATTCGCGGAGTGGCGGAAAGCGAAGCGATACGGTACCCACCCACTGGTTTGATGCGATTTTCACGTGGAATGGCGTCGAGGAAATTACGGTGAAAGCGCGAAAATTCGCTTTCGTTGAAATTTCGAGAATGCCGCTGCTACCACTCTACTTTTTTTCACTTCTCTTTCTCTCTGCTTCCCCACATCCCACATCCCACATCCCACATCCAAGGCATCACTAACTCATTCTCTCTCTCTCTCTCTCTCTCTCTAGACTTTCCTCCCAATTTCAGAACCAATTTATATATCTTTGAATACGAATCTGGTGGCTGAATTGAATGTGTATCTCCGTTACAGCTTCGTTCCTTCTTTCGCTGTTATAGATTTCGTTCGTTATTACTCTTTCGGACAGATTTTGTACCAATGCCGGTAGATCAAATAAATACGTTCGTAATCATATATCAGAATAGAATGTTTGATATTTGTTTTCGTGGCACGATATTGTATTTGTATCTACTATTTTATGATTTAAGGAGGGTAATGGCGGATAACATTCCGATTATTAAGGATAAAGGATTAATCTTAATTTTATATTTCTTAAGTACTCTGGGAGGAAAGGTACAAAAATGTTCGCAAGCCAAAACGTCCTGGTTACTTTTAACAGTCGTTTACCCGCGTTCCGATTTGACTCGAAAAACAGAGAGATCTTCGTTGAGGTCTATTAACTCTTTTATGCCTGCCGGCAAAAAGTCCGGAAAAAGCGACGTCATTAAAGTCAAATTTAGAAACGTAAGCTCTCTTTTTACTTTCGAAGAAAGCGTAAGAACGTTTGAGCTTAAGGTTTTTGGTAGGAAAAGGGGTTGCCCCTTTCTCTCTTTTCTTCGGCCAGACAGCGCACTTACTGCGAAATCGCAGAGACCTGCGCTTGATGTATCCCGTTCGTGTTACACAGGCACGACCGTCTGCGAATCGTACGTGAGATTTCCACAGAAATACCCACGAGGAACGCACAGTTCCGTTTCTTGTAGCTGAAAGCAAAAACGACGGTGTACGTCAACTTCTTTCTTTTTACAGCTCTTCGAGGTTAGACTCATTACGAAACGTTACGTGCGCAAACCCGCGAATGTAGCCTGGCTATATACGTATGTATACGTTCCGACGTATTCACCTATACCATTTTCGAACTTAACTTTCGCCTATGTACACACTCCATTTCCGACCAGAGAGGAGTTTAAGGCCAACGACGACGCGCTGTCTTGTTGACCACGCGGACAGTTAACTTTCCGCACCCCTTCCTTACTTGGAATAGCGTGCTATTGTAGGTTTTTTTCCTCCTTTATTGCTGACTTACAATCACTGTGCCTTGGTCCCTCGAACAATGAAAACAGTCACGCGACTGTTGTGTGCCACTACAAGGATTAATGGAAGAAACGTGCTGAGATTCTTTTCGGTACGTTGTGTCAAGAACAAAAGGCAACTCACGAGTCACGTAGCTTAAATAGAATGAAATTGTTTCGCATTAAGTTATTTTTATGTTTCATCACTTGCGACAAATAGTGAACGAAATTAAGTAAAAGAAAACTAAATATTTCGCATGTACCGAAGATATATTGTTCGTACATAACGTTTGAAAAAGTATCAATTTTCGGTTTTACTTTTGACGAGCCTTCCGTCTTTCGTTTTGCCACTTCTCTACCCCTGATCGACCGTATTTAAGCATCCAGCTGAACAAGAAGGAACGAGTTACGGAGCTTTCTTCATTACGAACCGGACAGTTTCGGTCTTGTCTTTTCTTTCTTCAAGGCAGGGGTTTTGATTGAACGGAGGCAAAAGGCAACCCCGTACCAAGCAGGAAGAAGCCCTTGTTTCGTCGTTGCTTCAATTATTCTATCCCTACGTTTTTCTTTCTCCGCCTTCTCTTCCCCGAAGGCCGATCTCCCCAGTGTCTCGTTGACGTCCGGTAGCACTTACATCCCTCTGATTCGAAGGAACGCTAAATTGTTCCCCGAAGTAGTTTAAATTCAATAATTTCCGTTCTGAAAATTCGACGAACAATTTCCTCCAACAAAATATTTTCCACAATTAACGTGTTCTTTATTTTCAAGTTCACATTAGTAAATAAATAATACATGTATCGTTATATCGTGAAAATAATTAAATGTATCGAAATACAGGACGAATGTTAGATGTAGGAAGTATAAAATTTAGTATATTTGCATTCTATCTCTGGAAATTCATGTGAAATTGAGAATTGAAAAATAGAAGGAAAATACACGCGATATTGCTCAGCTACGAAACAGGTTTTGCCTTTCAGCGTATCCCATAAAAAAGCAATAGTTTCTGGACGTTCGAGTTGCCTGATAAGAATTCACGTAGAATATCATTTCGGCGATGTTACGCAAGCAGGGTTACACAACCGAGTCAAAACAGGAATGCGAGCGTAGAAATTATGTTGTTGCATAAGCGACTAACGGTTGAGCTTGCAACACCGGTCGGGACTTTTCTAAGGATTCGCCGAGAGAAACGCAATTAAAGTTAAACGCTGGCCCCACCTCCTCATCTCTTTTCCTTTTGCTATTTCTGTTTCTCTTCAGACAGAAACGACAGTCTATAAGCGAGAGGTTTCCCTGGTTCCCCGTTGGGGTTGGTTGGAGGGTTAGAGCAAAAGCGAATTCTCGTTCAAAGGAGCATTAATTCACGAGCTTCTCGCTGGATGCGAGATCAAACACTTTCGTCAATTAGCTCACGGTTCTTGCATGCGCATAATTGGCCTAGCGACCAACCAACATCGAGGGATGTCGATAGGACGCGCTACACTCCGATAAATCGTATTTTTCATTCTAATTTTTATTCCGTCTGTTTGTCTCGATAGTGGCCTATTTTCATGGTTACAAATGCGTTTTCACGATTGGAATTTCAATCAAAAAAATGTCAATAATTTTTCCTCGCGTTCTCTATATATCTCGAAGTTGAATCAATAATAAATCTCTTGTCTATAAAGTTAATCAATGGCGCATACGTTTAAGTAACAAGTAGTATCACGGAAAAAGAAAGGTCCGTAAAACAAAAGAAGAAACGGAATTTTTCGTGAAACAAGATATGTTTAAAAAACAGGTCGCATCATTAGGAAGATAAATCTGTGGAAACGTACATTATCGATACGAAATCGCAACGACGACGCATCGCTAGTCCGCATGCGGTCTTAAAGCCGATGTCAGTCGGGAAAATTTTTAGTACGGCTCTCTTGAAGTTGGTCGTGAGTGTACAAATAAATAGAAGCTTCGAGCGACTGGAAAAACCTGGCGACCGAAAAACGCAGAGCCGAACCACCGTCGTCATCTTTTTTTTTACTGCGGAGAAACGGAAATCTCAGCGTTTAATTCACGTTTAATGTGTGCTGCCCGACTGGACCTATTTTTTTTTTACGTGCTTCCCCTTCTCACGCTGGGTGGTATAATTAACCCGCCTCCGAAAACGGCCTGCAGGGACCAAGCGCATTTTCGAAGGGACTCGGTGAAAATTTCAACTCGTCTGCATTTTTTCGTCCGTGTACACTTTTTTCCCCTCTATTTCTCGCGTTTCCTTTTTTTCTTCTTTTTACTCTCCGGACGAATGTACACGTACAGAGATATAAAATTAAGTATTCGAGAACAGTT
Source organism: Bombus waltoni (assembly GCA_014737395.1). Taxonomy (NCBI): domain Eukaryota; kingdom Metazoa; phylum Arthropoda; class Insecta; order Hymenoptera; family Apidae; genus Bombus; species Bombus waltoni. The sequence continues at coordinate 833,541 of JACXII010000046.1, read as the reverse complement.
AACCACGCAGACGTCTCTTCCCTTGTTTGTGCAAAATTTCTCTTTCGATTCGGTACTCCTCGGATACTATTCGTCGTTGATCGAGATATTTGAAACGAGCATCGCTGAAGCTTTTGAAGACAGTACGTCGCTGTTTTATGAAATTAGCGGGACAATCATGACCATAGAATTTCCGTTTGATCTATCGTGCCCATGAAATGTTGGCAAATGAAATGGAATACTTGGAATGGAGATTTCTTATCCTTTCTTTTCTTCGTTCCTTTTTATCTACTTTTTTAAAATAACGACGAAAAGCTGACACAAGAAAGAAACGATAGATCCATGAAGTCTGGAGCCAGAATCGTAACATTTCAGATAGGTGGCTGTTTTTAAATAAAACTTTATCCACGATTTACTTTAGAAGTGCTGGAACCAGGTTTCGGCAAACGCCACGCCAGCAGCAAGGACGGTGTTTCTCGCTTGTTATTGTTACTTTTGCCAAGAATAAGAATCGGTGGAACTGCTGGATGACGTAGCGCAGAATGAGTTCTGGCGAACTCGGGAATGGCGTACGACGACGTAGCCGAAAGGAACGAATGGAGATGACGAAGTTGAAAAGGGTGGAGAAAACGGGGGAGGACGATGGTGAGATGCCATCGGTCTCACTCTTCTTCTGTTTCTGTTTCGCGGAAGGAGCAGCGGCTATCAAATATTTGCAGCGTCTCTAACCCACAATGCCTCGCTCGATAAACCCGAAAGTTTGTTTACGGTTGCCGGTTATTCCTTCGTCGCCTTCTCCTTCAAAGCCACCCCCTATACAGATTCGTCGACAGATTCCTTCTGCACGCGCGCGCGCACACACCCTACCTCTTTAACTTACAACCTACTAGAGAAATCTCTTCTTGTCCTTCGACGAATTTACGACAATTGAATCTGCTCGATCGGCGGAAAATTCTGCATCGACGTTTCTTTTTTTGTTCTTCCTTTTTTCCTTTAGCAGCGGATCGATCGGAAATGGAAAATTGATGAATTGAATTAATGTAGAACAATGGGCTCATCCTACGAACGTAGGAACTCGCGACTCGTAGGCTGTGGGATTTTAATATTCGTGCGTTGCACAACCACTTCGGATTTAAATTCATCAACTTTGAAACAACCGAACTTTCAGGGTAATCGCGAGTTACGTAAAACTCAAAGAACATACGTTTTATGTAACGTCGGCAAAGAGTTGTGTGGAGGAAGTTACGAGAACAAACGTTGGAAACTTTTTCATTGCGACCTCGTGCTTGGTCGAGAAGGTACGCGTGAACGTAAAATTACCACCGTCAAATTTTAATACCGATCTTACGTTCGCTGGTCGGGAGATTTTTTTCTTTAAGTTTCGAATAGAAGTTAGCTATCGGAAACTTTCGCAGATATAAAGGAATTGCGCGAATGATTTCAGTTAGATAAAATGATTAGAAATGTTTGCATGACATTTTCGTTCATTTCCTATTTATTAAATAGGATAGGAAAACTTGGAAACGTTCTATAGAACAAATCGGAAGGATCGTAAGTCGGAGAACGGATAAACGCCCATTTTGACTAGTTAGGACGAAAGAAATCATCGTGGAAGTAAGTTTTGGTGGGTTGAACGAGCGGAAGAGCAGAGCGCGAGTGTTTCTTAGGTGATTTGCAACTTCTTTATCGCAGTTTCGCGACATTTGCGGAGGATACCGTTCGATTAGAGAGAGTAGAGAAAGAGAGAAAGGATGAGGGGGAATCGAGGATGATTCAATGCGGCCTAGATGCTTTCTGGCGATTGTCCAAATCACTTCTGGCCCCGGCGGTCCTATACCCAAGTTCGGACTACGGAGCGGTATGAGCTGTTTGTACTTAAGCGAGCTAGACGACGCGCGAGACGACCGGGAAAACATTTCGTTGGGGAGGGGTACCCTCTTCCTTGAAACAATAAACGCTCCGTCTAATCGAGCGTGGAAGATAACGAGCGAGAGAAACAGTCGAGAGAAAGAGACCGTCGGAAAAGAGTTGTTTGTTAGATTGCCGGCGATCTCGTTGAATTGCGAGATCGACCAAGTTTCTCCACCGTCTTTGCTTCCGCGCCGAAAGATTTCCTAATAGATCTTAATAATGCACTTCTGTGATCTGTTTCTCCGCGTCTTTTTGACAAAGAAATATTCAATTTTCCAGACTGGCGAAAACTTTGCCACTTTTCTTTGCAACTACACGACCGAATTGCATGTAATTAGAGCGCCATTTTGACTTCGACCTCGCTGAAATTTCTATCTTGTTATTTCGAATCGCACCGTGTAAACAGAACCTTTTGCGTACGAGTCGCAGTGGAATGTAATGTTCGAACGAAATGGGAAAGCGATAAATCGATAATCGCGATAAAGGTAAGGTATCACGCGTTCCGTTGACGTTTATTAATGTGTCGGTGCTGTGCTCGTCAGCAAAATCTTCCTTCAGGGATCCGGCAAACGCAAGGGGAAAGCTCGACGCGAGAAGAAGAAAAACGCGAAATTACGGAATGCCTGTACACCAGCGAGTCGAATGACAAACGATTTAGGCAGAGACGCGAAATAGGCTTGCCGGTTTCAGGATCACCGGCGGCTCGCATTTACCACGCTTCGACTAACTTGGCTTCCACCTCATCAATCTTAGGCCACTTGGGTAGCACTGGCAATTACAATATCGGCTTGCTCGACGAGAGTTTGAGGTTGCGGCCGAAAGGGGTGGTTCTTGGCACGCTAACCCGAGCTAAAGCTTCTGGCTCAGCTCGGCGGTGCCCCACCTGCCTAGAGAACATGTCCCACCTGTTGCGAGCGATCAGTCACTTGAGCCGTGGATTTGTTTAAATCTTGATAACGTGGACCTCGTATCAGCTTAATTTCAATTCTCCGGAGAACCGAGCAGGAATGTCACAGCAGTTTCGACAGATTAGCGGCCGCTTCAGTTCAGTCGAATGGATTACAAATACGAGTGTTTGATAATTGCATTCGATTGGGACGTGTGCGATATCGCGCATTCGGTTAAGCCATTCCTTTGTGCTGAATATATCTCGTTCGGATATAGATAGCACTTCGTATATACGTAGCTAGCTACCTCGCCTGCGTTACGTCAGAGACGAAGTAACGATGACAATTTCTACGATTCAATTTCCTCGACATTTCTAAATAGACTAGCGTTTAAAAATAATGAAACGATACTTAGTCTCAGATAAATCGAATCTTCTTAGAATCGGGGAAACGAAGTGAAAATAATTTGGCACTTGTACCGCGACACTCGAAAATCTTTTCTATTACGCAAAAACCGAATGGTTTAAAAGGATTAATTGCACGAAGCGAGATCTCGTTTCGTTCATGTTTTACAGGGACGCTTATCCAGAGCTTCGAGGCGGAAGATGACCGTTGGAATTTATGGGGCCGTTAAAGTATCCCCTTTGGTCTCGTAAGCTTCTGCCCTACAACGTTTTTTTTATGACTCCTACGTTAACACGTTCACTACTACATAGATTGTTTTATCGCATCATGCGAAACTATTTGCGAAATTCCGCAAATCTCTGTGCACTCCAGTTAACGAAATTGAATTACGACCTTTAACGTATAACATTCCTCGTTATTTATTCAAATAGAAACCACTCTCTACTATACAGTTTTAATATTTTAATTTCTGTACAAGAATACCGTTAAGCAGTACGTGGAAACCATAAACAGGTTCTAACGTTTGGTATCTTCTTAAAAATTTAAACTTTGCGTAAAACAAATTCCTATTCAGTCGTAAATATCGAAAAACATATCGAAAGGCGAGTATCGTCCGTGAACGCGAAAAGATTACTCGAACGTTGAAAATATATTTTCTCCCGTTTCGAATGAAATCAGATTTCAAGATTATTTGCGTCTGATTTTGTGTGTATTGGGCATTTGAAAATTGACAAGCAGGTTCCGAAAACTCAAAAGCGAATATGATCAGCTATGTACAAGTTCCTTCATTCTGGCTACGTACAGACTAGTTTGTACCGGTAACAATCTGCTCGAGTTTAGATCAGGCAACTGTTCTCGCGTCCGGTTTATACCCTGGGTGCCAATTAGTTACTGGCATTACCAACGGTTTCCTCCTAATTAACAAAGTTTCGTTTATCAACGATGAAGAGGAGAGGAACAGATGAGAAGACTGCGAACTGTTAGGCTTCCCGAAACGACAACATTTAACACGGTGTAATTATTCCCATCGAAATCCAATTAAGGCTTAATTAATCGATTAACAACGACGAATCGGTACATTTGATATTTTATAAATAATATTCCACTCGAATTTCAATCAAGCTTCGCTTAATGCATCGATTACAAGCAAAACGGCGACTGAACTTTATTTCAAACTTTCAATAAGTAGGAAAAACATAAAGCTACAATCTGTAATTCTATTTGGTACGTCGATACGAAGAGAAATATCATTTAGGTCTTCTTTAAACAGAGTTAAAGTGTTTATCGAGTTGAGCGACGAATATTCATTCTTTCTTTCCAGTATTTCGATTATGAAAGAAAGTTCATATTAATTTTCACGGTTCCGCGCAACGTATATTTTCATTTATTCAATATTCGCAAACTGTTGGAAATTAAGGCGCGTTACCCTCATATTACACAGTGGCAGTAATCAAATTTTAATAAAAGTATGTCTCTAATAAAAGCTTCGGGTGTAATTAAATCTAGCACGGAATGCCGCGCGATAGTTAAAGCTAGGCATAGAGAGCTTTATTGAAAGTTTTGCTTTGACGATACAGATAGCGCATAGTCACATTTATTTAACGAAATACGAATAAGTTTTGTAATCTTTCGTCCAGCAATTCTTGGTAACAAAATTATTTAACCGATAACGTATCCCGTTACTAATTGAAACGTTAATAATTGCTGTTTCATGAGACCTGGCCCAGTGTGCACGACATACGAAGTTTAATTGAATTTCGCGAAATTTCTATTAGCCTCGTTCCAGCATAAAATGCGCTGATCAATCTGCCGACGAGTCGGGGATAATTAAGTTTAACGAAAAGTCTGCTTATGGGAAAGCCAGGGCTCCATGCGAGGCGTAAGTTTAATAGCGGCGGTTACCTGCAGCCTCGATAATCAACTGCGATGTCGAACTCTGACAAGTTTGACAAAACCTGCCCTTCTAAGAAGTAACATGATTAGTGAAGTTCCTCACACGTTTACAACTTGGTCGCTGCTATGGAAAACATCAAGAGGCAATGGATTATCCCATCCTATACCGATACGCTAGAGAATGTCACTAATTATCAAGTTTGCGCTAATTAAGGAATTCGCTATATCTGTCTGTCTGAATTTTTGTTTAAATTTCAATTTTTCTTGAATAGAAGTAAAGCTGTATTTACTTATCAGATGTTTTTGGCCTTGACGAAAGGGTGAAAAAGTTAGCCAACTTTCTTTATGAGTAAAATTAATAATATGCAGGATAGGAAAAGGTGACTGAGTTAAGCATTCTTCGAATTTTCAATAGTTTTAAACGACGCTGTCAGACGCACGCCGTTCTTATGCTACTTACAAAGTAGTTCGTAACGCCGTTTTTTACGACGTCGTATTTTCGTGTCCTCGTGACACAGCGATGCGTACTGTCACCATCGCACCGCGGCTTTTTGCCGTATAATACAAAACATATCTTCAGTTCGGAGCAAGGAGCAGAACAAGAAAAAGAACCGAACACGATATTGCCCGTTTCCTTTATCCAGCAATAAAACAATATCACGTTTAAAAGGACAAATAAATTTATAGCCAATCTCGTCAACGTCCGTTCACGGATTCTCCTAGATCCCTTCGAGGATCCAAAGCGTCTGAAGGTTTCACATGATGTTCAATGGATCGACGGAAAGGGAACACAACGAATTGGAAACCGCTCGACGAACACGTAGCATAAAGTCGTAAAACTCGACTTACGACGGCGTCGTAACACCAGCTCCTTCGTCTATTTTTTTTTTCTTTTTATAATTGAAGCCATTCTTGCCGGGAATAAAAATTGAGCTTGTAATAAGAGAAGCAAGAAAATTGGCCTAACAATCTCCCCGACGACTACCACCCGTTCTACCGTTCAACGACGTAAATTTTATTGAAAATATTCAGGCCGCTTGATTAACTAGTAAAAAAAAAGGAATATACCGGAGACCCTCCAAACGGTCAACGATAAATACGGCCAGGCTCTGCGAGAGAAAATTGTAGGCTCATCTTAACGACACACTAAAGCGTCGTGGCTTAATTTCAGGCTTAATACGACACGGCCAGATGACGCTCCAGTATTTTGTTTTATTCGCGTTATAAGCTCAAGTAAAAGTTTGCATGGTATTAAGGATAAAAGACACAGAGAAAAAATTGAGAAATTTCGAAATTTTAAATTCAGTGTACCATATATTTGCATATTATAGGATGTCCGTAATTTCGAATATTGCGTACTCAATGAAAATATATGTATATCCAAGTATTAGTCGTTAAAAGAATATCAAGTGGAACGAGATAGAAACGAAAGTTTTACATCGCGTTCACTTCAGTACGAAAAAGGCTAATGTGAGAATTGATATTTGTCTCCGAAAGAAGCGGCAAACAGGAAAGGAAATGTTGACATTACAAGAAACAATTCGTTTTTCGTTATAATCCGTTTCTCGTGACTGGTGGTAAAATAAATCTATAACGTGTTTCATTCTCTTACCCTCGGTTTCCTCGTTCCGACCAGTCAACCACCCTCCTGTATTCGCCTTTTTCTACGGCGGAACTTGGTTGTTGGTAGCGTGTCGGTATCTCGGCCCAAGCGCTACACCATCGTTGCTCTAGTGTGGCGATATACAGCATAAAACCGCGAGAGAAATACTATCTTCATTGTCTAAATGGCTGCCGATAAAGCAGCCCGAGTTTACTGCGGACGAGATTGTATTTATCATCAACCAACACCAGCCAACAACGCACACGTTATGTACCTTACTATCCAGTTATCTAAGATATGTTTTGTCTATCTTCCAAGAAAAATGGATTATGCCTTTTGAGTGTGGCGAAATAAAAGGAAGAATCCACCGTCCTTCCTAATAACGTATCCGACAGTGAAACATGTTATTTATACGATAACGACGCGATTCGTTCAGGAAAGAAGATAATGATCGAGCAACAAACCGATGAGGAAATAAATCGATCTGGAAATAAATCTGATATATTACAACAGGTTTAACAATTATCACAAGGTATGGTTGTACAATTTTGTTAAGCAGAAGATTAAAGTCGAATTTAAAATGTTCCGAATTTAATTTATCAGAGAACATTTTGAACCGGAACGAATACACGTTACGTGAACCTTTCAGCCGCGAAAGAGAATACGTGGGAGTTTAATACAATATTTAAAGGGAAAACCTTGGTAAGTGTGGCTCCATTTTCTACTCTTTCGGAGAGAAGGGTGTGGTCACGTGCCGAGGAAAATGCCGGGCACGACCTTCCACCGTCGACCTAAGAAGGATCCTATGCTTGGCTAAGCACAAGCTCCACCGAACCTTTCATTCCACGTACGAGGAATAGATCTGCAAGCTCTATTAAATCGTGATTTGTCGGGGTAACTCGATTTCTGACCAAAAGTTCAACCGAACGATGAAACTCCTTTTTGCAAGGATTATATTTTTCCATTTATAACCAACGCGTTGCACGTAAACTATAAAATACGAGATTCCATTGCATCGTATCGTACCTTAATTATCATGGATGTTATCACAGATCGAATCCAAGCGTCGGGAACTCGATCAAACAATAATTCTCCGATATTGTTCGAAATTTAAGAGATTGTTTCTAATTTGCTATAACAATTTTTTAGCGAATAGCCGGATCAATTAGGTCGAATATTTACGAATTCCTAAAGATCGTTTTGTTTGTTATCGATTAATTCGAAAATCAATGATAATTGAATTCCGCGTAACGTTCATGTGTTGCATTTCTGACGCAACTATTATGTTTCCAAATAGCAGCTTGTTATGCTGCGACATTGTCACGGCCGACTGCTTTTCATGCAAATACGGGGTACACTCGACGATGCATTTATTTCTGCAAGACCGCAACGTTTCGTATACGCGTTATATTTTACTGTTATTATAAGTTTATATTTCAGCGGGCAAAAAGACGTACGCAACGATTTCTTACCAAAGTAAACATCCATCGTAGGTAATTGTCAACGTCTGGAACAATTTTCTGCGCAAACTGTACTTTAGCTGGTGACCGGAATAATGCAACGTGAAATTAACGTCGTGTTCTCTACGGTTTTCTGACGTTTCTATCTTCGTATATATACACGCATGCGTATTATGCTCACAAATAAATGATACCATAAGATCTGCAAGCAAGAGTGTACGAGCATAATACGGTCTGTTCATCATTCTTTTAACGTATTCCACGCTCGTCGCGACGTAGAAGGCCAAGAGAGGGTGGCATAGTCGTGTCACCAAGGGTTTGGGGAAACTCAGAGGGCACGAAGTAAGAGCAATACTATCGTGACTGCCGCACGATGTTCCTACCGTAGACCTCTTCTTCACCGGCACACATATGCGGCCATACAAATACACTGAACCGCATGTCCATACACACCGCATACGTGTACACATTTCCTCAGAGTTTGGTCCGTCTCTGTTCGTGTTTACTCTTACCCTGGCCTGTTCTCATCTTCAACCGTCTGCAGGTTCTCTCTATCCTTCATATCTGTCGTCCTCTCTCTCCCTTCCTCCCCCTTTTTCTCCTTCCGTGCTCGTCTCTCCCGATGGAGAGACCGACCCCGACCAAAGAGACGGAGTCACGTCTCCAGACCGGAGTTGTTCTAATTAAATTACTTAAGCGTACGTGTATCCAGGGATGGTTTCGGCCCGGATGCTCCTACGTACAACCGCATGCCACCAACGTTCGAAAGGACGTCTGGGTGCTATGTAGTGTTTCATTCGAGCTTCACAAGTCAACTTACCTTCGAGATCCCTCTTACCTTTACATCGATCCCTTTTCCTCTCTCTTCTCTCTGTTTCTGCGCGTCTTTCCTTTAAAGTAGGTCTTTACATCATACATCGGGAAACTACGATTTTGCTTCATCTTCTTGATCGTACAGCGCGATGCACGATATTCTTCTATTTGGAAAACGTTATTTCGACAGATTTCTTCCAGAAGAAATTAAAATTCCGTCGAGAACATCCAAACAGACACCAGGGATTTACCGGTGACACGTGTCTCAAGTACGAAACCATTATATTTGATGTCAGTTTAAACGTAGAGAGGAGCGATATCCCCTCGGAATACTTATGAAAGAACCCGATTCTAGGATTTATTTTTAGCTTCACTGTTGATTCCGTTTCCATTTTTACGCCATGCCAAATTACTTCACAACCAGGAGCATTTGTACGAATCTGCATTCAACGAACCATGGCGAATCGATGCCAAATCAGTTTCAATCTATAACGCAAGAATTGATTTTTCGTCAGCTTGCTCTTTAACAAATATTCACATTTTCCCGGTAAACGACGGTGGTCCTGTCCGAAAACGAAAAGGGATTCTTTCAACTGTTTACAGTCTAATGAAAATGTAACACTCTCTCAGATTGCATCTGTCGGCGTAGTTTCATAACCACGGCCTCCACTGTTCAAGGTGAAGAGATTTTTCTCGCCAAAGAAAACAAAAAGGAAGTAACTTAATATCCGCCATCTTGGAACACGCTTACTAGCAGAGAGTGTCTCGGGCAGTCTTATCATACCGGTTGCTGCTCTTTTCTTCTTTCTCTAAAGTAACGTCGGCGACATGGTGACAGGTGGAGGGTTACAGACACGGGGATTTCATGTGCTCCCTCTTGCTCCTGCACCCTCTCTTTTCCCATAGCATCGACAAAGGATTTGTCGATCTCCGTTACTGGAAAGGTGAATGAACAGTGAAACCATGAAACGGTACTATCATATTATATGAGAGACATTGTTCAGTGGTCAGTGTAGCGAGAGTTCCGGAAGGGGATGGAGAAACCGATCCCTTGCATCAGGTAATATTCTTGCTCGGTGTCAGAGAGAGAAGAGAGAGAGAGAGAGAGAGAGAATACATAAGCTTATTTCTGTGCTCAAACGTTGAGTTTCTCGATAGATCAAATCTGTCATATTATCAGAAACTGTACGAGTTTTACGTACTATAGATACATTTTATTAAAGAAAACATCGGTAATTTTCTATTTAATTTTTTCACTCGTCGGAGTACATTAAATTAAACTGGCAATTTCAGTAATCTGTTTTTGTCGGTCGGTGGTATCAAATTTGCCTGCGAGTCCATTGCAAGGGTCTGGCTATATACTGGAGACAAGAAATTTCGATCTCACTTTACGCAATACGTGCCTTGATTTTCCTCTTGCGTAAAGAGGTTCCTCCTTGCAGGAACGTTAAACACATACTATAAACGTACATTGTTGCTGTCTTTCGACGTCTCGGGCGTATCCCCGACAATGAGAAAAACACTTAGAATTTGTTACATAGGGTAACTAATGGTGGCTCGTACGAGACATTTGCCAAAAGATTACTTGGTTTTGTGAGAAGAGTCGAGATTCATTGACCGCCGTTGACTCGAAAGTATTCGATTCGAAATGACATTGCACATAGATTTCTTTTTCGCTTGTCCTCGGGCTTATGCGAAATTAACGTCAGTTACAAAAGCTACGGATCGGTAATCAATAGCGATGCGTTATTGAATTTTTCATTTCTACGTTGGATGGTGTAAGAAGTAGATAATTTTCGTGAGATGTAGCCATTAACTTGGTGACTGGGAAATTGGTCCGCTCAAGATAGTAGGCAGTTGCACGAAGCGTACCGGTGTACCTCCGCCGCGAACGTGCAGCCAATTACCGGTACCCGGGCATGAAATAACTGCATTATCTCTGTGGAAGCGGCTGCTACTACCCTCCACGACCCGCTGCTGCCAAAGTACACCGACCTACGCTGCCCTCTACCTACCTCCTACCTCGTCTCCTCGTCCATTCTGCTTCTAACTCGGCGTTTCCTTCGATTTCTCACTCCCTCTTCGAACTCCGTCGAAATTATGTTGCCTGAAATTTCGATAAAACGGGATTCGGTTCGAGCCGGCATTAGATTGAATTTGTCGAATTATAGTTCTGGAGGACAGAAAGAAACTTTTCGGATGGAAGATCGTTTGGCTCAGGGATTCGAGGCAACCTATGTACGCCGCGCTGCCCGTACACGAGCACATCTTCTCCTCTCTTTAAAATCCCTTTTCTCTCTTTTTCCCTATACTTTCCCCTTAAACCTTTCCCTGTTTGCTCTCTGCTTGTCCTGACGGTCTCTTTGTTCTCCGGGAACCTCCGAACCGGATAGAGATTCCTTCCCAGAGGGATTTCCTGACATACTACCTAGGAAACTCGTCTACTTTCCTAGCGACAGTCTTTCTAAATCGTGGTCAACCAAGTTCATGTAAAATGACGGAGGTTAAGGCAATACAGGGTTCCTGGGAATTCGCTATCGTGGAAGACGAAACTGCTTTCGCACGATTGTCAGATTTCTACGTTTTTCACCGTAGTACTCTGTAATATCGTAACATTAAAACATTAATCTAAAGAGAATTGAAGTAATTTCCTTCAAACTTGTTGGGCTTATGGACAATCTTAATATTTTTAAAATCATGGATTGAACGTTTTAAAGAGTCCAGTTATCGGATCGCGTAGAAAGACAGCGATTCCTTTAATGGACACGCGCAAATGTATAATTAAACTTTGAGAAAAAGAGAAGGAAAAGGAAAGAGAAGCTCTAGTAAAAGTGGAGACTACGAGAGTGCTCGACAGGAAGAAAAAGTGTTAAATTTCATTTAAAGCAACGATAATTGCTCGACATAATACCGGTAGATGTTCCGGCGAATTGCTTCACGATTATCGTTCACTCACGACAAGTTTTACACACCATTACCTTTTCGATTGAATAACAGAGCGAGTTCGCGTGGTGAGTTCATTTAGCGTTATCATCGTACGAAAAAAAAAAGGAGAATACACGGATGACAGAGCATTCTCGCATTCCTCGCTCGTAAATGATGTCAAATAACTTTCGAGCGAATGAAGGAACGAATGGTCGATTCGGAGCAGAGGAAAGTAAATAAAAGGCCATTCCGATTGGGCGATCAATTACATCGAGTCTGCATTATTCATGGGGAGTTGGGGCAGGCCGCAGAAAGCTCTACTTCCTCTTCCCCTCGTCCTTGAATCAAACTAACCGAGAGTAAAAGAGAGAGAGAGCGCCACTAAGAGATGGAGAATGTATATTTGCATCAGCAATCACTGCACTGCTATGGCTATCATTCTAGGGTTTCTATTTTGAATAGTTGCAGCTTTATTCCGAATAGTTTGAAAAATTCACCGATGAATAAACCATTCGATTGTTCTTCGTGCCTTTCGAATATGGGTTTCGCGCGTGAGTAAACGGAGAAAGAAAACGTCCAATGATTTTTGAATTGCATAGATATTTGACGATCATCGCTTGATTTTCATAATCTTCTCTCAGAGTTTTAATGGATACATAATAGTATAGATTCGATATTTTAGAACTTTTATGAGAATAATGTAGATTTAAATTTACTCTTTAAGCGAACCATAAATTATTTTCTATTGCAAAGTATTTACAGATAACACGAGGCTCAAGATTATGGAGTTTTTTTTTTTTATTTAACTCAGTATCGAGCAGTTCAGATGCAAAATTAATTTTCACGTAATCCCAAAAGATAAGGTTTTACCATAAAATGCCAAAGCTTTAATTCTTCAAAACAAAACGATATATAATACGTAGTTACGTCTTCGATATTATTCATCCCAGTTATTGAGCTCGGCTGTATTCTCCTTTCTCAGCCCCGTAGTTCCTCCGGATATTGTTCGTCGTCAATATTGGAATTCCGCGTTATATCTTCGCGCCATCGTTCCACTTTATATAACATTCAAATAAGGAAATTATCGCAGTTGCCGTACCTCCTTGGTGGATGGTATTGAAAATTTATAGAACGTGAAAGGGATTACAGAAAATTATTCCAAATATGCCCGAAGATTTTCAAACAATTCATTTCATGATTTCTGCTTTAAGAAAGTGAATCTCCGGAATTTTAGTGCCTCCTAATATCCCCACTGTAACAACTACGTATTCTCTTCATTTTTCATTTACTTTTTACAGAATATCACATTCCGTTCGATGAATATATTGTGCGGCGCTTCCTATCTATTAATTGGTTTCGCGTTTATAAAATACAGCGAGAAACGAACATCCAAAATCTAAAATGACAAAGGATTCATTGAAAGAAAAGAGCACAATCTAAGCAGCACCTCCGGAACGGGATTACGAGTATGATTTTCAAAATTTCACGGTCGCGTCGAGCCTGATGACGTTTCGATTCGATTTGTACATGTAGAAACGGTTAACGGCGAGGGATATAATTCCACGTCGACGAAAATTGTTACACCGACAGAGGAGGCAACGTGAAATTGAAGTCGAAATAACGTAGAAATCTCCATGCAGGAGTCCGTAGGGGGTGGACGACATCTTCATGCTCGGATGCTCTCTCGGTACGCTCCGACGAATCGGTAGCATTCGACTGCCGCAAAAGCGAACTCAGTCCGAGTACGTCATCCGGTAATCAAAGTGGACTCGACCTCGTCCTCCAACGTGACGGATATATAAGTATATCAAAGCAGTGGTTTGGTCACCGTTTCAACCGCTCTTCGTTTCAACCGCTCTTCGTTTCTCCCTCCTTCTTTTCCGGCTCTTTCGCCATTCCCCTCTCTTTCACCGTGTTATTACGTTTCTCCACATCTTTGAAGGTGCCGTCGAGCAGAAATTATGAGTCTCTGTATACTATGGGTTCGCTCGACTACTTTCTGCTCGAATTAAGTACGGGCAAAGGATCGGTCGAGCGATCGAACACAAATGCAAAAGCCTGGTTGTACGTTGCCGGTTCTCGAGGGTTCCCTAGTTGACCCCGACAGCTAAAAGACCGACGATGTTGAAGTTTTGACATTACATTCCTGCGGGTCCTGCGCATCGTGCTAAAAGCTTACGTTCCTTTTACAGCGTCCTCTCCGTATCGCCGAGAAATATATTTATTATGAGAACGACGAAGTTATTTCTAGCTGTGAATGAAATCGACTTACGTGTATTTCGTATGAAACAGCAACGTATCTCGCGGAAAAAAGATCCACAAAGCAATGCGATGAATTATGGAGACATTTGAATGAAACATAGTGGCCTCCGTGAAATATGAAATATAAATTTCTTGCTTACGATAATAGCATCTTAAAAATACTAACATCTCGGAACTATCGCCTATACCCTGTTCACGGATATAGATCACAGGGAGGAAGAAGCGCATGACACCGTCGAACCGCTATAGATCAAATAAGTAGAAGGTGTCGGCGTCTAGTCAGACGCTGCGTTGAATCGCACCGGTAAGTTCCGTCGTACGTCTACTTACGAATCCTTTTACAAGACCATCGAACAACTCATGGAAGTTGAACTTTAATCGTGGCGATAGATTCGAAAGCTGTTCGAACGGAAGGGAAATTTTCCAAGTCGAGAGCCACGACAAGACTGATTTTCTGGTTGGACGTGTTGGCGAAATTTCGGAAAATATCCGGACGTCCGGATATCGACACAGGGGTCCGTTGATGGTGTTACCGTTACCGCATAGCTATTCACAACACTTGGAAAGGACTCGATTCGAAGCGGCGCGCTTTGCGGCAGCATCGCCAATGCGTCGAGGCGTGGCGAGGTTAGTTTAGTTGGAAACATGCCTGGGCGAGCATAGTAAACACGCGCAACTGACACTGGAGGGACGGCCTCACGACGGAGGCGTATACCCACGTACATATAGATATACGTCTGCATATATACGTGTCCATCTTCGCTGGCGATACATACAGGCGTACGTTGCTACATAGTCCAATATCGCCCAGGTTCGTATACATATACGGTTCGTAGGAACCAGCCGAAGAGGGGTCGAATATCTCGGCCGTCGGAGATCGACGTGGACAAACAGACGTGCCGACGTCCACGGGGATACGGAAAACACGACGGCGTCGGCATAGGCGGCGCCGTGAAACGAGAAATCCGCGTATACCCTCCGGCCAGGTTTTCGATTGTCCGGTCTGCAGCCTTCGCTCGTATCACGATGGAAATCGATCTGCCGGGACGAAAGCTATCGGAGGCAGGCACAGAGCCCCCCGTCATGAAAATACGACAGGCTTTTCCTCGTCGAACCGGCGCGCGATACATTCGATACCCCTCGATCGTGCGTGCGTATACTCTTGATACGCATAGCAGTATCGAATTGGAAACGATCGCTCGCTCGTTTCTCAGTGAAAGGAGAGGTTTACGTGCACCACAGAGCGGCTTTGCAACGGATTCGTTTGACACAGGATGCATTTTCGAAGGACGAACGGATCGCCGCGATTCAATACCGCTGAAAATATGATCTTAATGCACTTAGCACTTTGTATTCGTACGGGCAAAATATTTCCTATAAAATATGAACGAATTCTATAGATACAAACGCGCAAGGATATTGATGACGTGAATCTGTAAGCGAAGGCGTCCGTAGGTGTCCGAAAGGTGACGCGAAGAATCTTAAAGGTAAATAGCCTAGAGTGGCGGGACGAGAACGTTTCGTGATAATGTTTTCATCGAAATTCTCAATTCTTTTACAAATCTATCCGATGAAAAAGAAATTTATACCTGTGATTGGATCGATTTGATTTTTTGATTTTTATGACGATCACTTTACGATCAAGTTCAAGCTACCATGCGTACACGCTTGTATTGATTACATACTATTTACATGCTATTTAAAAAGATAGCATCTATAAAAAAGCAGGATGCATAAAAAACATTGGTATATAGTAAATATCAGATAGTCGAATCATGTTATACTCTAGACTCTAGACCTAGACCGTAACCGTACGTGACATGACACTCGATATGACAAGCGCTTTAACCCCAATCGTTGCATTTACTCTATGCCATAAATAATTTACTCGTTTCGAGACAACCGGTGCAAGCCGATCGTAAAGCGTTAATGTCTGCTTAATCCGCTAGCAGAAATCCGCATCCATTTTGTTTGTCGAGCAGATACGCGTTGGCGCATCATCGTTAGAAGGTCGTTCAAATTGGCCCGACGGCCTCGACTTTATGATCGATCGTTGTTGTCGTTATTATTACAGCACCGCGTACAACCCCCGGTACATCTATCGATGAGCGCAACGGTGCGGAGAGTCATCGTTGAGCGGAACGAAGCGATAAACGACAAGCAAGAGCCGTTTATGTCGTTCCTTTCGAGCGATTTCATGCGTTACGTGTCCTACCGACACTAGGTAGATCTTACTTTTATGTCGTGCAATACGCTCACGCTTCACGACGGCACGACGTATCAGCAACGTCTCGACGTACCCTTATATGCCCCGATCTTTCCTGTTCTCTCCTGTATCATCCTCTTCCCCGTTCTCGGTGCTGCCATTCCCTCATCCTTTCGATCTTTCCGTAGACCGTAGATGCCCACCCATGCTATTTCTGCACACGACCGTTCCACGCTGTAAACGTACGTTTATATAGGTCTCGAACTGCCGGACAGTGTGTCGCTTGATTGCGCGTGCATCCATTTTGTCGTACGTAACCGTAAAACGTTTACGCGTTGGATCGAAGTTCACAATACATCCGCTAATTTCTTGGTATCACGATCCTTCGTTCCTCGCCGAAGAACAACCTACTATACTATGCAAATACCGGTTCACTTGGCTCACCGGCTCGCTCGCGACGCAACAACCGTTTCGCTTAAACGAGATTTCTGCATAAAATATTCCATGGATCTCCTTCTCTGCCGATAACAGAAATCACATGTTTTCGTTAAAATCGACGAATAACCTGCTGATTATTTATCGAAACGATAACTTTCGAAGCTTCTTATAATTTCACGAATATACATTTCATTAAGTCGCTTCGTCCGTGACATATTTTATTCGTCGAAGCGCTTCTCACAGTAATTGGCATAAAGAAGCGTGTAACAATTCGATATTTTGTAACAGTATTCGTTCGATCGTGGATTTTGCGGCTGTGTTTCGCGTTAAAGTGTCCACCGGTAGATACAGCTGCAATGGTTGACTAGTACGTAATGGCAACCGATGATATCACGGTTAAACCATCGCGCGGCTAATTTTCTCTTTGTTTCCACGGAAATATCGAATTCGTACGTAATCGCGTTTTCAGCCGTTGGTCAGAGTGAATCAATTCGACCAGAACTATCTGGCAGATTTCGCGTAATAATAACTGCGAGTACCCACGAACGTTATTACGTAAGTTCTATAAGTATGATGCGTCAAAACTGTTTATTCCGAAATTCCGAGCATTACAGTGAAATAGAGAAATTCGGTTGCGTATTACACAATTTCTCATCTCGTCCTGGAAAAAGGCCAGGGGCATCGCGCGGAATGTTGGTTCCGAAACGCCCACCGAGTTCTCCGGCGTCCGTGTAACGAGTACAAGGAGGGCGTATCCTCTCTCGGAAAATATGTTTGCCGTGGGCTACTAGTTTTAATTAAATCCGCGCTTTCTGCCGTCCAGGTATGCCAGTTGTATAACCAAGACGATTAGCCGACGTTTTCAGCGTCTCGGTGTTCGCGCGACGCGTCGCGCGTTTTAAACTACCCCTGTCCGAAAGCTATATGCCTACCTATGTACATAAATTTTCATTTCCATTCGTGCTATCGTAAATGATATCGTTTAATTTCGCACAAACGAAGGGTATTACGAATTGAACTGATGTACGTAGTTTTATCAATTTTAGCATATCTATTTATGAACGAATGAATACTTCTTTAAACGATAAAATATTTATCAGACTTTGTTAAAAGCTCGATGGGACTTCTTTAAAGAATTCCACCCAAGATCGATATTAGAATAATTTTCTAGTTTCCATCAAATTTTCGTAAGAAAATATCCACGATTTCGTGGTGATAGTACGTTGCTTCTATTTAGACACGGTTCTGCTGGCAAGCAAAGTGTGTGCACCAGCGGTGGATTGTGCAACGACGGCTTCCTTATTTGGCGTGAAACTGACGCAAAAGCCCGTAGTCATCCGACATCACGGTCGAGCGGTTATGGTTTGGTCCCATAGTGTCTTGTGGCGGGTTTACGCCACGTCGTCTACCGGTGGAAACATATTCGCTTTGGCCATGGTTTAAGACGGGTCGAAGGTCTCTCGGGCAAAGCTTCTGAATAGAGTTACCTAACGGTGCGCAGGGGGGCAACAAGCTGCTGTACTTGGTATATGTACGTATAGGTACATATTCCCTGGTAGCCGTACGAAATCTTGGATATGTACCAATCGTTGAGATGGTCTCGTAGTGGTAAGCCTGTGTAATGTTTGCCGGATGAGCGGCTTTCATCGGCATCTGTTTACCGGACGAACGGCTCCTTCCTTGCCGATAACTCTCTCCGTCTCTCTTTCTCCCTCGCGCTTCCGTTGTCTTTTTGCATTTCTCTCTACCTTTACTTTACTTTCCTGCGCTCGCCTTCGTTCATCCGAGCTTTGTTCGGTAAACGCTACCGCGGCGCGTTTCAAAAACAGAAAAAAAGGAAAAATGGAACGAGAAAAGGGAGAATACCTCCGATCGTGCTACTCGTTTCTTTTCGCGGAAGCCGAATAACTTTTCATAGCATAAACTACGTTCAACTTTCCCATTGTCGAACGTTTCATTTTTAAATTCTTAATATAAAGTTAAACACGAATTTTCCCGGCGGTTTCTTTTAACTTCGACTCTTTCTCGCAGCTGTTTAAACATCGAAACTTGCAGGAAAAATACCGTTCCAGCCACCGAGGCTACATCCACGCATGAGAAAAATAATTTGTAAAATAAACTCCGCGGAATGCGTTGGCGCACGCGCGGACGACGAAATATTCGCAGTTCGTTCCGCCGCGATGTGTTTCGAAAAAAAATGAATCCACGGTCCGTAAAATTTCACCTTGATTCGAGCCTTGCAGCGACTGCCACCACCCTGGTTATGTTCCAACAGGGCTCTGAAGAAATAAGGGGGGGAGGTGTGATATAGAGGGGGTAGGACCGGTGCATAGTCGACGGCACGTTCGCCTTAAAAATTACCGGCGATATTTCAGACGCGGTAATACGCGGAGTTTAACTACACCCACCAAATAACAAGAGCAAGACGAATGAAGTACTTTGCCTTACATAATTCATTCTCCAGTTTCTATATACCTTGTGGAACGGCCGTATTTTCTATGCGCCGCCAGACTGCCTAATCATACGCGTTGAATGTTAAATGTCCACGTTCCTCGCACTCGCTGAGCTTTGAGGGAGCTCAAGTATTTCGTCGGTCTTTTGTACGTTACGTCCTGCAATCGTGGAATTTTACCTCCATTTCATTATCTCCCTCATCTTTGAATTTCATAGAATTTACCGACACCGGAATTTTATCATAAATCATTTTTCGCTCGCAAGCTTCGAATACAAATGCGAGGAACGTCAATTTAAAAGGCAGTTTGCCGGATCGTGATAAATGTTTGAATTTCTCTGTAATATTCCGAGTTGAAAAAGGAGAAACGTAACGTAATATGGCGCAATAATTTTTTCTTCATTTCTATCTGTCGATTTAAAACATGGAAATTTATCCGAGATGAGTTGATTTTAGAAAGATTTCTTATTTACGTTTTGTGCCGTGTATTTCCATTTACACCTATTATTAAGAGAACAGACATTTTTTTGTACGAAAGATAAAATAAATTTAATGAATCGTATTTCGATCAACGATAAAGTTACGATTCAGATGTTATCTGTAACGACCTACTTAATTTTCACTATCAACTTCCACGAATTTCCAGTGTTAACGCAACAATAAACATTTTAATGATAGTATAAGACAATAACGATTATTTTATTGTCCGTTGAAATATTAAAATGATTCGGGACAATTCGTTTGATCGCTCCTAGAGTGAAAGATCAATTCGACGGATTAATGGAGTCCATTAAAGCCTTCTCGGTGGATTACCGTGATACAAAGTGTCCCGCCGGAAACCCGATTGAATAAAATGAATAGAACAGATTCTAATGACCCAGAAAAAGAAAAAAATCGGTCGTCTCACTCGAAGCGCTAAATCGATGAAAATAATTCGAGTGGGTACTTCTTCCGTAACGCCAAGGGCTACAGGAGGTAAGTAATGGCTTCTGTCGTGGCTGTTTAAGCGGTACAGCTTCGTGGCTGAGATTGGAGATGGCTCACCCTCCACCGGATACAAACTATTGCATCGCATCGTCCGCCTCAGGATGTCCGATCGAGTTATCGTCTGGTACCCTCCTCCGTGCCTTCTTCATCTAGGAACGCGAACGTATCCCCAGGCTACAAACCACCCCTTGTACTAGGCTATTCGCTTTCAACCTCGTCCCCTCACCTTTTCTCCGACCGCCCGCCCTCCTCTGCATCCAATACTCCAGTTCCTCTCTTAACCGAACCTTCCATCCGGTATCAGAATAATTCGCATTTATTTGTTGTGCATCGGCGACCACCGTCTCCAGTCGCTATAATGAAATGTCATCGTATGTAATAAGTCACCGCCGTATTTTTATATAGACGGAACGAGATTTTTATTGCGATGCTTGGCGAACGTTAGCCGAGATCGCAAAACTGCCTAGTCTTTAAGAACGAATAACGTGTCATTGAAATCCTCTTCAAATTGTTATCGATATCGATCGTGTTTTTTTTTCGTGTAGAAATGGAGGTGTATATCGACTGAGAATATGCTTCGGTTTCGACCAGAAGCTTAGCTATTACAAAAGTATCGTTGTACCGACAGATATATGTATTCGTTTCCTAATTGACGGTAAAAGTACTTCGCCGATAACAATTTAACCGAAGCAGATATCATTTAGACGCAAGGTTTTGACGTTGTACGATATACAACAAGTTTTATACCTCCGTCACAGAGAAACAGGAAAATTGAAACTCGCGTTACCGTTGCGATCGATCAACTATGGAAAATTATTTAACGAAGTTTCCTAAAGGGTTTCGAAGCTTGAAGAGTTTCTGACTCGTAACGGCGAATATCTCCGAAAAACATAATTCGCTCGAGATAGTGCAGTTACACAACGCTACTAGTATGCGTATAAAATATATTTTATATGCGGAAAAGAATTGCGCGTCTACATGCGGTTTAATAACGACGAACCAGTGAAAGTCGACACGAATTAATGCCTGTTGAACGTATTGCCAGGGAGAACGGTTCGGACGGAATCGATCTGTAGATTAAATTTTCATTTACCGTAACGCCTGTGCCTTTGCGTGGTAATGGCGTAAATTCGCCCGCTCGGCTGCATCGCTTGGGTTCATTAAAGCGGGCCAGCTCTCGTTTAATCCCCGCGAACCTACCAAAATCATGTTCGATAAACATTACCGCAACGCAGCGATTTTCTTTGGTGACTGAGTTAAGAACTCTTGGGGGTAGCTCGACTGGTTAGAGAATTTCGCTTTACAAACAACCCCAGATCCTCGAAAATTGCTCGCCTATCGGCCGATGATTACGGCGCGTGTCGTATACCCCTATGAAAACTGAAAGCCGAATATACGTCAGGGTAGCACGAACTTGACGGTTGTTCTGGGGCGGCATTGTTAATCCGCGAAATTTCGTCTTATTTTCGAATTTGATTAAAACGTG
The DNA here is from genome assembly GCA_014737395.1 of Bombus waltoni. Taxonomy (NCBI): domain Eukaryota; kingdom Metazoa; phylum Arthropoda; class Insecta; order Hymenoptera; family Apidae; genus Bombus; species Bombus waltoni. The sequence continues at coordinate 811,834 of JACXII010000046.1, read as the reverse complement.
GGCAAATTACATTTGATAACATCTTCGTAAAGATTTCAACAACAAAGAAGACTTTGGACAGATTATCTCTTGTGTATTCTAAAAATTTGTTCGGATGTAACTTGTGGAGCGATCGATGATCTTTCATCTTCTAGTTCTTACGCGATAAGAAACTAAGATCAGTTTTTTTTATCGTTAATTCCAAACGAATCATTTCGTTTTCCATGTCGTGACACGACACAGTGGAAGATGGAGTCGAGGGGATGTCAGTGGGTTTAATGCTTGGTCCGACCCGCCGCGAATTACCCCGTGGAGATTTATTAAAACCGTAAAGCAGAAGAAACGGCTCTGGCCGAGCGTGATGGCGCTCTCCCCGTTGTTCTCTGTGTTGGAAACTGCCAGTGGAAGCTCGTAGAGGAATGGCCAACAAAGAAAAGAGGGCGAGTCTGTGCCTGACGTTAGTGACCATGGGGCATTTTCTTGGTCAAGCTTGTCCAGCTACGCTGGATTAGTTTCCGTTTTCTAACCCAAGACGATGCAACCAGCCAATTAAATCGCCGTTAACCTTTCTCTGCTTCGTTGTTCCAGGTCCCTGCTTGATTCCTTTATCCGTAGAAATGGACCATTGGTATGAGAGCACTACCGTACACGAAGAAAGGAATACGACCAGCCTTTGAGACTGTCGAACCGAAGATTACCTTTCTTCTCCTCCTCCTTCTTTTCAAGTTTCACGTATTCCATCCGCTTATCGGTAACCGATTTAATATTTACTCGTCATCGCACAAAATTACTTGCAAAACTTAGTATTTCCTACGATTATTGTTTTATGAAGTTTCTACTTTATACTTCGTTTTTCCCGCAAATAATTCGTCATTTGCAACGCCAACCGATTCTTCAAGCGCGATACAATTCGACTTCCCAAGATCTACTTTGAACGTCTTTCTCGTTTATCGAGAAGCTAAAAGACTAAACAGACGAGGAAATGTCTGGCGAAATCTGTAAAGAATGCGATGCACAGGCAAAAGAATCTGTGAAAATCTCGAGAATCGTGAGAGGGGAGGTGAGGCATAACCAACCTAGGAGAGAACCTATCCTAGCGCGATAGCACGAGTTATATGTGGTATGTTTGGTGACGCGACAACTTTTTCGGAGACGTCGATATATTTGTCCCGATGTGTATTTTGCCCCCCCCCCTCCGTCCTAACTCGTTCTCTTTCCGCGCAAAAGTCAAGCAAAGTAAAGGAGTCGCTGGCTGGCAGCCAACCTCGCGATTTCTAGTCGCGAGAACGATGCGCAGCGATGGAGCGTTACAACCCATTGCACACGCCGAATCGTTTCAGTGCCTGGTATACGGAGCCAAGTTCTGCCCACCTACCTATCCCTAATGCCGCAATGTTATTCGACGTACGAGAACGCGAAACTTGTTTCTTCTTACGATAATTATCCTTCCTCATGATCCAGTGGAAGATCGACTATACGGGCTCGGCGTTCTTCTCAGAGACTTTCTCGAAGCCACGTATCCGCAACACAAATGTTTCACGTTGGTTCGAGGGCATTTTGAAACACACCAGCGATTAGATTGAGATGGCGGGGGTGAGTATGTATATACCGAGCTGGGAAATGGAGAAGAAAATCTTGAATTGTTGGTTGTTGATGCCGGTGAGTCAGATTCTCTTCTTCCGGTAGAAAGCAGAAACAAAATGTACATTTTACCTGTATTGTGTATATATTGCTCTATCTGAGAATGGAGTATCTTTTATTAAATACTTTAAATTGTTCACAAGTATATTTGCGATATGATATTACATCTACATCGACTACTGTATCGTAAATTGACCTTTTTTTTATAAATAACTCAACAAATTTTTTGCTTTGAAAAAGGGACATCCGCGTACGATATTAGTTTACACCTTCAAGTCTATAATTATTTTACATAGCGAGACCACTAGCTACGCTACGTTGTCGTTAGAGACTTAAACATAATCGCGGCTTATTTCGCAAGCCGCTGGGTCTAGACCGCAAGATCTTGTAATATGAATGTGTGCTGCGTGCGTGTCCATGCGTGGATTAATTTAGCGTTCCCCAGGGTGTCTCGTATCACCAACAAGTATCGTAAATACGGTTATTTTAAATCTACATCCTGCAAAGGGTAGTAAATTGCGAAATAATTACGCTTGCCTGTACACCCCCGACTCGAAAGGGTCGGTTGTGCGAGAAACAGCGAAGGGGTGTAGAGAATATTCTCCATGGTTTCGAGTATACTGCACCGTCTCGTATCCTCTCGGGGGAGATACTACTTCGTTTCATAAAAAAAAAAAAAAAAAGGTAATGGAGTCCATGTCATGCGTTATTCGATCGAAAAGGAAGTCGTATTGCCGTCTTTCTAACGACGATTCCATCAAGAAATTTTTCTTCCGTAATAGCACGGGAACGTTTATAATCGTTAATTATAAGTTAAAAAGAATGATTTATAATGTGTTTTAACAGAAATGTTTTTGAGATTAATTGAAATATATTGTAGCAAACTAATCTGCTTTTCCATATAAATACCTTATATTTTAATGCGATCGATGAGACAAATTTTCAACTTTTGTTGCAAACAGTTTTCGCTATTTTAAGGCAAACAGAGCTATCTACTGACTCGTAGTATGTATTCTTTTTTCAATCTTTCATTGGAAATCGCGACCAGCGAAGATTGTACGTGTTTATGTTGGCCGATTTCTCGGTGAATTCGTCGACGATTTGTTTGTGAATACGAAATGCGGAAAGTCTTACGGAAGAACTTTGTCACGAAGCTTTCACAAGTGAGTTCGTTCCTTTGGTTCGAGCAAAGAGGGAACGGATCGAAGAGATAGCAGGGTTGCGCAAACAGAGAAAGGGAAAAGGCGGGAGGAGAGAAAGAGATCACACATAACTCCGCCGTGCCTTTCAATTTGCGAAGCAATATTTTCGGTGTACGCCGACTGAGTTCAGTGTTTTATAAGATCGTTACCTAGGTTGCGCTAATCTTCATCCTAACCGCAAGCCTCTGGCAAAGTGCCTGCCAGGAAAATATTGTTCCACTGGTCTTATCTGACTTGTATCTCGACCGATCCTTTGCTACCCGAAGGAAGCTCCCCGTCTGCGTTTACAGTGCCGGTTCTAACGATGAGGAATTTCATATTCTCAAAGTGAGAAATTGACTGTATTGCTTGAGAAGCAGGCTGCGGTAGAGAGAAAACAAGAGGCTGCAAGGGCCACAAAGACAGCTTGAAATGTCCTGTTTCGGAGATATTTTCATGCCACCATACAATGCATGTTTATTATTCATTAAGATACGAACTACAAAGCATCCATTTGAAAACTTAACGCCTCATGAATACGTTTTCAAGTTGTGGGAACCGTATGCTTGCAATATTAAGTTTTCAACACTTTCCGTACGGACTGTTTTTTATATTACGTATTAAAGATACGCTTTTACTCTCTTCATAAAGAATGTGTGTACCTGCACCAGTAGGCATGGAATCAGATGTATTGTAAATAGCTCGAACTACATTTGTCGTATAATTATAGCGAATAGTGCACATTTAATCATTCGCCTAAAATTGAATTAAACTGCATTTACATTTGATTATGAAATGTTCACGACACAGGAACAGAGAAGACTACAAGAGAACAAAAAGGGTAATGCCATTGTAGCAGGGTGTGTGTACATCTATGTAATTGTTATAACGTTATGACAATAACTTTTCATCGACAATCGATCCCCATAGATTTGAAAATTTACGATATATGCTGTAATTAATTAATTTAGCAAATTCACGCGTCATGAATTGTTCAAGTAATCCTATATAGATAGCTACGTAAATACATGGAAATTAGATACGTGTAAAAGTTTCGAAGCGTAGCTAATGCGTAGGTGATAAGTCATGAATATCGTCATCGAGTTTCGAGGATGTGGTTGTTAGAAATTTAACGTCTCTAACACGTAAAGTCACGTGGCGTAGTAAAAAGGCCGTTTTGAATTTTCTACTTGGATTTAGCTGTTTCACTCCGACAAGGACTATATTTCTTAATGGGTCGACACTCGTGTACCATCTTTAGCTTCTTCGGCTGTTCTTCTTCTTTTTAGTCTTATCGATGGGGCGAATAGGAGGCATACAATTACTTGGAGAATGAAGAGGATGGAGAGAAAGCGGAAGAGAAAAAGGAAGAGTGTGTGTGTGTGTGTGTGTGTGTGTGTGTGTGTGTGTGTGTGTGAGAGAGAGAGAGAGAGAGAGAATGAAAGAACTGTAGGCGCAATGGCGCGTTTACACATGGCATTCACCCCATTAATGCGGTACTCGTCGCAGAGTATCATCCTCCGGTATTTCCTTTTTGCCTCCTCCCGTTTTTCCATCCTCCTATGGAAAAAGCAGGAAGAGACTGCGCGTGTATAGGCTCCTGTGAAATAAACGGCGACGAATTACAAGGACCTTCGCGTTTGTTGATCCGCTTCATCCCTCCGAATCAGTTATATGACCCATGAAAGAAGCCTTTGTTCCATTGGCAATTAATTGCAGCCATAATGAGTTCTCGTAAAACTCGTAAATCCCGATGGGATTAGAGACGGACTTTGTAACGTTGCAGTCCACTTACCAGGCAAGTACGATCGCGTTTGTAATTCCTTGCCAAAGATCCGCCTCCAGCGAGTATCTTTATAATTTCCAATAATCGTCGTGCGAGGAGAAACTTCTCGATACGCATCGTCCATACCCGAGAACATACTACGGCGCGGCCGCAGCAGCACGTCGCTTCGAGTTTAATGACCGCGGATATCTCGCAAACATCACGTACCACGAAATACGTGAACGTGACCACAACGTCAAATGATCGCTGGTACACCGTACGTTCCTGTTGGAATTCGGCGAGCATAAGTTGAAGCACGAGTCAATGAATCCCACGAACGAGCAAAATCCAAATAAATGTCCCACCCGGTAGCAGACTTTGTTTTTCTAAATATTCGACTCGAATTCTCTACCATTTTCTATTTGCGTTAATTAAAAAGAAACGTATGTATTATTTTTCTCGGAATAAAAATACAGATATTTATTTCTTTGCCTAAATTTGTTAACTCTGCAAAAATCACTACGTATCACGTTCCAACAAAAGTAGTTACGCAAAATTTTCAGAAAAAAGAGAAAGAAAAAATAGCGGGGAAAAAATGAATTTCGTAGCATCGCAACGCGATGTTGTGGAAATAATGAAAACCAGTGGCGCTCCAAGAGGAAAAGTTGAAAAGGAATTCGGTGTTTACGCGGTGCGTTACGTGGAACGCGCTTTCTCTCGTCGCTCCTCCTCATGGATGCCGCTGACTGCGCGTAAATTATGCAGGATGTATCTTCGTGGAGGTGGAAGGAGAAAGCATTGTGGGTCGTCGACGAAGTGTAAGCATCTGTACAAGTAGGGAGTGCGTGGGCGGAGTCGGGACTCAAAGCTGGCAGCACGCTGGCAGCCAACTTTTTGCACGACCATTGCAACAGTTGGCCCCTTTAAGGCACTACAAGAGCCGCATGCTTGACTAAGAGTTCTCCCTTTAACGCGTTTCATAAGCAATTACTTGACTCGCCGTCGTTACTCATGGTTGTTTAGGAGCTGGGGTTGTTCGCGCAGCAACAGGCCTGTTTGATACGTTAAACGCTCGTGTATTATACCAGAACGAACCCAAGCTGCTCGAGCTTCCGCCGTTCGTCGAGCTACGATATTTTATCAGCGACAGATAGATTTCGATAAAATCGTCGAAAATGGCGGATTCAGTTTGCCTTGCGACGCTGCAACAGTTTGCCCTTTTAAGAGGATCTAAGGGAAGATATGGCCCCCGTTTGTTTGGTAACTTTCACGAGCGACTGTCTCAGCTATAGTTATCACTTGCGATCGCCAATCTTTGAGGCACTCTGGTTTAGTGCCGCTGGTTGTCCGTGACAGGACCGACGTGCAACTATAGCGTCGATAAACTTTATGCACCCTTTTCGAGGAAACGAACATCCTCGTACAGGAAGCGTGAACGTTAAATTCCAGCGAATCCTATGTGCCTTTCGACGAATAGAAACTTTTTCTGTTTTTCACAGATTATTTCTTATTTTTACTGACGATGAGCAGAAAGTCGATTCAAACCAACCGTCTTATTCGTTGCCTAGTTTAGCAGCACTTTAGTCTGAATATTCATTAGCTAGCCCCATCTCTGTCCCTTGAGTAAATATCACTCGTAAAGTTTAACAGGGCTTTCGCGTCAACTATAAGAGTAGTTAGTGCTTTCACACTAGTTGAATCAGGCATTGACTATCATTATAAATTATAGTTGGGATGTTTCCAAGACTATTACACTGGATTAAAATTCTGCTGTTGCTACAATATCGAATGGGTATACCGTGGCCATCATGATGCAGTGTCCCGAATAAGTTCTATTAAAAAACGATGAAACGAGACACTGGGTGAAAGGTGTAAAAATCGTTTCCGCGCTAATATCACAAACGCGACGAACGACCAATGGATATCGTTAAATGTGAGTAGCATACAAACGCAGCGACAACCGATAAACAAACAATCACCCTCCGAATTGCTAGTCCTAAATTGTACTGCAAGCTGCACCCGAATGTACGCGCTGTAATTACATAGCCACGCGCATGCCGTTCTCTTCAGTAATTATGGGGTGCAACGCAATCTCGAACAATTTTTGTTCGCTGGTTGGAAATAGATGGAGAAACAAAATTCGAAAGGTGGCAACGCAGGGTAGAACAGGATAGAACAGGGCAGAACAGGACAGGGCGGTACGGTAACACGATTCACGTTCTTGCGACGAGATGCGTTATTTCATCTCGTCACTTTTACGTGTCCGCCGCGCTGCCTCTTCGGTTCATTTGAGATGCACTGCCGCAAAACGCGGCAGTCCAATGTGAATCCAATATCGGAAAACAATTTCTCTCTTGGAAGAATTTTAGCGCGGCTTTTCAAGCCGTCGGACCTTCAGTGGCTTTCTCTCCGAACTACTCTTTCTTCCACCCTCCACCCTTCACGCTCGCCTCCCCCCTTTTTTCCATCCTTTCCCTATTTTTCTGTATCCGGCGTGTCGTTCCATTTTCTCGATACCGCCTTTAAACCGCGCTCGTTTCTCCTCGTAAAAGAGTGCCCACGGTCTTTCGTCGTGACTTACGACTTCGCTGGTAATAACGATAAACGTTAATGTCGCTTTATCGCTCCGGCCCTGACCGCGACCCCTTCGGAATTAATTGGTGAATTAATTTTTGTATAATCTCGTGCATTAGCGTCGGGACACGTTCCGCGTTTCCTGCTTCCATCCTGTCGCACCGTGCTTCGCCACGATTCGCGACGATACATTTTTATTAACTTTAATTATCCATATTTGCCGACGACGAAACGTTAGGAAAAATTATTCTCGACCATGTCGATGCATTTCGCGCCCGTATTAAGATTAACTGCATTCGAACAGGATGGATTTATTACAAATTTATTTAGCCTTCGTGTATACAATATAAAAAATCATGCCGTAAAATTGAATTGCAAATGAGAACTAAATATGCGCGGAATATACGCGTCCAAATAAATCGGAGAATTTAGTTCGTGTTTGACATCGGAACAAACAGTCTACTATCAAAGCTCTTGATCGAGTTGCTCTTTTTGTTAGAAATTCGTTCGTTATATGTTAAACGAAATCTAGCCGGAGCAACGTCGACACTTAAAAAGCAGCGTCGGACATATTGAGACATAATTAATTATCGCGCGAATCAAAACAGAATAGAAAGAATGACGGAGATTGACAGGACTAGCAGAGGGTGAAACGAAATATCTAGTTAGAACGATTGCTAAAAGTTGGTGGCATGTTTCACCCGAACGTAGGAAGCTGGGCATGAAGTACACTCGTTTATAACAGCCGGGAAACAAAATTAAATTGTAACTGTACCATGTATATAACGTCGCGGTGCCGCCTAGGTAAGCGCCCTGCCGACGACAACTAATTACATTTAGGTGCCTCACTTTTACCATGACGCGGAGTAATTGCCTTGGGTAGTCATAATGAAAAAGTATCGATTGTCCGGGCTCGTGTCGCTTCTTTATGCTTTCCTCCCTCTGCCGCTTAATAGCTACTTTTTTATCCTTGATACAACTCGATCTACGAATCTTAAGTGTATTAAGATCAATCGCGTTTCTCAGTCGCGATCGCGACCTGTATCGTAATTTAGGACTAACGCGAATAAAGCTTGCTTTATTCGGTAACGCGTCTGCCGAGAGAAAAGCCGATATAATATTTAAATTTGCGTTTGTTCCTATGATAAAGTGGTTGATTGAAATTTCGAAATGTATATAACGCGCATGCGTACATAGATACATCTACATACGTGTGCTCGTCTGCTGCGTTCAATATTCATTTTGGTTGATATAATTTTCAAATAATTTGAAACGCGTTGCAAGTATTATCCCTTAATCCGTTTAGTAATATATCGATATTACCGTAATATCGATGCATCCATAATGATAACATTTAAATTATCTTAACGTTATTTTTCTTTTCAATCTCATCTATCTAACAGCTGAATAATTTCCGTCGGAAATGATTTTGTACCCTGTGTGAGTAAATGATGTTTATTACAGCGATTGAAATAATGCTTTAACTATCGTTAGATTGCTAGATATTTGTTCGTAATGTTCCACACGGCAGACGATTATTACAGCGTACAAAATTGTCATACGTATTAGAGGGTAATAATTTACGAGTGACTTCATATAGAGCAATAAATCGTGGAACGCAAAAAGATGAATTATAGATGACATTTAAGGGGAGTTCAACAGACTGCACTGATTTTTACGCTCGTTGGATTTGTCCAAGTGAAAGGGAAGCGCAAGAAGACCACCGGGGAGAAGAATTATGCGAAGAAAAGGGCTAGAAAGGGAAAGCGCGCACACTTTAAGTAGTCGCTGAAGCAAGAGGGTACCGGTACCGGTACAGGGACAAGGTGCTAATGAAATAGTTGGTTATGTTTTAAGTACTGCTGCTTAATGTACATTTCTGCTCGTTTCGCGGCACTGAGCCGAAAGTTTTGGTTTAACTTCCGTCGACTGAGCTCCCGCCTCGGTAATCTAGAAATTGCCGTTTTCAGCAGTGATAAAAGAGACAGCAGTGAAGGAGGAAAACAAAAGGAAAACATCTCCTCTTCGTTTCGTTCGCAGATTACTCCAACAATCGCAGATAGGAAAAATCAAAAGTCGAGGAGCTTAATTTTTAATTTTCCAATAAAAGGAATGAAATTATCCGATATCGGTTGGAACTCGCGCGATAAAATTGCCAACGTTTCTCCTTCGCGTATTGCCATCGTTCTGCCAGTGATAGGATGAGACATACTTTGCTTCGATAAACCCTTAACTTGGATATAAGCTGCGGAAAAGTTGCGAAGCGTAACACAAGGGCCAACTCATGGCAGCTTAAGGGGTTAATAAGATATTTAGTTTACTAACATTTCGACGGTGTCTAGGGGCTGAACGAAGGCTGGTGGGAGCAGACCATGGTCTAAGAGACTTAGGAGCTAGCGGTCACCCCTTGAGTGCATTCTCCTGTTCCACGGTGTCTACCGACGCTTTAGGCTTTCAAGATCATTAATTTAAGGCTGCCGCTGGCACTGCACGCTTCTGAATTCTCGATGCTCTGGAAACCAAGACTTGGAAAGAAAGAATGTCCGAGGACAACGACAAATTTTCTCGAACTATATATCGATATTTATCACCTGGCAATTATGTTCGATTAATATCGATTAAAATATATACGACTTTTGCTATGAATTGTCAAAAGCATTTTTTTGAATCGTGAAAACGGTCGAGCGTATTTTCGTTAATGTACTTTTTTACTCGACATCATTCCCTTGAAAGTTTCTTTATTAATTGAAAATTAATTGTTTTCGCTGCGCCGTAACTCTCATTTAATGCGAATGCAGCTCGTGCGGACCCACGCTAGTTCGATTATCCTACTCTTTCGCCTCCTTGATTAATTAATGTAACGGAGGTAAGATCTTTTTTCATTTAGTTCATTAACGCTTTACGCAAGAATTTCGTAGCATAACGTAGAAAAGTGTATATTTAAAAATTTCTCAATGAAAGTTTCTCGCTGAAGTACGACGTTATCCGACGCGAAATGAAATATGATCTTTCGAATAATAAATCGTAGAAAAACATTTAATGTAATCCGAGCGGAAATGAAAAAAAGAGACGACAAAGGGAGGAAATCGGTCCTGATGGTTCAAAGAGGATTCGAGAAGAGCGAATATCGATCGCGTTGCGTCTCGCCAAGGAGAAGAGAGCACAGCTGGACTTTTGGGACAGTCGAGTAGGCAAGCTATTTGCGGGATAATGCGAGATTGACGAAATAAGGTGGGCGAGAAGCAGTGTTGGAAGGGTGGTAACGAAAGAGGTTATGGTCGAAGTAGTGGCTGGGGAGGAATTCGCTAACGGAATAGCGAATAGTAATCCGGCAAGAAGAAAGAGAGCCACAGACTCGCGGGGAACGTTTATACCTGCTATTGCTGCGAATACATGCGACGCCGTGCACACTTGCCTGGATTCACCTTGTTGAATTTTACATGCGGCTACCATGCAAGCTTGTTCGAGTTTCGATACCATCCCCTATCCTGCTTTGAAATTGTTCCGATCGGTTCGGATCGTGAAAGAGACAACCCGAACATTAAAACGCTGAAATCTACCGTATTCCTGGGATCTTTTAGCTCTCGCGGGGATACATCGTTTATAGAACGACGTATAGGAATGAAAATTCCGTTGCTTTCTTTGTTTGGTACTAAATATTTACGACTATATTGTAAAAGAAATTATCTACAATAATTACGAGTGATTTTAGGGGATTCAAAAATGATACAAGTGAAAATAAATCTTCAAAAAGAAGTCTCATAGAAAGCAGCACTAAACGATTACTCATAATTGTCCTTAATTTACTTGCGGTTGCAATTAGTGACGTAGAGAAAATTATGCGTCCCTCTTTATTAATGTAACCATCGAATGACATCAATTCAATTAATGTACATATCAGCCTAAACGGCCTTACGCTATCACATTTGTCACACGACTGTCAATGCAACTATCGCTATGACGAACTGCATGTACTAATATAATAAGATATCCTCGTTTCTAAGTAGCTATAGTTTGAACGTGCTGTAAACGTAAATCAATCAATCGAACGAATGGACCATTCTCTGCGTCCCACCTCTGGTAATACCACCCTTCCGACTCGAACCATTCATCGAGATATACTCCGGCATTCATGATATTCCGCACGATTGCGGGAGATTGAAGTGACTCGGAGATGGAAGAGCCACCATCCCCTCCACCACTTCCTCTTACTAACACCATCTCGGCTCAGCCAACTCGCTACTTCCAAGGAAGCCGATGGCGCCGGCACGGAATTAGCATCTCCATTAGTCGTGGGGGCATAATACGAAACTACCGAAGGTACACTACTGTAGAAAGGAAGTGAGACAATGGATGTTCATAGGCATCGCAATAAGAGCGGTATCTATCTATCGTTCGACTTTGTTCTATGAACCTTTCGGCACCCTTTGTTAATCGTGGAAAGAAATTTCTTCGACGCTTGCAGTCGTTCAGAGTATCTATATTTATTTTTATTTGAGTTACAGGCAGACTTTGACAAATACAAAAAGAAACAAGAAACATAATTCATTTTAAAACGTATCGTTTGAAATGTAGCGATGCTGCACGAAAGAATCCCTCTCAACATTTGTAAGGCACGTCTAGACTTTTTATTACCACCGGTCCGGTAAAAGTTCAACCGTAGAACTTTAAGATAACGACGTATCCGATTGAATCCCCATTAACAAAACGCGACGATAAACTCTCGAGGCACGATCGGCGGTACTACTATGTCTGTGTTTTATGCCTCTCGATTTCCGGCGTGACGATTGTCACCCGTGAAATCGCTTCGATTTTTCTCTCGTTCCTTGTTCCCGAAGAGGAATGCGCCAGGACGAGAAGAAAAACAGTTTTGTAGCTTTCAGGGACGTTCAACGGAAGAGACGTTCTCACGATGTAAAGTGACTTACTAACGACCAGAGTATAATCGCAACGGCAGGACGCTTCTTGAAGGAGTTTTATGTTGGAGGATCAGTGCACGGCTGGCGGCATAAAACGGTGACGGTACAGTTGCACCGGGGATCGTTTATGATCGGAATTAATGGCTGGTGCGATAACACTCTGAAGAAATCGTGCCTTCGAAACTTTGTAATGCGACGATTCTACTTTGTAAGCACGCCGATCGAATTGTTCCTCGCAATTACTTTTCGGATTATGGCAGAACTATTTCGTTCGCGGAAAACAATAACTTTTTGCTCTATTAAGCTATGGCGATATAGCAAGGTACAACCACGAGAAACTTTAAGATATCGTTGCAAATGTCGCTTCTTCGAAATTGAAATTTCGGTCACATTAAAACAAAAGAAATTTGCTATGAATCGAGTATATCTAACGTAAAGGAGATCTTTATCTATTCTTACAAGAGAGAGAGACCTTTGGAGCATAGTCAAACACGTTAACTATGTCCCTCGCAGGCCGCATTAGGGGAGAAGTTGCTGACACAGGCCTCTTGGCAGCCTCTTGGACCGTACATTGACGCCATCGACTCGGAAACTGCATGAAAACTTGAAAATAGTTTCGCTAACGCCAGGATGAAGGCATCGGAAACCGCCGAATCGTAGAAAGAAGAAAGAGCGTCATCAGGGTCTATCCTCGTTCCCTCCCCTGTATCCCATGCTCTCTTCGCCAGTTCGCTTGGTAGCGAGCTTGGAATACCAAGCTGACTGCAAAGTTTTTAACTAAGTTTGACGGTCGTCTACGTACTGTTCCCAGCACACATACCGATTGCTTTTCTTCCCTTTCATGTTGATTCTTTTCAGCATCGGTCCTTCGTGTACTTTCTCCCGTGAAACTTATCCGAATAACGAGCCGGTCCGGGGTATGATTCGAAAACGAATCGTTTGATTTGCTCGTTTACCGGGAATAACTTTTTATCGCTTTCTTATGGACTCGAGAAATGATCATTACACACAGAGAAATCGTTTTAAAAAGTACAGAAAACAATGTACTACCATTGCTGCTTCGAAGTTTTACTTTCATTTATGCTTCATAGACGTATTAATGATAATTCTCTAACTTCTCAATGAAATGATAACTCAACGACTCTTATCAAATAATCATAAATCACTGAATAATTATAAATCGATCAAAATCTCTAGATAACAAAGTCGAGAACGGTAAGAAGCACTATTTCGCTTGAATCGTTGTAACGGGGTTCGTATCTTTACCAGACACCGATGATTTCATTTTGCCTTCTTTCCGCGAAAGACGTACTTCCTGAGCCTTATTTCTACGTTATAGAGCAAAGTAATTTCTCTTCCTGAAAGCTCAATTCTCCCGTAATGCTACTCGATCGGCTGTCTGCGAACGTCCAGACACAATACGGGCGCAAGGGAAGGGATTCTCAGCGAAATGAAACAGGAATTTCATAATTAAGTTATCAATTGCAGCTATTCCGACGGTCAATTATCGTCAACGGCAAGCGAACAACCTTTGGTTTTTACTTTTTTAGACCACCAACCTCTTGCTCCTTCGACGTTGAAGCTTCCTCGGTATTGGCGCGAAGGGAATGAAAGCTAAGCTGCCCCGTTCATAAAAAAAGAGGCTGTAAAGGTATATTCGATGGAAGTATACTTTGAAGTCGAAATAAACGGAGAAGAACGAAAATAATTAAAAGCGCTGAAATCATCTCATCAAAATGTTTATCGAGCACAGCGATATTCTTAACGCCACATCGCCATACAACGCCAAATCTGTTTATCACGTACAGTTGTAAATATCATTACATAATATTCGTATGATACCGATTCAGGCGTGGAATGCAAATTAAAAATCTCGAAATATTATAATAGATATTTTGTAACGTAAAAACAATCGCAAATAAAGTAAGTACGTACGTTTGTTTCTCGTATGATGAGTATCGAATAATTAGACGATTGAATTGATCGATGAAACACTTGTAACATGTATAATTGATACAAAAATAACTTTTTTTGTACGTGAATTTCGTGTAAACATTTCTTCGCGAACTAAATATGCGATGGAATTATAGATTTAAAAGAATATAAATGATCAGCCTGTAGGTACATATAATAAATTAACAAGTAATTCTTGGACCGTAAAATATGGACTGCGATCATTAAAATCGATTCATCCTGTCGTCTTTTTTTCCCTCTGCTCGTCGCGTTCATCATTTAATAACAATTTAATGTGATTTTAGATGCGAATAAAATCGTGCTCCTTATTATTCTGATTATTCAAGTGACACAGTTTCCCGATAACAAAACATAAATTATTACTCAAGTATCGGTTCATTTAATTCGGATAAAATTTGCCACGTGTAAAAATTTCCTTTAATCGATATTTAATAAGGATCGATTATAATGAGATTGAAATAAACCATTTCACGTCGATTAAACGTATAACGCTCTATTATTTTTTGCTCTATTCTATTGTAATTCGTTACTATTAGTACAATGTGCTACGATAACCGAAAATGATTACTTAAAGATGTTTGTATTTCAGACAGAGAAAGAGAGATCTTGTACTTTCCTACAAGCTGGCTGAAAATGAAACGGATGACGAGGATTTTTTGACGATTTTGATCAAGGCGAGCTAGGGCAAAACGAGGAGGAGGTCAATGCAGAGAGAGGGCTGCCGAGATCAATTTGCACACCGTTGCGCGTGACAGTACTGCCAGCGAGCCAATTCACGCGGGTATAGTAATTAAACTGCGGTTTAGCGTGACCGGAGCACCTGCAGTTACCAAATTGCAAGTTATGCCGCGTGTCACTCAACGCGGCTCGGCGTCTGGCGTTCCATATGGGTTCCAGGTTATGTTTAAAATGTGTCGAGTTTGGAAAATGTAGCTAACTTGAATTACGTTACGCGTCAGCTCTCCGACGTTTTTCAAGGAAAAAGCAGGAGCTCCCTGTTGTGCACTAACGAATCCGATAATTAAAACTTGTTGGAAATTAACGATACGTTGAAACGTTGCTTCTTTACGAGACTGCTTCTTTGTTTTTCGGTCGCACAAAACAAGAAAAATAATTACATTGCAATAAGATGGTGGGGCGAGAGAGAGTTACTAAGCTAGGTTAAAGGTTGAGCAACGTTTATGAATAACTGAACATTTATGAAGAAAGGCTTTGTTGGAAAATAATGCGAGAATTGAAGAATAAAGGCAAGCATGGAATAATCGAATGGCAGTAGCAATCACGAGTCGTAACATTATCGTTACGTATGAAACAGCGATTATCTCGCGTACAACGTAGGATTATTAGTTCCCCCCATAGTATTGTCACGTCATTGGTATCGCGAATCTCTTCACTCGCTATAAATAGTACATCGCGCTAAATTAATCGCATCGATCAACTTTTAATTCGTTTATTATAAAATGCTCTAAAAATATACATGTTTAATCTTCTTCTCCTACTTTTCAGAAAATTCTATTAGATGTCCCGTCTCTTTCGGACGGTGATAGAGGTTGTTGTTCTTCCATTTGCCTGGTTTTCCGTAATGCTCGGAGGCATCGGCGGCACCTTACGTGTCACGCCGGGGTGCAAGGATTTGCGGTTACCACGACAATTGATTTACACGCAGACACGGATTCAACATGGTCGAGCACGCGTGTATACGTGCATGAGACCAGGTTTGCGTAGACCAAGGCCACGGCAACCTATCCCCGCGCGTCCACCCCGGAATCACCCTCTTCGCCGATCGTATACAATCCGTAATTGTTGTTCCACCCCGTTGCTTTAGCCGAAGATTACAATGCGATCTTTCAGGGAATTGGAATTCCCCGGACTCCCTCCTGCGATCGGTATCGCCGCTGCTTCCACCAATGAGAAATGAATCGAACTGTCGTTGACGCGTTCGAATCCGATTGTACGCCGCGCCGCACAGAAGAAAGAAAATAAATAATACACGCGAATAACGCGAAAATTTGCGAACGAGATTCCGTGTTTCTGATAGCCATGGTCTCATCGAACGAATATTATCCGAATTGTTTCATGCTCGAGTTTAATTCAACAAAAAAAAAAATCCTATATAGTAAAATCCTAATATATATTTATACGTATATTCGTAAATTGATAAAGTCGTAGGCAAAAATGAAATGTCTTTTATTCACACGCGGTTTTATATTGTCCAACAATAAAAGATAAGTCCAAGAAAATAAAGAAACCTAAAGATTTTAATGAAAAAATATAAAAGAGCGCGATACATAGGGCTAATCGTGTATACAGCGTGCGTGTAGCATGCGTATGGTTGTGTGTATATGATACAATACAATTGAAAAGCATGTCCGGTAGTGGAGGTTTACCAGTAAAAGTTGGATAGGCACGAAACAAGACGAGTCATTAACGAGTACGCGTGTAAACACTGCCATTACTGTTAAGCAGGTATTGATAAAAGAGTTACACGAGAGTATCAAGTAGCTAAATAAATATCAAAGCGAGAGAAGCGCCGATAGCATTACCGTCATCATACTTTACCATCTTCATAGCCTGGCTATTTCTAGGTGCAATCGATTAATCGAACGAGACTTAAGTATGGGCCTGGCCACACCTGGTGCTCGTCCATCACTGGCAACGCAACGTACTTTTATATACGTACACAGGCCGGCCTTGCGAGTAGAAAACTTTCCCTCTTTCAACGGCGCTGCGTTCGTTAATAATCGATTATGAAAGATGACGGTTTCCCCGTATCGACTAGGTACTGCCGCTGGAACTTATTGTTTTAAAGAAACTTTAAATTTATCGCAAAGTTCTCGCCGCGCCGCGGGTGCGGCCGCGTTGGAATTAATCCCTCATTCATCATCTAGGATGCAAAGCGTAAGGCGTGCAAGACCCTCGAGCAAAGGAAAATCGGGAGAGGCGGCAAGCCAAGGAAAGTACAAGAGCAACCTACACGTAAAACCATCGAAAGAGAGGACGGTGCTGCTGCTATCCAGCCACTAAGCCATGATTAGTTGTTGCGGCTACGAACGGGTAATTCTAAATAGAAAATTTATGTCCTCTCACGTTATGCTCATATTTTTATAAACACAATGCATGAAAATACGAGTTAACATCTTTCGGTAACGGAGGTTATCGTGCTATGGCAAATTAATTTTGTATTGCGCAATCGTTTAAACAGTTTAGGTAGCCCGATTACTCTGCCTACAATGATTATAGCTTGTTTTTTCCTCTGTATATGTGCATTAAACATGAAACTTTTTAAATGCAAGAGCAATGAAAACAAAGATGCTACATGCTGCTCCGGCAGGTACGCATCGTGAAATTTTTATAGATCTTTTTACCATAAACGAGGATTTTGTAAAGCAATGTAACAGAGCAAAGGGTCCTTGGTCGAATACCGGTTTACTTGGTAAAGCAGCCGTTAGCGAACACACGTTTTGCTCGCTCAAGAAGTAAATCAGAGTAAGTGGGTGAGAAGGACCTCGAACAAGGGATAGGTATCGGGGGGGTTATCGTCACTATATCACCGACGGGTCGTTCGTGAGATACCCAAGCTACTCTCGCACGAAACTTTATTGCAGGGTGAGCCAATTATAGGTTCGTGGCCAGCTAGCACAATGTATCGAGTACTTTCGAGCAAGTGGATTCGGCGATATACTCGACTCGAGAATGTATCGAGACACTTAAACCATTTAGCCGGTGATAAAAAGGGATCGCAACGATCTTTGATGTTTATGTTTTTCAATGACACGATAATTTGTATATATCAAATTTGATATCGAGACATTGGTTACAAAATAACAACTATGGAATACAACACTGGCGTAGATTTTGTCACGTCTTGTACACAATTCTCGCACGTCTCCGTAAAATATTTCAACGGATGGCAAGAATCCACTTGCTAAGCCGGCGATATTCATGAAAAATAATGTTACCCACAGGGGTCCGTTTTCTGTCTCCTTCTGGACCAAGTTCATTTCGCGAGCTGTCTAGTTTCGGAAATTCATCTCCGGACAAGTTGGAACTACCCTAAAGCTCGCCGAGCCCCCTGGCAGCTTCGAGAAAACTCGACCCGAATTCACCCCTAGGCTCGACAAGCGCCACAAGAAACAGCAATAAACGTCAGGGTGCCGTGGTAATTAAAACTAAAGATCCACGCCGGAAAAACAACAGTTACCCAGAGTGGCGACGAAGCATCACAGAAAGAATAACGAAAGCAGAGGAAATGGGAATGAGTAGACGATTCCGAGGTTGGGAAAATTGACCGCCAATCTTACCGAGTGAAATTAGAAAGCGCGCTGGGAAGATTGAAATGGACGGTATCGTTTGCGGAATCATAATTCTCGGCAATTTTTCTCAAGATTACGATAAACGAGGAAATAACGAATCCTCGTAAAATACAATTAGACTAATTTCCATATCTTTCTCTCTCTCTCTCTCTCTCTCTCTTCCTCTTTCTCTCTTTTAATACCAACATGAAAATTGTAACGCGTTGTAATAAAATACGATTAAAGGACTATTTTTTGCGAGACAAAGAAAATTCTTCCTTCTCTACTGTTTCTAAATTATAAATCTGTTAAAATCTCATTTCTATCTGAAAGATAGTCTTATACCATCGCACGTTAATGCAATTTTATTGGCTCTTTGACCAAGATCAAAGGAAATTATTAAAGATTTGCAGGTATTCGTTCGATCGCAATATATCGCTCGAAAGTAGTCAAATTAGAAAGTCCGTTTTTCTTTCTTTGCTTGGTAGTCTAATAAAAGACTGTTAAATTTCCTTGGTACTGGCCGGCCGTCTTTGCAGATTTTAATGGGTTTCTGGTTTCGACAAACTCGTATCCGCTTTCTTAGTGCAAAGTGACGCGAACAGAGGTAAAGGCTAGGAGGCAGGTACGGAGGAAGAAGGGTGGAGAGAAAAAGGCACGTTAACGACACGAAAGATCCGTGGATCCCTTTGCATTTATATGGAGTAACCTTACGGGGCTGAACAGTCGACTTAGGTTTGCTCCGGCTAAAAGGAAACTTAAGAAACATAAAGTAACTTTACCTTTCCATCCTCTCTTTTCTACCGTGCTTTTTCTTTCTGCCATTCCCCTTAACAGCGGCGTCTTGGGCTTTGCTTTCACTTAGCCATTTGCACAGAGCTTTCCGGATTGCATTATAACCGGCGGAACTGTTTAGCAGAGGAAAATCTCCGAAGATTGCGATTGTTGTCCTATGATTCTTGTTTAACAGTTATACGCGTAAAGTATTCTTTCCAATTTCTATGCAACCCACTGTTATTTATGGCATAAATCGAGAAACCAGAAATCATTAGCAAAGTATGTGCTTTTTTTATAAGCCAGCAGTTTCAAACATTGAACTGTTTTGTACATGCGAGAAGCCTGGAACATAGACCATTCGATAACAAACGTTAAGCAATCCTAAAGGGAAATACCCTCTAGCGTTTAACCGAAGAAAGAAAAACTACCATTCAAAGTGTAGCAAAAGTAGAAAGAAGAATAAAGACGGGAGCAAGCGTAGAGAGAAAAGATCGTAGCAGATCAAGAGAAACGAAAACGAACGAAGGAAAACGGAATCGAGGCTTGCGAAGGAACATGTGATTCGGCATTGCTAATCTACATGTCGAGTTGAGAACGTGACGCCATTGAATATTTAAGACGACCGAAGCAACAGCAACCTGCGCCGCTGTAAATGTTACTGCCGCTACTGTCGCTGGTGTCGTTGCTGCTAGCGATACAGCTTCGCCCTCTCTTCGTGCTCCCCGCTCTTCCAGTTGCTCTTCCTGTTACCTGCTACTACCTAGCTCCGTTCTTCGAGTTTGTAGTTCGTAAGAGACAAACCTCGAGACTTCCTGGTTTTCATATGCAAATGTAAGAAGCCGTTTGCAACGAGTCGCTTGCTAACTCTGCAGAAACGCGACCGTGAGTTAACTCGTGCAAGCATTACACCTACATAGCCTCTTTTCTCCTTCCACTCGTTGATACTGAGGTACTCATCGCCATCGAATAGCTATAGAGCGTTCGGCTTAAAAGCAGGGATCGCGAGCAGAGAGCTTTACCGACTAGACCATATTCGATACGGAAAACCGCTATCTTTTTATTCAAACACCTATTGAAACTAATTTCTATTTTGACATGAAACCAATCGTCCATTTTGTTTCAAAACTAATTTTTATTTCACGAAATCAATAATATCGAATACACGGAACGAGTGTTTACCCTCCTAAAGTTTAATTTAATATCGTCAAAACGCTCCAATACCTATGTTCACGGTTTATTTATCGATATTTTTTGTTGTAAATATCTATAAACGTCTTTTACGCTATTTTTCATGTTTATTTTCTCAAACGCTACGAACAATTTTTTATACTGGCAATATTTTCACTATGTGCAATAAATTCAACCTGCCTCTATAAATAAAAGCTGGCGGTATCAAATTCGGACATCATGATGACACGAGTACGTAATTCTTCACTCATAATGGCAGCCAATAAATAACGTTTTCGCTAATTTTTAAGCTACTGAAATAAATATCTCGAAAAGTTAACTTCTTTCATTCTGTACATTTCCATTTCTATTATTATATCGTTATAATATACCAGTATGTGTCGACAGATGTATAAAATCATTCTTGGAGAAAACTAGGTCGCGTAACGTTACCACGTACTCGGTTGTATCGAGTATTCTATACCGCGGTGAATTTAAAATCGAATATCTTTCCTACGATATTAATAGTTTGTAGTAGTTTTTATAATAACCCATTGACAGTTGATGGATCCCGGCAATTTTTAACGTAAACGGATTAAATTTAGGCATAACGCACAGGGCGACGAAGCCTGGTTTGCCTTAAGAATGTCGGACGGAACGATCGCTGAAACGCACACGCTATCAGCAATGTCGTAACAAATTAATGGCGGTGAACGCTGGATGGTAATAGGGATGGGAAGATAACAACGGGTTGGTTGTTGTTTGCGGCATGGAGCAAAACAGAAAAGCAGGGAAAATCGATCGTAACTTTGACGACTTTGCAGTCAATTTGAACGCCGATGAAATACCTATTTCCTGGACGGAAAAAGGGCGGCGAGCTCGATGAAGGGGACTGGTAGCACTGGAGTGTTGTTTTCCGTCGATAAATTCGACGATGGAATCGAATGAGGGAGTCGTCTGAGACTGAAGAACTCGACGTGGCGCGGCGGTTGCTATCGTAGCACGAACACGATCGTAAAAGCGCTTACGCGACGTTACGCTCGAATTGAGTAGAGCGTATAGATACAGAAGAAGCAGGAAACGAGGAAGAAGTACGACGACGACCTAAACTTTCTCGCGGGTTCCGCGCTGTGCTTTCTAACAGTTAGTTCACCCTCATATTTTCATAATCGTTCGTCGCGTATGCGGGCATCAAAAACTTCCTCGGGACAACATTCCTGTAATCACTCCTTCGGAAAAAAATGTATTTATTCATTCGCGCAATCAGTGTTAGTTTGATGAAATTGAAATACCACTGGCTGAACATAGCGTAGGAATTTTTTATCAAGGATGGAATGTCGAGATAACTTCTTTGGGTATGAATAAATTTTTCGTGCGAGAAGCTGTTCCGTTAAAAAGAAGGATAAGTCCATGGAACTTAATAAGCGTGAAATGGTATTTCGCGAATGTACTGTTAAACAAAAAGGGGTTTCGTTTAATAACATAAAATCGCATTTCTTCTCCGTGTTGCATTCCTTCGAAACGTAATACTTACGATAAACCGTTGTAAATATCGAACATCGTTGCATTAAAAGTACACACGCACAATTATCTTGCGCCTTGTGCTAAAATAATAAATATGTGGATCAAATGTTTTGGTATTGTGTTTAAATTGATACGATATACAACCGATAGAAGCCCTCGACATTGTAAAGCTTTATGGAAATCTCAGTTGATTCTGCATATGTATGAACCTGAATTTTTCAGGTCATGTGAAGAGTATCGTTTGAATTCACGAACTATCGAATAATATTTTGTAGAGTGTTAGGGTCAGCTATGAAGTCCGAGAGTTTCATCTTTTGAAAGAAACTTCGGCTGCTTCGACTAAGATGAGTTTTAACCATTGTTTCAAACAAATAATTACGGAATGTTATTATTTTGAAGCTTATATAGAGTTAATTAAGCGATAATATTAGCGTTAGTATAAAGATCGTCGTCCTTATTGAAGTATACGTTCTAATCAAAATGTATTGGATCGGCTAGCAAACATCAGGATTCTTTATTTCGACAGTATCTCGAAGACAGTGTGCAAGTGCGGAAGAGCGTGCATACTTAAAGACAAGAAAATGGTAGGACGAGATGCAAAGCAAGCAGAAGCAGAACGTAGAATCTCCCTAATTTATGTACAATCTTTTTGAAGTAAAATTCGCTGAAGGGCGAGATGCTACGGAGAAGCCGCTCATGAAGCACGGAAACTTATTAAATATTTCTAGCCTATTTCATTGCATCGTGCTTTCCGCTGGACTGACATTCTTCAAGAGGCCGTTAACTGAATATAAGCGAGGAATCTTGTACAACGCAGACAGAGAGAAAAATCTCGTTGTTTTTTCTTAAGCATGTAATATTCAGGTTATTTACGTTCTGAACGAGACGTTTCAGATTCTAAAACTTCGTTATTATAGAAGGTGTTATAGGAAATACGGTCTTGTGAGTACGGGGTACTTTCTCAGTCCTGCTTCCCAATGGTAATAAATTAATGTCAAACGCAAGTGTACAATTTTATACGTATAACGTTCTGAATTTCACATAAAATGAAACGAGCATGAGAATAGCCTGTAAGCCTGCTGGTAATGCGCCGAATTACGAATCAAGTCGAAGGTTTATACTCTTTTTTAGAATCGTTCCTGTAAACGCTTATTACTATATTTCTCTTCTTTCAGATGGTAGAGAGAAACGAAATCAGGAATATTTGATTTTGTACAAAGAATATGGCAACGGATTTTTCGAGATTTCTTCGGTTAAAATTTCTCGATGACAGGCGCGACATTTTCCTTGTTTTGCAGAATCAACGTGAGTAGCAGAAAGTTCGAGTTTTGTATAATCGACTGGCGATGGATGAAAACAAATTATTTCAAGCGCCGATAGAACATCTGACAATAAGAAATGTTTAATCTTTTATAGTTTTTAGTTACGAGCTGTACATAGGCTTATATATAAATTTACATCCAACTTTTCTAAGATAATCTCTATATAAATAATCGAGGAAGAAAGGAAACGGATACGCGAGATAAGCAGTTAGATAGACACGCGAGTAAAAGATGAGAAAGATAGGAACAGGAATGGGAATAACGAGGATCGAGATGGTTCGAAAATTCTACGTTGAGCAATGCGCTAAACGTGCGGGCGGCACGTATCGCGTCAGGTCCATTGCGTCGCGATTTACATGCGATATGTTTCGGTATACTTCGTCGTTTCAAACGCACAAAGGGATCGGTTCTGAATTTGTTTCAGGGTAAAGGAATGCTACGCACAATTCGATTAAACTGCCTGAGATACGATTTTCCTACTTATCGTAACACCAATCGTCATTATCTTGTAAACACACGTGTTTCAGTAAATTTAAATGTTATACCTTCATTGTGTTTTTATAGGATCACCCAAATAGAGGCGGACCGCCAGGAAATACGGACGGGATAATCAGACGCGCATAGTAGTACAAGTCGACCATACAGCAGTCGTTACATTGTCGCAGGTACATGGATATATACTACCGCGTCAGTGGCGCTTTATTACGCGGACTGCAATGGAGCGTGTCTATGAATTTTATATTATATTTCTATGTAGTTTTGAGAACAATCAACGTTTTACTTTTTTGATAAGAATAATAACATTTTACGATCATATTCTGAAATTTCAGAAAGCACTTTTTTCAGATACCAAGATACTGGACTCCCTCTGAGTTATCATCCAATATTTGAGTGCGGAGCTTTTCAATCAGGACTGAAGTTTACACAACAGCCTGCAGCTGCACTCGATTTGATTCAATGGTGCAGCCGAAGCCATGTAGACGGAAACAAAGACAAACAGCTCCCTAACTATCTTTGGATCTTCCACCTTTTTCCTTCGATGGCAGATCACGAGTTCACAGTCCGTGCTCCCCTGCCCGCATCAGATTTCTTAACCTTTTATCCGCTCGGTTTTCAGAATGAAGATTTTACTAATAGAATCTCCGTCTATTGAAACAAGTAGTTCCAGGATGTTCAAGAATTAGACGTGTTCACGTATTAGTCCCGTTAGTCCCGTGTTATCGGAACGAAGGTAATCTAGATAGACGAAGAAAACTAGTTAAAAATAAAAACTAATCGTGTAACAAATTTAAATGGAAAGTTCTGTGTGTACAATCTATTCATTGTGACAAAAGCGATGATCATTTCCCGAAAACGTGACGGGTGATAAAAAGGACACAGATTTCTAGATATCGGAGTTCTTTATCGTCGTTTCTGGGAAATCGATCCACACCTTCGTTGTCGATGTGTTACGTTGGTGAAAACTTGGATACTTGTTCTGGGATATTCTGCGAGCATGTTGGAGAATGGCGACGTCAAAATATATGGCGGCACGTGACAGCGTGACAAAAAAATAAGGGGCAAATATGATAGTTGTGTGTAGCTTGCTATTTCCGAAAGAAGGGAAGAGGGATGCTTCGTGTCCCAGTACGTCAGCCGAAAAGAGGGCGAGGGGGGGGGGGGTGAAGAGCAAAGGCAAGGGAATAACGGGTGACAACAAGGGGATGTCGTTCCTGCTTGTGATGTATCCGTTGCTATCCTGTGCGAAATAAGGTCGTTTAGGTGTCCGTATGCGTAAGTTGGTGTCGTAAGTGCACCGAGTTACATATGTATTCACACCTGTATGCATCGTGAACGAGAACCAACGAAAATACACGCTGCGGATCGCAATGAACCGGATATATCCGGGCAACAATTTATTTGCCTCAGTCAATCGACCTTCCTTATAACGGAAAAGGGAAATTTTGTGTAAACTGTGAGTATTTTCAAGGGACACAGGCAGCTTGTGTTAATCCCAACAGCGCATGACAAAGAGAAGCTGACTTCAGCATGAAAATTTAATTTCTTCGGTGAAACGAATATTCGTGGGTAAATTAAATTTTCAAATTTATTTTCACAGACTCTCTACGTTGTAGATGTTAAACATTCCGTTTATTTATGTTATTTACGTGCAAGGTAACTTGATTATATTATTTACTGGTAAACTGTTATACGAGGAAAGCAATCCGACATTGAACGTTAATCTAAAAAAAAAAAATAACTGTTTCTCAACAGAAGGTTCTCTGTGCTATTAATAAATGAAAATTGACCAATTCAACTAGAGCTTGGGGGTTCTAGAAATCTTAATCGAATGTCAAAAGTTTACGAACTTGAGCGCAGAATTTTAAAAAACATCGAAAATAAAAACATCGTGCTACATACACGCAATTTATCAAACTCGGTCTTCGCGTGAACCCCACAACGATATTCTAGGAATAAAAAATATTGAACTTCCATGACACATTTGCTACGACTGACAAAACATTCGAGCGTTCTCGACTGGGCTCGTTCTTGGGACTCACGGCACCAGGGACGTTGAATTTTATTTCAGCTTCGTAAATTATGTTTCAGTAATATCAGCGTATCCGTTGACGTCAAGCTTGCATTATTATCAATCACGGTGACAGGGTAGGAGAGGCAGGACCGTGCGCACACGGTGGCCGCTCTTCCATCGTACGCTCGTCGGTCCGTGAATAAGTAATCAGAGTCTGATGAAAAGTGTCGTCGCCACGGGAATTTATGGCCATCGGACCGATCCGAAAGTGTCAACTTCTCACCATCGCACACTACGAACAGGTGTCAAGGAGTAACCGTACACGAAATTCTTCTTCCGTGTATTATCGTCCAAACGTTCCAATACGAAGATACGAAGAATATCTTCAAAATCTAAATATCTCTCGCACGACGAATAAGTTTCTACGAAGCGTACTACTTTCATACGAAAACAATTTAAAGACGATCGTGAATTAAGCTTGAACGAGAAGCGTTTAACTAATTAGAAGTCTACGTATTCTGAGAAATAACTCGGAGTTCTTGGTCAAATAACGCGTACAAGAGACAGAATGAGGATTTTAAGGATTAAGATGCGAAAAAAACGGGGACAAAGGAATACGATAAAATCCTTTCTCCCGCGAAACGCGTTACATTCTAATATTAAAGGCCTTTCCGCGCTCAAGAAAGAAAGAATCCCTTGCTTTCTTTTATACAAGAATTATGACTTTTCCTTCAAAGAACTCTTTTTCCCTTCATACAGAGCAAAGAATCTGAAGCAATTATGCGAATTCCTGTCTCTAATCCCGACCTCTCGCATTCGAATTTCCTTTGTACCGGCGAAAACACTGAAGTATATTTCCTTCCTCCCGTCCGCTTACATTTCCCGAGGTTCTATTTCCTACCGGAGAAATTAAGAAGCACCATTACGGTTCGCGCAGCTTCGTTGAAACAGGCATCTATCGCCGCCTTGTGGCGTTATGGGAACGCATATAGCAGACGCATGGACGCCGTGGATCCCTCGCTAAAAAGTACAAAGGTTGACATAGAAACACTCTTAGCCGTGAGGGTTTCAAAGAGAATAAGAGCGGGCGAACCAAGGAAGAGAAACGGAGGAAGAAAAAAGAGGAGAGAACGAAAGAAGGACCTGACTGAGTAAGAGAGACGGAGAGAACGAGAGAAAAAGACAACGATACGAAACGAGGGAAGTTGGAAAGAGAGCGTCTGAGATAAAGGGGGCTCTTTTAATAACGGTCTCGACCGGTGTTACCGGGCCTCGCGAAGCTAGTGCTTTCTTAAGGCGGCCGGTAAAGTGCCCTTGGTACAGTGCTCCCGGCAATATCTTCCGATTACGGTTAAGTAAAAACCTAGCCTTAACTTTCCACCTAACCAAGGCATCCGCTCCTCCAGTACGCTGCTGCCTAGCCCTCGCTAAATCCGATAAGACGACTGCCAGGCATGCTACGTTCAAAATTGCAATCAGTCGGCTACCTAAACGAACTCGCTATCCCCTCGCGGAAAATTTTCTATTAGGAAAAAAAATTGCGAATCTGAATTTACTACCGTAAGTAGCGCAGTGCTTAGAAACGTTACCACGATAAACTGGAAAATTCTTCGTAAATTGCTCGACGAGTTTTGATATTTTATCATTCTTGCTTTAAAATTCAAATCGTGTAGGAAGTTTATCTGATATTTTATCGCGTAATAACGAGATGCATCCGAGATCAGACAACTGAGTATTTTACGTAGTTCTACGTTCGAATCTTTCCCTGTAAAAGACACGAAATGTAAAAGATGTAAAAGAAAGAGGAAATACTTTGCTTAACACGGTACCTCATAATGCTAGAAAATCAAGCGATAGAAAAGAAAAGAAATTCAAATTTTCTACTACTAAAACGAAATCTTGAGACAAAACGCGTGAATCGGGATATCCGATGATTTATTTTAATTGAATAAAATACACTCGGTAATAAATAATCTATGCCGGTGGGCGGCGTTGCTTTCAGTTTGCAAGTGAAGGAAGTTCTTTACTCGGTATCTATTTCTCTTCGTTCCTCCGGCTGTACCCTTCCCCTGTATCTCTCTTGGAAGTTGCAGAGCATGGAAGAAAGGAGGACGAGGATGGGGGCGAAGGAGAAGCGGGCGGTAGATCTTAATGGCGCTTATTACTCTCGTCGGGGGGCCTTCTGATATATTTCCTCTATTTTTCGCCCGTGGGGAAATCAGGCGCGTAATAGTGTATAATTAGTTATATAGTCCCTCTGTAACTTAGCCGTACATTATGCACGATCAAAGTGACAGAGTGCTGCGGTGCCTGCAAGTGAATACAGCCATAGCTCATCAGTCGCTACGTAGAAAATTAGGACGATAAGGCCAGTGCAGCTTCGTCGCGCGATATCGTATTGATCCAAGTCTCGAAACCGTTCGATGGTCCCCATGTCATCTATCTTCCGTAATGTAGAGTGATCGTTTAACATAATTGAATTTGGAAGATACATCCCATAATCGCTAATACGTCCCGATGTATTTGTTTCAAATGCATTGATTCTCCGTAGCTGGATGACAATAATGTCATACGGAAAGCTATCGTTATATCTCTCGTATCGTGTCACATGTTAAAACCGTGTTAACACAGCGATGAACGAACGACCCGAGTGATGAATGAGAGGTAAACCATGTAATCCGCCGAGTTTTTTTAAATGATTCGACAGAGCGTTTACGTCTCGCGACTGTTTTGCTGCATTAACGAGTCACATATTCGAAATGCATACATATACGAAGCACAGAGTATGGATATATGGTTTACAAATTTCAACAAATCCGTGTTCGTCATTTCTCTATTTATAATTCGTAGCATTCTGATACAGCGGGAACATTTTAAGCGACACTTACCGCTGACGAAAAATGTGACGAATTTGATAGTTCAACGGATTGTCGCGAAGGGAACAATAAGCGGATAGAAAGCTATGAAATAATTGCGAGTAGACGATGAAAATCGTTTGAGGCAGGGGATCAGACACGTAACACCGTCATTCTCTGTTATCTGGCGTGCGAAAGGGAATAGTGGACGATCGTGCAGAGACGAGTGAACAGAACCGGAGGACGGGACATCTTATCGAGAGGGTGACCAAGAGGGAGAAACGTGTGGACTGAAGGGGTTTGAAGTTAGCGGGTGGAGTAGTGGGTGGATTTGCGGCAACTGGAAACCCGGTACCCAAGGGAGCTTCTCAATTGCCTCGTCCCGCAATTATACGTTTGAGCGGAGCCACTATCTCCGTTAATGTGCTGGACTTCGAGCTCAGATCCGAGCCGAGACCAACTAGTGTAGTAAGAGCTCTGGTACCAGTACCGTCACTGACATCGAGACCTTCACCCTCGCGAAATATTATTCGCTGCACTCTGACCCACCAGCCAAATGTGTATTTAGCTATGTACAACCCTTTTGATCCTGTCCTATCTCGATTACCGCCGGGTTCGCGCCATGATTTTCAGCCGTATCGAGAACCTGCCTACCCACTAATGCGCACGGTTCGCGTTGTTGCTGTATAATATGTTAGCTAAACGTATTACACAATAAATCGTCAGATTAGTTAATAAACAAAATGTGCATTCGCGATACAAATATCTATCCATGGACCTATAGGATTGTCCATTTATTAGATTCACTCTACGTAACAATATATTTTTTATACTAATATCATCTTCTTAACTTCCGCATGATTATAGGAAGGTATGTAAGATTCTTATTGTCAAGGGAAATAAGCCTGCAAGAGTTATAAGCATTTTGTTATGCTAATTAGCATTCTACTATTATAATTTAATGAAAAAGCAAACGAAGATAAAGAAGAAACGAAAACAACATTCTATGGACATCTATGTAGACAGTTTGGAGAAGCTCGAGGTAAAGCAAAGAAAATTAAGGGAACTAGGTAAACAGTAAACAAAAACGTATAAAGATAACGGTAAAAACGGAGTTTGCAGATTAAACGTTAATTAGAACGGTCAACAGATTAAATTCATTTTCATTCCGTAACGAAGGTTGTTAAAAATGTAATAAGGAGGAGAACGCGAGAGAAAAATAATGCAAATATTTCGTGGAGTCTGCACCGGCGAAAACCACCGATATCAGGGATGCTCGGAATCCGTACGTACGCTCTTCTGCCGGATTGAGATAACATAATGACAGCATTTACGGTGAGAACTATCTACTTGCGGTACGTCGGAGTTGGCAAGAGTTAAGTACCATTTAGCTCCAATGTGCAACTTGCCTTGCATAACTAATTTACTTCGAAAGACGGGTTCATTAATGAAAATGGAAAATTCAACACGAACGAACCAAAATCCCCTTAAATCAATTAAGGGTATCTCGATGCGTTCGTTACAAATCGATCGCGTCGTATCCCAATTGCGTGTCGCGTGGAATCGTGGGCGTCTCAGCGTACAGACTTCACAGAGAATTTTTTAACGAGTCACGTAGAATATCCACTTTCTTCGCGAGAGAGAAAATTTTGTTTAATTCTAATCATGCGAATACAGTTATAAAATAAACAGCGTACCGTCAACGACTCTTTTAAATATTTCGAAAAATTGATATCTCGTGCACGGAACACTCTTTCGATCGGACCAATCCCTTGATCCGATTTTCTTCCCCTTTCGGGCTATGCAAAGATAGAGAGGTTGGACGGTGAATGCAATGATGGTGGGAACTCTATACATATATATCAGCGTGCTGGATGGACACACTTCGGTTTGACGCTTCGAACGACCTCCGAAAGCTTTCATCGGAGAACACACGCCCTCGCTACGGTAAATGCAAACATTTCTGTGGCTCGAGTGCGCAGACTGAACGCCGATTCTGAGTGGGTAGTCGTCAACTGCTAGATGGATCCATTGTGCTCCCGGCTAGAGTTGGAACATTGAACGGTCAAACGATCTTCCTGTTCACGCGAGTACAAGGATGCTGATGTCGGGAGAGTGATCGAGATGAACGAATGTTGAAAGGAAAGAATGAATTCTGCGTGGCTCCTGAACGTGGCCCGGCCCGACGCGGATTGACCAGCTTCGTTTGTTTACACGAAAATACTGGATTCTGATAGGTGTTTGTTCAACGGAAATGTTCTCCGGCAAATGTTCTGGGCGCGAATCGAACCGATACACCATGGCAACGAATTTATCGATTCACAGTTCTCTCATCTGTCCTTTCGCGCACTTGCTTCACGGATCATCCAGAATAAATTGTTTTTGTAAAAGCAGCTTAGCGATAA
Source organism: Bombus waltoni (assembly GCA_014737395.1). Classification (NCBI taxonomy): domain Eukaryota; kingdom Metazoa; phylum Arthropoda; class Insecta; order Hymenoptera; family Apidae; genus Bombus; species Bombus waltoni. The sequence continues at coordinate 780,947 of JACXII010000046.1, read as the reverse complement.
CTGATTGAGACCGTGATACTTTTTTCGAGACGTTAATTTCGAGACGAAATCTGTTAATTTTCCGATTTTATAGACTAAGATTCTCTACGTACCGGAGTACTACGTATTCGGAGATACATTTAGAACGGTACTCGATCTAATTAAATCTGGGAGAAAAAATTTCCACTTTTGGATTCTCAATTTTTGTTGTTGAAACATATTTCTAGTATCCTTGCGTCTTACCGCTTTTACAATTTCTCTGTATTTTTATTACAGAAATTATACAATTCCGTAGTACTCGAGTAGTACTCGAGCTACGTGTATACGTAAAAAAGCTTACGAGAGATTTTATGGTTAGATATTATTTTAAGCAGAATAAAGACCGATTGTAGTCGTCTTTTAAAATACTCGTATTTAAAAGAGAAAGAAAATATTTGCGCTTGGCGATGGTGGTAGGCAAGCGGCATTCTCATGGAAATTTACTGGCTGTTGAGAATTCAAAAATTCATGGCTTCCTCCTGTTTATCGCTGACCTCGATTCACTTTTTGAACGACCAATGCTTTATTGTACGTAATGTTTCAAAATGAGAAATAAAAATATTATTCCTAGGAAATTTTAACGTCTCGTAAAGGCGCTGGAAATGTCGATGTCTTGTACATCGCATTTTTATCTTAGTTTAGTTTCGAAATCTACATGTATACGTATAAAAAGATGAGAAAATTGCAAAGGAAATAATTTGAAGTTACGAGCATACATATACTAATCCGTACATAATTGTAAGAATTCATAAATAGTGTGCGTTCAAACAATATGTGATCGGCAAACGCCTACAGAAAAAGACGGAGGATTTTAAGTGAAAATCTAATAATTCGAGTTTACTTGTTATTTGCAGTGATCTAAACTCTGTACAATAATATAAACGTAAATTTGATCTTCTGAAAACTTACCCGCCCAGGAAGAAATTAAAAGAAGATAGACACTTTCAAAGAGAAGCAGAATCAACTCACCTGAAAATAGAAAAAGACTATTAGTATATAAAGTTTCACCAGTCCGTATAAATTCCTAGTTACTTGCAATCACATGCAATAGTATCGACGCGATACTAGGACGTTCTAACATCAGATGATGACCTTTTCTCTTCCCTCCATTTCTACTCTATCAACACACTGCCTTACAGAGTTCGTTCCGTGGTTATGCGTGCGAAAGTCCGTGAGTTTAATGTCATTTCGTTCCTCATTTGTGATTCATGAAATTCGCCCGAACTTTCCTGTTCCCCTCCAGTCTCCTGAAGGCGAACCACTGTGATCTCATTTCAGCTGTCCCCCGGGTTCGTCCCGAATCCTGAATCCACTGGATAACCACGTAACGAAATCGATCTCTGAAAGGACCTGTCCATAATTCCAGACTGTTGCGTCTGGATGATTGAGCCTTTCTCAGACTTCGCAAAAAGATATAGCCCGTGACTTTGAAAGCTGTGCTTGTTGATTGCGTCTCGTTTCGAACTTTCGTCCCGTTTATTTCGTATATGCTACGAGTTAATAACTTTATTCGATATGTAGCTGAATAATACAATAAAACACTGTCACAGCTGTATCTCTAAATTGGGAAAATTCGTGAAAAGTTTTATTATGATTTAATGTTTTAGCAACGTTTAACCACATCAATCATCGATGCTGTGAAATGTGTGTAAAGATCCACGAGTAGACAAGAGCCATAAACATAGTGCGTTTGATGTTACAAAGTGTTACAAAGTGTTACAAAGTGTCGCTTGTAAAGAAGCATTCCTCTAACTCGTTATGATTCGTTTCGTTCCGATTTTAGCTATCATCGAAGCGAGCTCATTGTAATTCGCTTCGTTTTCGTTTCATTCTTATGTCTCATCGAATCGAACTTGAGGATAAATGTTATGCATGGAGAAAGCAAAATTGAAATCAAGGGAAGAAATTGGTACCCCGGTAACGATATCGATGACGTGCGTTTGATAGTTTTCGAAAGGAAAAGTAGCAGCTACGAAAGAGGAATAAAAAGAAGAGAGGGCCGTATGAGAAAAATACGTAACGGAAAAATACGAAACGTAGGATCGAAAGAAGGAGGAAAGAAAGGAGGGTGGAAGGGAAGGTGGCGAATCCCCCAAAGAGGCGTCTTTGTAGAAAGGAAGCCAATTCGCCCGGAAGCATCTTCTTTAAAAGTTTGTATCGGGACAAGAAGGAACGAAAGATTTTCGCGAACAGAAGTGATAGACGCCACGGTGGTAAATTGTCCGTGAGGGGTTCGAGGGTAACGAAGAGGAGTCGGGAATTCAGTAATTTATCCGGAAACGGTCAGAGTAGGAGAAAGAAGAAAAAATGAAGAATTGAATCAGACCTTAATGAAAAGCCATTCACAGATCTGTTCCGCATTTTCACGAAGGCTGGCTTGTGCTTGACAAAATTTACTTATCGACTGAGCAGAGAACAAGTTTCTGTTACGTTTCCTTAGCAGTCTTTTTCAGATATAATTGTTCCGTTTATATCGAGTATCCTAGATTTTTCGATAAATTCGATGTATGAACATGTTTATTGTATCAAGTCAATCCACAAAGTGCGTCTGATTTATTTAGTTTTCCATTGTATTTTCCACTGTATTTTACATATGTATGTTACTTATTAACTATGAGTTTATTATAGGTGAACTAATCTATGACTATTCACCGTATTTCGAGGCAGGATTTATTAGTCTTTTAAAAATCTGCGAAGCAAATGTTCAAAAAATAAAGCTACGTTCGCGCTATGTACTTACACGCCATGCATCGCCTGTATTTTGCTTGCATTAATTTATGCACGCTAAATCAACGGAAGAGAAGAGGTAATCAAGAATTCCGAACACACGAGATGTGTTCCGCCGTGCATTTACAAATTCTGTATTTTTATAGTGTCTACCGATATTCAACGGAATTCGTCAACTTCTCTGGTTAAAATAAAATATTCCGCATCTAGTAAATTCGAAAATACGGCAATTACATTCCAACAATTTCGCATATATCCATTTAAATTAGATTTCTATAATTCGATAAACAAAGTATCATTATTCAAAGCCTAATATTCCACTAATATTCTTTTGAATTGGACATTCGTTGCCCCGTAACATCCTTACACAGAGACTTACAATGCGGAGAATTTAGTCAAACGAAACATTAGATTTCTAAGAGGGGACGAATTTTTACTATCCAAGCTTCTCTATCGGTATGAGTGAATTTCGATCGATCGATGTTTCGTGATAAATAGATGAAGTTATTAACGAGCTAATAACGGTTAATAGAATAATTGTTAAACCGATTTCTAACCGGGAGAATATTATGTTTAACACGTTGATTCCATCAACGTTAATAATTAACTATTGGATAAACATGAAAGTTGCGGGGGAAAATGGTTTCGCGGGCGCATTAACACCGCCAAGTTAAAAAAGGCAAAATCGTTATTTTCGTTTACTTTCTGGAAAGTCATAATCAGCAGCCAGCAGACCGTCGTTGACAGGTGGTAATAAAGTGTACGGTTACTGTGAAAGGCGTCGCGAGCCCGTAGGCCGAGCGGTAACGAGAGAAACTGCGTTCATTTAGCAGTGTTTGTTCTTGCTCGTCCTTCCCCGGGGACTACGCGGTTGGGGGAGCACATCGATGTTGTGACTTAATTATACGCCATTCAGAGGCGTGTCTCTTGCACAAACCGCGCCGCTCGTCCACCACCAAGCTATCCTGCGAAGTGACCGTACTCCAAGGGCTATGCTTACACCCCGCAGACCTACACGCATATAAGATATGTAATTAAATCTGTATGCACCTACACACTAACATCGTGTTTCATAACTCGTCACCTGAAAAGCTACCGAACATCTCGACAAAGTATGTTGAGCAACAAGCGTGTAATCATCGACAGATTGTATAATCGAGCCCCGTGATTGATCGAGCCTTCTGAATCGACATGAAATTGCCTAACGAGGTTCCACAAGGTTACAAAAGCTTTCTCAACGTTTTTACAAATTTTTATTAATCGAACTTCTAGATTTTTTATATCAAATACAATAAACAGTTATTTGACTTACCGATTGAAACTAAATTAAAAAATTGCATTCAAAGAGTGAGAGAAACGATTTATAAGTTTACATACGTAAAGTCGTTTTACCGTAACATTAGTTACTTGATAATATCATTAAATTAATGATTAATATAGTTAATATACAACTGTATCATAAGAGTGTATCGATGAATTATTCAGAAGCTGCTTTTATGATATGTATTTGTTGTGACCTAAGCACACATTGCAATCGGGGGAAGATAAGGGCAGGACAATGAGCAGCAATTTGAAGGCATCCTTAACGATAAGTATCTCGTTACGTGGGAGTTATGACGAATTTGGATACGACAAGATATTCCTGAGAGAATGGCTGCTGCTATCGTATCTAATAACGATAATAATAATCAGGCAACAAGTTTCGACCATGGGTAAAATAATGAGCTAAGATTTACGATATATAAGTATATAGAATGTACGTACCATATTATAAAAATATAAGAATAAACAATATAAATATAAAAAACATGAATACAGAAAATACGATTTAGCCCATATGCAAACTTCATAGACAATCAACTAATTCATCACAGTATTTATAAATCGTATAACGTGGAACGTTTGTCAAATCGTTCTTCTGATCACTTGTGAATTGAAAAATATTAATCACGATGTTATCGATTATTAACTATGTTTATTGTTTATTTTAATATTGAAGGCGGTAATCTTAATCGAATATAAACATATAATTTGATAGGTTGCTACCGTAAAATGTATATGTATATGCATATAGATAGTTATTACCATTTACATTTGAACATTATCCGGTGTTTGCTAAATGGTCGATTAAGTTGTATTTCACAGTTACTGAATTAAATATCAAGCGGGAAAGTTTATTAATTATCATTACTAATTACTTATTATTACTGTAGGAAATATTAAAAATCAACATTTTGCTTATTACATTAATGCGATATTAATTGCAATACATAATTATATCTATATTTTTTAGCAACCCGAATATATAATTCGTTTGTAACTTTCAATGATAATTTACCTCCAACTGACTAGTTTTCGTATAATTCGTTTTTGATATCTCTGTTTTAAAATCGTTACAATTGTTTCAAAAAGATCTTTCAACGATTAGTTAGTTAATTCCTTCGTTGGATGTAAGTCCTCTTTAAGGGTCTGCATATATTTTATTGGTTCTTCCATTTCGAAAAGCAAGAGACGAAGATATTTAAAGTGGGAGAACAGATCCGCATAGCGAACAATTCTCAGCTATGCAAAAAAGATCTGTATTATCATCCAGATCGTAAAAGCGGAACCTTTGAGCTTCTTCCACTGTCTGTTCGCTTGAAAAGTACCCCTTTTCTTTCGCACCGATGCAAATAAAGTATAGCACAAGACATACTCTCTTTGCGTAACGTAAAATACTGAATAACAAGTTTTCCCAGACAGCCGTTGTAATGCATTAAGCCTTTCTCCGCGATCGACGGGAACGCTTTCATTCGAATAAGTTAAATCGCGTCTTCTCAGCTCGTAATAAAGTTGGGTACAATTACATCGCAAGTCCTTAAATTCGGAATACTGAATTCGAGAAGGAAGCCGAGTCTCGTCGAGAAACATTACCTACAAGAAGTCCATCTGTCTTCTTGAATTGCATTTAAATTACATTGAACTGTAAGGTTACGTCACCTTCTACGTATAACAGAATTCTTATGTAGATCAAAATATTCATGAGTCGTATTTCGTACCATACGAGTAGAAGCTCTATTGCGATGAAATACCGTAAGAGGGACATTCTCAGAAAGAATGAATCATGCATTCCACGAATTAAGCTAACGAAGATATTTTATTGTATAGACGTAGTAACTGTACCCCGACGATCTCACAAGGTATCTACCCAGCAAAACGGCGAAGCAGAACGCGATTATCGTTGACCATTCCAAAACGAGCCGCGTCTTGTTATCGCCGTCGCGCTATAGGAAATTGCAAACCGTGAAACTGAACAATACAAAAGCAAAGTTTTAAGTAGATATTTTATTTTAAGATGCGAAAATCGGTTTTTGCTGAAACGACTTCACCAATAATGCAGTAACGATAATAAAGCAATGGTAGCAATAGAAATAAGTGGTAAATTTTGAGACGGTCAAGGAAGATAACGGGCAGAAAAAGCACGATGGTAGGCGAACAGGTCGTAGCAAGCGCCAAAAAAGGGTCGCATTTCGACCATGTCAACTATAATTGGGTTATACGCCATTGTATGAAAAATTAACACGAAATCCTTACGACGATGTTTTTAGGACTACGACGAGAAATTTTACAAATTAAATGCTTACTATTTGCGTCACCAATACCTTAATTTGTCGCTACGTCAGAGAATTATCGAATAGCGTTCGAGATCTTCAAGGATACGAACGATTTTAGCTACTCGAAGAGACGTAAAAATCCAATAAAAGCTACGTAGAAACGGCAAAAGTTCGTTTTATTCCTGATTAAAACTTGAATAACATTTTGTTCTACGTGTCCGTAGTAGCGCTTTCTCCATTCCCTGCTTTGCACTGATTCTAATAACTAAAGTTGGTCAACCTTGGCCCGACTCATCTTTGGCTTTCTGCCTCGCTTGTAAGAACTTATCCACTTGCGCGCCGTACTTGTACTGGACGAACTGATAACAAAACCCTTGAAAGTTGTTTAACAAAACAACTGTCTGATCTCCGAAACGGAATTTTTCAACATTTTCAATGTCAACGCGTACGACGCGCACTAAAAATTGACAGATGTAAATTTATTCGACTCTGAACCGCTAATCTATCGTTTTGCATGGAGAATCTTTCTGCACGTGGTTGGACCAGAGTAGCGATTGATTTCAAAGCTCTCCATATGTCATCAAAATTCTGGCAACGCCGGAATTGCTTCGACTTTACGAAGGTTACATAGAAGATATCGGCTTTCACGAGCAACGTGACGGATCTTTCGTTCGTCTATCCGAGGAAGGCGAAAGAAAATCTTGCGAGCCAACGGTACGGTGGAATATTCGACGTAACACGTTCAGAATAGTGTTGGAGGGTGACGTGGTAAAGCGGTCTGCCAATAACGCGAGAGAGACCTTTGTGTGGGCCAAGGCGTCGAAGCATCGCATAGCTTTCTCCTGATGCCCCTTGCTTCGCCCCCTTCTCTCCCGGCAACCTCGCCAAGGGATGCTTGCAGCCTCTCACTCGACTGCTTTCTACTATACTGAGAACTCGAAAGGGCATCAAAGAAAAACCTGAACGCCTATGTTCTGCTCGCGCCGCCATTTGATTTGCACTAAATCGCGAGGGTTTCCAAACGATAATGTCTACCAACAGCTGCGTGGCAAACCGTTTCGCGAGGGGTGGCACAAATTGGTTTGATCCGCTTGATTCTGGCTAACAGTTTCTCTTAACCAGAAGGTCGACCGATCAAATCTTCCATGAAATCGATTCAAGCCCGAAAGTAGATACACTTCGAAGTATACAAAGCTATTCGAAATCGAATCGAAATCATCGCGAACGCGTACTTTGCTAAAAGTTTAAGATGGAAATCGGCAAGGGAAGACTTTCTGTCTGGGGTCATTGTTTAATTCGGAAATTTCGATAAAAAGAGAAGAAAGGAGGAATGGCAGAGAAAAAGGCGAAAATCACGGTCTCCCCCTTTTTTTCATTTCCAACCAATTACCACAGGGCCGCCAGATTAAAAACTAAAAGTTTGTTTGCGCGTGCGTTAGTGCAGCAAATAATTGGAAGAGTTTTTTAGCCTGTCTCTCCACCCCCGTGCGATTTTCTCCCACCTTCCGGAGTTTCTCGCTTTACGTCGAAATGGGACGAGGAGAAAGAGGCTCTTAAGCCGGCGCTCAGCTTTTTAAAACAATGTAATTGTTAATTTGGAGGCGGAATACAATTCCGGACGCAAAGTTGCCCGTTCGCTCAAAGGGAGAAAGGGGGAAGAAGGGTGCGACCAAAGACAAGACAAGTCCTAGGGGGAGCGACGATGGTAGAGCTGATGAAGAGACGGGAGCCCTGTGCAAAGGCGACAAAGACATTGCTATTATTTCGAGAACGATAGTCAATTTAAGTTAACAGTGCGAGAGCTTGGGAGACGGCCCTCTTACGTACCTAAGTAATCTCATTCCGAATTAATGCGCAGTGCGAGTGCCGCTAACGCGACAGTCGTCTCCGTTAGATTCATCTGCATGCTTCTTTGTGTACCAAAATTGCAGTTCCGTCTAACAATGACGAGAGAAGTGCCGCTGCTTCGAGGGCATGCAATTCGCATCGCGCTTTATTCACTTTCGAACCAGACAAATCATCTTTTACGGACCTGCCCTTTATTTTCTTAATTTCATGGTTTTCCATAAGCGATAAACAACGCCGCAATTTCACTCAAGAAGTCTGTCCCGTCATCGATCCGAAATTTCTCAAAGAAACGCAGTCTTTCGAATTGACGCAAAATGATTTAAGCCCGTGGCCAAATGTATCGGCAAAGGGCAAGGAGAAGTGGTCGCTTTTTAATTTCCCAAGCGCGAACGTTTCGATAATACCATACGGAAATTCGTTACGAGGCATTAATACCCGCAACCGCGAAATGGCTCGTTTGAAAGATCCCTCGGTTATCGAGAAAGGCGCTTTACATTAAGTTATTGAACGGTAAAGGGCAGTCGGGAAAAAGAAGCGGTGAAATAATAAACAGATAGAAAATGAGAGAACGGAAACGACCGTACGTTCGCTGCAATGGAAACTCGAGCAGCAACAGCAGCAGCGAGAGGCTGCAAACAGTTCCACGCGTGGCTCCTCTTGGGGAAAGGCTCCGAGCTACGACTCATTCCCGTGGTTCGTAAAGAGGCTAAGGGAACTCGGCAGGCTGCGGAGACGAGAAAACGGGAAGAATGTATAAAATGAAGACCACCACTCTGAAATGATAAAACTGAGAATATTTCTAGCTTACTCCGGTATAAAGGAAGACCTTCGTGAGAGAGAACGTGGCCGCCTCGATGGTAGCAAGCTTAGATTCAGGTCTTCTTCGTACATAGACGACGATACCACCGAAATACGGTCAGTTTTAAGAACCATTGCATTTTCAAGACTTTTTAGATCATCGCGACTTTTTCTTTGCTTTATCGTTACACCGAACCTCCCTTCAAACCAGAAGCGTCGTCAACGAGTCTCTTTGCGAACTAAGCAAATCGGACGGATTCTTATTTTTCTTATCGCAAGCTGCTCGTTCTAATAAAGTTGCATGCACTCACTTCGCTTCTATGAATACGTAAAACTCTGCAGAGTTATTCCCAATAAAAATGTCTTCCTCAAGGGCTATACCTTTTAGGATCTCATTCCTCGCCCCAGAACTCGATTTTGGTACAGACGCGTCTTACGTTCATAGATAATATTCGGGAATCTAAACGGGAAAAGATGAAATAAAGTGCTTGGGAAGCTTCGACGATATCTACCCGAAACGAAGTATGATTTATGATTCCTTTTCGCGAATGGATAATTAGCTCGCACAACGTTAAAATCGTTTAAAGTGAGTCCACGTAGACCAATCATCAGTGACTCCGAGAAAAAGGATTTCTGTGTTTATTGAAATTTTAAATTAGTCGCGAATGCGTTGAGTCGTCTCTTTTAAACGAATTTCGTTCACACGTTATAACGCACACAATATAGAGCCTTTCTTCAACTTCATTGGAATAACAATAGTAATTACAGCGCAACGACAGACAATTATTATGACCGTCGTCCCTTATCGTGTTTATCGAACCGTATAATTTTCTGTTCGCACGGTGATATTCCGTGATCAAATACTGCCTTCCATTAACGTTATTACGCGAATATTTATCTGTCCGGTTTTCACGATTCGCCGGAAATTCGGTTTAAAAATCGCGAAACACAGAGATATGTGTTGAGTCGACGATTTCCGTTCATTCCGAGTAAAGTTTAGGAAACGTATGCGCGAAAACGAAAAGCAAACAGGAAGCTTAAAAAAACAGTGACAGTCGGGTGTAACGGAAGTTTTTTACCAGGCGTGGTTCAAGTGGGTAAAGAGAAGAGATGGTTGGTTTCTCTCCACGCTCCAACGCGACGGCTCAACATCCGCAGTAATATTACACAGGTTGGATCTCCTTTACGAGTATTGCGGTCTCACCGTGGGTGTCGCTAAAAGAGGCTCATCCTGCCACGTTTTTCGCTCGTTTATGCGAGAGTTTGCTTCTTTTTTCAATCCAACAATCGTATCTATTGATAGGCAACGATAGCAAGCGCTCCTGTCCTGTTACTTTTCTCTTTTTGCACTTGGTTTTTATTTGCTTCCTGGTACAGAGATGGTAAGGCGTCAAGAATCCTGCTTGAATCTTCAGACATATATTTCTCTTACGATGTACAGGACGTAAATGTTACCGCCAAGATTTATTATATAAGTCCTTAAAATTTCAGACGTCTTCTAATTCGTGTAATCGAATGTCAAAAGCGACAAAAGCGCGTGAAATGTCATCGTTCGTAGTGAACGCAGTGCCGAGCTTACGTGAAAAATAAGAAAGGACGTAGAAAGACATAGGTGGAAAAAGAAAATAGGCTTACATCGCGACTGAAAAAGAGAGGAAGGGGGAACGAAAGGGAAAGACGAGGTTCATTCCCCACAGTCCAATTTTAAGGGGGCTCTAAAACGCCCGTTTATAACCCCCAGCGGCGTTTGAGGGTGGCGCGGCAACCAACGCTAGAAATGTGCAAGTCAAACAGCTTGACTCAGCGGTTTATCTGCCGGCATACACTCGCGAACGCCATACTAGAGCGCGAATACCTCGCGCACGTTTATGACTGCACGCTTCGCCAATGGATCACGCTTATTTCACTTTACCGTGGTCGGACTTATCCCTTGTAATTCGTCAATAGCAATACCGTGTGGCTGGCGAAAGATAAACTTTCAGAGTAATAGGCTGAATCGTGAAGATAACCGTGATTCGTGCGATACTAAACAACGCGCGATGTCCTGTCACGTAGCCTGATAACGCTCGTAAGTGGATCGTAAAATACATAAATCGGTCTAGCGGTAAGTTTTCGCGAAAATCGTTACTTACAAAAAGTCTCTCATCGATTGATATTTACAAATAACGCGTCATTTTTTAGAAGTCACGTACAGGCTTTTACTCTTAAAAGGACGTGTCTTTTTTCGAGCGTTCGAAATATTTTCACTAGAACTTAAGCTTCAAAGCTGAACTATTTAAAAAATTGTCAAATTAAGCAAAGAAATATAGTCATGTACTGTTCCCGAGTTAACGATTTTTCATTTAGGGGCAATGTTACGCCGCGAGGCTTACCATAAGCCGTCTCTTCCAACCGTTTTTCCTTCAAACATACAATTAACAAACAAATTAGTTACACGACGTATTTCGCGCCTCCGTCACAACAAAGTCTAGTCCCGACGGTTTCTTTAGTACCACATGACAAAGATCGCCTTGCAAAACCGTCAAATGCATACAACGTTGCGGCACGCGGCCGGTGTTGCGTTTCGAGAGTTCGTTACTTCTCGAAAAGCCTAATGAGCGATGGCCTACGCAATCAAGACCACGAACGGTTACGAAATGCCTGCATGGTGCGGAGGAGCAAAAGACAAAGGGACATAGGAACCAAATGTGACAGATTCCAATAGTTCTCTCCGGATCGTCAGAAAGTAAACGTCGAGAGGCTCAGTCTCAGTCTTAATCACTCAAGTAACAGTCTTAAACTTTCAAGTCAACCGTCTTACGAGTCATTACGTACGACTGACACTCAGTTCGAATAATACGTCTTACGAGTCATACTTACGTACTTCGTCCGAGTAACGTCTTACGAGTCACATTACTTAATACTCATTCGATCGGAACTTATCTTTAATTCATTAACTATTACGCTAATCGATATCATACCTTGTAACGCTAAACCTCTGAATGTTTGTATTCTCCGCGAGAAAAAGTTGTTGGAAATATAGCATATGTTAAGCCCGTTAATTCAGTGTTACAATCAATTTAATCACTTCTATTGTCCTAACCGAAATACGGGATCGACTGTTTCGTGGCGTCGATTATCAAAATCGTAGCGAGAATTTACGTCTCTCGCTGACGTGTTTCGTCGCGATCGCGTCTCTCCGCGAACGGCCGAACAGGGAATAAGAAGCAAATGAGGTAGTAGGACATAACGACCACCATGATAAGAGAATAGAGCAAGTGCGATCCATTTTGATTGGCGGAATCAGCTGGGATGAAACTATAGGTTCTAGGTTGTGCGCGTTCAGCGTTACAAAACGGGTCTCTTTTAGGGCCATTTTATCGCGCTTGTTGCCTACCCTTCTCCTCTCAAATAGAAGAGAGCGTTTTAAAGGTACCCACTTTGAAAGCTCCTATGCGAAGCAGCTTCTTGAGAACGCGCTACACACACCGCAGCGGTCTAATCTGACTTGGGGCGTAAGATCGTAAATCCTCCCACGCCAATCGCGATTGGGGAGAAGCTCGGCGGAACACAGGTGCGAGTATTGCCTCAATGAATCTTTCGTGATAGGATTTTCGTGCAAAACGAAGTAATCTCAGGCTAAGAATAAAATCTTCCGCCGCTGGCGAATGCTTTTTTTTCTAATCCCGCCTCGCCGTTCAATTCCTTTACCGCAGCCAGCGAGGCACGACGAGATTCTGTTTTAGCGTAATTAATACAGCATAATATACAACAACAGGTAAATCTATACGCCGATATAAATAAAAATCGTCGTATGAACGTATATTACCGCCTTAGCCCCTTTTTGCAGTAAGAACATTCCATGTGTGAACATTCCAATATAAAAGCAACACTAACAACGAAGAACATATACATGTACCTAACACGTAAGATTTTCTTGGCTAAAGATCATACCGGCATATCAGACACGAACTCATCACAACTGTATCTATCAAGGGACGAACAGAGGGTAGTAAGAACGTATAAGTTTAGCGGATTTAATAACTCGGAGTTTAATTAACTACTGAAAGTCTAGTGATCGATTTCCCCCGAGTTCTTTCTTCCAACGTTTCCTCGGCTCGCGCCTTTTCGCATTTCTCTTCCCGTGAGTTACCTCGCTTCCCTGACGTCGACTGGGGATTCATAATCCTCGGAGACTTAAAATCTCCCTCCTTCGTTTCCCGGGCTGCCACCTCGGAACAGCGAAATTCCTCCGGTATCGAGTCATTGGGGAGGAGGTAAGAAGGAGGAGGTAAGAAGGACCACTGGCTAGCTGTTCGATTCTTCTAGCTTTCGAGCTTCTAACCGTCAAAAGTGTTGAAAACGTCGAATATCTACCGGACCATTTGATGTCGGGAGGAGACACTCTGTTCCTTCGCTTGCTTGCGTCCATGCCACGATATGAAATCGAAGATAGAGAGAGACGACGCGATGGTGTGCAAAATTCTTATGGAAACTTCGTAGGCGAAACTTTTTGGTAGTTTCCGCAACCTCGCATGGGCTTGCTGTTCGCGCAGAATCTCTGCCTCGAGAAATGCTATCTTAACGAAACAGAGAAAGAAAGAAAGAAAGAAAGAAACGGAAGAAGCCAGAAGGATTTCCACGCGAGTAAAAAACGCGAAGCATAACCGAACGAATCGAAGTTTTCGGTAACTCGTAGGATGTAGCAAGGGTGAGGCGTGCGTCGATTTTCTCCCGCAACTTTATGGACTCGTTACTTCCGCCGTGCAAAAACGACTCTTAACGAGATCGCTTGTTGAACGCACGTCTCTAATGCCTCTCTCTGCCTACTGCATCATATTTCACCTTCAGCGAATAACTCCACCGAGATTCCTCGAAACCCATTTAGAACTTGCACGGATATTTTCAATTTCGTTGAAAAACGAGTAGCTCGTCCCGCGACATCGAAACGATATTATTTATTTCAAGTGACGACTGCGAAACGTCGCCGACGTATTACGAGTTAAAGAAACGACCATGTTGCGAAATTCCTGTCAAATCGTAAAAGCATTATGAAACTTAAAAGGGACGCCCTTAAGATTCGTAAACCCTTGGGATTAAAAAGGATCGAAACCAACCGTTTATCGCAATTTCATTTTACCAAGATCCCAGTATTCTAAAAGTCTGCTAGGTCTACAAAAACTGTTTCGACGGTAAAATATGAGGCTATAAATTTCTTTATCGTTCTTATCAACGGACCACTGTTATGAAACTATTTATCGCAATTTGCGAGCATAATTCCGTAAGAGCAAAGAGTTTGAAAGAAGTTTCAGAGATTCTAAGCTGGTACGGGAAGGAGTTTCCTAAGGGAGACATTTTAATTACCGACGGTCCATTCGTTCATGGTATATATTCAACGATACACCTGGTCCTAGCACTTGCGCCTTTGGTGCTGGAGTGCGACCTTACGCCATTTGTCTTTCGAGTTTATATATAAAGCCGATCGCACCCAACCTACCCTTCTACGACTCGACTGCTTCCGCTTACGGACTCAAAGGCCAGCTTGGTTCGCCCCAAATCGGAAACTACGGGCGACAGAGATTGACTGGACTTCAATAAAGCTTCTTCCGAAGTACTGGAGAAGATGGCTACAGAGAGTGATGAGGCTGGTACCGTTAAACTGGTACCGTTAAACTGGTTCGTGGCCTGATCCTTTATAATGGCGCACTCAATTCAGTCACCTCGATAAAACGTAACAATTTTGATCTCGGTACAGAACTTTCTTCCTAATGTTGCGCAATTAGCTAGGTCCTTAACTTCCATCAAACGAGCATTTTTATCTCTAAAATAGAAATATTTGCATACTTGTAACTACTGGTGTCAAATAATGCCTGTCAGGTTACGAGTTATGGTATTTGATGCTTTTATGTTTTACTTTAAAATCATTTAGCTTTGTTCAAAGAATTATACAAAACTTTCTGTTCAAAATTCCAAGACTGTATTTTAATTAAAAAGATTACGTATCCAAAGATTACGTAAGAATGATGCGACTCATTACATAGCGTTGACAAAGTCAGGTACCATTTAATAAAGAACGACATTTGTACAAATTAATAGACCCCAATGGGGAGGTTCATGAAAAGAGAGGCACTACTATATGTCTTCTCCCGTATTGTCGACACTACGAGGGATTCAGGACGACTGCCCACAATAATCAAGACTAACAGCTTCGGCTGATCCTTCAACCTTCTTCGTCAGCATCCTCGCGTACCCGGCGTACCTCTCTTATCACGCTATATCTCAATTTATACCACAATAATGTCACTTTAGCACGACGTGTATGTGCACCATCTTCTTCTTCGCTCCTTCCTCTGCATCTTTCCCTCGATATCGTTTCCATCGTACGGAAAGAACAGTTTCGAAAGCTCGACGAATTCGTGTTCGTATCGCACATCGAAATACTTGAATCATATTATGCTAGCCGCAAAATGGTGTATTTTGTCGAACACGACACCCAAGGGAGTGATGCGAATCGTTCGAGCAACTACAACCACGGGGAATCTTGTTCAGAGGAAAATAAAGTACTTTCAACTATTAACTAGGGAAATATAAACAAGATGTATTTAACTATTTCACTTGTTCTACGAATCACTTTCAAATGCGATAAAAGCCACCAGAAATTTTACAACGGTGCGGAAATTTGGACGTTAGTTCGTTATTTTCAACGTATCAGTTATTCCGTATGGTGAAAGTGGAGATCAGAGAAGTCTCGATTTAAAGTACCCCACTTCGTGCACGACGTTATAAACGAAAGACTTTATGCACCAAGTCCTCGAGTAAGTACTATTAAATTAAACGGTAGTTAGGAACTTCTTACATAAAACCCTGTAACTGCTCACCTCAATTAATAGACACGCGTTTGGAATCGTCTTGTTAAACCGTTTGTGCTCGTATCTTTAGCTCTTAATATTACAGAATCAGCGCTCTTTACGAGTTATTCGCCATTATTGGATGCAAATTTTAAAACATAAGATAAAATAATTTGAAACAGAGTTGTAGGGAAATAAAAATAGATTTGTAGTAAAGTACTGTACCTTTATAAATGAAATATCACTGAGATGAACAGAAAAGACTAATAACTGGTAAAGTAGATCGTAGAACGTGCTTTGTTCCCAATCTCTCGTAAGTAGTTATTTAAAAAAAAAAAAAAAGTTGATGCGCGTTAAACTCGAAGGACATTTTGATCGAAGCAGTCGATGATAGTCAGTCTCGTTGATTAAAAAAACTGCGTATTTTCGCGCCTATTCACGAATCACCGTGCCGCTAATGGGATTGGAAACAGTGAGTGACGCCGAGCTGGGTGTGAGATCGGTTCAGTCGTTCGCCTACTCTCACGGTTCCGCCTCGACCGCTCGCTGGCGTACATTTTCAATTTTGTGCCCGGGTTTTAATACCTCGGACGGGCTTTTCAAAACCGGCCTTTTGTCGCTGCAAGTGACGAGAACTTATTTTAGTAAAAAAAAAAAAAAAGAGTGGCAGCTTCGGAAATAACTAAAAGACCATCAAACAAGATTTCAATGGCAGGAAACCAGTCTCGAGCCCCGGGGAATATCGACAATATTATATATAGATGAAAAATCATCGTAGAGAAAGGAAAGTTGCTCGAGTATTTTCTCCGTGAATAAATTACATCGTTCGATAGTCTGTGTCAGGAGAAGGTTCTTGCCTTTTAGATGGAACGTACACCTTTTTCACGGAATTTCCAGCTTTAGCTTAGCGATAAACGTCGGAACCATGTCAAGAACGATTCTGCAAAGTTTATCCGATATGGACTTAGGAATGTCCGGCGTTTCGCAAGCTTTACGATCGTCCATGCGTGAACCCCAAGCTAACTACGACGTTTATATTCTTGACACGCAATAGTTGTAGGCTTGTGCGTGAGCGTATACGTGTGTTTGTGGATAGCCCTTTACCAGTGGGTATTAAGGTGTTCGGATTAGGCCGCCCTGCGGAGAGAAACTTGCTCCGCGAGATTAACCTATTCCGGAGCTTTATAGAAACTCTACACAACCTGGATTACCGCAGCCACTGAAATCTCACTTGCCAGTACATCGCAACCCGCCACGGATACGTAGAATCCCAAACAGATGTTTCCGTTTACGCCCTTCTTCGGTGACGTGATCAGATTCGACTTTATTGAACACCGTGTTCGAAAGATCAAGCCTCGAAAACTGTCGTCACGTTCGTCACGCGAATAATTTAATTGTCGCTTCAAAACTCTGGATGATCGATTAGGATTTCGGTAAAGTGGAAGATACGGGAGAAAGGTGTTTTCCTTCGCTGCAGAGAATGAAAGATACGGGTTGACACATGTCGATATCGTCAACATGGTCATCCATCAATGCAAAAGTTTCAAAATGGTTTTGATCAAAAGAAACAAATTACTCGCGTTTTCGATAAATTCACACTTGTCGCGAACTGCGTTCCGTGTATATGAAGGCATTCATTGGATTTCAGAAATTCTGTCAAATTTCTAAAGCTCAATACCGAATAGATCAACGCGAAACGTTCGCGTAATGATATTGTTTTTCGCGTATTATTCGAAAGACCGAAGCGGAAAACCGAGCGTTTGTTACTTGCGGTTGAACGTAACATTTGTGTAACATGTAATTTTGGCCGAACGCGCGACCAGCTATGCTGTATATTAATGTACAATGAAAAGAGGTCACGTGCGCGGCGTATATTCCTCTATCGTACGTTCCAAATAGGGTCGATGGTATGCTATTTGCAAACTTGCATCCTAGAACAAATAAATATGTTATACAACAACACTGGATCATAATTCATTTTGTTTGCCACGGTGTTTCCACAAAGAACAAAAATGTTTCTTTGTTTGGAAATAAATGTTAACAAACCTTGTGTTAAACGTCGAACTGAATAAGAAAATTGAAAAAGAAATTAGTATTTTGATACTAATATACGAATAGATTTTCAAGTTACGGATACCAAAATTGCGTAACATAATTTTAAAACGTCCTGCCGAAAACGACAAAAATATATATTTTCTAAACAATTGATATCGAACGCACTTTCGCTTTAAAACCGAATTCGATATTTAATCTTTCATTTTTCGCGAATCAAACACCGTCAATTAATTCCGAATTTACGAATTTTAACGTCAGCTATATTACATTTACGTGTTTTTTGTTTCCACGCATTGCGTCAACCTACACATGAACCGTCAGCTACTGCGAAACACTTTTAACGCAAACATGGTTTATCGAGTTGGTTCCATTCTCACAGAATGCGAAACATTAATATCGAAATATTAGACAATTTTAATCACTATTCCGTTTCGATGTTTTCGAACGTTATAAAAGTATTTTGAAAGCACTTGGGAAAATATAGTACGATCAACTTACCTAGAACACATTGTCTACGCTTTTCCAAAGCATTTCACCCTGATCGTCGAGATCCAAGAGCTCAACCTCGCAACAACTTCGATCCGATGTAAGTTTCTAGTAGAGACGGACCAATTTCAAGAACTTCTAAGGAACGGCGTAGGATAAATAAAGAGAAGAATACGACTGTTTGTCAAAAGGAAGTTCAAGAATATAAAAATGGAATATCTAGCCATTTGCCCGCCGACTTATTTCGATATTCGAACACGAATAATACCTGAAAGAGCCTGGAGGCATTTGAAGAAGGAAGGAACTCGGATCATTGGGCGCTTCTCGATGACTAACCATCTCTTTAATGAAATTTATTCGAGTTGAACAGCTATCGAAATTAAACAAAATAAAAATTATTACTACTCCGTGTTATTTAGATGAACGAGTTGTAAATCTCTGCGTCACCGTATCGTACGAATAATGTAACTCTAACGCGTTATCTCTGTTACAAATTAATATCACGGAAGTGAATTAATTTCTAGACAAAATAAAAGAAGGAAGAAAAATAAGAAGAGAGAGAAAGAGTACTGCAAACTTTACTATTAATAATATACCAATTATACCGTATCCGTGAATAGGATCTGATGAGATCACGATATTGCTATCGTAGGTATAATTATAGCCCAGTGCTATTTCCTTTGAAGCCGCATTTAAAAATTGTACGAGCAATTAGATAGAGAAACTATACACGCGCCTTCGATATAAAATTGTCGAGAACGAACAGTCAAGTGGTATTAATGTCTGACAGCAGCTGTCGAACGGTAAAATGGAAACTCTGATTACGGACCGTAGTAACGTGAATTTCTGCCCGTTTATCGAACCATGTATAACTGTGCCGCCACGATATCGTTTCGAAATCGGTGAAAAATGTCATGAATTTTTTAAAACGACTGCATTGCAAAAATTTACGCGGGCACTATAAACATCTTATAAAAAAGGAAATACACGATACGTCTTTCGTTACAGTTCAATTTTTGCAAACAATAGATACAGATATGCAACAAAGTATCCAATTTTTTTTTTTGTAAATTTAACATAAGGATATCGTTTGTATTTATACGTTGAAGAAATTACTAACGACTACTCCATCGAGACCGAGAACATTTTCGTCAAATTTCTTTTCCGCTATTGTTTCCGAAAAAATAACAATTTTATTGTAAAAACGACTAGTTTAAAGGCAACCGCGGGCACACACGAACTCAGGATAGAAGGTCGGTTTAGGAACGATAATTGGCACGAAGGCGAACGTTCCGTCCCTTTTCGTCGCGCCTCCGACAGAATTTCGTAGACCAGGGACGAAATTTGATTTGCAAATTCAGTTAAATCCCCTTCGCCTCCTCGATTCCTAGTCATCCCTTCTTTCCCGGCGGTAACCGCGCAGGATATACGCACACTCCGTGATGCTGTCCTGCAGGACGCCCTCCGGGCCCCGTGGGAGAGAAGGCCGAGAAAAGACGCGTCGCATGAATTTTAATTTCACTTCGCCTCGTCGCCGAGCGCGATGCACTTGGGACAACGTAACGAGCAGCTAAAGTTTTTTGAGGAAAAATTAAAAGTTTCGCCCACGTTCATCGCCCCTCACACCCTTCCGTCCTGCGTTTCTTTACCCGCCATTCCCTTCGGCTGACGAGCTACACTCATAGGCCAGAAACGTACTTCGTCGACCAACACCGTACCGTAATGTCTCGTAAAGTAATTAAGTTGGTAAGTTAACGGGACCAACCAACTTCTTTAAGAAACTTGATTTGTTTTCCATGGATTCGAGTATTCCTTTTTCGAGCATTCGAACATCTCTGATAGGTCACTGGTAATGCCACGGAACATAGATTGAATTATTACTATATAACTTCAAGGGATGTTTTCAATGTCGCCGTAAACTTTCAATAATTTTAATGGGTTACTAGGATAGTTCAAGCTGGATATTTTCTGGTAACGTGTATTTTAGGAAGATGAATAAATATGAGCTTCTTTATAATATATAAATAAATAGATACGAAGATGATTCGGTAAATGAACAAATAAAAAAAATGATAAGAAAATATGGAAGAAGATGTATGAGATGAGGAATAAAAAAGAGAAGAGAACACACGATGTAAAAGAGTTTTGATGTCGAGCCGGCGCAATCTGCTGGTATCTAACAGGAGGCGGAAGTATGGACGTGCGCGCGCAAGAAAGGAGACGAATAGATTTGCAAGCCAGATTGAAATTTTGAAATTTAAATCTTGCCGAGACTTAAGTTTAAAAAGTTCAGTGCTTCCCGAAGGGACAAATGCATGTATTCCAATACGAACAAGGTCTTGCTAATTGTCGGACAATTTTGTCGGGAACAGAGAAATTCCAAGATCAAACGTTCTTTTGTATTCTCTGGAATATTGTTTAATGGTTATCGTTACGATATTAATTTTCCCATAGCACGCTGGCAAACCCTATTATACCATATTATCGTATTCATAAAGAAATTATAAAGCGTGAAGCGTGCAACTGGTATTACCACTCCGATAACACCGCGAATAAGAATGTTAGCGAAAATCAGTTTAGATAAATGTTATATGGTTTGAAAGAAGGAATGGTGTTCGACCGTTTCGCGGAGAGACGCGTTCGCGGTGAATCGCGCCAACGAAAGGCGTAAATTCTCGTTACGATCTGATGATCGACGCCACGAAGTCAGTTGATTCCCTATTTCGATTAGGATAATAGGCGTGATTTAATAATTATAACACTGGATTAACAGGTCCAATACTCTCTATATTTCCAATAACTTATCTCGCGGAGAGTACAAACGTTCGGAGAGATTCGAGCAACAAATTATGATGTCGAATGGTGGAATAGTTAACAACAAGGTTTAGATGTGTTTGGATCAAGTAGTTATTAGCAAGTGTTAGAGATTGACTGATCGAAGAGTGAATAACGAGTTTAAGATAGGTTCAGATCGAATGATTATTAGCGAGACTGTGATATTGACCGTAGGAAGTGTGACTTGCAAGTAGTGTTCGGTTGTGGTGTTATTGCGGAGGAAAGCTAGCGATGGGTGTGTCTAGGTTATGTGAAAAGCGGATTCGTTGATGGCATTTTTCGTTAGGAAAAGTATCAAAAAGGTATCGATGCTAATTGGATGGAAAAAGTCAGTGGGTAAGAGTAGGCCAACAAACAGTACGCCGCCAACCAAACGTTGGTCGTGAGTGACATTGCTCATGAGAAAAGCCAGATTTCTCTGTGTCTTCCAGGAACGAACAATAACCCTAAGAAATGGTTGAAAGAACACTTATAAACAAAGGACACTTGGAAGATTATAGAGTCTTGATTGTTAAAAATACTAAAACTTATGATGATTCGTTAGGCCTAGTGAGGGTCCCAAGAAGAGTACTTAAACGTCTGATGACCATCTCGACCGAGGGATGGAGTACGGTTTATGTCACGGGACGTAACAAAAGGAAAATGCAATCCCCTTTGAATCACGTAATAATTGCTTACAGCACTTTAGGTAGCATCGTTCGCAAAATTATCAAAATGCATATTATCAAACGAAATCTGCGAAAATATATGCGTATACTCTGATTCATTTTTCGAATGCCCATAGTCAAACTTGAACACATAGTGTTTTAAATTAGAAATGGATTAACGTTTGATGGAAACGAACTATTAAACTAACGAAGAATAACAGCTTCGTGGCAGTTATATAGAAAATAGATCCCGTCGTCCTATCAGTTCGCAAATGTCATATTTATTCGCGGTAAATGAGACCACTTTCACCGACGATCTTCCGTCAACCTCGTTCTCAACATTAACAAACCGTACCATTTTCTCTTCATTCGTCGCCTTTCTCGAACTCTTACATCTTTCACAGTGTATTCGTTTGCTAGCGAAGTAACTCGTTACTTCACTTTGTTCTTTGAATTGGATAGTTTTCCATTAGCAATCATAACAATGTCCTTTGGCCCATGCCTCGAAACTGATGGAGACGACGAAGAGGGTGCCAACCAAGCAGTTAGGGTGAGTTTGTTTATTCAAGCTTCCGCGTTACCCTCTTCACGCTACTGACGGAGGTTAGCCTTGTTTTCCACCCACGTAGTTCGTGTTAATTTCCATTTTTATTACAAAGTGAATTGCACCCCCTCTCCCTAGTTCTGCACTCGACCCTCTTGTCTTTACGTTCACTATGACTTCTCATTACCGATGCAATCATAATAACTAATATATATTTTGTATCACGTAACTTACGTATATCAATCGTGACTGGTTCCAAATAGTCAACTTACCTGAAACAGAAAAGAATACGATTTCATTAGCTCGCTGTAGAAAAGAATGTGACGGTCATACTAAGAATCGAGATTACAGATCGCTTAAAGTCACTAACATCGCAAGAAGTAAAACTGTACTCTAAGCTATTTTACGCGTTAATTCTCATTACATAACACTAATGGTCAGTTAAAAGACCTAACAATGGAATGCTATGTATTTTAGAACATCGAGATACACTCTACTAACCACAAGAATGGAAATATTTAAATAAAAAGAATTATTATCTAATTTATAAGGTCATGGTGAAGTATCGAATGTCTTTCTCGTGATTATCTTTAGTAAAATTGTAAAACTGTATGGAAAGTTTCTACATTAAAAGACGGGTTTACTTCAAGTTGATAACATTAAAATTTGAATCTTTAAATTTTAATAACCAATGTTCTGATCAAACAAAAACCGTGACAATACACTCAAGAATTTAAGACAAGTGATAATTGTTTGTTACATATTTTTTCCTCTATCGCTTGTATGAGCAAGCAGGTGTGGAGAAGGTATGCCACGAACGTATCCCGATCGTTGAAACACTTATACGACTTGACGACCAATAAAAGTTTCAAGATTCCCATCCCCTTCGGTCGACGAATGGAAGAAGGCAGGTCGTATAAAAAGGAACTAAGAAATATCAATACGCACTATCGAGCTTCATACTACTCGGGAACTGCTGTGGCCATTGGGGACAATCGAGCATGAGGAACGATATTAGCAATAAAGGCGTAAATAAGTTCCAAGTACCTTCCCTTGTGACGTTTATGTTGGCTAGGGTATTGATCTAAATTCGCCCATAAAAAATAGCCACATAATCATACAATTCAGAAACCTCTTTAACAATGAACATTCAATTTGAAGGTGGCAATAAATAATAAAATTCTAGACTGAAAGTGCAAGTTATCGACATCAAACTTTATACATGCGGAAGGAAAATATTAACATATAAAGTAGTAGGCGAAACAATGATATACAATTTATCATGCCTTATTTAATATATTTTAATGTGTCAATAATTTGTACGCATAAATCTAGTGAATGTTACTTTCAACGGTATTCGAAAATTTTCTAAATAATACCAGTGTATAGAGGATAGAAAAGATTACTTCGGTATCATTAAAAATTGAAACGAGGCTCGCTTGATTCAGTTAGACGTACAAGTGCGGTATTCGTATTGGACATATTGAGTAGCAACCAGTTTGAGTATCGAGACTTCCCTAGTACTCAGCGGCTACAGAGGCAGAACCATAACGGAGTATAATTCAGTACAGTTCTGGTATGTATAGCGTCTACTCCATTCTCCGACAATGCAACGTACAAGCCCCCTGTATCCTACTGCAACGCCCTGCCGTAATGCATTATACCTGAGTAGGACAGCATTTATATACGCTGCTATATGCACGAAGGTACATAACGTACCTGACCTCGGTCTGTTCATGCAGCTAAGTTGTATGTGCGACAGGATCTCGAATCGTATTAAAGGACACTATCGCCGATGCTACCCACTTTAAAGAAAAAAACAATTGCACGAATTTCGATAAATTTGCGAGGCGCAAGAAGTTTATTAGTACATACGCACTACGTACTATATTAGTATATACGCACAGCGACTATATAACGGACAGATTTCGAAGTATCTCAAATCATGGAAAAAAATTTGGAAGTTCTATTCTATGATCGAACAAAAGTAATTTAGCTATACGAACACGTCGATTTGTTGCTAAACGAAACATAGTTTGCGTATCGTGCCATGATTTACAAGCGATTAACTAGCAAACAAAGTGTCACTATTTTGGATGCTCCTGGTGTAATTTGTGCAACGACATTGTCTGTCTAGATGATATCTCAGATTACGTCCAAGAGAAGGGAATAGGGATGGCCGGAGTTTCTGGTGGCAACCGCTCCTGAACGTTCCCGTATTCTACGTTCCGTTCTTCCGCCCCTAGGAAATAGGGGAGTGAGATTCATTTATCTTGCTAGGGATCGCGTTGCACCGCGACAAATGCAACATCACCGAGAGAACGCACCGCTGAATAAACTTTCGAAGGAATGCTGGTCTGCCAAATAAACGCCCGCGGGTTGTTCCGGTAAAAACATTTTTCTGCTATCGATGAAAACCCGTCGACGACAGTAAACCACAAAAATGAGAAAATCGGAAATGTCACGAGAGGGAAAAATGTAGAAACGTCAGTCACCGTATTTCAAAGAATAAATATAAATTGCGTTATTAACAAAACGAAAGGAACGAAAAGGAAGGATGAAAAGTCAAAAGTTCTTCTTACGCTGCCATTCCGAAATGACAAGCACCACGAAACAGAAGCTGTATCCGTGTACGCGCAAGGTCTACGAGAATTCCAAAGCAGCTTCGCACTGCGTGAAAGCTAACGAAAACCTTTCTGAACATGCTTACGATGCACCCCTACATACATAAATACATATTCATCGCGCTATTCTGTCCTTTTCGACGTAAATCTTTGCTTTCATCCGCGTCAATCGGGGCTACGAGACGGAAATTGCGAAACGCCGGTGCACGCGGTGTGCCAGTCGATAGGTATTTCCACATCGAGGAAAAATACGTTACAAATCCAACTTTAACCTCTTTGAGATTCCGGTCACGTAGCCTCGTCCAAAGATATATATCGTATATCGCCTGTCGCGTCGGTCCTTCTTCACATACCCCACTTTCGAACCTCATTCCAGCCACTTCAGCCCACCTTTCCAGCTAATGTCACACGCGTACTGAAAAGTTATACCCATGGCACGAGCACAGCCCGAATAGCTTTCGCAAATTCGTCGAGTTCGATATCATTCTAATGCATACACGTTTAAACGTGCTTTGACAAACAGTAGTCGAAGAACGCTATTTTTATAGATTAACCACGTTTGCAAATATTTCCTACGATATCGTACATTAGTGTAGCTTCTTGTCAAGAAAGTATTTCGATATTTATGCAATGAAGAATCCGATGAAATCGACAGTTTTTACACTTTGTAGTGCACTGCGTGTCTAGCCAGTGATGATCTATTCTACTTATCGTTAAAAGTAACATCCAAAGCAGAACGAATCACATTTCGATTTATGAATTACTCCATGATGATTAAAAAAGTAAAATAAATATGTATAATTATTTTTGTAATTAAATTTTCGTACAAATGGTTTTAGTAAAATTGCCCATTGAATCCTTAGTGAATTACGAATACGAATTGAATTTAATCGTTCTCTTGACAAAATTTACCAGTATTATCTAACATTCCTCGTATGTTATACGTGGTAAAATGAATAATAATATTTACGTAAAAGAAGAAAATAGCGAACGCATTTGAAAATGGAACAGATGTGCACCGTTGTTTGAGAATAGTTCGGTCTCAAGGAACAACAAATATCCTATGCACATATTTAGCGACTGTATATTATTTCAAAACAACGAGCTCTTGGATCGTAGAGCGGATTTTTGTTTCACTCGTACTTACAAATACCGCATCTACTAAATTTTGTTTTCACTGTATCAATTTTCAGCGCATCATGTATGCACGATGAAATTTTTCGTCACGAAATTATCATATTTTGATGTTATGGATGCGCATAACGATTTAGTTTAATCAGTTAGACAATGGATTAAAATAAGTTGTTTTAATTTGCATCGAATTTTCTGCTAGTTTTTACGAGAACATGGAAATCTTGACGAATGCTGTACTATAGTATATCTCTATTTTATAAAGGTTTAACACTTTCTATTATTACCGAACTTCACTATATACTATATATGTAGTTACATTTACTCATTATTCTATATTCTTTTCAATGATCACTTCCCACTAACTTATCACTTCACTATTGTGTCGTAAAAAGGGGATAATTATGTAAATAAAAATTATTACTAACTATAGCCGTATAAGCACGATTCCCAATGTTATTATTCCCAATAGATTTAAACGTGTTTCGCAATTAATAAAATTAAACTACAAAATTAAGTTTGAAAAAATGCTTCGTATTTTAACATATTACCTACTGAAACAGAAACTAACCGCGTTACCAGAAGCGAGCGATTTAAATTGACGACAATAGGACACAGAAACGAAAAATGCCATATATTTCTTTCCTTAATTAATTTTAAGATGCTCAACTCGATCCATCATTTATATTTCACGAGAAGGGCATTTAGATACTTGGAAGGAGCAACGGACGAATATTTCATAAAACCAATAGCCGTTCGAAGAAGCATAGAGAACTCTGAAATATTGGTCGTTCTAAGTAAATTCATAAAAACTCCGGCATGATAATTGGTTACATTCGAAACCCATTCCACACAATTGCACACCACATAGACAGTTTCGCAGGAATATCAGAGTATCCTTAAGCTCCCGATTACCGGCTTTGGAGTTTTGTTCTCAGAGCAGGCAACAGGTTACCAGCACGCGCCGCTCGCCGACGACTCGTCGAGTCGACCACGGGGACGATCGCGTGTGCGTGTCTGCGCTCTCGTTTCTCTCGCGTGTTCCTCTCTCGCTCATTCTTTCTCTCTCTCTCTTTCTCTCCCCCTTTCTCCTATTCTCGCTGCATTTCTCTCTCTCTCTCTCTCTCTTTCTCACTTTCTCTCGTTCACCTATTCGTTTCGCTTTCCTTATTCGGTCCGCGCGTCTCTTTCCACCTTTCCTATTCTCCTAAATATATCCATCTCACGACCAAACGAAAGTATATATGTAGGTATTAATGATAGATGTGTGTAGAAATCTAACCTATTATCCATATGCGTGGTTGACCAACGAATGTCCTACGTCGCTGCACGGCACGTGTGCTATAAGGACGTCGCAAGCAACCACGAGGACGATCACAAGCCGCACAAGCCTGACAACCGCTCTCTGAATCTCTCTCTGCTGCGCGTCACTGGTGTGTGTGTGTCTGTGTGCCTGTGTCAAGTACGGTGCGTACACGCACGTGTCACCCTCTCTCCACGCTTTTCTCCCTGTTTCTACTTTCTTCTCCTCTTGAACAACATACGACTGGACATAGGTGACTTTTTCTCACCCTCGATATTACTTTATTTCGTTCTGTTTCGCTTATTTTCTTTTCTTTTTTTTTTTTTTTTGTATCAACGTTTTCGCTCTTCGATTCGTTTAATTAGTTCATTTTCACTCTCGTACGAGAGACACCGTCACAAGAAGCAGCAAGCGGAAACTCGTCGAATGTAAAAACCATGCACGGAAACACGACAGATACGTACGAGAGATTCTGACCGTGAATGCGCAACACGGATAGGGGACGGCAGAGGGGCTCTATTTCACAGGCTTTTTAACACAATTTCGAAAAGACACGCAGCGCGCGGCGTGGCGTGGCGTAGCGACGAGTCGGATGGCTGACTGGCGGAGAGCCGACGACTCTCGTTCGGTCTCGGTTCTCGGTCGTGGCCGTGGGGATCGCTGCTGGCTGGTAACACGCGCGGGAGGGTGCCCGCCGGAAGGCTAAAGGGGGCAAGGAGGTGGAAGCCGAGGGAGTTGGTCGTTCGAAATCGGTGGTAGGGTAGCGGCAACGGTGGTGGCGAACGTCGGTTCTGCACGACCATCGGAGGGAGAATGGTGAGAGCCAAAAGACCGAGCGAGAGGGAGGCTAAGAAAGAGACGACGACATTTCTGGGGGGAGAAGAAGACAGGCCGGTAAAAGTAGAAAGTTGAACCGAGACGCGTGGAACGAGGGGGAACAGGAAAGGGCAGAAAAGAAGAGGTGAGCAACGAAACCACGAAGAAAAGAGATGGACGATCATTGCGCGTGGTTGTAACAGAGGGCGCTCTCTTTCTGTCTCAACCCTCGTTGTTGGAAGCAAGGCGCACGAGAAGAGAGCGAGCGAGCGAACGAGCGAGAGAGAGAAAGAGAGAGAGAAGCAGGAAGGGCGGGAAGGAGAGGGAAAGAGAACGAGAAGGAGTTAAAATGATCGAGAGAAAGTGAGAAGGAGAGAAGTAACGGGGAATGAAAGAGGGGGAAGGTACACGGGGTTGCCTACCCTCCGTGTAGTGAAGTAGCAACAGGCGGCCGCGATTCTCTCTCTTCTATCGCAGGGCCGATGAGCGTCGCGCGCCACGTTTCTCGTCGGTAGCAGTCGCCGTTGCCGTCGACGCTATGACGTCACGGCATCGTGACGTAGGCGTGGTCACGGATGCGCACTAACACCTCGCCTGTCACCGTTGTCATAGTGACTGCTTCGCCGATGCCCGCGTTTCGCCGCTGCTGCCGGTACCGTCCCCGGCACACCATCCCTCGCGACCTGCTGCGTCGCTGCGCACTCCTCTCTCAGACCATCGAGTAACCCCCTACACCGGTTCAACCCTCTCTACTAACACTGTCCTCTCCTCTTCTCTCCTCTCTTCGCCCCTTCTCGTTTTCTCTCTCTCTCTCTCTCTCTCTCTCTCTCCCTCGTGCTCACCTCGATTCGTCCTGCTTTGCCACACACACTTTCTCTCTTTGTCTTTGTTGCTCGTCGAGCGGAATACGCCGCTACCTTTCGATGAACGTCGACGGTGCGACGCGCACAGCTTGAAATCTATAGTGGAAAGAAGAGAAAAAGCGTGGCCGGTGTAAGCGAAACGAAGAGGATCTGTTGTCTACAGGAAGAGAAGAACGCGTACGGATACGTAGGTACATACGTGTATGTACTGGCATACGCGCGTTGTCACGGTAACCGTAGCTCAAAACAAGCCTGCGCATTTTTCAATTCGAATGCACTCGCTGGGAAGCAATGAGGTTATAATGAAGTCCCTGCATACCCGTCCGCTATGCCTCACGCGCGCATTGCCTTCGTGTTTCGTAACGCTGCCGCGCGTTGTCTATCAGTTCTATATCTACGAGTATGCCAATGTATGGGGAGGGATAGTATGCCGTACGAGGAAGCCACGCTTTTCCTTTGTCGATACTTTTCAGTCGACGTACAGAATTTCTATAAGTCGCCCCAAGAATGCAACAAACGCGCGCGTCCTGTCTCGTATTAAATCGCGCGCATGCGGTCCCCTCTCGGCGATACGAAAGACTTTCGAGTCATGGAATTTCTGTTAATTTTCATCGCGTTTCTTCGTATTGTCTTGGCTTGTTAGCTGCAGTCGTTAAAATATGTCGATAGAGTTCATACGGGGTACTATATTTCAATCTTTAAAAGCGATCAATAGATTAAATATAGCGTTTAAAAGTGTAATCTACATATGTAGATTAAATGTATGGCACAGATTTTGTTTAAATGAAATTATATGTCATAGATTTTTAGTTAGCTAGGCATATAGCTCGTTCTCATTCCGAGAAGAATTCGTTGAAATATCAAAACAAGAAAGTTAATTGTAGTAGAAATAACCAGCTCCCAAAAGGTTTATACCTCACGTTCCGAGTTCCATGGCAATACAACTAGTATTGCTGGCGATTATTATGCATTAGAAACGTACGTCATGGCTCACGCACCGTGAGCATCGACACGATCAAGTTCCGCCTAAAGCGTCTGTCCTATGGCTCGATTCAAACTCAACCATTAGTCGCGAGGTAGCTGTTATATGTATCTGGGCCTAATGAGATTTCCATGTAGTGTGAATGAATTGCTCCGGATGCGTTCCTGCACAGATATCCCTATACATAAAGAGACACGTATACGTATAAACGGCATGATCGTTTCTGCGTGCTTACCGCAATGCCTTTGTGCTTCATTAGCGTGATTACTTTTAAATTACCTACGAAGAGTTAATAACTGTACGGCTAGTTGGGAAGTTACAGCAGGTACTTTAAAATTACAACCATGTCAGTTTACGAAGTTGATAAACTCGGAAAATAAGTTTTCGAAGCGACTAAAGGTCACGATTTTTAGTTGGATCATCGACGTTAAGGATCGCCAGTGTTAGGCGAAGTTAAACGTTACGTCGCAATGAAGTTTGCATTGTAACGAAAAAAATTAATTTTGTCAACGGCAAAATACGTCGTTAGAAGCGTCAACGTTGTGTATAACTTTATAACAAGTTTTTACTGCGAAAATTACGTCTAAAAAAAAAAGTGAAAATATAAAAAGAACAAATCTTGAAACAGAATTTCCGAAAACGTTTATAGTTTTTAGTTTAAAACGATTCGTTCGATTTATTAAATGAAGGAGATCGAGGAAGGTTCGATTTGTATTAGAAAGTAATTGTTACAAGTTGCGTTTCTTTGCGAATTCGCTTGGTCGGAGTTTCCATTCGCTCGGATACAAATGGATTCTTAATTATCCTTAATTCGCACCAAATCGAGCTTGCAAGCGTGACGAGCAGCGCGACGCGGCCTGGTGTCATTAACGAAATAATGGGAATTAATTTTGATTAGTGCTTCGTTTCGGCAAATCAATCGCGCTCTCGGGAAAGCGATTCAATTCCGCTATTATGGATTTCGATGAACAGACTACGCGCATCCAATTATTTGATTCTGAAGTGTGACCTTTCTGACAATATTTGCACACGCGTATAAAATCATCGTTTCCATATACAAGCCGACATTTATGAAGACTTTTTACAACTTTGATTTTCTTTAAACGCGTTAAAAGTCTATTCCGCTGCGTAAATCGTTTTTTAAACGATTTCTCAACTTTATGTACTTTCTGTTTCACATTTCTTTGCCTTTCTGACCTGATTTCTTTCTTTCTCTAGTCTTTGGTACATGCTCGAGTTTATGCACTAATTATAATAATATAAGATAGTAAATCACATTCTCGTACCCTGGAAAATGAAATTACAAGAGGCCAATAATCTGTTACATGATAATAGGATTAGCAAAACAGAACAAAGAAATTCATCGAAATAAAAGTTTAACAATGGAAAGGCTTCCAAGGAATCGTTCCCTCAGAGGTTACCTAATTAAATTTCGATTGTAAACCTTGTTAGAGCCGATTTACGAGCGTAGTTCGATGCAAGGACAAATAAAAGCGAGCAAGATCAAGAAAACGAGATGTTTGATCAATTTATATAAGGAAGAAGGCAAGAGGTTCGTAGCTCGAAGACGGATGTGAATTCGAAAACGAATTGCTTAAACGAAACGTTAAGTCGTTGTTTTTTCAACGTGTACTCCTCGGACGCTTCGAATGAGGTAATTATACAATAACGACGGTCGACGCAGTCGGTTCGTATATCCGTAATATAAGAGAGAAATAGGTTCGCCGTGTACGAGGGGGTTCGTGCTTCGCAAAGCGATTCTATAAAGCAGAAAAAGCGGGAAAATACACGATTCTACGTACATGAAATTGAGTTTAAAAATGTTTGATGTTGATTGTAGGTAATTCAATCAGAGCGTAGCGAGTAATGAGACGGAAGCGGGGCTAAAACCCAGCTCGCTTGGGCAAATGCTCGTCGACCACCCACCGTTACCTCTCGTCCCGACCAACCGTCGTTTCTTTCTCTCTCCTTCTCCCGCTCTGCCGATTCCCTCCGCTCGTTGCGTGTCTTCGTCCCCCTCGATTCCCGACTTTCTGCTAGCAAATTCGCTCGTACCGTGAATATGAATTAAGTTGATACGATTTGGACAATCTAGTAGACGGGTGCAGGAGAAGGTAACCAAGAGCCATTATATCGAAGCAAATCGTCCGGTGGTGATTTTCCCTAAAGTGGATCAGTGTGCATCGCGTCGGAAAGAAACGGGTATACCGTGTATTCCGTTTGCCAGTGTACCTCGCGCGGTGATTTTAATAATGGTCGGAAAGCATGTTACCGAAATCATTTTTCCACTAAATAAATCCAGCCAGTCGCTCAAGGGTGGAACCTCGTAATTAAAATAAACGACGTGAAAGACTACTACGCGGAGTTTTACTGTCTCCTAATGAAAAGCCTCGTCAAGCATCCAATGTAGTTTTGCTACAAGTACGGAATAATTTTCAACCGTTTCCGTGGCATGGACGCGGGTCGGAAAAAATGTACCATGGAACGCTATTCACAGATTTCATCGTGCGACTAGCCATTGTTTTCTGCGGTCGAAACTCCAAAGCGCCGCGTCGGTAACGTTAGACCAATGGAATCGCAATCTCGACCACTGTGCGCGATAGGGACAGAGGAAGAAGGTGGAAACACTGACGGAGACGGTATAGCTGGAACGCGTACCCTGGCCGCTGGTCGCGTAACATTGTTTCGTATGAACATATTGTTTACGAGTTCATACATGCAAAACAATAAAGGGATTCCGATATGCAGCTACATTCTCCTCTCTTGTTCGAAACGAACCTATTCACTGGAACTTCGCTGCTACACCGACCGTAAGTTTCTAAAGTTTGCGTGATGTAAACCGCTGGAATCGGATACGCTCGTCGGAAGATGACCGGTAACTCACGAAGATCGATTCGATATCCGTCACTTTGATTGCCATCCGGTAAATTTTACAGGCTCGAAGCCATCGCGAAACGCTTATTTTACGCAGCGATGTACTTTTATCAAGCGGAGTTTCCACGAAGAAATTTATATACTTGAGAATAAGATACAACGGCGGTTGAAGCAAAGATTTATGCACAATCTCGAATTTCGTGCTACGTTACAAACTTTATATCATACGGTTACAAATTTCAGCAACTTGGAACAATGAATATCATCCTGCGACTAGTATCGCGTATACGATATAACGGAAGTAGCGTATTCAACACTGCGAGAGATACAGGGCCATCATCGAAAGTTAATGAACCTTTCGGTCCTGGAAGGACGTCGAATGGACGTTTCGAAAAATGGCGCATTCCATCCTTGGTGACTGACAGCCCTCCAATCACGGGGATGATAGTCGACTCACAGGACTCGTTTACTCGCTCCAATGGATATTCTCGCATTTTTACTTTCCAGGAATTTCAATTTTTCCCAATCGTATATATACGAGGCATTTTCTGAAATCGAATGGACGTCAAGCCTCATCCAGCTCGCGGCTCGACGAATACCGATATCGCCGAGATTTTTATCCTTCTATCTATAGCGATCTACGACATCGTTCTTTCACCAGCGTTTACGATCGGTTCAACCTGCTTTACGAGCGTTCGACTTCTTACCTCTTTCAGTCTCCTTAACGACTGTCCGTTCCATGTCGACCTCTCTCTATTCCCCTCTTTGTCCTCTTTCAATTCTTCGCTCCTCCCATCTTCGTTTTATTTTATTCCTTACTGAAAAAGACAATGCGATGAAGAGACGTATCGCTTTCTTTTATTGGCAATACGATTGACTCAAATTTCAATTCTTAAGTGAATACTACCGCAGATAAATTTCGGACGAAGAGTCGCATAAACTGATATAATTATTTTAACCACATTCTGTATATCTGTTTCTGTACGCTTTACGTCCACGTGAATCCGTACCTTTTTAGTATTATCGAGTATGATTTTACTTTTGTATTTCACATATTTTATTCTCTATAATACCAATCGTTAAGATCGATCATATCGACCGTTCATCTTTATACCACGAGTAACGTGGTTATCTATAACATTTGTGTAGCTCTAGCTTTGGCGAACGTTCTGTTCGAATGCACGAAGATCTTCACGCAGATGCAAAGATTGTAAAATATTATGGTTCGCCCGTGGTCATAAATGTAATCGATCGTAGCCGATCGTACGACCGCTATCAGATCGCAAATCAAAGAATTTTCATGAGCCTACAATCATGGCTGGTGCGAAAATATAACCTTTGCCTTCGTTGTAGCTACATATGATACCACTGTCTTATGATCGGTTTCATTTTACGGCTGACCATATAATTACCATTTAGCGTCTACAGGAACAATATCGGCACCAATACGATGCAATTCTTGCGTTTTATCATCGGTTGACGCGCGCTTTAAAAAGTCATGTAATCTGTGCAACGTTTGCTCCTAACTCGCAAAACCTGATTTCTTTGTAGCCCTTAGGGTCGCTCACGAGGACCGTTTGTAGGTAATCTTATACTACTTTCGGTAATGGATGGAAATAACGTCGGATCAAGGAAGACAAGAGTTTTTCTTTAGACAATTACAATTGTTTCGAATCATACCCCTCGTAAAACCCAAAGGACTCGGAACGAAAAGATACAAGGGGAAGAAAGAAAGCGGCTCGGTTGTTATTCCCGTACAGCTGAACTTAATTCCGTAACTCGATCGGCCGCACCGGATAAAACGTATCCACTATTCTATCCGGTAAACCGCATTACCTTCGTGAACGACTGCGGTTCCTCGTCAAGGCTGAATTACTAGAGAGATGTAAGAGAAAGTGGTGGGTTGAGAGTAAAAGAAAAGATGGTGAAGGTAAAATAGGCGGAAGGACAAGAAAAGGCGAAAACGGGACAAAAATCGAATGGAACGAAGACTAAATGGAATGAGCCGAAAAGGTACGAACGTGGAGGAAACGCGAATACCATACGGAACGAAACGAAACGGAGAGAAAGAGGTTACCTTGAGACAGAGCTGGCGGGCAAAGAATGGTGGGCAGTACAGAAAATGAAATCCTTTTAAGCCAACCGGCAGCCCCTTTCCAACGTAAAGGAAGGTTCGTCTCATCTACGGTAGGTACGACATCGGCATCGGATTAGCGTAAAATCGAAGGGCGCTGACTTGGTCGCTCGTAAATTGGCTACAAAGTTTGGAGAGAAGGCAGAGGCGGCAGTGCCGCCGTTCGCTGTACCAGTGGTGGCGAAGGTGGTGGTAGTAGTGGTGGAAGCGGCGGTGTTGGCGAAGCACAAAGGGAATCGATTCCCGGTGAATCGCGATCCACGTTTCGGCTAGCTCTCTTGCTCCTATACGCCATTTTGTCTTCCCGAATCTGTGACCATCAGCATGCAAAGTGGATAAAGTTTCTAGACTACACTTTCCGTCGCCCTTTCTTTACTCGCTTCTCGCTTCCGATTCCTATACCTGGCCGCGCGCCACCATCACACCGCCACCACTGCCGACTCCAGCAGCCACTATCACCACCGGCGTCCTTATTCGTTCGTCTCGTTTCGGTTCGTTCCTATTCCAGATTGTTTCTCCGCACCTCGAATCTTCGTGCTCCCACTCGCTTCTCCGATGGTTCTTTCGTTCGTGTCTTTTCACATTTTTCGTTCTATTCCGTCGCGCTTGGACGATCTCGTCTGCGCAAGAGCTCACCGAGACTGGCACCGGTTTTACAATACCGGTGTATCGATGCGCTACGACACCGATTTCAAACGTATACGAAAACCATCCGAATTCAAGCACGAAAGAGTAGAATACGAAATTCCTTACGCACCGAGATAAAGCCGCTGGAATATGAATATAATAAGTGCCGCGGATTCAATTTGAGAATATACTTTCGAAATTTGCTCGACTCGTTTCGGTTACATCCATATCGATCTACCATGTTGAACCTTAACTAAAGCATACTTGCAATTCCAACATGGATATCTTTCTTTTGCTTTTATATTTGTTTTATTCGTTTTTCTTCTTCTCTTGTCATTACATTCCGCGACTTCAATCGAGATACGCCTATTTTAGCTCAAACTACATCTTGCGACGCACATCCTCGAAGATTATAAAATCGCGGTATCCGTATGATAATTTGAAAGGCTTTGTACGTTATATAAAATATAATGTAATTTTTGGCATAAAATGTTTTTAATAAATTCCCATAATATACTGACAGTTCCGTATTTAATGTATAAACTGGAATAAATTGCGAGATTGATTTAATTTTCGAAGTTTACTAAACACAACTCTGTATTTGCTAATGTATCGTTACCTTCAGGTTATCATTACGATAAAATATCGAATGTAGCTGCATATCATATAAATATAATACATTTGGGAATATACTAATGATTAATAATACGTCGTGTCTTTTAACGATTTAAATCGATATTAACTATCTTCACTTAACGAGCGGTAATAATTTACGTTATTTATTATTTATTATTTATTATTTATTATTTATTATTTATTATTTATTATTTATTATTTATTATTTATTATTTATTATTTATTGTGCCCTTCTTCAAACGATAAATAATATTTCAAACGGTGTTCAAAATAACGTTTCGTCGATTGTTCCAATTACTTCGTTAATGTTCGCGTATTATAAAACCCGTCGACCATAGCGATATCAATGTGTCATTATCTTCACAAAGTATTACATGCAATAACGTATCTTATTGAGTGTAATTACTAGTTGAGCGAAGTCAATTATACGTAATAATTCTTTCCACGTAAACAAACCTTTAGATTCATTTCCGCATGATCACCTGTTGAAACGAATCTTTTATCATTGCTAATTATCGCTTTATCACCATATACGTGTACATGATTCTATCGTGTTGTATGCAATTTGATATCGGTTATCGTGACACTAATATATACACCTGGATAGATGCGAGTTAAAGTTCAGATGTACATATGTAGCGTTGCAGGAACGCAAGTGCATGCTCGTGCGAAGACAAACAGTTGTACGTGCCCTGTCATATTATCAGTTATATACGAACCACATGAAACGATCTAAACGTTATACTTTAACAAATAATATATTAAGAGAAACGATTATAGCGGATAACTATAGCGTTACGACATAATTACCTGAACAACGGGAATCGATATTCAAAACAGCACCCAAACAAGCTACTAATGATTTTGTATGTTTAATTATATTCAACTTATCAAAATCTTAAAAATGTTGTAAATATATCGAGTTATCCATGAAATTTCGATATCGTCGATATTATAGAGAGCAACACCTCTAATGCGATTATACAAACGTTTAGATCAACAATAAATTAAATCGAATATTATCATAACGCATAGTTAGGTGTATAGTTATACTCGTCCAATTAAATTCCTACGATATAAAAATAAATACTTTCGTATTGATTGTTCGTCGTAATATTTAAAAAAAGGATGATTAAATTCGTGATACGGAATGGAATACAAACAATGGGGCACGTCGTGCAAAATTGTACTTTTAATTAAAAACAGGCAGGAAATAGTTTTTCTCGTTATGAAAATTTCACAGCTTTTATCCATCCAGTCCTCTATCCCGTTCGAAATTCCTCACTTTGAGAAACAACGAATTAATTTATCACGCTGAAACTCCAACGTCAATTAATATTTCCGGAGTTTATTATAAATTTACGAAGCTCGCACGAGCTCTTGTCATTCGTAGTCTCGGCGACGATCGTTTAAAACGCATCGTAGAAACGGCTACCGGCAAAAACAGCGCACCTATTGGCGTTACATCTAACGCGTATCTCCCTATCGGAAGTGACATACGCGTCGGGATTCGAATTCCACGATTTTGCAGAAGAGACGTGGCCCTTGCTGTTCGTGCTACGCGTCAAGTATTATCGTATCACCTGTCGGTACCTCGATGATGCACCGATGGCAATTCAGTTGGTACAGCCTGCGTACGCTTGTTAGGATGATGCAGACTTCGTAGAAGGGTCATGCAACGCACAAATACAAGCGCCAACATGGACGTGTGAGCGCGCGCGTTCCTGCATTCGCACACACCGAGCCGGAGCATCGGTATTCGCGCGTAATAATATCATAATAGGGTCAATATATTAAGTCTGTTTCTCGACTGTTCGCAAGCAAACAAGCCACGCACAGCCTACGTACAAGCTTATAAGATGCAAAGACACGCCAATATTATTTACGTCGAGGGAACATGGCGCAGGACTACAGCATGCACGGTTGCTGCGATATCGATTCTATAGATATTATTCTTGCATGCATCGTATTTGCTTTTAATATCTACCTGATACAAATTACAAGAGGACTTCATTCGTACTGTTACGATTATGGTCGACTATTCAAGGATAGCATTTATCGCGAGAGAAAAAGAATATATTAAGGAGCGAGAGACAGTATGGGACATAGCGAAAAAAAGGTCTACAATGGTTGATTATTTATAGGGAAGAAAAGCGTCGCCTTGAACTTTAATTCCACTAATCAACGGAATTTTGTTTGCCAATCAGTAAGCTATATTTTAGTATCAGAATTATCTCGTTAGACGTAGTATCGCAGATTTTGAGCGCGCTATAAAAAAGAAAGTGACTAAGAGGGAACGATTTAACCGTATTACAAAACAGCTTACTCCCATTCGTCGAGTAATCTTTCATCTTGTATCCGGCTAACGAGTGGCGGGAGAAAGTGAAGAAAGAAACAGTAAGAAGAGAAATTGAAGTCGGTGAGGTGCAGGCAAAAGCTCTGGGCCAGTATATTACGGTATCCGGAGCCCGATCGTGCCTCGAGACACGTTATTCAATTACGGGCTAAGAGGTGCAGAGCGGATGGAGGGTAACTCGGACGAGCCATTTTCTCTTCAGTGCCCACTGGAGCTCAAGCTGGCTTCTATCAGAACAGAATCATAGAAAGACAAAACCCTACCAGAATTTCACTCCGGTGCTCCTTCGGAAGAAAGAGCCGGTGTACCGATTTGAAGGACAGTCGAAACAGGGCAGGGAACCCGACCAGCTGGACAAGATTAGGCAATCGAGATGAGGGTTCGATATATTGAATTATGGAGTATGTGGCACTGATTGAGACCAGCTTCCAGACGTGGATTACAAGCTGTCGTTAAGGAGATTCTCCTGTCTTCACTCTCAATCACAGCTATTTCTTTCCCGAAAGGTTAAAGATTTTGCGCATCCTATTAATTTCCAACAAAGGTTTCCAGCCGTGTTCTACGTAGAATCCTTATATCGTGTTCAAGTTTCGTGACATAGTACGTTCCCAATTTAATTGTAGCGTAGACGTTAATTACACTTTTGGAGATGATTCGTTAAAACAGCATAGGAGCACTGGTTGCGGAAATAAGCGGATTAGACGGTACTTCGGCAAGCTGTATAGGTAGGGCTCTAGTACGATTGATGTTAATAAATTTGAAGCGTAGAGAGGAAATTAAACAATCGGCGTGTTTCGACACGTGCATACGTACATGCTATTGGTACAAACTCCGTGTTTAAACAGAAGTGGCTGGTTCGAATATGGCGCGATATTGTCTCGATTCCCATAACAGAATAAACGTATGTATAATAATGTACATATGTAAATGGAACAGAGATATTTCCGATGTGGCGTCGATTAAACGTAGTAATAGAGCGTGGCTTGCAATTTCCTTTTTTTAATTCCGATGCAAACCCATAGCCGCCAAAATTTTACCCGTACTCCATCATTCGTCCGTTAATTGCCTTACCGCGGTATGGTTCAAAGTGAATACTTCCAATAAAGTGCAGCCGATTTTAGCGTGCATCGTTTAAAAAAATGTATTCTCCGAAGTATCGATACGCGATGTAATTTAAAGCTACCCCTAGTTCCGACGTACGATTTTAAATCGTAAGTAAGATCGAACGTGCATCGGTTTACGGCGCTCATTAGCCGTTTCGTTTTGGAGAATTTTACCAGTTAACGAACGATATCTGCGTATTTTACGTAAAACGTTATGCTTCGCAGAGCCAAGTATTTACGAAAATATTACTCGACGGTTCCCTCGTTGAGTGACGTTGCAATTAAACGCGAGTGAATTGTTTTTTTTCACGAAACAAAGGTAAATATTATTTATCGACGAACAGGTAATTAATCTGACAAAGGTTCGACAAATAACGTTAGCACACGAAAAACATTTGCACGTTCTAAAGCAAACAGTATGGTGAAACGTCGCAACTTCGACACGACCGAAATGGTTTTTGTGTCCTGACTAATAACACCAGACGTAATATCATTATATTTTTCAACTCTAGTATATGCCACCGTACCGTTTAACAATTCATGTCACAAAAAGTAAACGAGTTACATTCATACAATTATCCTCGTGTCATTTTATAATATTCACATATCTTTCACCATTATTCTTTCTTTTCTTTTTTTTTTACAAACTTGTCAATAACAACTCTTGTCGCCCAAAACTTTAATGTTAATCGATAAGACGAAATTTTAGAGCTTGTATAGAAATATGCTGTTTCCTTTATATAATTTTAAGGCGGTCATCCTATGAAGACTAAAGCTACGTAATTCGTTGAGGGAGACCTTTGTCTTTGTTGGCCAAATGTTTTCCGCAAGACGTAACGAGAAAAGCGACTTCTTCGTAGTAGAAAGTGGCAAGTTTTAAAATCACCTTCCAATCGGATAAACGTAGAATTACTCTGATTTGCGCTGTGATTCCCCGCCGACACGGTCCTGCTTTTTCCCAACCCACAGGCCAAAGTCTGAGTAGCTAAGATGACAAAGTTTCCGCTACGGTAACGCTCCCGTCTAGAAACTGTTCCGTTATTTCTCTTTGCCAACTTATTTGCGATCGAAATATAATGTGCCATTAATTTTAGGTATATTACCATTTACATCCGTTTACAAGTTCTTTTCGATCAAATATGCATTTTTAAGCGATGTTATAATTAAGAATAAACAACGCATGTTGAAAGATATTAATACTAAAGTATAATATTTTTGCTACGTATAACAGAGTTTCAAGATAATCGAGTATATTTCTAACATAATTCGTAGTTATTTTCGTTACTTGTACCAAACGGTTTTAAAATTGAAAATAAAAGCTAGATATCCATAAATAAATTTTAACCTTTGACTTTAGGAGTGGCTTAGACATTGCCAATTTCTCGTGAATTTAATAGTAATACGTTAAGTAGGTCGTACGCGATATACGTTGTTGCGGCTTAATATTATTAGGTAAACGTTTTCAATTGTTACGCAAACTTGGATGGATAATCGCAAACTGCGTAAGCAGTCACGCATAACTTAAACAGTTTGGAGTACTGTGCCAAATACAATAAGAAACTAGAGATTTCATAGCAACCTTAGATCGCTTCATAAATATCTTTACGCGCTCCTTCTCTCAAGTGATTTATAAGATGAAAATATTTTCTTGAAACAAAGCAAGTACTTCATCAATTTTAATTTTATTTGAAGGGACTACTTACGTGCTCTCTTATAATTAAATGAATGAAATTTGACGTCAAAAGTAGCCAATATTAATATTAAATCGTACACGGACATGAAAGGCTAGTGGAAGATATTTCTCGACATCATATTTTTCGCTTTGCCCAAAAATCGAGAAAAGAAGAGGAAATCGAGCGTGATGTCGTATGGGCGTAGGCGCGAAATTATCCCGTCATTGCATAAATGCATAGGCTAGGTGGGGAGGAAGTGGGACGTGGGTCGAGCACTTTGTCGTGTCCCCTAAAATATGGAGGCTCCATCGCGTTTTCCCGGTCCTTCATGGATAAGAAAAGGAAGACTTCTTACATATTGCGTCGGCACTGCATAAATGCATGTTATTCATGCAGCGCATTCGTAGAGCTTATTTTTCTTTCTTTTTATCTTCAGTGGTTTCCGTTCCCCCTTCTCCTCCCTCTCGTTCACCTCTTTGTTTTCTTCTTATTATATCGCCGTCTTCGTTTTCCGTTTTTAAGTATACGTACTTCGAATCTTTATTTTTATATGCGCTTTTAACATTTATTTTCTTCGCATTTCCAGCTTACGTACGAATATATAGGTGTTCACGTAATTATCAGCATACGATTTGTTAATGATACAACATTCAAAAGCATCGTACTTGTTTGTAAAGAGACACGAATACCATGTCCCTCCACTTGAAATAGTGTGGACAAACCACGGTCTGCACTTAAGCGATTGCTCGCACCCATTGTGGCTTTTTCCAACGAAACGAAGATTCACCGCCCCGTGGCGTAGAGCGCGCCATGAGTAGGGAGCGTGAATCCATTTTACTTCCGAGGCGGACTCCACATAATAGCCGTTAAGAAAAACATTACTGGTATATATCACAATTTGTTTCTGTCAGTTGCACGTGGAAAACTATGAATACGACGACCTTATTTATTGGCATTAAACTGTACGTCCGTTTGAGAAATGGGAGTTAATTAAAACTGAAATTCAAGTTTGCTCTTGGAGAAGTTATAGAACTCTTCTAGAAACGATGATATTAGATCAGTTAAAAGTTTTACCATTTAATTAGGTAGAATTTCATTTGCTCACAACAAATGAGAATTTCCGCAATCAATGCGAAAGTCCTTCGGGTATTCTCTCGTACACGCTGTTACGTAAAGTAATTGTATTTTCAAAATTCTCCAAGTGTTCCGAAGTTTCTCACTATGTATTAAGTTCTCTTGCAAGTGCATATGGGAAACCCTAAGCGATGCAACGATTCCCTCGTTTAAAGAATAAATTCTATTATAAACCGTGTTGGCTGTGTTTAGTAAAAATTAGCGAAGAGTTTTCAACGCGCTAACGCGTTGAAACACCTTGTTGAAGTAAAATAAATTGAAATTATGTAAAATCAACGTACGCACCAAATAATTCATTTTCCCTGGCTGACAACTGAAAATACGTTTGCAGACGGGTCTAACACAGTGGTATATGTACACGCGTGAAGAGAGTGGGAGTACTTCCCAAGCGGAGATCAAATTAGATATTGGTATAGGCGCGTTATTGCGGGTTCGAATTTGGCGAACGAGATATCGAGGATTGGTTGTTCGAAGGGGAAGAGTTAGGATAGTCCCGTGATCCTTAGAGCGAACACGAAGGGGTTGGATCCGATCGAGGGGAGGTCACACGCGACGAGATGGTGCTCTGCTCCGGAAAATGACCTGTCACTCGCGACACGTCCCTTCTTCACCCCCTTCATGTTCCGCTGTGGAACTCTCGGTTCTCTCCTTTGCCTTCTATCGGGTTCTTTTTTTTTCATTTTTCTACTCAGATCTCGTCCTCTCTATCTCTCGCCTTTTTATTCAAACCCTCGTGTCATTTAAGAATCAACCGACATTCATTCGTTGCATCGCAGCCAGAATTTAAGAATTAGACGACCTGTTTCCGCACTTCCTCTCTTTTATATACAAGCATTGGTAATTGTCCTTTTACATTGCTTTAGTTTTTAATTCTATAGTAATCGCAATATTTGATGTGGGTTTCTCTTTATTAGTGACCCTTTTTACAGTAATTTTACAAGAAAAATGCACCTAGACATATGTTAGTACATATTTCATATTACAGAATAGAGTTGCAAAGCCTTTGTTGCAATATCAAATTTACACAGAATACAGAAACGATTGTAGTGTTTGCTCGACGGTATGGTTTCAACAAGCAACAGAATTTCGGTACTTTTTTAT
This sequence comes from Bombus waltoni, assembly GCA_014737395.1. NCBI lineage: Eukaryota > Metazoa > Arthropoda > Insecta > Hymenoptera > Apidae > Bombus > Bombus waltoni. Next base: position 737,212 of record JACXII010000046.1, on the reverse strand, counting down.
TTGGTAGCGGTAAAAATTCCTCCGAAATGTAGGACACCAACTCTTCACTCTGTTCCAACGTATCGATACGGTAACGTATTCAAACATTAAAAGCTGTTCAGGTTTAAAGTTGTGGATTTAACAAAGCCGAATTTTCAGAATACATATTCCAATAACATCATACGCGTAAGTATATGTGCCATAAAATTGTCAGGAAATATGTTAGGAAATGGTTTTCAGAGTACTGTTGTAAAAAATTATACAACGCAACGCGGAATTTCTAATACAGCCGCGGCGGGGATGATCTTAAATAAAATAGTGAACAAATACAAGGTGCTTTTAATAATTATTCGCTAGACGGTTCGATATGGAAAAAAGCAAATTTTAAGAATCGGTTAAAATCGCGTTTATTGGATCTTTATCATTTAAAGTCAGTGCATACAAATTGAAAAGTTGGATACATTATAAAAGTAAGTTTAGAAAGAGATTATGAAAATCAGTTTAATTGCGGCAGAAAAGAAAACTGAAGATCAATTGTGCTTCATTAATATGCAGCAAAGACGAAAAGTAATAATAAACGGTCTTGTTGTAGATCGCCCTGAAGGTAAACGAAATGAAAGCTTATATTATTCTAATTAAGGTCCTTCGAGATAAGAAGCTATCGTTAGTAAAATGGAAAGATAAAGAAAAAGTAGTAACCCTCGATGCAATTTACAATTAATTTCCAACCTCCCCTTTCGTAATATTATCGGAATCATTCGTCAAAGAATTTAAGGAAATTTTAAAGGAGCGTTATATTTCTAATACAATTTTATCGCATTCTATATATAGAATAATAATACAGTCATTAGAAATTACTCAGGTGTAGAATTTCTCGCTATACGTATGTTACCCATTACGAAACCGTTCTCGGAGAATCGGATTAATAAAATTGGAAAGCTTCAGTGTATTTTACTTATAGCCATTAATTTCAGCTTACGTTAAGGAAAGGAATAACAATACGAAGGATATGCTTCACGAGGTCGATGATCCTCGACCCATCCAGAAATTGAAATATGCTGTAGCTGTCAACTTTCATCTGAATAATAAACTTTTTTCGTCCGGGAGAAATTTAAATTGCTTGCTATCGAAGACGCTGTTCTTTATTCAACACCGTCGCCAATCGACGCCCTAACATCATGGAATAGGAGACAAATCGAAATGAACGAAGAAAAGAGTCGTCTTCGAAGCCCCATCGTGAATATCGGAGTAGACAGAGAGATGTTAAAGTATGGATATTTCTAAGAAATCCAACAGTGTAGAGAAACTTATTAAACAGCGTTATCTCTTTCATTTTCTACGAAATCGGAAAACTTGCGAATTACACAAAGCATTTATCTTTATCGATCATATTTAAGTAAAATGCATTTTTAAACGATCTTTTGGATTAGATTGCGTAATACTCGGTTTGTTTAAAATTATATACATATGATTATATTATCTATTGGCGGATATATTGACAAACGAATGCCCATTCTAAATGGTTGTTGGCTTAATCTTTGTTTAATATAATGACGAACACGCAAGAGAATATTTCCTTCGTTTCTACCTATAAACGTAAGTGTCGCAAAGCGCCCTTCTTCTTGCCATTAGACTTCGCCAAAGTTCCGAGACAAACGTTCTATCCTTTGTTTAAAGTTTCATTTTCACCTGGCTTTTCGTCATCAAATTGCTGCTACCAACGTACACATATTTCACTGCAAACAAAGCGAATTTTAACGCAATGCTTAGAAAATGTTTCTACTGTATTTCGCTTTGCATACGCAATATCTTAACCGATGATGTATATTATAACTTTTATCTCCCAGTTTGTTTCTCCTCCGTAAGAAAATTAAGACGGATAGAACGTTAAAGCAAAACGAGTAATTTACCATAGAATATATTTAATTATATAGAAAAATAGCAATACATCTAAATTATCTATACTTACTTATCTCCTTTTATATGGATTTTATTGAAAAAGTAGATCAAAGAATATCGTGGTTCGCGGATCGGTGTTAGTCGCGAAATACCTAGTTACAATTATGTTTTTCAAAATTCAATAATGAATATGTTGTTTATCGAGAATTTAAAAATACAAACATCAACGCAACCGTGTTTTGAATGAATCGAGAAGGGATCATCCACGTAAGAAGGCTACGACATACTTCAGAAGGTGTAAAATGCCGACAGTGCCGTACTTACAGATCTCGTGCCCGAATGGTATGTCAGAACAGATCAATACATTCTTGTACGCCTCACCGAATTCGTACGACAAGAGTTGCTGGCTGCTGGGTTCGTACTGTCTGTGACAGCTTCGAATATAGACGGAGACCCAATAAATCCTTAACGGTAATACGAGTAGTCTTGCGCTTCCAAATTCGATTACACGAACAGAGCGATTTTACCTTTCATATGGTTTGCTCTAGATATGCACACCTTTTCACGATAATATATCTATCGATCGCGTGACATTCGTTGTACAAATGTTCTCATCGATCGATGTTTTAACGTTGTCGAGTTCAGACTGTGCCGTTAATTCCTTACTCTCAAATACCTAGTATTTAGACACTATCGGGTGACCGAAATAGTAGTCCAAATTAGTCGTGAATATTTAATGAGAATTTAGGCATCTTTACGATAAAGCTGCGGAATACACAATCGTCTCTTCTGAACGTCGAATTCACTCATAATCGTAATCATAATTGTAACATCCAGGCTATATATCGCAACTATCGGTTGTTATTTCCTAAAAATTGGCATGCGTCCGGTTCTGAAATTTCGCAGAAGCGAACAAAATCTGATACGATGTAAACAAACTGTCAGAGGCAGTTTCGCAGACAAAGAAACGTGAATTATAGGGTACATGGTGGTGAATGCAAACACTAGACGGGAACAAAAAGAAAATCTGCAAACGACGTACTTGAAGGTTCTCTTCTACTTTGGTAGCCAGCAGGCATTATCGTGCAGCCGTAATTTATATTGGCATACTCACGCTCCCCAGTTCGAGGGGTAGTTGTAAGAACTTGGTATCTAATGTGTATCGCCGCTGGTGGTGCTTGCCGCAAGCTCCTATAACCCGAGTTTTCCCCTCTCCCCCCCTATCCGCCCTCGTGGCCCATTCCAAAACTCTCCTTTACCCTTCTTCCTCGGTGCTTTATCGTTACATTCACCCGAAATCTATAGGTTGGTCTGGATACAACGCAACTAATCCTAATTGTTCAGAAACTTTTCAGATACCTCTCTACGTAAGTTCCGAAGTTAAGTACCGTGAGGGTTTCCCAACTGGGCCGAGTCATTCGAGCGTCGCCAATTGCATTCAGAACAAGCAGTCCATTATTAACCCTTTGCAAATAAACGCATTCAAATAGGCGGCATCTCACCTTTGCGATTCTACGTTCGATCAGAATTATTTCCTTAAATTCGAATGTCTCGCTATCGTTCTTCTGCCTTTTATACCAACATTTAATTTCGATGTATAATAAATGCTAAAAAACAAAAAAAAGAAAAAGCAACAACGATGAAATTACGTTCTACCGTTATAATGGCGTTTTCCGATGCTGTAAGCAAAAGCGAAATGTCACTTATTTAGCAGCATTCATTCACAAAATTAAAGCTGTTAACCTTTGATGGCGTGCGAGAAACCATTTTGCATTTTCCATTAGAGGCACTCAATTTGAGACACATAATAAATCTTGATGATTAGTTTATCGAATCCGCGGCTCCAAACAATACCACTAACTTTGCACTATGATGAATTTTTACATCGTTATTTCCTAACTAATGACTGACGCTATTTTACAATTCGTTGGAAATATTACCCAAGACCTACGATTAAATAGCGTCAAGCAGGAAGGATCAAAAACGAGTTTGTTGATATCACAAGCTTTAGACGAATCGATGAAGAGAGATCTTTGTCCAAATATATCTTTCCGATCTAATTGCGTTAATACGATTAGAAAATCGAGCGACAACGATGGTTCTTTTACAAATGGTCAAGAGCGCTATTTCCCACAAGGAAATCGAGAGAGAGAGAGAGAGAGAGAGAGAAAAGGGAAAATGTCGAGGAATACGCGGCGGGTGAAATAGAGAGAAAGAGAGAGAGAGAGAGAGCAGGAATGTCGGGGGAGGCTTAAGTCGAAATGGGAAGGACCGCAGCACAGATCGCAACGTGCAATAATGCCTTTACTCGGAATGCCGACGGCACGTGTAAGCCCGGCTGAACGATGTAATCCTGCCTGTAAACCTCGGGTGGACCGAAGCGAAAAAAGAGAAAAGGATGCGAGATTAAAAGCGACAGACCAGCAAAGACAGAGAGGAGGACGCGGTCAGCCAACGACGAGAAAGAGTCGGAACGAGCGAATGACGGGGTCGCGGGATGAACGAGGGAAAGAAATCGACGTAAGCGCAGTAAAATCTATCGAATCAGTTTAACGAGTGTACGAGGGCTATAAATCAGTTGGCGTTGTTGTTTTTTTCGTGGATCCGATGGGCGAGGGCAAACCGTGACGAAGGACAAGGGAAAGAGGAGAAAGCCGGATGGGTCGCGGAGGCAGAAGTGTCGCAACGCAACACAATAAAAGCCGTTGCCAATGGTAGACGGGAGGGCAGATGCATTTTACGAGGCACACTGCACCGATGTCCCTTCTCACCCTTCTCGCCGTTCTCTACCCCGCCTACGCTGTCCACCTATCTCACACTTTCCTTCACGCTCTCTCGCCACCATTTCTCCATTTTCCTTCACCGTCTCGTGTCCGATATTTCGAGATGCAGTTGACCGCGCGCACGCCACTGGACACGTCCGGTGAATTGATTTCGGTTATTTCCCGATCATGTAACTTGTCGAGGCCTTTACATGGACAATTGATTATTATTGCTATTCCGATAGCCGATGATCTGGATAACGGTCAGCTTCGATGAGCACTCCCTACGGGGAAACCATCCGAACCTTTCTGCAGGAAAACCGACTTCCGCTTCGCCTATCTCCCTATGGGATTCCTAGTTCTGATCTGGACTCGACCGTGCGTAGGCGGACGTCATTATTGCCCTAAGCTTCGCGTAATCTTCCGCGGACAGCGGCTTCGAAAATACGTACCTCCAGTTGCCCGATATAACATCGTATTAGAATACCATTACATGTGTAAAGGTATTGCCGAATAATCTCAGGACTCACGATGAAATCCTAAAAATGTGTACCAGACTGAAGTAACACACCGCGTAGCAAGTACGCGTACAATATTGAAAAGTTCGAAAGAAATATGTTGTTCGTATACGTTGTTACTTTACGCTACTAGTAAGGCACATACACGAGTAAGATGAAACACATGGAATAAATATCGACCAACGAAATACGTACATCGCTTTCTTTTCGGTTTGAATCGTTTTGTGTAATTTAACACTGCAACAATCAAAAGCTGAAAATTTTCTTGTCGAACGATCGTAGAATTGTAATAGAGGTACATCGCGATCTCGTCTTTCGCGTGCATTTTTTCCGAGTTTTGTCCGCGTTACGCATCAATGTGAAACCGTTCGAGACAGGGAATTCAATTAACAAAACAGCGATTGCGAGACAAGCTGCTTGCGGGACCGACATCGCGCTCGTATTTCACCGAAGCTCTGCTTTCCATTGGTGAAAAAAAAAAAAAAAGAAGAACGGCTCGGGGACAGAGAGAGAATCAGAGGGGTGGCGCGAGAAAGAACAACGGAAAATGTTTCCGCCAAGCAGCACGAATTTATGGATGAACAATTCTATCTCGTTTCAGTGGAGCCCTCGTGCTCTCGTTCCTTCGGTGCACACAACTCTGTGTGTATGCTGTATACGCCCAGCCTCCTATATCCTTTCGCGCATCTGCGCCAACAAGGCCGTGCAAAGGTCGCGTGACTCGTGTGTACACCAAACGGTAGACACTATGAATTATCGCTGCACCCTAAATATCGTACTGGCCGGCAGCGCCGTCCGTTCTCCGCCTTTTTTCACCCCATTTCTTCCTCGACCTACACCGCTTTTCGAATCCCCGACTGGAAAAACATTGGTCGACTTTGCGATTTCTGATAGCGGTTATATATCCGTCCGTTTTGAATTACCGATTCGTTGAACTGCCATGCGTCTGACAGAAGGAATAAAAAGGAATCTAACTGTCGAATTTGAATTCCGTCGTTCGTTCCTATAAGTTCTACGTTATGGCATTAAAAGATACGTTCACATAGGTTGCGTGAAACGCGTTGAGATTTCTGGGCTTTCAGAATGATTTCTTTTAACCTTTTCAACACGGTTTGCACGTGTGCAACGTGCAATGACGGCTACATATGGAATGGACGAGAAAGCTGTTCGTCTGAATGAGCAAATTACGAAAACTATTTTCGTATATTTTTCCTGCCGCGACACGGCGCAGCTTTCAAACTGCGATTTCACGGCTAAAACGTAGCTACAAATGATTGCGGTGTACCAACACACAGAGGTTCTGACGTTTTCATTATTCGATTTACAACCCTTTCTGGAAATTCAGCGCGGGGCCATGACATAAAACTAACTTTGCCGAGAGGCGAGAGAACACGTGGAGCAACCGTAGCTGCCAGGAAAAATCAATTTCGAGAAAACTCGACGGTTCGTATAAAACCGGCTGACCATCGGGCGTCCCTGTTTCCGACTTCCGAGAATAGTTCGTACAAAATTTTGTTTCATTACTTACCAGTGCGCTCGTGACAACGAATAGGGCATGCAAATTCCTCGATAAGATTGATCGGGCACATAAATCGTTCGATGCGCATATTATCTGCAATATCGTTTCACGAGATTCGTTTCTTTCTGCGCAGCGTTGTCTGTTTCGAAGGAAAAAATCAGCGCGTTTCGTTCGAGATCGTAGTCTTGCATAAGCCGAAACTTGAACATTACGTCGAGTAAAAGTGAGCCTCGTAAGCCACACCTGCGTCTGATACAAGGAGGTAACGCGTGTATAAAAGAAGGTAATACACATGTAAACGGTTGTGCCTGCTAAAGTTTCAAATTCAATGGCATAAGTTGAAAACTAACGTAAATGACATGAATCTTCGTCGGTGCTCGAAGGCATTTTTAAATATAATTGGCTATTTACATTTTTAAGGCATTATTATTAGAGAAATACGTAAAATACGTTTCACTTCGAAACTATATCGTACGAACATGTACATCGAATAAATATTTTGAATTCTTTTAGCAGTAAACGTTCGAACGCTTGAAGCGCGTAAATACTTTTGTCGTAAAACGTTTCTATATTAAAACACTTTATTTACATAGATTAGTTACTGATCAACATTCAACAAGTGGAACTAATTGAAATTTCTCAATTGCTCTCGTCACTGATGTGTTAAGACGAAAGTTTTGTTTATTCACTAACAAATTTTCAACAGTTTGCTATCAATTCAGAAGCTTGTGGTAACGTAACAGTAGACGAGACGGATTGTTACGAGGGCGCGCACAATTTCGGTAGAATTGCTACTGTTTGGGTGCCTTTGAACCCGTTAATTTCGAACGTTCGTGCGGCGAAATCGTGACGGATGTCAGACCGATCGGCTGCGGAGGGTCGTACCATGGGCCAAAGCACCGGGGCTCGGGTAAATGCACGATTTACGCATTCGACTGGACACGAGTTCCGTCATTGGCTTTATTGCTAGTAAAGTCTATATTGCCGAATGACTTTCGAGTAGAGGGCACCTGGGGCACGTCTGGAAAAGCAGTTAAAACTCGCGTGGAGCACGTGAATGCGTTTCTGACTAAAAGGGAGCTTCCTTCAGCGGAGAAAAACAAGCGTTCAGGTACTTTAACGACGGTGATATTACCTTACATCGAAGCAATTTCTGTTTATTGACAAAAACGCTTTTGCATCTGCAATCGCGTTAAATGAATTCAGTATGAGAGTGTATCTAATTAAAAAAGGTAAATAACGAATGAAACAATTTATGCATAGCACCTACGTTTAACCAGAGGATTTCCTTATTAGCTTCCAGAAGCTTTAAAAATACATGTAGCAATGTCTTTGAATGTATCTCAAGCTACTTTAATGTACTTAAAGTACATTTAGAGAATATGTGGTTATCGTAATTTTCTTCGAATAGACGGAACCAACCCTAGTATAATAGAGTATAAGCGTCGAAACCCCTATTCCTTTTAGTTGGTACTCTGTACATACCGCGATATGTTACGCGCCACTCCTTAGCCATAAATTCAAACCCTCAAGACCTATAAACGGTTTATTTGTTCGTGGTCCCTTTAACCACTTTCAAAGGTTGTCTTACGTACGTGTCCCTGAACGTCATGGTTCAATATTTTCTCAACAGGGTTATAACATTCGCATTGTCGATCGTTACTAGGTGGCCGGTACCGTGCACTATCGCGATTCTAAATGCAATATCGGAGTCCATAAAATTGGCGTAAAGCTGTTTGGCCGTCTGTTCGATCTGTCGTCGATCGGTGCTGCTAGTTTGCTTCTGTTTGAAGGGTGCAACACGGGAGGGCCGAGCCAGACTCAGATCGAATCAAGGGAAATGGGTGGGAGTGCACGAACAAGAGGGTTTTCAAACCGTCGACAGGGGGCGGATTGACCCAAACACCTCCACGGGCACGGCTTTATAGGTTGTAAAGTTGTAAACTACCGCCCAAGAGTGTTCTATGAGAATTTCTGGTTACCCTGATCATTAGAACGGAAACGGTCTAACGTCGTTAAAGCTCTAGAATCTCCGGTCGCATGATGACACGGTAATATCGTTGTCTTCTTTTAATAACCTTTCCTTTTTATTACTTTAGCAATCTACCGAACCACCTTCGGCATGGTTTAAAGCCGACAGAGTAATATAATGGTTACAATGCTGTAAGCATGGAAATTTTCACGTCGTCATGCGAAATTTAAAGGGATGCAGAGATTTCAAGTAGAGTCTGAACATTAAAACGTCTCCATCCCCATAGAAGACTAAATTACGACGAACAAATGCACCATAGTAAAGTGCCAGCAATCGAAATTGTCGACGATTATAATCGAAGGATAAAATTTTATTATCAGTTCTATTGCCAGTCACTGCAATATGATGCGTTTCATCGAAGTGATCATAACCTATAATATATCCGAAGAGGAATGACGATGTAATATTCAAAACAATAAATGGCTGAAACTCGATTAGCTTGATTTCACTGACAGATAACACGAATTTGGAAATTAGTTGCCATGTCGTTGCAGAATTCCGGTGTATTTTATTTTAAGGAACTGTTTACCAACTAAACGTAATGGTAACGGTATTCTGAAACTGGACGAAACGTGGAGTCAGAAACAAAAAAAAAAAACGAACAGACAAAAACTCGCGAGAGGGATGAAATGGAGTGAGAGGAAGAGAGGAGAGGGAAGAAAGGAAGCGAGAAAGAAAGAAAGGTCTGAGAAGAGGCATCGATAAATCAATAGAATATGGTAATGCTGCAATTTCAATAATTTAAATATGTATGAAGGAAAATGGAACAATCTGGAAGGCAGGGATCTGGCGGAGTGTGGTACACTGAATCGCGCCTAATGAGACGCCTCGGGTCTCACGGGAGAGACTGTTCTTCTCTTTTTCGTTCGCGGTGGATCTCCTTTCCCTTTCTTTATTTCCAGCAACTACTGTACGCGTATCGGAAGAAGATGGCACGTCGCGGAGCCCACGGAGAGGCAACTGTGATAAATAAAATAAATTCCATACCGAATACACAGCTCGCGACGAAATGTCGTGGAAACCGCGCCGCGTAGCGCCTCGTTACATCGCGCTTCTGTCTGCGTAACCGACGACGACTTCGCATTTTGACGGGCTGCGTGGATACACGAAAAGACGTTGTCTCTCTGCGGGATGTCTGCCACGAATTGGTTTTCCCCGCACTGTGGTTGCAGCGGAAAGAAGAAGAGGGGCGGAAGGTAAAAAGAATAGAGCAACGTGTATTCGATGTGGTACGATTATGGCCAAGAAAAATAAGGGCGTAGTCGCTTGGTGAAACTTCAATTCAAATTCACAAAAACGTTTCGCGGCGGAACGAAACCTATGTTGAAACGAGACCTGTATCTCTTTTCTATTCCCTGCTCTTTCATCCTCCACACCCCCCCCCCTCCCACTCTCTGTTTTTCTCACTCCTTGTTCTTCTCGAGCGACCGGAACGAAAATCTCTGCCCGAGAGGTCTTTTCAGAAAAACGATAACGCAATTGCGTCTAACGCACTTTAACCGAATAACGTGCCAAATCTTTAGCTTTCCTCGAGAGACAAAAATACGTTTCGCTGTATGCATCGTTTGAAGAACGAATATCTGAAATATTTTTATCTTCGTATTTTATCAAACATTAAACTTCTTTCGCCTTTTTTCGTAAGACAAAATTTGCCAAAGAGGAGGAGTATTTTAACGTCTTCTAGTAGCGCCCAGACTTTCTTTTGGCCTTTGACCTTTTGTTAGCTCGCAAAATATATTAGGTACGAAATATGCGAAGCTCTTAATAAAAAGATGTATTAAAGTTATAATATTAACATAAACTATCACATTTTATCGTGCTCGTGATAATTCTACTTTCCATTGGTCCGACACGCTTGTATACGCATTGCTTCTTTAAATTAACACCTTTCATGCATACATGCACTACGATGTTAAGCCGTTAAACCCATTTACACAACCTCGTTCTTGCGGTCACGAACATCATAGACTTACAATGCGCATCAATCAACGACGTACAATTGATATTATCGATAGCTGGTGTCCTCCCAAATTGTACAAATTATCGATCATTATCGATCATTATCGATAAATTTAACATTAACAGCGTTCACACATTATAATTGACCGCCAGAAATGGTCGGTTTTGATTTCCGGGATTGTAGAGAACGGGTGTACAACCAGGCTGCGGTTCTCCATCCGCGCACTCCTTCCCCTTCTCCGCAGTTCAAGCCAGAAGCGAATACAGGCGCGCGTATCATACACGGCATTAACAGGAGTTGTGTTGGTAGAAAACATGAGAGTATTGAATTTTATGAAAATTAAAACCGTGTTCCACGGCACACCGCTGGAATGAGATTTCCCTTACAAAAGTATAACCAGATTTTGAGGGAGGACAGTTACAAATGCGATCGACGAAATGTAATTAAAAAATAATAGCAGTAAATCCGACAGACCGAGGCGTTCCATTACAAAACATCGATTGCGCACGAATACACGAGCGAACGAGCGTGTACGTCTGCGCTACTATCGCTCGTGGGACGAATGTATACGTTCTTTGGCTTCTCCATTATCGATACGCTGGTATATCGCCTCGTTGATAATATCTCGGTCGAATCAACGTTAAAGGGAAGAAAAGCTTTTTTGTTTGTCCTCGTCGGATAAAAGTGACCACTCCCATAAAGACTACATTCGGAAAATTGTTTACTCCGAACGTACAGTGATCGTCGCGTCGCGTTATCCTCTTCTTCCGCTTCGTCTCTTTCGTCTGTACTCTATATAACATCCCTTTTGTCGGTACAAAACATATACGAACAGTTACGTTTACGACACATAGACGCCTTCTTTCCAATCTACGGTTGTACCGAGTATGATCAAGAACTCTTGCGAATTGACATTTTCTCAGAGGTGAATGGATCTAATCATGCTAAGTAGAAAGTAGAAAGTAAGGGGAATCAGTGTCACTAGTACGGGCATACGTGGCAAGAAGAATATAAGAGACAGAAAGAGAAATAGACAGATACAAAGAAGAGGAAGGTAGAAAAGAGCAAAGAAAAACACGGCATACGTACGTACGTTGACGTGTGTGCGTGCATGATCAGTCAACATAGTATCACTGTACACTCTTGGTACACTCGAGGTCCAGTTGTGCACGTGCTTTGTCCCTTCATGCAATTATTTACAGGTCACGTATTTAAAAGGACGCCTAGAGAGTGTGTCGTTGTTGCGCCAAGGGGGAACATGTACGAGATACGTTTCCGTCCCTTCCTCCTGCGAGTTTCCCTCGCGGCTACAGCTTTGCCTTTAATTGCGAACGTGATTGGTCGCAGCCGTGCGTTTCATCCCTCTGCTCGGTTCTGCCCGAGATGAGGACGTCTCGAGACGCCTCCGGCTGATTTCACGTGAGATTGCTCGATATGCCTAACGTTAATTCGCATTTCAATAATTGTTCCTTTGTCGCTTCTCCGCTTAGCGGATATAAAGTAGATCCCGATGAAAAGTTCTACAAATACCATACCAATGGTAGCTCACGATTATTTTCAGGGAAGCTTATCCACCGTATCGCATATCTATCTAATATGTTATCAAACACGATAACGTTGATTTTTTACTACTTACGTCACTCTTACGATACGATTTTATTAAAATTGTAGGTAATAAATATGTACGCGTACGTACTTATCGTTATCTTTAAATCTAGAATAGGATACGTTCGAAAAGCGTCGATGTTTTATTACTACTGAAATGTGTACAAATATGATTGACAGAATCAAATACCATTTCCTATTAGTGAATTAAAAAGTAATGAAAGAATGGACGGTACGAGGAATATTTCAAGTCTATTCGTAGAGACCAAACCGACAATCGTTATAAAAGGATACGATTCCCTGGTCGTAAAATGGGATCCGGCTTAAATTAGCATTCCCGGCGAGATTCTTCCGCGTTCTTCGAGCCCGCCGACGAACGCGTCATTCTTTTCGCCTATCTGAAACTAATTTGAGGAGGGGGGTTAAGTAATTTAAACGTAGCGTGGAGCAATTAGAAAGGCGCCTCGGTGTTCCGGAGTAGGCGGGGGTGATTTAGGGATACGATCTCGGGCGAAGAATAAGAGAGAGGGTTAACTATAGCGTGTATACGCGGATAAGACGAACAAGACTGGTACAAGGAAAGAAGGGGAGAGGAGGATGCGCGATGGAAGCCAGTAGAAAGCAAAAGTGTAAGAGAGAAAGAGACAGAGACGGGGGTAGATGTTTGAAGGCGGGAAGGAGAGAAGTGAGATACCAGGTAGGTAACTTCTGGTAAGTTGGCCCACACCTACCAAGTAAAACGGAGGAGCAGAGGGTGGAGGGTCTGAAATATACGCGCGAGGATGCGAAATTTATGTGTAGCCACACCTGGTTAGTGCTTACATGCGAAATAGTCTCATAAATTTCCATACGCGAACCGCCGGGGCTTAAATTCTACCGGTGCCGAAAGCCGGAATATTGGTTAACATTTCTGCGTTATACTCGGCTTTTGTGAGTGTTGCCCGGCCATCGTGGTCGATGACAGATGAAATGGTAAATGCCTACAAATTTTTCCATAAATCCGTAACCAAATACCGCGTATCTATCTATATGCTTTTTCAGGATTAGAAATGATCTCGTGTTTGATACATGTACGTGCTACATATGTATCTACATTATATATAAAATATATGTATATCGATTGTAAATACATATCCGTCTGATCATCTAGGTACTTGTCGTTTAATCGTACAAATCAACGTAGTTCCATCTATGTCGGACTGCATACATATTTTGTCAGGGATTCGCACGAACTCAAGCAACTGAATGACATAGCTTTTCGTCTACCCCATTTGCTTCCCTCCCCTCGCTCTTTTACTTTAAACGTTTAGCAGCAGGTGCATTTAATTACGTAACATTCTGCATATCAAATTTTTTCTTCTATCTTTCGCATACGTGCATTCGCGTATCCGGTTAAACGTGATCTGACCTTACTCCAAATGAGTTTCGCGTGAGTTGTACAGATTGAAGATAGAATTTTCGCATGTACTGCACACTGATATAAATCAAAAAGTTTCACATTTAATTTTAGACGGTGAATTGTAAAATACACGCGAGTGATTTTCGAAAATCGTACCGTATCTCCCAATTGCAGAAGAGTATTTTAGAAATTTATTAAGAACGATTCTACGAGTTACGCTATATTATTTAAACAATTTTTATTTTCAAACCACTTGATGTTCTTATAATTCAGTGCACGCAAATAGAGGTTCAAGAGTCACACACTGTAACAGAAAAGGAAAGAAAGAAGGAAGGAAAAAACGATATTGACGGAAACAGACGGGAGCAACAAAACCTGCTGCGAGGTCTGGCTTCGACACGGGGATTTGTCGATCGCTGTCACGGCACGAGAACCATGGAACAGTACGGCGAAGAGAGGGTCGGAGAGGACGAAATGATTGTGCGGTCAGCACCAGCAATCAATGCCTCTGCGTACGGCACGCATGGAATTCGATAACACTGACCGTTTTCCACGGTCTCTTACGTACCAAGGTATCCTACTTTGAATCGTGCGTCGAAAAATTTCCGTATAGTCGGTATGGATAAACTTGGAAACGAGTGTTTAAACGATTTACAACAAAATCGTACGTGCAACTATTTTTACTGCTATTATTCTGCTATTATACTGCTTGCTTACTCTCACTCGTTGTCTTTTAAGATTCAAATCCTACACGGCGATGACTGAAAATGCGAAAAATAGAAAAAATGTCTTATCTCGTCTTTCAAACGAAGATAAACAAAACGGACGGTGAGGATATCGTTATACTAGGTATAGGATCGAATATAGCTACTGCACGTGCAAACAGTATACGTTACAGTTGAACAAAATTTCGAGAGGAATATTTTCCTTTTTGTCCCCTTTTTTCCTCGTAATAAAATGTACATATGGTAGACGATAACACAATTTCATCAAATCGATTGGTATCGAACAAAATGAAAAGCATACGGAGAACAAATAACGGACGCTTCAGAAATCGAAATAAAACCGACAGCGAGGATATTTTTTGGTGGAAATCTTTATCGTTCGGATACTCGGACTCGGTGCAATGAAGATAACCGATAAACGGTACTTTATCTCAACGATAAATCAAACCCCGGGACAAGGAACAAGTCGAATCAGCCCAGGCGAAACGATGAAAATGCACGAAGCGTCCAGCTGGGAAAATAAATCAGGCCGAAAATCTCGGAGACATCTGGAAAAACATCCGCGTATCATCGCTAATCGAATAGCACGCGGAAGATCGCACGATATCAAACAGATCCCCCTTTTATTTCCCCGTGGACAAAACGCCGACTTTCGAACTGGAATATCGTGGTAAAACTCTGTCTCTCATTCGTTGGTGGGACACGTCCATTCCTTGTCATCCGTTTCTACGGCGAGTAGCAAAATTGCGTTACTGTTGAGAGCAGCCACCACATCCTAACTATGGAGAGAGAGAGAGAGAGAGAGAGACAGACAGACAGCGAGAGGAAGAGAGAGGGGGAGAGCGAGCGAGAGGTAGAGAGAGAGAGAGAGAAAGAGAGAAAGAGAGAGAGAGAGAGAGAGAGAAGTGTAGAACGAGCAGAAACGGCAGCGAGCGGTAAGGGACAGCCCCGAGCACGGTCGGCGTCCAGGGCGGAGGGATCCGCTTTATTGGAGAGTGTTGCTATCGACAGCCTCGCGCCGTTGGGTTGTTAGGGTAGGTAGGTAGGTATACTCTGCCGCGGTTCGCTGCATTTTCTCTGTTATCGTTGTAGGGGGTCTGAGCGAAGCCGCGCGGACAATGGCGGATCCCCGTGGCGGATGGCGAGAGAAAGTAAAAATTAACGAGAATTCAAGCTCGGCCGGAGCCATTGAAAAATTGCCCGGCATTCCCGGCCACCTATACGTATGCGGCTGTTTGGCAGTGCAAGTGTATGTGCCCGGGTTTGAGACTTGCCGGCAGCCGTATACTTTTTTTTCAACGGTTTCTGTACTTCCCTCCAGAATTCCTTCATCCACTGTTATCCACGGTTCGTTCCGTTTTCCAGTATTCTTCATGCTCGAGCCTTTCGTCCTACCCGCTTCTGTGAGAGCGACAGGTCGCACACCTCGCACACCGCACCTTGCTCGCCACCCAGCCCTTTTCCTGCTTCCTCGATGACGTTGCTTCCAGTATGCCACCAGTGAACCCATTATATCCTCTGTCCCGCTCTTCCCATCTAGACGTTCCATTGTACTGTATGTTTGCTATTACTAAACACTGTGCCCAACTATTAATATTCCCGTATAATACAAGATTAATATCGGCTTTAAAATATTTTATTAATACGTGATTTTTTATTACGATAAATTCTCCATAATTCGAATTCGAAGAAACATCTTGTTCTGATATCGAGCATCAAAAGAGTTGAATTAATGGTTACTTTGAAATACGCGAGAAGAATATTTTTGTCACTAAGAACATATTTCGAGCGCGATACGTCAGATTGGTAAGAACGAAGAAAGAAAATGAGAACGCACTTTGGTCATTCGCGTAACTTGATTAATGAACATTGAACTGGAGAGAGCAAGAGTAAAAACAAGCGTGTATCATTCGTCATTGATGTAAACGGTGCACCGCGTACCGTATTTTCCTCAGGATGAATTCTGTCGAGTAAGATAATGGAATAGAACTGGAGCAGATTACGCGAGGAAAGAATTGCATTAGAATGATCGATGAACTTTGTTACTTCGAAATGAAACTAAATAGTGAAATACTGCTGCCCATTAATTACATTTAATGCGGTAAAGGAAAATATGTTGCGAAGTTTCCTTTAATTTTTTATGTGTTTATACATAATTACAGCGACGTAATATTTTGTTGCTTATTTTTACAATCCTACGAACGCGTGAGAAATGTTTCGTAGCTGCTAAATAATTTTAAAATGGAGACTCAAAGGACGTTCATGGAAAATTTAATCGATTCGTCGCACGGAAACGCGCACCCCAACGTAGGCTCCAAGTGGTTGGCCAAAATTAACGCAAACGTTCCCACGAATTGTAACGTCTAACAGAATCTCTCTTAACCCGCTTCCCCATTTAGCCGTTCCTCGTTGGTCGTAACGCGTATCCTTACAAGCGAGTAAACTTTCGACGATCGATCGAGCAACTGGAGGTTGACTGCGGAGGATCGGTCGATGTATTCGCGAGGATGCGAAAGGGAAGAGAACTCCGTGGCGGGTGTATTCGCGTGGCTACAGTATACTGGTTGATCTTGCATAGAATATCCTCTCTCGTTTACTCTTCTTATTATGATGGTGGATCGATCGTGTCGGCACGAATATATTCAGGCCTGGTAAGATGGCTCGGGTACGAGGAAGGTGGGCCACGCAGCGAGAAGGGCAGGAGATGCCAAGCAATGGGGCAAAGACGGTGGAAGTGGGGGGAGGAGGGTGGGTATGGTTTGTAGCTGGAACGGTAAGCCTGTCCGTAGGACTAGCGGCACGTCCTCCCCAGGGAATCCGGCGTATCTGCTTCACGGCACGGGCAAACACGTCGGGATGAAGGAAGTCTGGCTTCCATTTCGCAAGACGCGCCACACCGAAGCGGAGTAAATATTGATACAGATCGAACATCTAATCGCTCTGGCCCGGCCGTTTACCGACATGCCACTCACACGTGGATCTTGCGTATACGTGTATAGTCGCGTGGTTGTGCTCCATTGCAACTCTGAATACTTTTATACATAGTTGAGAGGAGCTATGATTGACGTAGCAGAAAACGGGAGGTACATAGCCTGGCGACGCAACAATTTGTTTGTCATATATTGCCGTTTCGTTGATCTACCAAGAAATGCAATGTTACACGAAACTGCGACGGTATAATAGGTCCTTGCGGAGAAAGTATCGTCAACGAGTAGAAACAACTGCGAGGGAATAGCTCTACTAATTGTCGAATTATTTCCCCACACGTAAAGTGGGATGATCTTGAGAACTTGGATTGAAGTATCGGTTTTATTCCCTTTCGTGTTCTTTCTATAGCTTTTTAATCACTATCGCGAACTAGAATCGTGTTCTTTTTCCGTAACATCCTGTATCGGCGTTCCACAAAATTGCATCAGTGAGAAAAGGAACGATCAATTTAAAGTTGCCAGGCCCGTTACAACAAGTTCGCCGATCGTAGGATATTCCTCCTTCAGCAGCTTCTGTCTCCCTTTTGTCTGTGAATCTCATAATGCACGCATGATTGGGCAACTTTGTCAGCGAGATACCATGCGGCAGGCCGGTGGCCGTGCGCTTCTATGAACGCGCATTGCCCGAAATGCTTCACTTCAGGGACTCGAGGGAAATCATGTATGAAGTTCCTCTGTTCCTACTCCCGTTCCGTCGATCCCTTTCCATCTGCAACCCTCTCCGCCTCTGCCGATTTCCTTACGGGAAATCCCGTTTTGCGATGTACAATTCGGCAGGCCGACGAAAAGGCAAAAAAGAAAGACAGAGAACGAGCCGAACTGACAAACAATCTAGTGAAAACGAACCGCGGAAGTCAGCCGCTACGGATTTCCTGCCCTATTTTTTTCTTTTTCGCCGTTACCTTTCCTTCTCTCACGTTTCTTCTGTTTTCTTTCTCTCAACGTTTTTTTTCTCGTTCTTTACCTTTCTTTCACAGATCATCAGATTAATTACCGTCAAAGTGTCGCTGTGATAACAAAATTTCAAGAATAACTTCGTTTCTGTCAAATTTGCAACAATGCGGACGTAATAAAATTTCTAAACGAGAATTATTCTTGAAACCTTATTCTCACACGCCATAGACGGGTCACGAAAGGAACATAAACTGCAGAAAAAGTATTCGTTATCAGTGAAACTGCAAGACGTACGTTTTGTTGTACATACTACACGTTACGTCCATTAGTAAAAACGTTAATGGATGTGCTCTTTGGTTGGAATCACCGTGACTAAATCCATTTAATCCTTACTTTCTCTTTTCACTTTTGTAAACATAAAATGAACATGTTATAATACGTATAACCGATTCTTTTATTTTTTGTCGGTTATCCATCAACGTAATGCAGAAAACGGAACGAGAAAACCTACGTTTTTAAACCAAATAAAAGAAATATTAGCATATTAATGACACGATATTATACTGAAATATTAGATCCCTGAGAGTAACGTAGCGTTGCAGTATCTTTAATTTAATAACAGACGTTTTACTTACCCATTTAAAGAGTAAAATAAAAGGCAACGCTTAAAATAACGTGTCTAGCGTTCGAGCGATGCAAGAAATATTTCCAATAGCGTATTATTTTTTGTAAAAAAGGAACTCCAATTTCTAATTGTAAATGATTTAACTTGCACGGAAAGAAACAAATGTCAAGCGAGGCTGAGAAAGCTGGATGTGTATTGTCGCGTAGATATTTGTTGCTGGTCGACCGTAATTTTGGATTCCAACGACGCAAACGTAAGTATGTGTTTGTCAGGAATGATCGGGGTCAAATCCGGTGTCCATCTTTCATTGTTATCGCTAATGGAGGAACTTCTGCTGCCGCCGAAGCACTCACTCTCGGCTCTGTCCTTACGTACGATGGAAAGGAAGGCGAAAGAAAGCTCGAAAGGCGCGGCAGGGGGAGCAAAGGAGGCAGAAGAAAGGATCGATGCATCGACTGGATACGCGACTTTCCGGCGAGTTTGAATTGAAAAAGGACGTGGACCCTGGCGGCGACTCTTATCTGGCCCACATTTTAAAGCTTGAAACTTTCAGGAACCATCGTTCTGCCCGTGTGGGTAATGGTGGCATGTGACGCGAATCTTCCGGCAGGTCTCTTCTTCTTTCCGTCCTATACACGTTGTTTCTATCTCTTTCTTTACGTGTAACACCGAAATTGTCTATCGTTCTGTAAACGTCTGTCCGTTCGAACTTTGCAATGGTTAATGGATCTTCTTCCAAAGCTTTAGCGCAACTGTTTTCCTTTCTTCTTTGTCGAGATTCCGTTAATTGGTTCACCTAAAGCAACTACGCGCAATGAACACGGGAACAGTGCGATTTCTATTGCAAGATAAACGTAGAAACCAATAACTTTATCTCCTTCTTCAGTATTTGACAGGCGTTGATCGAATTTCTTAGACTTGTTTTGAGAAATCGGTTCTTTATCGTGTTTTCGTGTTTTTTTTTCTCTCTTTATTTTCTGTAATATTAACCGACGCTCGCAATATCGTCATTCAAGGACTCATGCAAACACCATGTACTGTATCAAAACGTTTTATGAAGCATTGCTTTTGCAACTTGTATTTGTTACATTTTTTATGAAGAAAGGCATAAAAGGGTTTTTTGGAATTTTTCCTATTTTCCAAATACATTGGCCAGCACCTGTACCATCCGACAGGCCAGCTGGTCCCTAACTTCCATTGTGTTCATACCGGTATCGGAAAGTCGACACTTTACTAACTGGAAACCTGTCAGGAGTATTATGCCAATTAGCGTAATTAGTCTGGTACTCGCATTTGATTTTAAGCCTCTCGACCCTTCAGGTACATATAATGGGCGTGGGTAGGAGGATCGCTTTTCGCGTCGACGATATTCATCGTCATCCACAATCGTTCTCAAGCAATTCATCCGTAGAAAGGATACAAGAGCCGCTTAAATCTGGTTTATCCGATAAATCTTGCAACGAGTTTCAGTCATGGGTTTCAACGTAGTTCACGGTTAAAGGCTCCATGATCCGCTTGTGTGCTTTCGAATTAGCCAAACGATCTGCCAAAGCATCAGTCGAAGCAGTTTAGATGGCTGTATAAACCATGTTTGATACAAAGGTGAGAGATTCTCAGACCTTCGTGGGAATCACGATCAGAAATTAGAAACGACAATTCCTCCCCTCTCCTTCCGTTGAATTTGACTTTGGAGTTTAATTAAGAATGCTCGATACGTTAAAAAAATATAGTTATCAAGCAAGAAATACTAGAAATAAACATTATGATAGAAATAATGTGTCAAGTCCAAAAGAGGCAACGTCACCAGTCTCGCTGAAATAGAACAAAAGACAGTTTTAATAATATAGGACTGGTCGAAAACATTTTCAACGTTAATATTATTCTTCTGTAAAAAAATATAAAACAGGTTATAGCCTATGATGATAATGTAAACTAATGATGCAAAAATACTCTTCTTGAACGAAAACTATTCGTAGACTAGAACGGTATACTAAGACAATGTATGAACAAAAGAGTAATTATAAAAAATATTTAATTACCTATAAGTAAAAGATATGCTTTGATTCAAAATTATAAAAGGTTGGAACATTTTTACATATTCCTTTTGAACCTTTTATACGTGTAAAATATGTCTGTCAAAGGATATTTTAATATTTGAAATGTCGAAACAATTATGAATTTTTAAATAAAACGATATGTGATACGATAGTATTTCAGTGCTGCTTTTTACAACTCATAAACTTTTTACAATATCATGGTAACATTTTTATTAAAGATATATTACCTATTATTATAATTGAATATGTTAGAATTCTGACAATAGTCGAAAAAAATGTGAGTAACGTGTTGTAAATGATTTGTATGAAAAAAGAGACAAATTCATGTTACGTATCAGGGTTAATGCAAGAAACCAGAACTCTTAAAGATCGAAGGAAGAAGAAGGACATGCCAGCAGAAGACGACGGATTCCAGCGGTTGGAGTAGCTGGGCAATATCGAGCGTCTTCAGATGAATCTTCAACGTCCCTCGAGAACGTCCATGCGGATTAACTATACTGTACTGTATAGCTCTCTGCACGTTTTCGAGGGTAGGGGGTGGCTGACTCGTGAACATAGATGGGGTACTCAAGATGCTGGGCCACGTCGAGCCTCTTCATATACCTTCCATAATCAACTGCATACCGCAGTGTTACCATCGTCAGTGGTGCCATGCTTGCCAATAGTATATGAATGTCGTCTATAAGACACTATGTGCCTCCATTTTCCTCGGTGACATATTTGTTCCGCCATTTCGACAATTAATCGCTGTTCCAACGCGCCCTTGAAAATCGGCCAATGTAAAAAGGCTCTTCGCTATTTTCGTTAACCGATGTTTACTGATATCCGATTATTAGTCACTACGTCGACGAAGGTAAATAGCGAGGATTGGTATATTGATTAATTTGGGTTACATTCAACAAGTAGAGATTGATATTTGGTGAGAGCAAATAATTATGAAGATACATACATGATACGATATTTGCACTGCGTTCTGAATTTGAAGCCTATAAATTGGTTGTTTAAAGAGATATAGAATATGTATTTATATTCGTATGTAACCTGAATTTTAGGAACTGCAGGAACAACTTATTTCTTATAATTTAAAATTGTTTATCCGTTAGGAGATTCCGTGAAAATTATTCCCTACTTTCAATAATTAATAGTCAAATATGGGAACGAACTAATAACTACGTTTAATAATAACATATTTTTAAAACAGAAGAAATAATTATTATAATATACTCGTTATAGCATATTTCTTAACGAATTTTGTAATTTTCAGAGTATCGTTAAGCCGTAGGTTTTCGAAGGCGATGAAGAAGAGGAGAGAACGTCGAAGCAAGAGAAGGGAGAACGAGTACGGTGCTGAAGCCTGAAAATCAATTACCAATCACGCCTTTGGGTAAAGCCCCAACGCCTCGTGCTCGTCCAACGGAATATAATGGGAGTTACGATGTCGTGCTCTGAGACGTAAGTGAGTACAGTTTGTCGCAATATCGATTTCGAAATTCCAAGTGTTTTATTACTTCGTAATTGATAGTAGATATTTTTGGTCGCAGCAATTCAAAACTAGTCAATGCGAAACAGCCTTTTGTCTTGCGAATAATAAGGCGAAGAAAATATTTGCAGAGTGTATTTATGTGCGTAATTGTATTTTTAGATTAATTACAGATGTCGCCATTATCGATTCCCTGTTGGCTATGCTTTTAATTATCCGAAAAGTCTGATGAAATAGGTGTCAGAAGAACATTTTATCTACTGCGTTCGTCGACTTTCAAATTCTTTCAAACTTCAGAAACGTTAAAGAATTTTCATATCACTGAATTTCGGGAATTTATGCGTGCGTAATAGCGCGTTCGTATCTAAGAAATAATAGTATAATAACGATTTTACGTCTCTGGGTAACCTAAATTTACGAGTCGCTGCGTATCGTATAGGAATGTCTTACAGGAAGCATATTAGGTCCAGAATGTCTCATTTGGTTACGAGTATATTTTTTTGTTAGCGTCATTCTTATAGCGGGCGAAGATTAACCAAGCGCAACGCGATCCGCAACAAAAACTCGACACCGGTTGGCCGTGAAATGAAAAGGAAACATCCTAAAGCTTTTTACAATTCAATGCGATCCAGAGAACAAGAGTAAGCATTGAATGGGGTCGTTACGTCACGGAAGCACAATTTTAACTTTACCTACGAAGGAAAAGGGAGTGGCGTGTTCCTCTTTTCTCCGCCATTTTTATCGAGATCTTCGTTACGCGATACAACAGCGCCAAGTGGAAAGGGTCAAAAATGGAAACATCTCGACAAAATTTTCTCCATGTGAGCCGGCAATAATGCTACCTACGCGCACCACGGTGACGGTTTCAAAGAGCAATCGTTATATTCTGTGTTCATAGAAAGGCTTGCAGCTTGCTAACCCCTCCTCACGATGGGTGGTAAAGGCAGACAGAAAGGAAGAAAGAGTGAGCGAGCGAGACTATGATAATATAAACCGAGTACGAGAAGAATGGGAGAAAGTAAAAGACGAGTGAAGGAAAGAAGAAGCGAGAAAGCATATGTAAGGAATGAAAGGAAAGCGGACTAACCGTGACGATATGTTATATTGTATCTCATTTGCTAAAGTTGGATATTTTGTTCGTTTTAACGAGGATTGACATGTTAAAAATTTGAGGAGATTAGTACCTAGCTGTATTTTTTCTTTGGTATACTATTCTATTTCCGACTCGTTGCTAATATATAAAATATTTGTCGCATAGAAAAAAGCTTGATAGATAGTTACGGTACATAAATTATAAAAAATATTAATTCGTTTTAGAATAAAATTTCGAACCATGATAGACTAGCAGCGAGAAGGAAGATGAGTGAAAATAAATATCCATTTTATGCACTAATAAAACTAACGATGTCGCGTGTCAAACAAGATTAGATATAAACACGTTTGCTGTCATATAATACACAATACACATTTGTATTTTTATGATACACTGCAAGCATCCTCATGAAGTACAACTTATCGTTGTGTATCTAACGTGCATTATTTAGTGTCAGGCTTAGCGATGATACTCGTCGACCGAATGAATTTATTATATAATGTATTCTATTTCGATCTGTGTGCGTGGATATATATAAAAGTTAAGCAGTGAAAAAAATGTTTCAGGCAATAGAGACATTTCGAGATACATATCTACAAAATTTCCACATTTGACCAAAAGAGTTTTACGACGAGATAAAAATTATTATTCGGTTTCAATAGAGATTCCAGTTATAAAAGTTACCACTCCTAAAGCTTAGAAAACTTGTTATATTTCAATGGGCTACCATAAACACAATTAATTCTGTTGATTATCAAATTCTCATAGCAGAGGCGAGACTGGTAACTCGCTGGATAACAAAGTTGATGCAAATGTATGATTATGGCGATTAAAGGGTTAGCCCCGATAGCATAATCGTCAAGGAGAGAGGCCACGGGAGTCTAATGAGCTCGGAGGGGGTGGTCGTATAAGATCCTGATGGACGCCGAAGAAGCTCGACCTCGAAGGAACCCCATAGCAGCCAGTGAGGATAGGACGGGGTAGATACAGGCCCGAGAAATGATTATAAATGAAGCCATCCTCGTAGCTGGGGCTGAGACCGCGGCAAAGCGGAAGGAGAGGCACTCGTCTGCCAGGACGACAAAGTAAGAAGAATTGAAGACGATGTCAAAAATAAGAGAAGCGTATTTACAACGGTGTGAAATTGGACTGCTAGCCTGTGAGAGAAATGAGGGTCTCTGACTGTGCCGAGAAAATAATATTGTATGTTACGGACTGTATCGCGAAGGCGACAGCGTTGCTGTACCTCGAATTTTTACAGCCCGCAAGACACGCGGCTGCCATTCGATATTTATAATCCGCTAGAACATTCTCCGTCTGCGGAATACAGGTGCAGCATGCTCGTAAAAAGACAGTTAAATAATAGAGAAGAAGAAACGAATTTTACGTTGGATTTACTTAGCGACGTTCCTCACAGTGCGCGCTTTCAAACGATACATCACGAGGGATTCGTAGACGGTCGATTCGTTCCTGGTAATGCTGGCAATTTGTTAAACAGTGCATTATTCAAAGTATTAAACATTTTATAGTTCTTGAGAAAATAATGTGGCTTGTTATTCGAATTGGATGATTATCCAATCGATTATAATATCAGGTAATTTATTCAGTAATAACGTCTCTTATTTCAAAATGCTGTACAGAGTAAGAAATATAACAAAAAGGTATATCTTTAATTTTTTCTGGAATATATTGATATTTTCTATGAAAATATAGATCACTATGTATATCAGGAGCAGGCCATACGTGTAACTCGATTTACAGAACATAAACCTGGTCGCGTATTACATCCATCATTCGCTTGTAACGGAAAGTGGTGTTGCGTATGAAAGCGATTTGCTTCACGATTATGAAACGACTCTGGCCTGCCACTCGTCGTGTACCTGCGTACGATTGTGAATATCTACGTGCACTGCGGCGTCAGCGGCAGCCACAACAACGCAAATGCAAATTTATTGTTATTCGATTACTGAATTCGGACCCGCGTACGCCGCACGGACGTTAATACTATTATAATGTCAACCGCTAGTTCCTGTGGGCGTGATATCGAGGGAATGGTTCAATTTCTGCGTAACCATGTCCTTAAGCTGCAGTCAAATTCAAAAGACAGTGATATATTTTGGAACAGTCGAATTTCTACTTAAGACCGTTTCGTAGACACGTAGGTTTAATCGTTATATGATGTCAATTAAATTTTGCATTTTCGAAAAGTGATTTTAGGCCAGTATTTTATATACAAACTCAAAAATCGATAAAAATAGTCGGCTCATAATCGAGGTTGAATGATCTATATACTACTTAACTGATCTATAGACCTATTCTACTTTAATTTAGGTCGCGCAACTAATTTGCCATATTATTAATAAGGAATGGAATATAAATATAGAGCGCACCATAATACAAGTGCAATGGTCCATTTAAAATTACGAGGATGGCGACTCTAATACTTTGGAAGAATAATAACACGGAGATGTTCTCGACGTAAAAAGAAATTGCTCGTCTAATCCCGTGATTTTACAGCAATATTCGAAAAAAATAATAGATGTATAGTGGAGCAAGGAGAAAAAAGCAGCAGTTGACATAGCCAGTAGTTTAGTTACATCCCTATCCGTATTCCCAAACATTTCATCCTCCGGAGCTTTTACTCGTAAAGTACAGATTTGATAAGAAAAGCGGCTTATGGTACTTCTAATTTTCCCGCCGGCTCGGCAAATATTATGCATACACCGTAAATCTATGTCTCCGCGAGAGGATGATGTATCGTCGACCTCGACCTCTGCTGAAACTTATAGCCGATAGCAGCAAAACGCACCGCGTTCAGGGAAGAAGGAAGGAGAAACGAAGAGCAGGGTCGCGTCCTCTGAACGTTGTGCTTTCACGAGAAACATCGATGCAAGGGCAACGCTATCGCGCATCGTCTATGTACATATGTAGTTAAATTTCTTGACTTGGATTTAACTCGCACGATGATACTACAACATCGAACTATCGAATCAATTCTGTACACTCGAGCTCTAGTTTTCGAGCATTTCACGACGATTCGAAGACTAAGACGACATTGACCCTTATCGATTACAAGAAGGAATCGTAAGTTGCCGCGTCCCGTATTACATACAAAATAGAAAATTGCAGTATCATACATTTTTTAAATATTAAACAATCTTATATATAATAATTAAACAAGCGAGCTTGTCCCGTTTCAACTTCTATTAATAACGCGAATGCCGTTATAATAACGTATAATGTGCAACATTATGCGTGCCTTCAAACAAGGGGAACTCGAAGTTTCTTCTATAACGTGAAATATATACGTGATTTACGTGAATAAATAAACTCTTTGACGTTTTACAGAGTAAAATAATAATTAATTCTTTTTTTTTTTGCAATGTGAATGCGTGTGAAAGATCTCTAGATTTTTAAATACTTAACCGTATGAATTAAATATTACTTGATGTTAAAATTTTACGTTATGATGAAATATTCTTAGATTACTAATGAAATTTCTCAACGAATCGTGTTATAAAAATGGAAGATTCCCTAAATATCTGTCAGATATTACATTCGTATACGTATCCCTCACAATCAGACCGCGTCTTAGAGAAATCTTCAGAAAGTTAGTTGCGGCGGCGCTGTGTTCAGCGTTGCTGGCGGCACTGTGTTCAGCGTTGCTGGCGGATATGGGAAGGAAGTTATGAAGTGCGAGCATCCGTAGCGCGGCGTAGCACTGCTTTATAAACGACTTTTCGTGCGAAGTTTACCGGCATTCATCACCGACGACTCGACCTAACCCCCACATCCCTCCTCCCGTTTCCCGCTGCGCAACCCTTTATCCTTCCATGACGTGAACTCAGCAAACGTAGGCCAAAATACTCCAGGGATAAAAACATGGGACTGAAACAATGAAAACTGACCTGGTGTGGCGTCACGACATCCCCTTGATCGATAAATAAAGTTTTCACGGTAATGTTCTTTTAGGAACGAGCTGTTTTCGATTCATAAACTGTGCAAAAATGACTTCCACGATAAGTTCTTTTCCGATTATTCCGGTCATTTTTACGCGGTCAATCTAATCGTGAAAATAATCGCGCCTGTCTGCCACTGATTTCAGAATGCTTAGAAAAACGAAAACATGGAAAAATTCCTCGAAATTCTGATTTGAAAAAGTATTTTTTGACGGATATTTTCAGGAGATGTGCGAAAGTTTGAGTGCGTTTACAATAAACGTCACAGCGAGTTAAAAGTTTGTTTTTATTTGTTCGCATATAGCGAGCCAGGAAGCGAAGTCACGATAATAAATGTTGTCACGGCTATCCGGAAAGCACTCACGCGGCCTGTCTTGCATTTAATGTGGTGCAAACGTAACATGGCTTTCACTCAGGCGGTTAACGAAATTTTTCGTTCTCATGTTCGCGAGTAAAAGTAGTGAATTTAGTTCACCGAAGAAAACCTAAATATAACTTTTCATCTTTAATTTTATAATTTAAGATATTATACTTGAGAGATTAAAAAAAAATTCTCTTTTTTTTAACTACATTGATGTTTTATAGTCTTCGTCATCGATCAATTGCTCTCATTTTTTTTAAAAAATGCCCCAAATTGTCGTTCTATTTTTTACGTCAAGGTTTATTTCTCTGAAAAGCAAAGAACTCTTTTTTTTTTTTAAGAAACGAGAGTACGATTGAGTCGAGAAAACTTCAAAGAGCATAGCGAGGTTAAATCATATTCTCAAACTTGTTGACTTCTGCATGTTCATCTAAATGAGTTTACTGAAAATAATTTAAATTAGTACTTTAATCAAACAAGATATGATGTTACCAGTATAAAATATTTCATTTATGAGAAGAATCGCGCAGCTGAAAGAAAGGCCCTTTTCCATGTAAAAACAGAAACGTTATAAATATAAAATCAAATTTGTTTCATACGATTTTAATGTCTACTTATCGTTCTGTCTATTTGTCATTTCCCCATTTAAGTAAGTTGCCAGTTTTCCTTTGAAATAGTGAAATCTCTATTTACCGAGGAAGGATTGATTTGCAGACCTCTGTCCATCAAATATTTCTCCTTCCATTTATTTTGTATTACGAGTTTAGGTTTTCGAAATACTTTATAATCAAAAGACGTAAAATTAAAAGGATCAGCGCACGCACGTGCCGTTGATTCAATATTACACCGGGCATTAGAGTCGCAGCCAAACAGAACCAAACCAGAGTTATTCGTTTACCAAGCGTGCCCTTATTAAATCCCACGCTGAAACTGCGTCGGTTACGTTGTTTAAACCGCCGCGTCAGTCGCATTCACGAAATTCAGAGGTGGAAGTATGGTACGATTGTAGAGTGCACGATGAAAATAATGCGACAGTGGTGGATTCAAAGGCTGCTTATAGAGGGGCGGTTCGGTTAGCGGTATATCGCGACGCGGCGTGTGTAGAAGGAGTGTAGAAGGGGTGAGGGCAGAGGGAGAGAGAGTCGCTAGTTGCAGAGAGCGGTTTGGAAGCACGTTCCAAATCTCGGCTAATTCGGTCTAATTTGTTCGCAGTTAGATTGGAGCGCCAAGAATTATTCAGGGGCTGAAATTGTTGGCGGTTAAGCGAGCCTCGCAAAATCGTCGGGCAACGGTGTAGGTAGAGAGCTGCTGCTGCTGCTACTGCTAGTACAGCAGGAAGGTTGAGGGTGAAGCGATGAGTATTGGGAAGCGGGAAAGAGGAGGGAAAGGAGGCATCGTCCAACCAAACTCGATTCAAAATTGACCGTATTATTATATGTCCTGACCAGGCGCGGAGGGTTAGACCGCAACGCGTGCTACCTCTCGTTTTCCGCCGTGTTCCCTTCACCGCCTCCCCCACTTCTGTTACGAGCTGGAGATGGAGCAGGAGGAGAGGTTTCGGGAAACGCGGTCGGCCGACCTCCGCGGAAACTATGGCGAATTGTAGCAGAAAGCTGCCGCGTCGAATTATTTCCGACCGCAGGCCACGACCATTTATAATTTAATTACCATGGCAATTCCCGGAGCGACGTAGCTCTTCGGTATCTGTATACATACATACCAAGCAATCGTACATATTCCCGTGCAATGCTTCAGGTACATCATACGCGTAGTTTCAGATCCGTAGTTACCGATCGACAGAATTTCCAGGAATCCTTTGATCCTAGGCGCAACTCCGTTCCAATTAATTTGCCATCCCAAAAGCTTTATTTTAGAGTTAATCAAACGGCGAAATAAATTTTATTTAATCCACCTGTTCAATACCATTCGTTTTCTTATTCGTCGAATAAGATTCGTTTATATTTGTTTGTATTTCAGTGATACTTTAATGTATCTTATAATATCTTCCCCGCGTTATTATATGAAATATTTTTTTTTTCCGAAATTTCGCGAAGATAAAATACCGAGTGGTTCACAGACAACCTAATAATTATAGGTATGTAAACTTTGATTGTTGCAGAAACTTGCATTTCTCGAAGGATCTACGGTCACGAAAGTGTGTTTTACCGATAGAGAGGGAAAACTGTATGTATATATATATGTATGTATGTATATATGAACTTTTACGAGTACTATGACTCCGGACGCAACATACATCGTTACACTGGTTCTTTAACCGCACATGCGCGGATAGATGTGTATGTGAATGAGCATTAGAAATAAAGAGGAAAAAATAAATGGAAGAAGAAGAAACGCGAACGACGATAGGTATCCTCCGTGGAACTTTGAATATAAACCTAGAATCAGGGGGCGTCTCGTGTCGATTTATTCACGTGTTTGTTCACGGTGGGCAAAGTTTTGCGGTTTGTCAGCGCTTTTAGATTAAGGGTAAAGAAAGCGGCAAAGGGGCGACGAAAATGTGGCAGAAGACGAAAGAGAGAGAACCTCATAAATTGCTTAAAACCTCATAAAATGCTTAAAAACGTCTTTGTTTGATATGTTAGTGTTCCATCCTTCCGAAGCAGTAAAATCTACTTCAGTCCGATAACGTTCGTCCAATTGAAAGACATAGCTGATCATCTAGATCGATCACATATAAAAATTCTACCCTCTAGTGTTTCTATTCTCGCCATTATTTGATACATCTATGAATCTAACGAAAAAGATTGCGAGTGAATTTCAATCAGAGGTATAGAAACCGCTTGTTCAGAGTATTATAATTTTTCGCTTATCAATGTCATCTTAATATCGAATTCAGTTTAATTACCTGGAATGCCTGAGAGATTGCACCATGATCCGTACAATAAAAAAAGTCGTCGATTTGTGTTTGGAATAAAGAACAACGTGGAATATACGAGCTCGTGTCTTTTTCTAAAGAGATCAGTATTCTCGTCCGTTGCTGAGTAGTCGACTGTAGGAATAAGTTGAGAAACGATCAAGAAAGCAAAGGGGCAAATCTGCTAAGTTTTAAACTTCGTGATTCGGTCCGAGCCGCCTGGCAATTATATTGCCAATGAGGATTGCTGGCAAAGACCGTTTGATTCTTAGTTAACTGATGGGAAATTCGTACGCAATGTTGCATTGCTTGGAGGACGAACTTGTTAAGTCCATCGGTATCTTTTTCTAGGGCTAGTGACTTCGGAACCTTTTCTTCACCTTGGCTCGCGTTTTCATCTGTTTATCGTTACCTTTCCAAATTTCACTATTGATGGAACGTTTATTGGCATTCCTAACATCCTTTTTTTTTACACCCATCATATAACTCTACGGTGTAAGCGATGAATTGTCAAGAACAAAATGACATGGAAGCACGTTTCAATTCGAATTCAGGATAGCCAACGACGTCGCAGTTTCACGGCGCAATATCGTGAAATTCTTGACAGTCGCTATTGAAACCGATGGTCGTTATCCGCGTAAATAACGCAATACACGTGGAAACGAAAACAAGCTGTTCATCCCGAAATCCTCTTAATAAACCAGTTGTTCTTAATACTTTTAAGATGATATAATTTTACAATTTTAACATCGATCAATTAAGGTGCGTTGCGCGAAGATCTTTGTTCCGAAACCTTCTGTCTATTACATTTTCACAGTAGAAAATTTACGATGAGAGATGGTGGAAAAATATTTCATTAACCTCTTGATAACCTTCGAAGTAACCTTAATACTTTCTTCGGCGTAACTTCCTATGCCATAAACTCTATCCGCTTTGTACTTTAAATTGCGAGGTTCCTTTGAAACACTTTCATTCCTATTCTTTTTGTATTATAATTACGACAGAATTGTATAAAAAATTGTTAGAATTTCGCATTAAAGCAGCATTGAATTTTGCAAATGATGAACAATTAAGGATAATAATGGATACTATGCCATAAAGGTATAATCTAAAATAATAAATGCAACGTTTTAATGAGAAGCACGGGTTTCTTTTGTGGAAGTATAATTACAAGCGGAGTCAAGGTAGATGGAAAAAATAGCCTAAACAAATAAAATCTATATTTTGAAGAAAGTTTTAAAGTTAAGAATACGGTATACGCAAGATATCCCAGGTTTTTCCCATCAAAGGATATACTTTTAGTAAAAGTAAGGAAAAAAATGTCATATAAGAAAAGACTCGGGCAAAAGTTTTAATAAAAAAATTCAACAAAAGTATGAAATAATTAACCTCAATGATGAACAAATAAAGAACAGAAAAAGTTAAATCGTAAATGCATATACATGCACTTGTATAACGTACAAGATCTGATTAAATAATGACGAATTTAAGAGAACCATATCCACTAACATCGAACAAAGCGATGGGCGATCGAATACGCCTGCCGTACCCCAGCCTAACGTAACCGGAAAGCCAATGTTTTCGTTTGATGCCAGTGCAAGAAGTAAATTTCACGGAATTTTCCAGTTTCACAGTGGTGGAAGAATTTTACAACCCTCTTACATTCTCCCTACCTCTACGTTTCCTTCTCTTCCATACTCCTTTTCCTTGTACCCCATCTTTCTCTCGTGCTTCCTTTAGCTTTTAGAACAAATACTTAATCCGGATAGCAGGCATTTGCTTAAGTAAGTACCACCCATTCAAAGCAGCCTCGTTTTACGTCCAACGCTGCACGCACTCTTTTCGATCTTCCAATTTCTTTCTCTACCTTTTTCTTTTTTAACTTTCCAAATAACCTTTTTTCGTGCGGTGCTCCATCCAAATTTTGTATACGACTCCACTACCATAGCAATTAAACCCTTGATTCGACAAGGATCGATTTTGCATGCAGATAAAAGATTATTTTGAGCATTTACATCGTGTAGTATGGTTTGTGAAGGTATTACACGAGAACACGAAGGAAATCAATAGCTTGATATTCAAATTTCTATGAAATGAATCGACATGCACACATACAATATCATTTATTTTATTTTAACTTACACAAATGTAAAGTTCGATAGGGTTTTCACATTTTATAATACATGCATATTATAAATACACAGGCTCGTTCGAAGCACAGGTATGTGTTTGCGTTTCTTGGTCCGTTTAATAAAGATAAATATTCGAGTTTATGCGCGAATATAAAATTCTCAAAATAATGTATGGTTAATGGCTTTTACTCTGTATCGTCATTCACAGGAATACGTTCCGCGATATTTAAGATCTTTCAGGAAGTTGAAGAGCGCACAAATGAATAACACGGGCCAATTGCCATAGCACGATAGGTTGGTACGATTTGAAAGCCGCTTATGTGCGCTCTTCAACATTAGCATAGAATGCCGTGGATTGCCATTAAGTATAATCCTGCGTTTATTCGCGGTGGAAGCCCTGTGCAATATTTTGCTTCGAAACGAACAGGGTCGTGAAATGCTTCAGGTTCGAATATAAATATATATATATATGTATACGTACATAATCTCTCTTAACATTCGTTATCATTAATTCGTTAACAGCAAGACACTGCTTAAATCGCCTACGTGAAATAAAAATTTTAATGGAAGCCCTTAATAAAGTGTAAGTGCCCCTCGAAAAATAGACTGAGTCGTTCATTTACGATATAATCTTCGAAACACATTAAATTATTCGCTTTTAACGAAATTCTTCAAATACACAAAGCTCTTTGTACCGACTTTTAGTCTATGAAGAAAACAACGAATATCGTATGCACAATAATTAACATTTTAATTGTTGGTGCTTTATATTTTATCGATATAAAGCTAGTAATTGGAGGTGTGAAAGCTAACTAATCCGATGATTATTCAAATTAAACGGAACCTAGTCTTTCGCATATGTATAGTGAAGCAAGCATACACCTATCAATTTATAATAATAATAATACTATATATGGGAAATTTGTGTGCAATTGGTAGACGCACAGATTGCCACGATTCAGATATTGTAATACATACTTCGAGATTTTAATTATTACGTCAAGATAAAACAAACGAAGATACGGTACAGAAATTAAGCATGCAAAATGCGAGCAGAGGGGCAATTACCTGTTAGACGCCAAGTAATAGCAGAAACCAGTTGCCAGACAATTAACGAGGCGCATTAGTTCCAAGTACTCCATTTTACACCCTTAGAAATGAAAAATTGTGGCTCACGGGGTTTCGATTTTCGGAAGACTACAGAAGACCTGGAAATGGAGCATCTCATTTAGCAAGCTGTCCAAACTATCATTTCGTCGCTAAGCTCAGGCTTCAAGTGCGACCATTGTTTGGGAATGGCGCTCGGGAATGAGCGACGAAGTGAAGATAGACTCAGACACGGGAGCCGCGTCATTACTAAGGTTGTTGATGCCGGCAGTTCATTTCCACCTTCGAATCTCCAACGAACACTCTCTCCGCCCCTTTCCCTTCCTGTCTGTCCTCCTTCCTAGTTGCCGGCAAGGGCTTGAGAACGGAAGTTGGATCTGAGACTTGGAGACAAAGCGAGAAGCAAGCATCCGGGATAATCCTGCAGGAGAATGTGACGTAGGTTCCTTCCTGTCACCTTCTACTCATAAAAGTAATTGGGATTTTCAAAAGAACATAGTTGGCTAAGAAACAGAACAGCACGATATGCCAATCGGTTTAACACATACAATTTCCATTTCAAAAATATGTCGCGCGCCGTTACAATTATGCATATCGTTTTGATACGTATTATCTGTAAATACAAAGCGTAACAGTTTGCAAAGATGAAATCAGTTTAAAAATCGTTATTCCAATGGAAAAATTGATACAGATTATCTCGGAATTGGGCGAAACACTCTGAAATAATTGTCATATACGTATAAAATTTTCGATCAGAACACTTAACACGCATTTAACGTTCAACTGGGTATGAAAAAGAAATATGTTCCGCCCAGAGACGGAAATTAAACTTGAAATATAACAGAATGTACCCATAGCTATACGAAATGAAATATCATATCCTGAATTCTAAAATCATACGTTGTAAAATGTATATCGAATAGAATGCATGGCTAGGGGCGAATACAGGTGTTCACTACGTAGAAAATCCTCTTTACCGATGGTATGATGTCTGGAACCGACAAAGCGCGAATCGTCTTTGAGAGCTCAAAAACTTGAGTCAGACTTATAAATGTACTCTCTACCTCTCCTTTCCATTCAAGAGGTATTGCATTATCCTGGGCACGTAAACAAGGCATTGAAAACTTTTCTCTTATTCTTCGGCAGCAAATGCCGTAATTTGCGTTCAAACACTTCCTAGCGATATAAAGTCTTAGAAACTGTCCAGCC
The DNA here is from genome assembly GCA_014737395.1 of Bombus waltoni. Lineage (NCBI taxonomy): Eukaryota > Metazoa > Arthropoda > Insecta > Hymenoptera > Apidae > Bombus > Bombus waltoni. Next base: position 702,035 of record JACXII010000046.1, on the reverse strand, counting down.
CAGCAATAATTCATCCGTATCATTACAGGTACGCAGAAACTTGTAAAAAATTTATGTTCGACGAAACAATTACGAAAACGTCATAACTTCGATAGCAATGCCGCAGACTTTAGGCAAAAACAGTTGAAATATCTAGCGTTCAGTTGAATTTAGTTGTCGCGTGAAACGAGATGACGATTAATTGCATAGACCGGTTGTTGTTCGGCGCGTGCAACAGCATCGATATTCGTTATATTTTACCGATATTATGCGTCATACTATTGATCGATGCACACACTAAATGCTATCCCCCAATCTCTTTACGGTGCTCCGCAAACTAGAGGGCAACACACGGAACCTATCAAGCGAGCTGTGGACGAGATCGAAATCGGTGTTCCCGCGCAACGCAAAAGCCCCGACTACAAATAGGAGATAGTCTTCGAACCGGTAGGTAGACCAAGCTCTCCCGAGGGCTTTTTGCTTTGTGTTCCAGTAGTAGGAAGGTCTCGTTTAACGACGCCCGCCGAACGGAGCCGGTCGAACGAAACCGTAATTAACCGCAGTGAATAAGCTTCCGAATTTAATTAAGGATATTGAATGGTAGCTGGGTAATAACAGGCAGCCCGACTATATTGGCTGCGGTGTCACAAAGCTAGGCAGGGTACGGTACGGCGTATCATGCTCAAAGCTCGTCCAACCGGCGCTTTGATGTGGTCGCGGCCAGTGCGAAAGCGCGAAGCACAAGCAGGCAGTGTACGAAAGGCGAGGGAGGAACCGATCTACTAGTAGGACCACGTAGGGCTTATTCGCGGACTTCCTATCCAACTTACCGAAGAAGTGCCAACTTTATGTTTCCTGTACACGGTGCGAGCTAACCCACACAAGGACGATCGTCCACCAGCATACACCGTCTTCCTTCTTGTCATCCATCCACCTCCCGAACCTCTCGAAAACTAACTCCAGCCATGGTGAACTCCACCGAAGGCTTTCAGTAACCTTCCACGGAGGCGAAAAGCGCCGATGTTTCCTACCGTGTTTGTTATCACCGAACATTCGCAACTCGAATAGCCAAGACGAATCGGCAAACGATATAGAATACGATAGACGAGTATAGAACTGATACCTTTTTATTTCTATCCAATCATGTTTTCAACATTTTCAAAAAAGATTTCTTCGTTGGTTGCTGATACTCGATATTAGTCAATCACAGATAAGCGAATTTCAGTTGGTACCACTAACCGATGATTTAATTTACAGCCTCGCTATACCTTGGCCCATAATATGCCGTAAAAATAAGTTCTAACGCGACAATGTTACGTCGTCACGTTCCTTGCGCAATATCTCGCAAGCACGTTCATATTTCTCAGTGTTGTGAAATATCTGCGATGTCTCCGTAATACGATTTGCATAATATCATTGACCTCCACCTTACCCCACGCGCTGACTCAACCCTATTCATTCGTCCCGGCGTAATGCCTCTTCACATGTTACGTATTATGTGTCTGCACGACGTCATTATAATACTTCAATGGTATAATCCTCTATTGTGAAAGACTGCGCCCAAACTCGCTGCATTTCCACCAGCCGTACACATCCTATCTAACATTATTCACGTTTGATGCATTTGACCCGACAGTCGTCGCAGACAGCCGCTTTCGTAAACGAGAAAGGATTTGACGGCTTATCACGTAAATTGACTCGTTTCGAATCATGTAAAAAGGATAAACGAATATGTCGTAAATTACGATCGCTCGTAGACTCTTGTAGTTTCTGCAATAGTAGGTACAGCGATTTTATTAAACCAAATTTTATTAAAAATAAATAACATTAATAAAATAATACTAGACCTCACAAAATGAGGTGGCGCAGAGCTCTTACCGTTTTTCAAGTGCCTCTTTCGATGTATAATGAATTTATCCCGATATAAGATCAAACGATTACGCTAATCATCTAAGGCATGCTGCTATGTATAATCGACACGCAAGTATGCAATAAACTTGCACTTGTTACAGGCTGGAAAAAGTTTCTTTGTAAAAGCTTCTTTGATGATTTAAAGATCTTAAGGTCGACCTTATTTCTTTAAATAAATCCTATACCTTTTTATTTTTAATACTTTATGCTTGTTCCAACGCCCTGAAAAAATTTTTATGAACGGTCACTCAAAGTAATAAAAATTAAATTTACTTAAATTTTTATATCGCAGCAATTTTAAATACACCATTTTCCTATTTTGCCGCCTTTTAAACGACTTAAACAATATGTTTCTTTCAAAGAAAATGGAATTACTTTCTTGCTAGTTTGTCTTCTTTGATCAAATTCGCCATTGAATATTGTATCTTAAGACAACAATAAACTATCTTTTAACCTTTTCTTCTTATCCTTTTCTTGGGACACGGTCGAAATTTGTGGGAAATTTTAAACATAATTTGTTTGACTGGAAAGAAAATTCTCGTGATTCGTCAAAGTAGTTTTGCCTCCTGCACGTGTAAGTTTCTAGAAGCAAGGAAAGCTTGCCTTCGAAGACGTATAAGAACAATATCCGAGGGAAGCGGATTCATCAATGCTAGAGATCTGGATTTAAGATTCCCCTTGCATCGCATATGAACGAACTAAGGCAAAAGTAAGTAAGGGAAAGAGCCGAAGTAAAGGGTGGAACGAAGATCGAGAGATGCACTTCACAATCCCCGCAGACTGACGCTGCCCGTAAAGGGTATAAATGGCACGTATAAGACGTCGTCTTCCTCTTCGGCGTCGACGACGCCCGAAACGTGGGAGGTGGAAAGGTGGGCCGACGCGCAGCTGAAAATTAATTTATTGGAATCGTAATAGAAAATGCTGCCTTCGTGAGAAGACTAGCGAAAAATGGGTGGAACGAAGCGGAGGAAGTTGAAAGAACTCGTAATTACAGAAATGTGTTTCCTCCCTCAAAGCTTCTCCTACTTACGGGTTTGCATATATCCAGGTTGACGAAAAAGAATTCTACGTAAAAAATTGTTCATTCGTAATTGCTTTTCATATATCGTTAGCTAGTTTATGTTTTATACGTCCTATATATTTAGAATCGATATAAAATATAAAGTTTCTTGTCTTACACTAGCAGCAAAGATATTGTTTTTGCAATATAACATATAGTATCTTCCTGGTTGCTTTCTTCCGATATTTTTTAATACTTTTATAGTATTTTTAATTTCGCTTTTACGATAGTAGTACTTCCGGCGAGTTCAACATCATGTCGGTAAATTAAGACGTTCCCATATGCGATAGAATGGATAGAACAAAAGGCTCGAACAAAGAGAATGTTAAGAAAGTGCTGGAACTGGCACAATTCTCCTGTTTGACATGAGATGTATTATAATATACAAGGACTTAAAGGAGAATACGATTCCAAAGATCTCTGTTTATTGTCTAGGAAACTACCTCTTTTACTCGACGAGCTTTGGAACAACGAATTTCTACCAGATAGAATATATTTCCACGTGCAAGTATATTTCAATATAATTCATCTTTCAGGCGTCGATTGTATCTCGTCTGTTGTCTCCTTAATTAAATCCAGTTTCATTCTTACTTAATTTACCGGAATTCAATTTGTATCGGTTATAAGAAATCAAATTTTTCAAACGCCGATCAGGTAGGGTCTGGCAATTAATTGCCAGGGACGATAAATTCGGCGGAGAAGGGGTTAAGATGACAGTGAAAAGATAGCACAACCCGGTCACTAATTTGCACTCTAACTCGTTCGTTTTCCACGAAGGGGAAAACAGCTAGAAATCTTCTGATTAAAACGTTATTTATTACGTCGAATTCTTAATTTCGCCGAGGGTATAGCCGTAATTAAAGAGCAACGTGGTCCCGTCAACGAAAAGCGACGGATGATGGAAATAAGCGTTGGACTGAAATTACTTTGAAAATGTAAAAGTCGCCTTTATACGGCGAGGACAGCATATGCAGTATAATTAAACGATCTTATACACCATACTAACTGTAGTAATATTTCCTTACACTCGTAGCGTGCAAGCACGCCTAGATTCCTGCGTTTTAATATAGCAACAACATTTAACTGGCGCTTTACAGCGCTTCGAGGCAAGACTTTACCACCCCCCCCCACCCTCTGTGCAGCGCGAGGCTAGCGACGAGGGGAAGTTGGCGTAAACAACTTCTTCGCAAACTTCTCTCCTTGCAGGCACCTTCGGCTAGAATTTCGAATTTCTAGCTCACCCCTCTGGGTCGAGCACCGACGTTAGCATCAACTTCTTCCGTTGTGTCCATTTCTTCTCCTTCCGCGTACAATTACGGCTAGAACATGATCCTAAATAAGTTTTGATGTCTCGCCGGAGACGCGACATCGCCGCCTTATTGTAGAAAACTTTACTATTGTGCGACCGATTCGACGACGTACGTGTATTCCAAGGTATCAGGTGACAGACCGACCGTTTATCAAGAGATTGAAAATTATAAGGTTGGGAAAGCCGATATCTAGAAATAGTTGAGGAAATAGGAAAACGGGCTAAAAAAAAGTTACGTGACTGTTCGGTATTCCCGTTAACAAGAGTAAAAAGTTATTTCGAATTTCAAACCAAACCTGTTACGTCCGAGCTTTCGTATACCTATACGAAAAATGTTTTAATAAATTTGTTTCGAAGGTACAAGTGATACTTTTTTTGTTTCTACCTTTTTTATTTTTTTGTTAAAATGTAACGATGCTATTTCCAGTAATAATACTCCGAATAATATGAAAGTTATTATTTTACAAAGAGGTATTTCGTATTTCCGATGTTTTTGTAGGCAGACACTCGAAACCTCTTCACTTTCGACACGTACCTGTATCTCGTATTACGGCACTCGCGATTTCGAGCACACCGATAGAGGGTCGAACGATGTACAGGTATTTTATGTGTTTGTTGATTTAATTGCAATTAACCGGCTCTTTATCATTCGGCAATATCGGAAACGGGAGATGTATCGGTTGAGGTGTAAAACACGAAAAAGGGAGAGAGTATCAGAAGCGAATGAACCAGAGTAGAGAGTGTTATTTGTTTGCACGGATCTGTCTACCAGTGTTAATTAAATAGGATTTATATTCCTACGTATCGTTCGCTATATCGAAACACACGGCTGCCCGTTAAATTAAAAATCGACGGTATAATGGTGTTACGTGTGAGCGTGCTCGAGCGGAAGGCGGCGATTTTCAGATCATGCAACACATCTACCAAAATATACAATTTATTTTTTATTTTCTCTGTTTATCAATGGATCGATCAACGAATCCGACCTATCCGGTTAAAGATTTGACGATTAATGCATCATTTAAAAACTATTCGGATTTTTTAAATATTAAAAATGTATGTATACTCCGCTAGAGTTCTCGCGATATTTTATATAATCGCACTCTAGCTGATGTCTGACGAGAAAGAGAAACAGAAGCCAAAAAAAGGTTTGTTCGATACGCAGTGATGGAATACTTCTCGCTTCGTTCAAAATAAATTCGAACTATTGCAAACAAAATATATCGCGGATCAGTCACGGATTACTTCGACGTTCGAATATTATTTAAAAATTACCCGATTTTGTATCTCTCTTTGTTCTAAACGCGCAAAACGTATTCGGTAACACGTCTGCTCACGATCATTCGGTACAGTTGCTCGTTGACGGCAGAAAAGCGTAGAAAAATAATGTTTTTTCGACAACGGAAGATTTTAATAAAATAATGCGCTAATGGAAAAATACCAAATAAAAATTAATGTCAGGTCGTGCCGTTCCAATTTATTTGAACGAATCCATTCGGCACAAAAGTACTTATCAGTACTCGCGGACAACCAATTAAATTTGTTCGACGAAGCGGACGCGAAAAATGGAAATGATGGCGTTCCGTCGAACACGAAGAAACGAATTGCCGATAAACGCCGATTGTCGTCGCTCGTACAAAGCCTTCTTCCTTCCTTTTTTTTTTCTCGATCCTCGTCGAACGAGTCACTTGTGCACGCGCTTTGGCTCAAAGGCGCGAATAATTTACACACCCCTTCGTGTCGTGGCAACGCTCCCAAGACGTTTCAACCCCCTTCACCTTTTCCTCCTCGCCAATCACACGCGTCGTAATCGCGAATCGCGAACGAGCGGAAGCCAATTTTCCGTGGAACATAACAATACGGTTTGTTAAAGATAATTTCACGGTATATCAGAGATTAACCTTGTTACTTGTCAGAAAAAAAAGGTTGCAGATCGATCGAACGGGGAAATAAGGATTTGAATCCAAAAGGGATTGATAGAGCATTTCGTGATCTTTATTGGTTGTGGATATAGGAAGCTTTTATCAATTAAGAGATGGCGAGTATAGCGCGGTTCCGCGTGCGTGGAATGAAAAAAAATGTGGAAGAAGAACGAATATGAGATGGTACGGGTCATATCGGCGAATCGTGTGGACGAAACGATCGCGTACCAGCGACTCCATTTAGTCGAATGGTTTTGTGGTTGGGCATTGGTCGTTTTTCGAGAGAAACGAAAGTACTCGAATCGTGCGCGCGTGCGAGTACGCGGTCGTTGACGCAAATACGTACAGACGTCCACGCGTCGTGCAACCTCGCTTTGATATTCCGTGTTTGTGCAATTACGCGCGACCCGTTTCCAAGCGGACGTTGATCGAATTAAGGTGCATTATGATAATCTGATTCGATACTGCGATGCCCCCTCTCCCCATGAACACATTTCGCATTAATTATAGCTACCGTTTTACGTCGCCGTTTCAGCAACTAATTTACGATGACGAATTTATCTTTCCTTTTTTTAATTCATTCGATTACTCAAACTTTTCTCACCAATTGCACGTGTTCTATTTACGTGCAAACATAAACTTGTTACAGCATCGCTAAAACACGGTTACGATTGTTGAAATATTTTTGTTTCCTGTGCAAAGCGGAAAGGGAGGTTGAGCAACCGCTTATCTCGGTGTTTCAATTTCGCGTAGAATCATAGAGCAGAGACGATGGCAAGCTCAGCCGGCGTTCTAAAAGAAACTACGAACAACACGCGTCGGTGCATTCCTATCGAAACACTTTTCGCTGCAAAATGGACAAATTTCCATTCACGACGGTGTGGCACGAAGCATCTACATAATATTATGCGTACGGTGAGACAAAGTAGTACGCAAAAGTAGTTTCTTCTGTGCTAGAGCTTCGAGCGAGCGAGGGAAGAGTGGACGAGACGCGGTGGAAGTTCGGCCGGATATCGTTGTAGTCGGCTCTTATACTCTCCAGGCTTGCTAATCTAAATTAAATGAGGGGATGCTAATGATCCGTTACCCCGGAAGGATACGCCGCTTCGGTACCACCCTTTAATCGATTCAGTGCGACGAGAGCGACGTAGAAAAAAAGTCACCACCTCTGCTTACGAATCGCTGGTGGCTTTATGTAATCGTGTAGAACATTTGGCCTCAACTTCTTCTTTCTCTTCTCTTTCTTTCTTTCTTTCTTTCTTTCTTTCTGTCTTTCCGTCTTTCTATGGTTTTTCATTCTCCCTTTATGCTCTTCTCTACTCGAATGTCGGAATCGAGGGCATGGATAACGGCTTTTCAATAATTCGCTCTGTTGATGTCTAAAGAACTGTAGCCCGTGCAATAGCTATAGGCCACTGCGGTTTGCCCGTACCATTTGTGTTTATTGCAGTATTGATTTGTTGATTTCTCACGTGGAGAAGTGTTAGTTGTAAGTCCGGGAGAAATCTCCGAATAAATAAATATGCGAGTCTTGTTTGGAAGAAAATAAGCGAGAAATTCTTGCCAGTCGTATCCGTTATTATTTTTATTATACGGTAAACTCTCACTTATCCTGTTACCCTGTCTTTAGGCTGTACATATTTCAGTAAGATATATCGAAAAATAAAATATGTTCGTGTTGTTAATATTACTTATAACTTATAAGTTACAAGAAATGCTGTCATGTTGCATCCAAATATTCTTTCACGCGTCCGTAAACAGTAGAAATTCTACGTCGCATACTTGGATGTCTCAGAAAGGAATATATTTCTATTCTAATATAGCGAATTGCTATCTCTTTATCATACGTATTGTACAACTTACTCTCAAGGCATACCGATGAGCTCGGAATTTTATACAAAATCAAATTGCATCAGTTTCGTTTTTGGAGTGTCGTCTTGAAGAAAGTCGGCGCCAGGGGATGTATGCATATCGTTGCACAGTCTACCGATACTGGTCACTGCATTTCATCCGTGAACATTCGTGTCGCAACGGGGTCGGAAGAACAGGTCGACCGCTTTGCTGTTTCCTTTACGAATCAACCTATCGTCTCATCTGAACGGGTGCGTGCGACTGTGCGCCGTTGTTGTAGTAGATTTGTACTACTCGCAATCACTGCGCGGTAACGGTTCGTATGATATCCGATTATGTACTCCGTATCGCGCTACGTTGAAAATACTCTAGTATAATAGTAATACGGATAATCGTACAGAATCTTGTATCTAGAAAGTTCTAAGATGAATAATTTTGCGATAGGAAGTTAAAATTATTTATAATGTAGTGAAGTAGGAAAAGTTCGAAACTGAAACGTAAAGCTCTAGAACGGTGTAAGGTCTTTAATTGCTTACTAAATCTAAAAATAAAGCTTAGAGCCTTATTTGTTGTTGCAACAACGTGCAAATAATGATCATTAAAGGAAAGTGTGCTATTGTACGACACGCCAAGGTCGCCAATAGTCCCCAACGAGTACAAACCCGTGTCATTTAATTGATACTTAAAACGTATTGGCTCTTTGCTCCTTGAAAATCTGATAACGTGACACTTGGCAGTGTTTAATTGCAAACAGTTAGCTAAGCACCAATTTTCAGATTCACGTAAACCAGATTGCAGTTCATCGGCATCGGAGATACATACGATAGTTCCAAAGAACTATAAGTCATTCGTATACAAAAAGAATCTATTAGAAGTATCATTATCTATGTCATTTATAATGAGAATGAATAGCAAAGGATCTAGATGAGAAATTTTTGTTAAACTCTAGAACTAACACGAAACGACCAGTAACGTGGCTCTCGATACATTCGAGTAGAGTGCCCGAAAAACCTGAGACTACCCTAAAAGAGCTTGGTAAGCAATAGGGTATTGTCCACTCTATCAAATATCTCTTAAAACTCTGTATAAACTACAGCAACTTCTTCATTGTTGTCAAGTGTTACAGATAAAAAATTAAAGAAAACTGCGAGATTAATGGCAGTGGATCGCACAGAAATAAAGACGTGCTGCCGATCGACAGATAAATGAGGCGAAACGAGACTAGTTAATTTCCTGTTGATAATGGATATACAAATTTTAGCCATTGCATTAATTAAAGATATAAGTGTATAATTATGTATACATAGATATATTATATCATTACATGTATTTCTCATTCGTGAGGGACAAAATATCGATTTTTAGATAACTTGCATTTAGGAGAATGAACTATTATTCGTACACAAAGATCAGTTTCTTCGGAGGCGTATCAATTCCAGCACTATACACATAGATAGTTTCGCATGGTGGATCGTGTTTACACGAGAATTGATGTCCTAGTATGCGAGGGAGGGAAAAAATCACGTCGTGGTGACAGATGTGAATGGGTACGCGTGACTTTCCATAAGTACGAGAAAACTGCGTTGTGACAAAAAAAAAAAAAGAAAAAATAAAAAAAAAAGGAAAGATCCACGCGTGTCAAATCGCAAATATACATATGCAACATCACGCTTGATTACTGATCGCGTCTCTTCAATGTTTTATCGTTTAACCGGTATCACGAATCCGTGGCTCTATTTGTACCAGAAAAGTGCTGTTTTACGAGCTATACTACGAACGAAGTTCGATACATCGAAGTGGTACGCCACGTGCGCATCCACGAAGCCGTTTAAGCCCAGTGGCTGTAACGCACCGATAACAGTGTGCACGCGTGTGCACGCCAGGAAAAAAAGAGAAATTCCGTCGGGCAGCCCTGTCAATTTTAATTGGCTTCACCGAGGCGTGCTAGGCCCTATTCATCGGATCAGTGATATGCAAATGCAATTTAATGACGCGATATCCTGTACGTAGCGATATCGACCGGGTCGACTTTAATGATACCGATGCTTCACATATATAATAAATTCAATACGTAGAAAGTTTGTACACACGGAATATTATGCAGAATTACAAACGGGATATATATATATCGAATCGGACGAGCACATTACACGGTATGTGTAGAAACGCGTGAATGTCATAAAGAATTAAAGAAAATTAAACGGAAGGACGTATAGAAGTATAACATCTATATGTATCTCGTTTACTATAAGACTTTGAATCAAATGAATGCGCGATACTACTTAGACTAAATGTAACTTTTCTTGGATGTTACACTCTTGTAATTTGACTGATACAAAATAATTTGATATTGGTCTAATGTTAACGGCACGGCTACTGAGACTACAATTATTCGACCAGTCATTACCGAGTGTAAAAACAGATGAGACGAATGGTACAGTAACAATGGTACAGTATATAGTATTACACAACAAATGAATTCGCGAATGATGAAAATGAGATGCAAATGCGTAATTCGCGTTTTTTTATTAATTTTAAGGTCTGAGGAAATGATTTCGAAATATAAAATTATTTCAATAAATTTTGTTTTGGAAAACAAGTACATATTCTATTATATTCGTGTTTTATATGCGCACAGGTTACGTGTTCTAATTTACTTACCCAGAAACGTCAGATTTTCCCGCATTAACGTGTCCATCGACAGACACGAGAAAACATATTCGATACCACAAGCATTTCGATTGCGTGACATCGATTCCATAGAGGAGTAGTGACGGGCGAAAGAGGAATTTACAGTGAGTCCGCGGAATGCATGAGAAGCCTGTACTACCGAGAGCCATTCAAAGGAGAAGGAAGTTCTCATTGTAGAATCCGTAGTAATAAATGTCTAATGTCATTCCTGTGCCACCTCGGTCGACCGTCACTTCCCTCTCTCTTTCTATTCTACTGTCGTTCCTCTTCAGCCTTCTCGTTTCCTCTTCATCCAACTTCCGGTTTGTCTATCTCTCTTCCTCTAATTATCCCTTATCTATATCTCGGTCCATTTGGTTCGCAACGACGTTATCTCGCCTGCTCGGACTGAGCAGAGACGCCTCCTAATCTTATTACTCAAAGTGTCGGCCAGGGAATGAAGGAGGTTGCAACACCAGTTTCCCTTCGTACTGCGTACTTCTCTTTCTCTCTCTCTCTCTCTCTCTCTATCGCTCTCTCTCTCTCTCTTTGTCTTTCCTTCTCGTTAGTTTCAACTCTCTTTCTATCATTCTCTCTATCATTCCAACACGATGTTCTTCTCTGTTGTAGCGGGCAGCTTTCTGTCTCTCCCCGTTCCTCGCACGTTCGCGGCCCTTCCTATCTTCCTTGTCCCGTTCGAAGGCGGCAAGCACTGACATTGAGGGATTAAACCATTGCCAATCCGACTCTAATTACGAGTAACGGATTAGTACGTGTGCACCAGGAAAGTGCCGGGCAAACGAGGAAACTTTCGTGGACGACTACGTACGGAGAGGATATTGCAAATGTTTGTTCCGTGCTCGGTGTATCAATAAGAGAGTTTACAAGGCTCCGCCGAAACTCCGACCGAAAGATAAGATTGCTGATTTCGTATGCGACGTTTGACGGTCCGTTTTGTCGAACGTTATGCTAAACGTTTCTCAATATCCAAAGGAAATTGGGAGAAAAACGAGCCAGATGATCGTAGTGCGCAAAACCTTTATGAAAGCCGATTCACGGTGTTTTCACGTAAGTTATGTGTTTCACGCAAGTGACTTTTCATAATTAAGGGATATAATTCAGAAGCTTCGAACACTTCACGAGGTACTTGAAAACGCTTGGAAAAATAAAAGAAGTCGTATTTTTAAGTAGATTTAGATAGGCAAATACTTCGAGAAATATAAACGCTACTTTCAAATGCAATCGACCCTTGAGTAATTGTAAATAGACTCGCACCTTTCATAAATATCTTAAGCGATATAACTGAAACTCGAAAAGTGCTGCGTTTGCATTTTGTATATCGTATGAAAATTCATGCGATGTAACCTTGGATACCGTCCAGATTGTTTGATGCGTGGAACAAAGTATTCGATTCGAAAGATCAGAGGCAAATTGCCGTTGATTGCAGTCGTTTAAAAACAAAACGGAACGGTTAGTGTGCCATTGTGCGGATATATCTAGCGGCCGTGCCCCTTCTCAATACCGCGAGCTTTTGCGTAATGACGACGACAGCGCAGTACCAGGACGAAAACATTTTTGACTAATGGTCCGTGAACGAAACTGTTTGCTACCATTACCGTAACCCATGCCAGTACCGTGCAATTTCAAAGGAGAGCCAGCATCATTCGAATCCTCCTGCGTCCTGTTCTAAATTCCTCGCTGACCCGTCCACCATCGAAATCGTTCTATCGTATCGAGAATAAGAATCTTCGAACGACCGATCCCGAAGTCGTTCGACCCTCAAAAATCTAAACTTTCGAGTAGATCGACATCGAAGGGCCTTCGTGCAGTACCGTCCACAGTGTTGGCAACAATTTCTTACATCCTCTCTTGAGGAATAAGGGTGAGGCTAAAGGACGCCATGAAACTTTACGAGCGAACTACGTGGCTAAACGAAATACTACAGATACGAGATTTAACTTTACGTTCGCCAAACGCATTTTCTCCGTTAGCTTATGAAGTAGAATTGTAGCGTATAGACGCGCAGAAGGTGGTTCTCCAACTTTATAAACCGCGCGTTAAAAGAAGACCGCTAAATTCATCGTATCACAGATCGATACGTCTGACAAAGAATCTTTCGAAAGGAGATGCGAGTGTGCGTTGACTTCTCGCGCGATCTGCATCCTGACTGAAAATGAAAGTGCCATAAAATCACATCAGCATGAATGTTATGGCTCGAAGTAAAGTCGTTTTGTACAATGTGTGGTTGTTGTAACGACTCGCAAACGAAAATTTCAAGCAAGAGTTTATCGTACAGCTTTACCGACCGATGGTCAGTGTTAACCTCGAGGGTAGTTTCTCCCTGGCTGCTAAAAGTTGTTGCGATGTTGCATTGCGCTTCCCGATAACGCGTCACGTACTCCTCACTCTACCGATGGTTTTATATGTTACGATAAACGTCGAACAATTAAATGACAAGCAATATATCAACTCTCCAGCATAAGAACAAACAATCGACATGAAAAATTCATTGCATCCGTTTGTTAGAAACTTTTAAAAAGGAAAGTACAGGAATATGATAGTCATATTAACATATTTCAAAAGTTCACTAACAACTATGAAATTAAAAATATTTACTATATTATTTTAAATATTGAAATGTACGAATTACTTATCTGTCACGTAATAGACAGAAAAATTACAAATGTTTGTATCGTTAAATAATTTGAGAATGAAAGAATTAATTTACAACTCCCCCACTAATATGCAGATTTTGATCAATCATATGATTCAATTAGTAAAACTTGCGATCTCGAATTTGACATATTATTCATCATTTTCATAACCTCGTCCGTCCATTGTAGAAGCTAATATGATCGATGCTTTCTAAAATTAGCAGGTTACGGGAAAAATAATTATTCACTCGAAACTGACAAACAATTGTTAAAAAATGGAATGCAAGTCTCGAAAATATCTTGCAAATATGTTCTACGTAGAATTTTGATAATATGCTGTCAATGTAGTTGGAAGGGGCTGAAAGGTCGTCTGGCAGTCTGTGAATGACGGGTCATTTCCACCTTGGAACGTCAGCTGCTTCCTGCAAGTCCATCGGGTTCTCATCATCTGAGGCCAACCTGCAATATCACATCTACGTAACCTCAACCCTCTGAGATCCATCGAGGGGCGATTTCACGATTTGTTTTAATCGGTTTCAAGCTTCTAAACGGCGAGATTTCGAAAAATATGATTCCCTGACTATAACAGATTAGTTTTAATATATTATATATGTAAGAAGCAAGTTCGAAATTGTTATTTCTTTCTTTTTAAATCTGTTATTCTTAAATCTTTCTGTACATCTTTTCCTACATGGGAATATAAAATTCTGAAGAAAAATGATTAAACTACTAAAGCGTATAGTCACGGGAAACGACTTTTTCTCAATACGTTCAATGTCGGACGTGACTAAACTGCGAGCGTTTCTTATCAAACGCAATCAAGCAAAATTTGTATAGCTTCGTACTTTAGAAGGTATGTTGAAAGGCACGTTATTGATTTTATCCGGTGGATATTTTTCGGCAGGTATTCAACCCCTATCTTCCGTTAACCTGATATGCGAGTATCTGCTTGTGTTTTTTGCTACGTGGCTCATTCCATGAATAGCATCGAGAACATCTACAGTCCCTGATGAGTTATCCCTTTGTAATTACAATTTGTCTCTATTTTACACATAGGAGTCACTTCGAACTTGATATCCTACTAACAATCCTTGCAAGCGCCCGATAAATTATGTAAGTTACCGTAATGTAACTACAGTTGCTTCAAAGAACCAGTTTTTACTTGATGATACCTTGTCCCACTTTCGTGAGTTTTTCTATTCTAGTTAGAGGCACATCGTATCTCATTTTCTCACTTTCTCGACGCATCAAAAGTTTGCCGAGGGCAGGATAAAATAACGAGCGAAGGGATTAGATGTTTGCCTTTTTCTTGAGCTACCATTCGCGAATCGATCCACGCTTTAACAAACTGAAAGTCTATCCTCGCGCGCTGCTAGTGGTGGCACCCTCAGGATGGTTTCACAGCCGGCATCCGTGTAATGGTAGTTCCCGCCAAACTGCTTCTACGGCTAATATTTACATTTATTAACTCTCTCGTCGTAAATGAAATTTTCAGATAACTTTTAGGATATAGCCCGGGGGTTATAAGGCTATCCGGCTGGCCGCTTACGGTCGTCTCGACGTGCTCGCCACTGAGTTTGCGCACACCCTCATTTTCTCCGCCTCTCTTTCACCGTGTCTCTTTCCGACTGTTCTTGTTGCACTGTCACGAGCAGATTAGCCAATAACTATTACTAACCAAACTCCCTATAGAATAAAGCACCGCTGCAGTTTGAGATTCAAAGTAACGACGTTTCTTTTTCTTCCCATGCTACTTTCCTTCTTTCCTAACCACCTCCCGACACCTATTTCCTTCACAAAAGTTTCGAAGATTCGATTCATCGCATTATTTCGTAATATTATAACACATTGATGTACGATAACTTTTAATCCAGCATGCCAGAATATAATGCCGAAGCAAATATAAATGAAAGCAGGCGTAATTAATATCGTGTATGATAACCCAAAACTTCGGCAAAGGCACTGACTTTCTTAGCGAGGCAAAGGAAAATATGTATTACAAATATACTGGAGAAGTCGGATAAAAAGGAGGTAAACACCTTGATTGGTTTAACGAACTCGTTAACGAAGAAAACATTTCTCCGTTCGTTCGCATCCTGATACTTTTGATTACCCGACGAGATGAGTACTTTTTATTTTCTGAGAGCAGATGGCCTGCGGGTCATCGAGCCGGATAATGAAACGTGCAAATGGAAATGAAGCAGTGCTGTGTCAGATAATATTATGACTGGCCACAAGAAAGGGCGAACGCTCAGTCAACCAGCCGTGCAGACTTTCTGTGACGCTTTTGCCATTGACGTCAAAACGTTCCACGCTGTGCGCTCTTCCTGTATAAATTTTCAATGCGAATGTTGTTAGCATCAAAGCATTTCAGCACTTTATAAAAGTACAGGACATTTTTTCACCGTGAAAAATCGAAAATGTATTGCTCTTTTTGTTTTCTACCTGAACGCAACGAAGAATTTATGAAAACGTTAAACTCACTGATGCATCGCCACGTTCTATTATGTTATCCGCGATGAACAGTGACATTTAACTTATACTATACTGTCAATTTTAATAAACGAGGACGCAACAAATTTTTTTTTACGCACGTATACGGCTGTGCCTATAGAGTGTGGCAGAAAGAGTAACCTTATAAAGACAAATTGTCGACACCGATAATTGCACAAGATTTTTATGCAAGTTTTAGTATTCTTTACTTCGACACGCTATACGTAATGTTTACGTAAATATTACGTATACGCAGCAAAAAAAAGTCCATTTCAGATAGATTGAAAAACAGCTGATGCAAAGTATATATTTAAACAAGTGTTTCGGCAATCTATTCGATATACAGAATATTTTGTAAATGTTAGATTTCGTTTTTGACGGATTTGAATTTAAAAATTCGTTAAAGGGTAAACGAATCTATTTGTCTACATTTTGTATAATGGAATTTGGACGTACGTTATTGGTTATTTATCGAATTTCAGAAGAATATCATATTATAAGAATATAATAATTCGGAATATCGAATTGGGAGTGCACGATCAAGTAAGATATTCAGTCTTTAAGCACTTTACGTAATTTATTTAGAAAATTTGAAAAGACTGTGTATCTATATGGAGAAATTTATCTTATCGGGATTTGCTTGGCAGCAGAAAATAACCATAGTTGTTACAAACAAATGTTTATAAATTACATAGAACCGTATATACCGGTATGTAAATTTTTGCGTTTCCTACACTACATTGACTGAGTAACCATACCATGAAATGGATCACTGAGCACTCGTGGTTAATCAAAAGGCCAATATCCAATGTACGTCCCTGTAGAAATCTATACTTACGTAACCTGACGATAGGCATCACGTGTAATCTGTTTGCCGTATCACGTGGCGCTCGTATTTCAAACCAACGTAATATTGATTTTGTCTTTGATACAAACACTCAAATTCGGACCTATAATGTCGCCCATCCACATTAAACATAATGTCGTCACATTTATGTAGATGTAGTTTCTAATTATTCTTGCTTATACATATCGATATAATGAAAAAAAAACTACTTCTTAGGTTACGTTAATCTGTAAAATTATCTACTAGCTCGCAACGAAGTAAAATATAAAATAAACAATAAATTATAATTTTCTGCAACGAGATGTATCGACGCGTAAAGCATAACACCGGAAGAGCAACACTCGCATCCAGAAAGTTAGTTATCAAAGGGTAGCATTACAGATACGTAGAATAGCTTTAATTGAGTTTACCTAGCGCTCGCGCTGCGAAGACACTTTTGTAAGATGGTTTCTTGTCGTGTAGAAGAGAAGTAACAATCAACGATGAGTTCAAGTAACGATCAAAAAGAAACGAAATATCATCCATACCAAAGAAAACAACCTAAACGTGACGATGAACCTAACAAAAAGAACAAAAAAAAAACGAGAACGATTTATTAATATAACAAGGTACTTTTCCGTATACATCTTTTCAATACATCCTGTACACAGTGTTTGACAATGATATGTTACAAGCATCGCAGCGTCATTCTACACCTCTGGATCGACGAATATTTGTAAAAAGGAATAGCCGTAAAATTGATCCCAACCTACAGATTCAAGGTCAAATCTTTTTTATTGCAGCATATTCTATTCAGCATGAGGATTAAAAGTATTTAAACGAACCATGGGTCGCAACTCAGCCTTTTCGTAAAAAGTTTTAAAGTTCCATTAATTTTCGAACTCACTTTATTTGCAATGTACTTACATTTTGCAATCAGATACAGGGAAAATAATATATCTATTATCGCAAATAGGTACTAAAAATTCACCATTATATGTCCAAAATGTCCCGTACTCGTATTTCCACATTCCTATCAAGTTTCTGCTATTAAATAGGTAGGTTATAGCGATATACCTGGCATTATTTTAAAGCTGCAAATGCCTACCGCGATATAGACATACATATATATTGTGCTTAATATTTAGCTGTTAGCGACGGTATTTCGAGACGTATTCTCGGTAAAAACCGACGAAGATAATTAGTCCTATTTTGCTTCGGTCAGAAAGAATGTTTACGAGATGGAATGACGACGGATGATACCTGGTAACTGGAAGTTATCCAGCTATTGGTTCGTTCGTTTGAAATAAATATAACACTGTTTAAAGAGTAGCGATTTGATTTCCAAAGGTTTTGGCTATGAAGTAGGAAAGACGGAATGCTTTACGATAAGAGTGTAAAAGACGACACAGCGCGATACAAGCACTTGCTTTAACGCATCTACATGGTTGCATGCACCTTATGCCCATTAACGGTAGGAGAAATATTTACCTACTAACGAGTTTTGTCTTGTTTTCTTGGCTCGCGAAAGCTTTTTAAAGAATGTTATTGATAAGCGATCACACGTTGCTGAAGAACGGCGTATAACGGCATTTCGATAGTTCGAACTCTTGTCTCACGAAAGTTGGTCGAGAAAGGAAGCGGGCAGATTTTCAAAGATGTGCCTCCGATTCGTTCGGGGTACGATGCGGCTAGCAACGAACTCTTTTGTGAAACTAGTTTCGACTTTCGACAGTCGCATAACTCGGGCGCGTTTCGAGATCTGGTAGATAAGTAAAAGGAGTCGAAGCGTCGATATAACCGAACTTTAATAAACTACAGCTATACGTGGAACGTATTTTGAAAAAGAATTCGATTGTTTTCTTTCTTTTCGTAGTTTTATCTCGCTGCTTCTTCTCTTGAAGGAAATCAAAGAAGAAAATGGTAATGTGGAATCCTATAGGAAAATTGAAATTGCAGCATAAAAATCATATTTTATCTGATATATATTACGACTTAATTATATATGATTTAAATACAACTTCGACTGGGAAAATTCATTATTAAAAATAAAGCTAAATGTCCTAGTTAAAATCTATTTCTTTTTTCGATCCTCAGATATAAAAAAGCAATGAGCGATGATTAGATTAAGACAGAATTTAAATTAATTAAGTTAATTTATGAAAAATGGAATGAAAGTAAAATGGTGTTCCATATTGTGCCTTCTCTACAAATCTGTTCAACTTGCTTCCTTTCGGAGGCCATATCTGACCGAATGGCATTATTCGACAAACAGTAATTCATTACATTCTATGACTCTGTGAGATGTGAATGCATTCTCCCCTTGAGAACTTCTAGGAAAGCTACCCCTACAGTCTTTGGCGCAGTTCCTTCCCCTCTTCACTGAAAGCATCAACGTTACCCTGCGTATACCAGAAGTTTCACCAGAACTTTGCCGACGAACTTCAAGTGCTCCGCTGACGGTGGCGCATTGCAATCATGACCCGCTTCTAGACAAATTGCCGCGATGCATCCAGAAACACGGCCTTTCACTGAGTGCCAGCAAAACAAGTAGTATCGGCGTCCTTAAAGCACGGACTGTAAATCGGACTGCCGTGTCGTCGTATCGTTCGCTCAGATTTCCGATCGGCTATCTTTTCTTCGTTAATTCTCTGCTTAATTACACCGGTATCGACTTTGCTACGATCGCGAACCACTTTTCCCTGCGCACCAATTTAATTTCAACGGATCACTTATTTATTGTAGAAAACATTAATGATTGTGGTTAAGCGTTAATTTGCTACCGCTACAAAGGC
This sequence comes from Bombus waltoni, assembly GCA_014737395.1. Lineage (NCBI taxonomy): Eukaryota > Metazoa > Arthropoda > Insecta > Hymenoptera > Apidae > Bombus > Bombus waltoni. The sequence continues at coordinate 682,562 of JACXII010000046.1, read as the reverse complement.
AGTTCCATTGGAAATGAAACAGCGAAACATCGATTATCTGGAAACCGATTTCCCAGATTTCAGGCTCATTAGACATTCGATTGTCCGGGTGTTAATCCATTGGCGATCGATGATCCGAATATGTCATCGACTACCCTTATCGCAGGTTACTCGTCCTTGTTTATTTCATTTAATTTAGATGAAAAATTAGCCCGTTGAAGTTTTATTCGATTGACTGTCTCTGTTTTTAAAAGCTCTGTCCTCGAATAGTCGTTAACCGGTGTGTGTTATTACCGACTTATCGGTTATCGACCTACGTTATAGCCGTCCTTATCCGAATAATCGACGTTTTACTGTAATTATTGGATTAATACTTAATGGGAACGCTTATTCGTCAATATTTTATTCGACTGCGCAAAAATTACGAGCCTAGAAAGCGAACAAGACTCGTTATTATTTAAGATCGAAATTTTGCTCTGAAATTGGCGTTTTGCTTTGAAAAAGGCAAAACGAACTACACGTATAGTGTAAAAATTAGTTTCCTTCTCGTGTTAAGGTCAATTTCCACTATACAACACGGATCGGCACGTAACAGCAACGTCACGTATCAGTCGGTGACGGATGTCGTTGTGAGCGGTCTCATTTAAAATGTATGTTTTAATGTTTGGTCGTACCTCTGCCGATACGTAACGATGCATGTATCGTGTAAATCGACCTTTAGGCCACACAGCAATTTGGCTATTAAGCAATGCAGTTTAATTTAAACTGCAAACATGGACGAAAATGGATCTAGTTATAAATAAAACTCATTGCTTGCGGTCAGATCATCATCTAGGGAAAGCATAGTCACGATGCAAAGAGAAGGTGCGTAACAAAGAAGAACAGATTCTTCAGAGTTATAGCGATCGGACAAGACCAGACGCTGATAAAGGACGGGATGAGAAGGAAAAAACGAAAAAGGGATGTTTCTGAGATAGGTATTCAACGTCTTGCAAGTAATTGGATCGCACAGCATTCGTCTTATCTGATGAGAATTTATTATTCGAATCAAATGTTTTGATAAAGCTTCTTGTTTGTCGGTGTACGGCGGATTCTTCAGCGATTGCCAATCCTTTCTTTTGAAATTCCCCTCTGTTTCAAGTGCCTGTGGTTTTAATGAGCGGCGACCAGAACGTTCACGAAAATGGAATAGCGATGTTTAAGGTCAAAGGCGAGCTCCCTCGCTAAATATTCTCTTCAACGTGGATTCAATTGAGCCAAACAGATTTACGTTCCAAATTTTGTAACGCGATGCGAAGATCAATATAAAATGATCAATTTAACCAAACTTCTTGTCCTTTCTAAGAAGATTATACAACGTAATTACATACTAGCTTCAAAGACACGACACTGCGGACCAACAATATTTCAGCCATCCAATGACTTCATATGTTTCGATAATATTTTCGAAGTACTCTTTGGTATTTTCAATATTGAAGTCATTAGGGCTTTTTCCTTCGAACGATACAAACAGCAGACCAGCAAAATTGATTTTTCCCTTTTACGTACAGTCGCGTTGGAGCCAGGAAAGTGTACCTGTATTTCGTCAAAATAAACTTAAATTCATGGATGATGGTAACTCAATAATGAAACCATTACGCAACTGCGCACGATGCACGATCATAAACGAAAAGCGAAGAGCACAAAGAGAGAAAGGAGAACGGGCGAAAGAGATGGGGAAATGAGAGCAGAAGGACGAAAGGGGTAAAGGAAGAGGGGAAGCTGGTGAAGAGAAAGAAAAAGAGACAGACAGAGGGACTACGCGAGAGACGCAAAGCAGAGAGAGCAAAAGAGCGAGAGGTGGGACGAACTAGGGAAATGCGTTATCGTCTGCAGCCAGCTGACAAATCGAAGGTAATAGGGCCGAGCGGAATTCTGCGTAGCAGAACGACCAAGAGCACTGCATCTAGGTACGTGGCTACATATGTACATATGTACCAGGATCACGTACGTGATGTGCGCATGTCGGAATATGTACTTGCACTGCTATGACTTCGTGTGTATATCGCGCAGAAGCGCGGCGTATGCGTATACGTACACGTAAGCCTTGCGCCAGCGTGGCTGACTATTCCTAGCCAATACTACTGAAACATGCTTGCATTCATAGAGTGCGCCGTGGACCAGCGGGAACATTTAACGCTCATTGTCTTCGGTTGACGGACTTCGGAAGCATCTACTCTTTGGTAAGCACGCGTTTCTATGAGTTACAAATAGCGCGTCAAGAGGTTTCAATTCCTAGAAAGTTCGACACCAGTGAATCGCTTCTCTATTAAAAATTCGGTATGTTTCAGTTCGACTAATAGCAGTCGCCTGTATAGTATTTTATTTTTCAGATTTTTCCAGATGTATTAGCGTCGTTCGTTGTTGGAAAGTTTTATATTCGTCATTTTTCTGTTTCATGCGTATAAGGTTGAGTATAGTGAACGCTTTGGTGGATATATTTATCTGCATGTACATATATGTGGAAAGAATAAGCTTTCAAACGTTTGTTAATCGAAAATTCGTTCGCAGAGATTTGAAGTAATCGATCACCGTAAGCCAGACATACAAGAAGATGAATTTTGAAAAATAAATTTTCTTAAACAGAAACTTGAAAATTTCTTTAGAAAGACTTAAATTTAAGTCTGCATTTTCTTTAGGATGTAAACTGAAATTTATACGAAAATTATCAATCTCGCTGTCTCGAAACGAACCTATTAACAATATATTCGTGAACTCGTGCACTTTTACATTATATTGCAATTTCTATTCTTACAAAGAATTTTCGCGCATCTTTAATACGTCGCGAGATCTTATGTACCACGAATTACGTAAATTAGATTAAAGCAATGTTTGATTTCGTATCCGCTGAAAGAAAATAACGAAAAGATTGAGTGCAGAAGGTAACAACAATCAAGATTGTACGAATGCATAGGTATGTCGGTGGTTGAAGCAATTGGCTTCCTCCGCTCAGCAGCAACTGGGAAACGTAAGATACGCGGTGCGACTGGTTCCACCTCTGGCCGCAATCCCGACAGGGTATTGCAGCATAGAGCAGCGAATAACTGTAGCTCGTACAAGCGCGACGACGCGGCACCGTGCCAGGAGCTGGTACTCTGGCACGACCCACGACCCCCGCATTTTCCAACCCAGGTTCTGGCATAGGCCGCGGCACTAGGCCGACGCAAGCCATCGCCAATGAGTGCATGTCTGGGGCGGAGCATGGTCGACACCGAGCAGACGCGATTTCGACCTGCTTTGTACCTTCCACTATGCACCCCGTTCCAAAAAGAAAACCTTTCAGAAATTAATTATTACTTGCCACTTTTACCTTCTTTTCTAACACTTTCTCCCATATAGACGTTTTGTTTGCACAAGCCGTGTATACCTGTTGTTCCTCGGAGGTCCAACGAAATTTTATTCGCAATTGTAAACGACACGATAACGTAATTGATAACATTCAAAAGTAAACTTTATTTACAATCAATTTTATTTCGTAAGAACGTACGAAATGAAACTGGATAGTGCGGTGACTTGATTTGACGCACCGTCCCGAGCAATTATACTCTATCGTCCTCATCCATGTTTTCTCATTGACACGCGTCATTACGATTCAGACACGTATCAAAATGTTCTTTAACAGCCATTTGTCTATACTCCTTCCTTTCGTTTAATTCACTTCAATCACCGAACCAGATCTCGTTGCTTCCTTCTCCCGTCTCGTTCTTGTCGTTTAGGGGAGGAACTACCACCGAGCGTGAAAGTGCATTCGTTCTGGTGTCGTCATCGGCGTCGGCAGGCACAGACGTGACCTACTTGCGCTATTGACCTGTTGGTGATGCTGGTGGGCGAAGTGTTGAAAGGGGGAGACGCGGATAAGAGGGAGAAGCCCGTTCAGGTGAAGGAAATGGTGGAGGATACCAGGTCGGGAGGACGGGCGGCGAAGCGAGGACAGGGGCTGTATGCACTTGACGCATCAGAACACGGAGAGAACGAGCGACTGCCGCATGCGGTCCCAGCGCGCGCAGCCTACTACTACTTATCCTATCCATTCACTGCACACATACGCACACATACACGTATATATATATATACACATACATATATACATATACGTAGGTATTCCTATTATGTACGTATTGTGTACACGTACATGGGTTTGCGTATATATTGCATTTTCTAAAGTTCGTGTCTCTAGAAACACGTGGGATTTTTCTTTCTCAAGGACTGACCAAACTGACGTTGAATACCATCGTCGTTTTTTTTTTTTTTTTTTTTTGTTGTAATTTCTCTTCCGAGTATCAATCAATAAAAATCACGCAAATTCTAATTGATAATAATTTATCAGTAGAACATGAATGAAAAATTATTTTTTAATTTTAGTTATCGATTATGGGTAGCTGTACGTTGTCCAAGTACTTTCCTTATTATCAAAAATCCTGCATTCGATAACGTTATTTCTTCGTTATAAACGGAAATGCTTGTATGATAATTTTCACCTCGTTTAATGTCGTAATATCTTTGACACTTTGAAATTATTCGTTACTCGATAGAATGTTCTCAAAATCTTTCATTTTAGTTGTAGGGGAACGGTTTATTGTATTTTGAAGAACTTGGACAAGGCTAAAAACGTTATTACAAAGGTTTTTTTCGATCAAATATACGACGAGTGTCGCGATGAAGAAGATTCGTGAATTTCTACTGCCGCGTATCGAAATTGGATCATACGCGTAATATATCAACTAATTTTCGATGACGAATACATAGATAGACTCTTGAACGAAGAATTTCTGACACGATGAAATCAGAGGAACGTTTCCAAGCTGTACCTGGAAATTGCTCGATGGCAAGGAGGGGACTGAAATATTCGCAAAGCTTCAAATTGATTCGACCGATCGATTCGCGGCATTTAAATTTACAAGGTTTAATAAGCCGCACGATTGCCGACCAATAAAGATCCCAGTAGCTCCGTCTTTCCAATGGCAGCCGGAAGAAGAAATGCTTCGGAAAAATTTCACCTCCCATCAGTATCCAGAATGTGCCAGGACGCATCAGCTGCGTGGGATTTCGATGGTGAGTCACTTCTTTAACGTCGAACAAATGTGTCGGGACGTGCGAAGAGAGGCAAAAACGAGAGCGAGAGAAAGGGGGAAAGTGGCAGAAAGAGAAGAGTAGAGGGGTGAAAGAGACAGAGAGTTGATCTGGAGATCTGGTGGCGGTGGTGGTGGTGGTGGTGATGGTGGTGGTGGAAGGGTAGTCACATTGGGTGGAAAAACTCGGTGCCGGATCGTCAAGGCAGAAAGAGGAGAGGCGGATGGTGGAGACCGAGTCGAAGTTCTGGAGGGAGCAAGAACGAGGAGGAGGAAGAGGAGTGCAAGACTTCTCAATGGAGTGAGGGATAAAAAGCAAATACGTTTCACTCACTCGCGTTTTCCGTTAGCAAATTCAATCTCGTCGGGAGTCCCTTTAACATTGTGCCTGTAATAGGGAGGATGAAGAGGGACTAAAGGGGAGGTTGAGGTGTGAGGAGTGAACCGTAGGGGGCGAAGGTGGAAAGAGGATGAGGGCAGGGGGCAGGTGTCGCCCGTATAACGACTTTATCACACCCTCCGATTCTCCCTCTTTATCCTCAACCTTTTTCACCTTCCTAACCTAGCACCACACAGCTCACACCTCAGCGGCGACTATTATCGACTTTGACTGAACCCTGAGTCGGTTCACCTTTAAGCTAGCCGACTGAAGCCACCCGGGGTTTGTTTGAGCGGATAATGCAATATCCATCCTTTAGCGAGAGGAGCCAATAAAAGTGGTGGCCCATCCGTTCGGAAGTTGAAGGTTTTTTTAACCTCCTCGACGATCCACGATTCCATACGGATCTCCTGGTTGACACTGGCTCACGATATTTTGCTAATTTTTTATCCGATCCACAAACTTCGGAATATATATTTTGATGAAGTTTTGGGTCGACGCTTCTGCTGCTGCTGCTGCACCGAGCTACCGTCTTTGCTTAACTTTAATAAGACGTACGTCGAGTTTAGAGTAAATCGAAAAAACGCAAATATTTGTCGTATCCATAGAAGGTCGTGCTTGCTATGACAACAGAGTAGGATTTCTCTTCGATAGGAATAAAATTTCGCTCCGAACCGGATAGCAAGAAAAATTGGCAAAGTCAATAAAGTCAATTAATAAAAACCAAGTTGCCGAGGACCGGCAAAAGGGGCTAAAAGTGCGTTAGGAAAGGCAGCCTTCGATCGGTAGAACAGAGATGGGCTTTCGGCTCGTTAAAACTTGCCTCATTAACATTTTTCATGCGCGGATGCCTCGCGGAATGTTGAGAAGTTTATCCAAGTAGATAAAGAGCGATTATATTGAGTTTCTTAGGAAAACCAAACTTTGAATACGTGGTCAATTTGACAATTGATCAAATCACATTGCAAGCTGGCCATAGCTTTCGTGTTTCTACGTTTAGATAAAAATATTTAAACGTTTTTCCAAATATCGTACGCGTATAATTACGCTGCCGTTGAGTAATCGAAAAAATTACAAGGCACAAGTAATTGCATCTTTTCGCAATTTCAGTAGATAGATAAAAAATTTGGAAATCAAATGCTATAGCGCCATAAGTTCATAGTCGCAGCTAATATCGAATAATTTATTATACTGTAAATACGTAGTATTCGATGTTATACGTCTAGCGCTAAAGTATCATTGGGAACTACTTGGTGGGTTGAAAATTCTCGGGTTATTATCCGATACCCGGCGGAAAGCACGTTTGGCAAGAGAATTTCGCGAGAACTGAGTGGCATTTTCGTTCAAGCATTAACACCGGTGTTTAGTGGACAAGCGCGACCTGGCTCCAGCATGTTAAACAAGTACGTCCATTAATCAGGACCGAGTCACAAGTAACTTGACCCACGCGGCGCGATGCCATAGGGTGGGTTTCCAACAACGAAGGTTGGAACCGTCTCTCTGCCTCTGTCTTTCCCTACCCTTCTTTGCGTCGCCTCCTCACGGGTCCATTTGTTATGCCCAGGTGACACTCAATTATGTCGCGCGCAAAAGGGTTGCAAGAAAGACGCTGGCTAACTAGTGCGGAAACTTTCCTAACAACGTAGTCCTCTGCTCACTTTGTATCGTAACTCTTCGCGTAAAGATACATCGAAGAGGAACCATGGTTCAACGTACTTCAATGAAATCCTCCTCGGAATACATAACTAAGTTCATGTGAAATAGATCGAGCCGTACATTTCCTTGTTAACGTTTAGAAAATTGAGTTTGCGATCGATCGAGAACCGACTTACGAAGCAAACATTTCGAATACCGGTTTCTCACGTTTACGTCGCTTACAATTTCAACTTTTTAATATTAAATCAAGTTTACGAGACTTCGTTATAAAGTTGGTACAAATACTTAAGAATTCCACACGGACGATTATTTTATGAAATATGGCGTTTGATTAATAGATAATTCCATGGTTAATTAAAAAGAATGCACAGTGACGAGTTACGAACGAGGTCCTCGTCATCAGGTAGCACGATTCTGTACATCGTATATCGTACACATGTATCCACGATAATATTCCATTCATTTGAAAATCGTTGTTATCGAATTCATAAAAGGCAATAATTCGATTGAGAAAAAATCAGGGAATTAGTGTTGGTATGTGATCTGTCCCCGTTTAATCTGCCTTTATTATCGACAGAGTTATTCGCGCTATTTACGTGGACGAGAGGGAGCATGGGGCGATCGATAGCGCGGCAGCTCGGACGTCAGCTCGAAAAATACGCGAAAAATAGCTCGCAAATAAAAAAGCCGACCCGGAAAAGCGAACTGTCTGCTAACTGCAATGCCTGGAGCGACGCCGATCGCGAGGCCCAGCCAGTGTGAAAGCGCTAGAAGCGCGCGGATTTTTACACCTCACACGAAACGCACACGCTTGATATTAAATTCCAACCAGACATATTCGATACGCATAAAGCAACGTAGCGGAATATAATTTTCGAGTTGCTTCCAATTAATACACGAAATGAAAGTAGCTCAAAAGGGAAAGAATATGCCAGTGTCCGAAATGATTGGGGAGGAACGGTGAAAGCCGACGAAGAGAGAAGGGTCGAACGAGAGAAAAAGGGAAAGAGAGAAGAGACAGAGATGGATAGAGGTAGGGAGAAGCGGAGAGAAACGTGGGAAGTACGAGATGGATCGCGAACAGGGGTGGATGAGTGGGCTGCCGGGCGACTATTTGCTCGCTCGCATTTAATATCGAAATCGGCCAATCATACGCGAATGTAACGAAATACTAAAATTATTTGGTAGAACGGGCAGTCGATGAGAGGCGGAATAGGAAGGAAACGCGTACGGCGAAAAGGGGATGAGCTTTTTTACAGGATATGCTGCTATTTATTCGCGATCATTACGTCCGTTGGCAACCGATTGCGTTATACGTTTGGAATTTCGTGTAATTAAAGACCTTATTAGTTACCCGAGCTATGGATCGCTGCTTAGTTTCATTACGACGATGTGCTCCATGTTCAAAAAGCTATCGAACGAGCGAACCAACGGATGCCATATATTTTGTTCTTTCACCATCAGCCCCGTACGATTAAACCGCCTCATTCCAGTGCTAATTTTAAAATCGGTGCCCACTGTGAAGCAACGATTTCGAAGCTCGTTTTTAATAAGCACGAAACACGAGTGGGGAATACAATATCGTTGAAATGTTACCCGCATTGTATTATTGCCACGCGTATTTTATTTGAGCGAAACGTTAAATATTAGCGGATATTTTCCGTTGTATTCAAATTAAATTCTGAGTTTTCACGAACGTCCAAATAACAGGAACTAGCAGAAACGGTTTGCAAGATACGTATCGAAAATTGTTTTCAAGCCTTTTAGTGTATATCGCGATATCGCGACGCGATATAGGAAAGGCAGGGACGCGAGCTGCCCGTTGCGTCTGCGTCATGAAAATGCCTGAACGCCAGGTATACCTGAAGCTGAACGTTTCAGAGAGGCCGCGTTACATGGAAAATAGCCCGCTAACAGTTTGATGAGAGCCACGGGGTACGTGGAGCAAACGGGGTGGGCACTGCGCAGGATGGATGTAATTAAAGTGGTGACACGCTAGCCGTGGGGTATGTCTACCCCAATCCAAATCCTGCGCAACCCCCGGATCCCTGTCCCTCAAGATAATTCGGACACCGTGTAATCGATACGTTCTCGAGGCTGACGTACAGACAATTTCAAAAGGGATGATTCCCGGACTTCATCCAGCTAGTCGTCTAGCTGTCGTCCTTTCGTCATTATAAACCGACTTTCTTATCTATTTTTCTTTCGTCGCTTCAAAAAGAACCAAAACGACGTACACTGAAATAATGAAACGTGAAATTATGAAAGTTGAATATCGTTTGAAATTTTATGTCACCGTTTGAAAGACACGCAATTACAAGAATGTATAGAACGTTCCGTTTGTTTAATTATTTTTCTTTCTTCTTGTTTCGTTTTTTCCTTTCCAGCAGCTCCCAGAAAAAACTCGGTTGATGTAACTATACTGTTGTATTTAACTGTTACATAAAACTAGACAACCAAAAATAACTGGACCCTTATCTTTACGAAAAATTAAAAACATTAAAAACATTAAAAAATATCTATTCTTCCATAAAATTTGTTCGATTTCATTTTCTCGCCGATAGACGTTTTCCAATTTTGAAACGTTACGCGACCTCTGATAAAACTAAACAATGATAAACAAGAAATGTCGCAGTACGTGCATTCTAAGCAAGTTTGACAACTTTGATTCAGCAAATTCATATTTATATTTATATATCAGGATCTAGGTTCATAGTTGTGTAATAACAGAGTCCGAAACACGACGGAGTTTGTAAGGTAATGACAGTTCGTAACACAATGACAGTTTCAGATTACGGCATTATAAGTTTCGTGGTAGCCAGAACCTCGAAGTTTGAGGTTTTAGGTCGTTTTACTAGGAAACCAGAGCTAACGGTGACCCTTATCCCATGCATAGTTTCACCGTGCAAGATTCACACAATGCTACCTTGTCCGCGCTAACTTAAATTGTGTATTTCAAGATGCAAAAACGTACAAGATACATGGGTACTATTTACGTTTTATGAGAAAGAATAAATGAAATCGAGTTTTTGAAATAACCACTTTTATCTGATACAGTACGAAAATCATTTTCTCAAAAAAAAAAAAAAAAAAGGAAAAAATAGCAGAGAAAGAAAGAAAGAAAGGGGAAAAAGAAATAAAGAAAAAGGGACTACAGAAAAGCTATAGAGATATCGATCTCAATAAAAATTGTTTGCAAAAGACATACGTTCTAAGCAGTATAGTTTTATTAATAGAAACGTTAAAGCCAAACATTTTTTAAGAGGAAAATTTTAGGTATTTAGCGCGAAAATAGGAACAGAGCTTATCGGACAATCGTGTCGCATGAAACAAGAAATCCACGGTCGACGTCCGTTTCGCTACGATGATTTGCATAGGGCAGTATATAAGCGGATCAACGAAATCAATTAATTACTGGCGTACAGCACGCGTCGAACCGCGAGGATTACGCCGTGATTACTGTAGAACCATCTGTTGAAACGCTTTAATGCCTTTCATGCAAATTTCCCACGTTGTTGTGTTCGTAGCGAAGATTACGTTCATCAGGAAGATTATGCAAAGTACACAATAATTATATAATCCCTCCTTTTACTGGCATACGATACCTCACGGTGCCGTCATCGCCGATGAAATAAATTCGTTATTGAGATTGCATTGAGGAGCATCCAACCAGCGGTAAGGCGCCTTCATCGATATGCACCGCTTATATTTCGCTAAAGAGATCGATCTAGGACTCGAAAAAATAACCTTGCCGAACTGCGGAACCGTTCGCTTTGATTTATACTAATTAATTTGGTAGACGATTTAACGATCACGGTATATATATATATATATATACCTTAGGACTGTACTCTCGAATAGGGGATTCCTTCGAAGCCCACCACGTCTCGGATTAATTGCCTTAATCTTCCAACCTTCAGCTCCAACTTTGTAATTTCCTTATTTCTCTTTTTTTCTCGCCTAACTAACCGGCGTAAAAAGATACCGGAGGTTTGTTAAGCTACTGTTAAATTAAGATTACTTTGGATACGAATAGCTAACTCGAAATATGGAGCAATATAATCACTTTAATATTTCTGTAGTACAAAGGCTCTATAAATATAAAACTAAAATACTATTATTTAAAAGCACAAAAACGTATATAAAACAAAAGAAAAGCATACTCTTATCGAAGAAAGAACTTACCGTCCAAGATATCCATCAGTCCGTTTAAAAAGCATACTAGTAGTGGTAGAATTAGTGTAACATACTCACCTGAAAAGGGAAAAGATAAGAATTAATTGAAGGGGTAAGCGTGAACTGAACATGGTATTCGCAAGCCATCACTAGAGAAATTCAATTTTCGTTTCCGTAAGACCTCCTTAAAATTATTGCACATGAACGACTACCGATGAGAGAAGAGAAGGAATCGAGAGGAAGAAAGAACCTTCGCCGTGAAAGGAAACGGGCAGTCGAGTAAAGTGGCGGAAGTAAAAGTGAGATGTTAATCACGGCTCGACAGCTCATTAACGTTTTGATTAGCGCGTGTAGCCGTTCAGCAGTCCTCGAAGTCTTTCGAGCGCTATTTGAAGACGATCAAAGTTCCATGATTTGCTATGTCACCTTGTAGCCCTTCGAGTTGTCTTAATGAAGGCCAACGTTAAATTTTAATGGAGTAATTGTACTGCGGCAAACTCGGTAGCTCGGTAAATTAGTCGCAACAAATTCACATCATTATACGCTTTCTCGTTGCCGCCGTTCGTTCGTTTGGAAATCAGCGATAATAACTTTCCAGTTTTACCGTATATCGAACACGTTGTTTCATGCTCGACCTTCGTTACATTTTGACAAATGAGAAACAGGATGACTTGTAAACGAAAAATGTATTAAACGTTATTAAACATTCTACGGAGTTAGTTAAGAACATTTCCATAAAATTTCTGACGAAAACATCAATTTTCAAATAAAGAGACGCGCGTTTCGAGAACATAATTCCGTAATTTTAATTGTATCGTTTCGGTTTATACGTGTTTCATAATTATTATTTTTTACTTTACTACCGTTTAATGTTTTCAATATAATTTCTCTCTGCCGCTTTTAGTATTACTTGTTAGTGCATCTGACAATAGGTCGTAATTTTAATCAGAATAGTCGCAATTTCGTAGTTCATTGCAATAACAATTCGCGTGACACCTGCTGGATTGACAAGCGCCAGACCCGAAGGGCAGATTAATTATAATTCTACGTTGATAATAAGGTAAAGCGGCTTACGAGTACATACAGAGTTTGACAGGATCAGACACACGTGCAAGGTCCTGTAATCGTCTTAGGATGTTCAAGGATGAGACGAATAGCCGATGATAATAAATATCTAGGATGTTTGAAACTTGTGCATTGTAGTACAACCTAACAACTTCTCTTCGGTTAACTTCTACTAAACAAGAATTGTTCAATAAAAGAACAGTTCAATGCTTAAATTCTATAATTTAAGAAAGAGAGATCAGTATAATTTCACTGTGTATCGTTACTCGTCAGCCCTAAGAACACATTGTATTGTTTAAAGTTTTCTGTTAGTAACAATAATAATTCTAGAATATATTCTAAAATATCTAAAATATAAAAAGGTGTAGATATTTTAGCGTAAATAGTTTACAAAGAAACTATTGTTAACCATTGTATGCTATTCATATGTAGGAGAAGACTTTGTTCTTATCTGGTATTTTCGACTCTTGAAATTTCCACGAGACGAGTCTTAATTCTTTTCACAAAACTTATTGTCGGTACATTAAATTCTTATGTTTGCTGAAAAGTGCGTTCACTAATTGTAGTGGACATCATTACGCATTGTTTCCTTTACATTAAGGTCAGCCAAGGCAAATTATCTTTGAAACTGCAGTTTTTGTCACTCTCTAATTAACGACATCGTGTACCGTGTGAAACGCGTCTGTGGGCGTTAAGCTCCTTTATCCCTTGTAAGGTTGGGCGATGCAAGAATTAAAGGGAAGTGTAGCAAAATGGCGAAAATGTAGAAGACGAGGAGTTCGTGAACTAGTTAAGTGGCGGACCGAGTAAGAAGGAATGAAAGGAAAAAATAATGAGCAGTTTATGAAGCTCTATCGACTATTCTGCGTAAATACAATCATTTTGCGCCACACACGCAAATTATTAAAAATATTAACATATATAAAAAAAAAACGTTTGCGTACTTTCAAATAATATGCAAATCGCAAATCTGAATGTAAACAGGCAAATTTGATGTTACCGTTATTAATGACAATTTTTCTGGCAAAATTACTAATATTCCAGCGTATACATATGTGTATACATATATGTATTATATTTTCAATTTAATTGTATAAAAGTGCAGTTAACGCAATAAGAATAACAAACGTTATAGTAGAAATAAGAATACGAATAATCTTAAATAATCTTAATAAATCTTAAATAATCGTCAATTAACGACTCTTAGTTAATAGCTTAGTTAAAAGTTTGAACGAAATAAAAATTTGCCAATAGTATTTAAGCTACATGAGCGTAACAGTTTTAACAGTGTAATTTCAACCTCTGACGTAATGAAAGATTCGAGTAATCGTACAACTGAATTTTCCGTATTACTTTGAAAAAGATGAAATCGATCTTATTCGTTGCACGGTACTGATAGTGCCGGTCTACAGCCATTAAAGAAGTTTAAGCTATTCAAGCGAATGACGATGAAATTGCACGGGTGCAATCCACTCTGTCGTTCAGGCACCGTTTAATGGTTAATGGAGTTCCAAATCAAATTATTGGTAATGAGTAAAGTTGCTGAGGGCAACATAGAGAGCGCACGCCACTGAAGTGAATACCGCCTATAAATTATACAGAGTGCGGAGCACTTGCAACGTGTCTTTTGGGAAAATTAGCCGCAAGTATGCCATCCCAGGAACTTTCGCGCGTCTCTTGATATCTCATTAGGAAAATTGTACTCGCGAATACCAACGAGACACGTCTAAACGTCGGAAATGCTCGATTATGTACTGATTAATCGCTCGATCACTCCGAAATACGGAATTTTACTCGATATTGAACTTTTGCGACCGGTAGATACGAATTGAAACGTGGAACGATTTATTTTCGGGAAAATACATACTCGACGGTCTTGTTGCGAATCTGTCGCCTCCACGGAACGCTAAATCGTTGTTACGTTGTTTCATCGGAAGATTTCCGTTACGTTGCTTTCCAACACGATATACAGCATGGTAGATTCGCGACCTGGAATTGGCAATTAACGCTGTCACCGGTGTATAATCGTATCTCGAGAAACGCGTAATTTATCGACTCAAACTCCTAATTGGCTGCGGTATACGTCATGTCGTTAGAGGGCTGCGCACAACTAATTCCTGCAGTCTAACTTCGACATGATGTACCAGCTACGTACCGAACTAGGCACTGTACGAGCACGTGGTGTACACAGAGCTCGACAGACTCCACCTTCTCCTCCACCTCCGACGTCGTTCGGCATATAAACATCTGTTGCAACTGCTAACTTCCTGTATTGTTACTTCCGGACCACTGAGCTTCCTCATTAAAACCGTAGTTAATTACTGTTTAAGAGAAAAACATTGGTATCGTCGTGTATTCCTGAGTACGATAATAAACTGTTTGCCGTTTTCGCAATATTAAACCGAGCTGCCCTAAAACTATTTTTGAATTGTTAATGAGATGCGGTTTTACGTTTCTTTCCAGTGGCTACGATTTATAATATACTTCGCACTTCGTTCAAACGTGACATAAGTTTATACCGTTTTATATGTATATACATTAAGTAAGTTGTATTAACTCCCGGTATTCAACCAAATCACGTAAACTTTCATAGTCACATACGCCATCTTTTTAAAGCTATTATAAGACTATTTAAATTTCAAATACGTATTAGAAAACCTCTGGAATGGCATATATTTTGTGAAATATTTTAATATCTCATCAAATTAAAGCTTTCAAGCTTTTATTTCTTACGGAAATGTATATATGTCATATATATGTACTTTTACTATTCCCAACAATGAATTCTTGTCTTCGAGCAAGTTGCGATTCTCGTTAATGTTACCGGCAAATATCTACCTATCATCAACGCGTAATCGTTGGAAATTTCGGGATCGAGAAATCATTGGAAAGTTCGAATAGCTACCTCGAAGCGTGATTTATCAAGCATTAGGTTAATCTAACGAATCGTTAAAGTTCGATCTATCGGGAACACGTCGAACGTACTCGTGTCAACACACGTGACACAAGACCCTACGCTTTCAGCCGCCCTTCCGACCGCCACCACGGACGATCGCTTCATGTCTCTTTCATGAGGCGGTGCTGTAATAGGTTCGACGTGAGGCAGAAGTGAAAAGGAGCGGCGCGTTTACATCGCCGTTGTTTATCTGCCTTCCAGCGTACGCTGGAAGGAACGATGGTCGTCGTGGAGGCAGAATAAAGTTCTACGGTTGTTCCTTCCGGGTGAGTACGCCGCGTCGTTAGAAAGGCGTCCAACTGTCTGAAAGTAGAAAGAAAGGAAGAACCGAACGAGGCGGAGGAATCGCGAGAAAGAGGCCGAGAACAGGGGCTATGCTGGATAAAAAGGAAACGAACAGTGAAGCTCGGATAGGATAGTCGAGGAACGAAGAAAGCGAACAGAAGAGAAAAAGGAGAATAAGAAGCTGAAGGCATGCTGTGTTCATATATGAGGCTGGGAAGACGATGCCTGCGATTCTTCAACCCCGTTTTGATCAGGTCGAAAGAGTAAGAAGGATGAGAGATGAAAGCACGTTGACGAGAAAGAAAGAGAAAGAGGAAGAGAAAGAGAGACAGACAGACAGAGACAGAGACAGAGCGAGAGGTGAGGTAAGGTGAGCTGAGGTGAGGCTATGGAGCGAATCGCCATGGCAACGGCTTCACCACGGATTCCATTTACCTATCGCTATGGAAACGTAGGGTGGCGCTCAAAGCTGCACAGAGAGAGAAAGGGGGCGGGGGAGAGAGAGGGAAAGAGAGAGAGAGAGAGAGAGAAAGAGGAGCTGAGAGGAAATAAGAGAGAAGGAGATGGAGACAAAGAGAAACGATGGAGATGAAGAAAAAACAGAGATGGAGTTACAGACTAGAAGGTAGAGAAAGAACGAAAAAGAAAAACGACGAGAGGAAATGAAGAATATAGAATGGAAAAAGTAGGTAGCTCATGAAGGAAGGAGGATAGGAAACAGTGGTTGGAGAAGAATTGAGGATGTACTGATCGAGATAGAGAGGTAGTTGCCAGATATGATAACACACCTACGGATATATCGATCATATATCTGGCCAATGTTATACGCAAATTTGCGCATCGTGAACACATTCTGTAATGTGTATCGCTAAAGATCGACGATAATTATCTGTCACTTTTTACCCTCCTTAAGTATTTCGATAAAATTCGACGATCTCCGATAAATCATCTGCATCGCTATAGTAAAAAGTGAATAATTAAGGTAATTACGTATTAAATTATCTCTGACTTTATTATACGTATATGCCTATATTAAGCATAATTCTCTCTCTGTTTATAAACCTTCATAAATTCTTTTAGTGATATTTAGCCAGAAATTTGAATGTAATACAAGTTGAAATTCTTTCAACGGAATGTTGTATGAAAAACTATTTTACGTACATACCATATGCTATTAAACAAAATTTAAAGCTGTTGAAGATTGTACACAGCTTCGAATGAAATAAAGAGAAAGAGGAATGTGCTTTAGTCCCCGAAGAGTTTAAGATCAATATTCCATGAACTGTGCGAACGCTTTATTGAATACTAAATACTATATACCGAATACAAAATTTTGTAGCAGTACATAGCTTATAATATTTCCTTTACGTAGTTCAGCAGATCTTAGAGAAATGGGTTATGAAATTTTGCGACCGACTCTCAACTATTCGATTAAAAAGGAAGAAAAGTACAATAAACAAAGGAAGTAGACGATAATATTGCAATAAATAAATAGAGACGAAAGAAACTAATTATTACTAGTTTAACTGTAAATTACAGGCAGCCCAACCTTTAATTCGTAATTTGATTTGGCAGAGATAAAATGGAAATCAATTAAACAGTAGAATGCACATAACCGTCGCTAATTTTAAGCCTCCCCTAAGCGGCAACTCGTGACAGTTGTCTCGGGGTAACAGCATCCCTGTCATCCAGAGCAAACGCTACCCCTACAACGTGACTTTGCATTAATTGTTACAAAATTATGTAAGGCTTCAGT
The DNA here is from genome assembly GCA_014737395.1 of Bombus waltoni. Lineage (NCBI taxonomy): Eukaryota > Metazoa > Arthropoda > Insecta > Hymenoptera > Apidae > Bombus > Bombus waltoni. The sequence continues at coordinate 665,202 of JACXII010000046.1, read as the reverse complement.
TTGTTAACGAAAATTACTTATACCGTGTTTTGTGTATTTTGGTAATTAATCGTTGAAGGTTTCTTGTAAGTCTGTGCATGCAATAATAATATCGCGAAGCATGAATTTCGAACGGGTATACAATTTGTTTATGAATTTGTTAAATTGTACTTCATCCGTGGCCTGTGTAACAACTTCGAGTTTACCGATCGTTTAATCTAATTAGTAATTCCGCAATAATCTTGTTATGAAACTCTTCGTGAAGTTGCCATCGATGCGACTGAATATAGTTTGCGAACGACCAGACAGACGTCATCTACCAGATATTCACAGGACTAGCGCGGAAACTGTCAATAATAGCGTTAGGTCCGTTAAGACAATCGAGCAGACGATTGCTACTTGACACTTATCATTGATTTATCAGCATAGGAGTTAGTCTAGGGCCTAGAAGAAACGCAAGAATCTATGAATATACACCTACGTACGTAGATACATGCATACACAAAATTTAAAAATGAAAAGTAAACGTCTTTAAAATATATAATATTCACTGAAAGAAAGAGGGACTGCTGTATTGATAAAATCCTAAAATCAATCTTTTCGAAGAAAATATAATATTATATTATAATTAAAGCGATCAATCAAGGAGTATAAAAAGTAAATTTCCCTGAAATTTTTATTATCAATTCGAATGACTATGAGCAAAACAATTTTTAATACGCAACCTGTACGCAGAGTTACAGGATACGACAGTATCTGTAATATTGATTTTAAAATGTGTCTGACAGTAGATAATCCATTCTCCAGCGCGTTCTATCTCTCCTTCCATTTTCCTTGTCCTGTATTTTATTTTTCCTGTGTATTCTAGTTATACAAGTCAGATACATCTTGCTGTGACGTTTAATATGTGCACTCTTTTGAAATTTTGTTTGAAAAGGAAAAAATCGAGTTAATAAAAATTTTAAAAATATTTCAAAGCTTCGTCTAACGCTTTCGAGATATTTATTTACTGTATTATGAAACGTAAAAATTCGCTGACTACATATACAACACTACAGATACAAAAGTTTTCCGTATAAAAAACATGTATTAATATTAGAAAAAAAATGTCATGTATATATGTTGAAGATGTTAGTTTTTTGTATAATTACATTATGCTTCCTATCTGCTTATTTCTACAAATTTCAACAAAGCATAGACGTGTGTACGTCGTGATAAGGTTTTGTATATATTATCTCTTATTCGAGAAAACGTGACTTTCAGTGAACACGTGGAATTACTCAAGGAGCCTTCCCTCCTCCTGCATAGACCATTTATTTTAAAGTTCAAACGGAATGGTGGAATAGCTAGCATTTAAAGATAATCTTACACGGACGTTTGCCAAAGTAAAAACGTACAAATGAAGAAAAATCACCTTCCATTAACTCTATTCTATCTGTCTAAAAGTAAAAACACCACATTATATTAGATCATAACAAAAATAAAATTTTTAAATTCTCTATATCTCGGCAACAAAATGAATCTAGAATAACGGTTATACAAAAGGAAGCGTAATGTGATTTCACGTTTTACTAGTCTTTATCCAATATCGATATTTCGACGTTACATCATCATTCGTAGTAATGTACATATGCTTTAATATCATAGTTGATAAGAAGAACGGAGCTTTTATCGAACAAGATCGATCACGCTAGCCTACCAATTACACGATCCTCATAACCTCTTCCATCCGACAATACTTCATCCCCTTTTACTTTTGGAATACGAATGGACCGGTTCCACGTGGGAAGGTAAGCGGATTGAGATGGAATTGAAGTTGGTCCCGCTGAATGCTTTGAAGGTCCTACAGAGGGAGTCGTGCCTACGAATTATATTACATCACGTTACCGCACTCGTGGACCTTTCAACCCTTTAATTGCTACCACTGAATTCATCGTTAACAGGTATGTATGCGTCGCCTCTTCAAAGTAAACCAACCGATCATCGTCGGTGAAACGATTTCGAACGCGTCGATTAATCATCGTGGTTCAAATGGAAGAAGAGCCGTTAAAAACGAAGTGTTAGCAGATTCGTCGAGGGAAAAGTGGTTTTTTAATTAAGAACCTTGACGATTTTTTACTTCGTATATTCGGTAACAGTATTGAATTAATCTTTTTCTTCCTTTTTTTTTTTTCTTTTTTCTTTAATGAAAGTTACGCCTGAAAATTTTTCTGACAGTCAAATTGATTTAATACGGTTTCTTCGTAAATTTACTGGACCAGTTTTAATAAAACTTTGACAAAATTTCGATAATATAATTTGCACTCGGTTCCTCGTTCCGATATATTTTCTTCCTATTATACTGAAATCACCACAATAACTGCGAAACTTAGTAACCACTCTACTAAATTCAACGCGTTACGCTATAGTCAACCAAGCATACGTGTACCTATTACGTATCTTAATACGATTGCGGAATTTTAACTGAGCACGTGTTTACTAATTGAAGTAGCCGTTCTGATTAGTCGCACGTAGTAATCTAATACAGTTTCCAAGAGCTAAGTGATATTTTCAAAATAGTTTGACCGCTCTGAATAATTGTAATTACAATGTAAATTTATCGCTCCTTAAGGATGTAATTATAAAAGTAACCGTTCGCATAATTTATCCAACGTTGTGTAATAAAGAGAAAAAAGAGAAAGAATGTAGGGAACGCAGCAGAGGTGGTAAAGAGCAAGAACATGATAGAACTCGTGTCCTTTGAAACGCATTTGAACACATAAGCGCGTTTAAGCTGTTGGACTTTCTGTCTTGCTTCCTTTCCTTTTCAACATTTCTGACTAACCCTTCGATGGACACTGGCGATGGCGAGAAGGGCGGTCCTGGACGTAATTAATTGCGATTTCACTCTTTCCTGCACTTAATGCCGTCGTCGGTCTGCGGTTGTCCTCCCACTCTACTTGCGTCCGGCTAAATCGCAATTACTCAGAGATGCGGCATCGGTCTGTTGGAAAAGGCGCACTCCAGAAAGAGAAAAGGACAAGAGCGATGTGGTGAGAGTAGGTTATATGTCCTTTTCAAGTTTCTGCTACCAAGAATCTCTCCGGGTTCTGTGAATTGATACTTTTTCGGTATTCCTTATAATCATCGTTTAATTCGTTTATCCGATACGAAATCGCGAAGCGAATAAAATTTTCTAATTTTACCAAAACGTATAGTTGCTTACACGATTAGAAAAACTTGAATTTTATCAACGACAGTTTAGGAAGAAAACTTGTAAACACGATGTGTACTTTAAGGACAGCCGCGAAGAAAAGTATCGTTTATGTAGAAAAATAGTTCGCGCTACTGTTTATACTATGTTTCAATTTCATTGCAAAACAAGAAGACCAAGAAAATAAATTACTCCATACAGTACTTTACTTGCCGCAGTTACATCTTTGGTACGGCAAATTAATCACTCCGGTACCATCTTGTAGTCACGCGAATTGCTACACACAGGAAGGAATTTCACTCATTAGATGGCCATGCAATTAAAAAGACTGCGCGTTCAGCCAAAACAGATAACGAAGAAAAAGTAGGAGCAAAAGTTCAACAACCCTTCTCCTCTTTAATTCTCCTAGTCGGTTCCGTTGGCTGCACCGTTCCACGTTCATCTACCTCATCCCCTGTTGGCTATTCGATTTGCATTCTCTGCCGTAAAGCAGGGAGAAGGAACGCGAAGAGGCACGAGGTAAAAGGATGAAGAAGATGAAGTTCTAAGAGGAACGCGTCTTTTTATAATTGCAAAACGTTCGTTGACCAAGCAAAGGGAAAACATTTGAACCATGAAACTGGCAAGATAAAAGAAAGATCACGATTTTTACTTTCACGATTTTCAAGCTATTCTTCATCGACATACGATATTCTGCATTGCTTTATTTATTTACAATTTAATTAATCGTAGTAGTACTTGTACATGGGAATTACATATTGAAACGGTATGTATAGCGGTTATTTTCAATTTGCATTACTTAATTAAAAAAGAAGAGAAAGGAAGGAAAAATTTTGCAGTTGAAATCGTTTTGCTTGTATATTTATAGCATTTTGCTCAACGTGAATTGCAAAACTTCAAACTTTTTAAAATCTGATATTTTTTTATGTACGAGTTAAAGGGCATTTGAAAGTTGCTTATTATGTTAATGTTATTACAGTTGCTCGCGATAAATCAACCACTGCGCTATCTGATCTGAAATCAACAAACTGTTCAACTAGTCATAGCGAACGAGTTCATTTACACCTTGTTGAAAACGTGAGAAAGTGATTCATTCGACTGAGGGTAACATCCTTCACGTGACCGGAAATATTGGTCACTGTTAACCGGGGCACATTTGGGGCGAGCTGCAGTTTCAGCTCCGATAGGCGGCAGCATCGCTGACATTAGCTGTAGGAGCTTCCGAGCTTGCAGCTTGTGGCGCCACCCTGCTGAAAAGCTCGGAAACCGTTATCAGCCAGTGTTTATCAGTCTCGGGATCTTGTAATTGAATTCGTGTAGAACATACTACGTACAGTGTACAGTGCTTGCATATTACGCAACTGATATATGTTTATTACACAGCATATATATTGTGTTTTGATTTGTTTTTCTTTTTTCTCTATATCCTTACAATATTATTAAAACAGTACGATCGTTGTATGTCGAATATTTTCAAAAAGTTGTCTTACTCGAGTTTCTTCTGTAAAATTGATAAAAATAGACGTTTATTACTCTTAAAATAACAAATAATTACAATGTTCAAACACAGTTACCAATGATCAACTACAGTTTTGCGTTATCGATTTTTAAGTTCATTGGCATTGAACCGTTGACATTACGTTTAACCGCGACTTAACGGAATAATAAGAGACAAGAAATACAGATGTTAAAAGTCACTCCTCGTTGTGATAAATCTGGTGTTTCAACATTTTACGAGCGGACTAGTTCCAAAGGTCAACGTCTTTGTCGACGTACGATGACGTCGAGCGGGATATCCGGCGCTTGGTTCAAGGTCACTTCCGGACGTCCAATCGAGCACCCCTTCTTACTCCATTACCAGACGCCGCGCACAGAGGGCAGCACGTGCTTCTCACCCCTTGCCGATCGATCGTCAGATTACGTTTCACCGGTTTCCCTCGTTACAGTAGTCGAATTCCGAATCATTTAAAACGTTTTACAATCAGTCGCGCGATCGTTGTTTGAAAACCTGTCATCGTAACTGCGATAAACTTTACGACCGGTGCCGCATGAAAGCAGCGAATAATATGAAACCAGTAGCGCAGTTCCTAATCCTAGATAGACGATCCGTGTAACTCGTGTTATACAGGATATACGTATACAGACAACCAGCCAACTTTGTGGATAAATATGGGCTATTAAACGTAGAATATTACACAGCTGTCTGTAACTGTAACGCGCCGCTGTAACGTCGTGATATTTGCATGCGCGTGCTACCCCTTAAATGAATATCTCTATGCTTGTATTCATTACCGGCACAAAGCGATGCGAATCTCAAATATCACAACTCGTCTTGTCATAGAACTATCTTTTTAATTAACTTTACGCTGACAGGTTTCCGATCTCTTTTTGTATATATTATTGATTCTTGGGGTAATAAGAAATGGATAGTTTTTTCTCTTTTTTATCCATTCTGACTCTTATCGTTAAATCTTTTTTACAAATAACAAACGAATATTCGTCACTTTCTTATATTTAAGATGTTAATAAAATACATTAAATGTTACAAAGTTCTATTAATTTTGATTACATTTAATTTGACGCAAGTCTGTTCATCCATTTTATACCGACATCTTTAATATCAATAAATTATTTCCTGCAAGTAACACCGAAGTACTGCATGGATATAACAGTTATATTCAGAGGTCTCATTCTACTTCGCGTGAATAGCCTCATTTTATTTCGCGCTCCGCCGTTTCTTAAATTGGTGTTGACATAATCATATTTTCCTTTCATTTGTTACATTTGAATAGTTATTAAGACATTCCAATTATCAATATCAAATGTATTTATTTATAACTACAAATATCAATTATTTTAAAACAAATTTAATATCATAACAGAAAGAGATAATTCCAGATATTTAAGTACTTCAGGGATAAGTAATACGAGAAATATCACAAAGGTTGCTTTTAAAATCTAACAATGTAATTCTCCGTGTTTAAACTGATACAATTGAAAAATGTTATATTACTAATATAACGTGTTCCCATCCGTCTAATAATATATTTATTCTACGACAAATGTACTTCTTATATTTTCTAAAACTATAAACAACAGCGATTGCACGACCGTGTGAAACAGAAGGTAACCTTCCCGAGATGGCTATTTAATATTTTTAAATTACTGCTGTCATAGTTTGACGCGAATCACTTCCAAGTATTTCCTTTATAAACATTTTCGTACGAGCGAAACGGATTTACCATGCACGTATAACTAGATATCAATGCGAGTGATGCGAAACTAAGTTAAATTCAGACAGGGATGCACTTATACTTAGATGCGATATGAAACCTAAACTGTGAAACTAAACTGATGGTTAAAGCCACCTTTGAGAGGAAGCAGACTATTAAAGTTTATATACTTTATTATCTTTGTCATCGTTATATTCTATACGGGCATAAATTGGCAGACATCGTTCCCACAGGTTGCTAAGCCTGCTCGTAGACGCGCGTCTATACAGCTTAAACCTTCGATCCCAGAGCATTACTCGTCATATGAGACATCCATTAAATTCAGTCGTAAAACATCGATCACACACTCTCGATAACGTCTTTCGGTTCACGTTTCACGTTCGTTTTCTCTGATTTTTCCTCTCTGTCCTTGCTTTTTTTCTCGTTAATGCTCTTTTCCGTTATACTCACGGTAACGACAGACACGCCGACGCCTAAGGGCCGTTCACATTTACGAGCGTAGAAGGAGACTGAGATATCGACGGAGAAAATGAGTCGGAAAAGTGCGACGGGAGTACCCCTGGCGATCGTCATTGCTTGACCCTTCTCTCGCCATTTTTCCCTTTACTCTTTCCTTTTTTATTTCTTGCCACATCTCCGGTGTTCTCTTTTCTATCACACCTACACAGAGCGCATGTACAGGGGAATGGTTGTCGCAGGACTGCAGTGACACCATCCTCCAGTGGAAAGCTGTTGGGGGGAACTGGCGTTGAACCCCCGATAAGTGCTCGATTCCATTCTCATCCTCTCGGGAACAGTTACACGGATTACATTCACTATGGTCCGATAATTTTCGTTGAAAAGCGAACGGCCGTAGCCGTACCCGTACCCGTTGCCGCACACTATTTCTATACCGCGACAAGACCGTGCGCGCCGCTCTACACCGCTTCAACTCGATTTCCTAGGAAATGAACCATAGAGACGTACGTTTCTGTAATTACGTGACGGGATTCGTAATCTCGCAGAGCTTGTAACGCAATTTTGACAAGAGCTCCGTTCATAGAGTAAGCTCCAACGTAATGGATTAAAAAAAGAAAGAAAGATACGTAAACTTCGATTTATGGCTTGTAGGTTATATTATAACGGATTATTTCTATTTAGATCTTAATTATATTCGCGTTTTATATCGTACACGGCAACTGTCTATGATAAGTTATCGTCCAAACACTAAAACATTCTTCGATAAAAACAACATAACTTATACGGTATAGGAACTCTATTCCGCGACCTAAGTGTTTCATCTGCATATAAATAGCAAAGCATTTCTTGTAGAACGGAAGTAGCTCTATCGTGATCGATCGTTCTCAGACATTTTTCCGTTCACAAATAGCCGGGAAATTAATGGGGCACCAGCCACGACCACGTTGGTACAGCCAAATAGATCGTGATAGAGTTGGAATGTTTCTCGCAGTTAGGCCACGAGAAATCGAATTTTCTTATAGCAGGAAAATCTCCAGGGAGCGGATGTTGGTGTACGGTTGTCCTCTTGCCGCCGTTTTAGGAAACATAGTTACGTGCGTTTTCCAACCCGTCACCGGATATATCCCTAAGTCAGTTCGCGCCTCTGTTCCGCGCATATCCATTTTTTAGTCGGATTCGCGACACCCCTGGGGTCGCAGCTGCACTCCATTCCGAAGAACAATCTCTGCATATTTGAAATCTATCCGTGATTCTATGTGTTACGCATAGGACATCCAAACAACCGCGTGTATTCCTTCGCACAACAATGAAAGAGAGATGTATGCAGAGATTGGGTGGAACGCTGCAGGAGATCCCACATCGATGTATTATGGATATTTATAAGTTCTCGAGAACGCCCAAGGGACACGCTGGCATCCGCTTCTCCTAAAGTGACGGGCGAGAGAAAGCCAGAAAATCGACTATTTCTACCGTTTTGACTGGTGAAATTTTCAAGAGGCCATCATTGATTTTACCCCCCTCGTGCCTCGAGCGCCACCCTTATTCCACTCTCCGCACCTCGCTCGCCCTTCTCGAGCCGTTCCCCGCATCGATCACCACAGTACTGTCCACGCAAAATAACGATTAGCTCGAGAGCACGAAGCTCTATCGGACACGGCCGGCATATGCCGCCCGTATTCTTCGAATCGTCAGTCTGGAGGAAAAATCGATCTTGTTGTTGCTCCTACTTTTATACCTGTACACACGTTTCCCCAAATGTTGTTACTTCCATCGAATCCTACTGATCTACATTTTGACCATTTCTATCCTTCATTATCGTAGCCATATTTCGGCATTTAGTCTATTAAGTTCTAACCCAATTAACTAACCCAACTAAATGGCAAACCATCCTGGGGATACTCGAAGGAAATGAAATTTTGACTTTGAGTAAAACTTAAGATTTCAAAGACACGAATGTTTTCAGGACTTATGTTTTATTTACAAGGTATTTTCACAGTAATTCACTTTTGTCTCTCTGGCGTGATTTGAATAGTCGATCGCTATCTACCACTTACCTATCCTGATAGAAATTGAAGTCAAATACGAAGACGATCTTCATGACGATTTCGAACGCATCGGTCGATTTTTAAAAAATCAACAAAGTTTCAAATTAATTCGATCACTCGTCAGACGGAAAATTTGTCGTTTCACAATTCCATGAGCTTCGTGCGTGATTCAGAATACACGTAGACTGAATGCACTCGCGCCATCGATGTTAATGGAAGGGATGGACGACAAGGGATGAAACAGAAGAGGGTAGCCGTGTTAAATATTTAAAATCATGAGTTACGTTACCGCGCATATAGGTGTCACATTATCGATAAAGACATCGAGTCCCAGGTGCACTCTACGTGTTTACGAGTCTCCGAACGGCGTAACTTTGGCAGCCGGTAACTTTGAAGGTTATGTTTTGCCGACTACAACGAATGCACCAGGTGCGCGGTGCCCATCTCCCGATTCTTTGCTCGAAAGATTCTTTTAAATCGTTCGTTCTCAAATAATTCCCTAGAACTATCTCTTTCAGTTCAAGTAATCGGCTAGATATGCCGATCTCTGTACAAACTAATGTATTTTCGATTTTCTAATAAAGTATCAAGTGTTCGATTTGTTAATTAAATACGCGACATTAAATTTTAGGAAAATTCATTGTGTTAATTGATTTTTAGACTTCCTTACCAATCACATATTGTATCACGTTACGACGAGTAAATAAAAAGGACAAAGTTCGCATTGAAATAAAAGGTAAAATAAAAGTTAGATAAAAAGTTTCGCGTTAAATCATTTTAACGTAGTTTCGCGCCCTATCACTTGATATTTTCCATGTTATGTAAGACGTTCGAACGACCGTGTTCTTGGAACAATCTAGCAACAGTGTCACTGATATTGGCGATCGAAACATGTAAGTCGACCTTTACCGTTTTCAGAGTGTCCACTTTCCTCGTTGGCCTTGGTCGGCAGTCAGCTTCGAAACTGTATGGCAGGATCTCCGACGATAAGGGGTAGGTTCGATGTAAGGGGATAAGGTGGACAGTGTCCTCGTGGGGATTGGAACGGCCGACGCGACCTGCCACTTGGCACGTGCGTAGAGCAGTTACTTTAATTCTTTATAAGCGAGACACCGTTATCGAGTTAGGTCAACCCAAAAAGGGGAAAAAAGATGTTTGACTTACGGCGCGATAGAGGAGAAACGGATAAGCTTCCCACACCGAAGACTATATCTCCATTCATCCAGATGACAACGACAATACCAGCATTGATAAGACTCTCGTAAATATGGTTTTTACAACTTTCATATTTCTTTTACGAGACAATGAACGTATGCTCTACGTTAATATCGAAGAGAGTACGACGCAGCGGCGCGATCGTTAAATCAAGTCCGATCGTTAAACGAAAATTTCATATTTCTTTATATTGATATGGACCGAAATTAAACGGTTTTGAGACCCGTTAAAACCATTTAATCGAAATTTGTTTACGGACGAAGAAAATTTTTTTTAACGTAAAACGAATTTTCAATTAACTATACGGCTCGATATCAAAGATAGGATTGTGTATGGATTCATTAACGCATTATTCTGACAGGCGACGAGAGAATCTGACCACCAGATTGGTTGCTCGTTCAGCTTCTCGCTTTATATCTGACAACTCGGCTTTCGAATAACGATCACGTCCAATTTCGGTGCCTTGGCTCGCGAAACGGCGCAACCGCGAATAGATAATATCGGAGGTGAGCATATGCAAATGGGCTCGTTGTATCATTCAACCGTAATGTCATATACGTAGATAAAGTTATGTCGAACGTAATGTTAATTATATCGGGCCTGATTTCGGTGGATGAAAGTTTTTAGGAAACTGGATGAACGTACATACGCGCAGCGTACTACCTTTTTATAGTTCCGTATCGTACATCGGCCGAGTCTGCGTCCGTTTAATTTTGAATACCTCTGCAGAATGTCGAACGCCGTAACGGGGATAATTTTATTCGGAGCAATACATGTATATTTTCTACGTTTGCATAAGCTCTCGTTATTTTAACGTAATACGACGCTTAAAATGATTTTGGAACGTGACATATAAAACACCTTTCTTTTGTAAGCGATATTTTATCAATCGATATTTTACGTTGGAATAGCCAGTTACAAACACGAGTTGCATAAAAATGCAATTCATGTTTGAGTATAACAAGTTGCAGCGTAGGGTCGTAAAACATCTTCACTCGGGTGGAAACAACGCGTATCAAACAAACGCGCGACACGATGCAAGTAATCGTTTTAGCTGGTCCCCACGGAACGAAGAACAGAGTTGTAGGAGTAGCTGCGGCAGTCAAGGGACGAGTGATTTATCCAAAGTCGCGTTTAGCAACAACCACCTTAGATTAACCGAATTACCGGATCTCGGAGGCGGACGAACGGCGGCCAAAGAGTAGGAACGTCGGTATCCAGCATCCCCGACAACGATGGTGAGATCCTGGTACAAGGTAGGTTTGTCATTGTACCCTCCAGTGTTTAATTAGAGGGAATATCGACCGGCGTGGAAAGGGTTGGGGCTTCGATCGGTCGGTCGGTCGGTCGGTCGATGGGTGGGTAGGTGGGTGGTTGTGGGTGTAGATCGAGGATAGGGTAGGAGGAGGTTAGAGGTTGGAGGGCACGTCTCTAGATAGGCCCCTCACCTGCAATTATCCAATCGCGTCACGGTAATGGATTACCGATTGGAGAGAAGCGGAGGAGGATCTGGTTCCTCGTTCGATTCGGTCGTCGGGCAGAGCAGAGTGGAGCGGAGCGGAGCGAAGCGAAGCAGTCGGGTATAGCGGAGAGGCAACCACCGTCTCGCCATCCACCGCGCTCCAGGGGCAATTTACCTCGCCAATCTATGCCACGTAATTGGGAATTTTATAATATTTTTGGAAGCGAGCCAGTCTCGCTCGGCAAGAGCTAGGCACACTAGGAAAGAACGAGAGGGACACGCCGACCGAGGGAAGAACAGTGGAGAAGGATGGCCACGGGTTATACCGAGAAACGGAGGGCCAACAGCCTCTAGGGAAGATAGATATCCTCTTTTTGAGGGCCGCACCGCGCCAGATGAAAAATGCACACGGCTAAAATTCACCACCGCAAAAAGGGTGCGAGTGATTTGGAAGCATACCAAATTGTAATCGTCGGAAATCGACGATTAATTTATCACGGAAGTATTCCCTCCTGCTGCTCCTACGGCATCCTCAAATCCCCTTCAACGTCCACTCCGACTCTACTTCTTTCTTATTCGTCTTTCCATTATTTTCCTCTTTCTATTCCATCATAATACTGATTGTATGAAGATGAATACCGAGGAATGACTTTACCTTTGTTTGCCGACAACAGGTCGCAATTGGGTTAATTCGTAGTATAATCGTGCAAACACGTGCCACTCGATGCAAGATAAAGAATACGAGTATTTTGAGGATACGCGTGCGTCTACTTTTCGCACCCGTGATACGATGGTTAACATCCGTTTGATTAAAACTCTATTATCAAAAGCAACCGGACTGAAGATCAAGGCGGTATTTCCATCGAGGAAATTAAAGCTTGGATTGGAACAACTTAACGAAGGAGATTGATACGCGAAAAGATTGATGCGCTTACAGCATATTGAAATCGTAAATAGCCCGCGAGTCGTCGTCGAAACGGCGTGCTGTGGGAACGTAGGGAAACAAAAGTGCTTTCTGATCGCGGTACTCGCTAAAAGCATCTATGGACTTTGAAAGTACGATAATAACGTTGGGTTATATACCAGGTTAGCGCAGCTGGTAGGAGTGTGGTGTGGTATCGTTCTGGTACGGCCGCCGGCAGCAACGGTACGTCGCACGTGAAACAGGCACGGCTCGAGCCACTTTATATTCAAAGCGCAGGCGGACGTCTCTGAAAATGCAATCGCAAAATACAATACCGTGCATTACCTATACCCTAGTGCGCCCCAGAAAGAGATATCGTAAAAGATGATGTTATACATTATGCGGCGCGAGGCTTCCAACTCACTCCCCACCCTGACCCTACTAAAACCCGCATCCCTTTGCCGCTTCACCGGTTGCTGCAACGTCCGTACCACCGTCGACCGATACGTTAATAAAATTCGAGAGTTGAAAGGGGCGCGCTATGGATATACGTACTCCACCCACGATATTGGAGTATCCCCAAGGAAAATCCTATTCCACTTTTTCCTCCCCTCGGTCACGCCCTCAGGATACAGGCGAAGATATGTGAAAAATCGTTCCCGAAGTCTCCGGGCTTTTATTATTTATCGGCCGTGCCGTTTGTTCGCGTTGGGACCGGAAACAAAATTCCTTGACCATTTCCGTCGAATCTGGGATTGCACGGGAATGGTATTCCTCGGTTCGAACCTCGTACCAAAGCTCTTACGTGTTTTCAGTCGGATCGAACGTTCAAAGTCCAAAGGGTAATACTTTTGTTTGTTTGCAATTAGTTTATCAAATGAAAATTTATATCGTGTTTCTTTTCCCCTCTGACCTTTTTCGATTTTATTTTAATCGTAAAAACTCAAGACCGTTGGACTTTTCTCTTTTTCGTGTGTTTTACTTGGCCGTCTAGTTCCGCCAAGTCTGAAAATTAAGCTTTTTCGTCATTTGCGAGAGTTGGTCGGAACAACACTGATAAAGACAAGAACTTAAGTGATTAAGCTGTACGAAAGGAAAGCCTCGGCGGTTTGGTGGTTTGCATTAACGGTCTTGACTGTAGGAAAGTGGGACGTATTTCACGGGGAATTGCTGTCTACATCGACCATTGAGTAAGAAATAAAGCTACAGCAATGGGCATGTATTCCCATGCTTTCGGTTCAATTACAAGCTGGTAGTCAAGCTGTTAACATTTCCACGCGTTTCATTAAATCACCTTCCACACCGCAAAATATATTCCTCATCGTTGTATTTGCATCGGTGCGCTACAGATCGTACGTTTTTTTTTTTTTTTTGGCCTAGCTGATGCGTATAAATTCCCCAAATACTTCATAATACTTCCACTAAAATATAACACGTAATAAAATATGTATGCTAGAAATTTGCAATTTTTCGTTCGATTGAAACTGTTTGAATATTAATGTCGCTTCGTGGATTCGTTTACGATATGCGAGCCTGAGTTTTAAAGTAGATGATACAAAGCGAAAAACAAAAATAGTAAGTAAAAGTAAAGAGTAATAGTAGAGTATCAACAACGCGTACAGAAAAAAAAAGAATAGGAAAAGGAAAACGATAAAACGATCTCGATTTTCATGGAGATTTTATAACGTAACACACGGTTGAGCGTGGTGAGAATTGTACACGCGCGTATCCGTATACGCTATCTCATGCAAAGGAACTTGAACGAAAGCTTTCTTCTCAGTGACGCCGACGGGGCAATACCTAGTTCCCCGCTAACCCGAGTTCTTTTCAATCCGGCAAGAGGAAGGGTTCAAAGGGAGGAATATAAGGCTGAGGTGTAGGAGGGAAACCGCTTCACGACCGTTCGTTATCAGGATGTGAGAATCGCACGGGTGGGCATGGATAAGCCGGCTGCACAATGAGGTAGAATGTAGATCGTCGAAGTCGGGGGTGGAGGATACGAGCAAAGAGGAGTACGAAGAGAGGTGAAGTCGGACATAGGAAGAGAGAGAAAGGGAGAAGGAGAGGAGTGGAAGAAGGAAGAGATGGAGAGGCTCGAGCGTAGAAACGACGGTGGGAAGGGCCAACGGCGAAGTGCAGTTAGGGGGCGATCAGGATACAGAGAGGTCTGCGGCACCCGCGGCTACTCTTCTCTGTCTGGGCTTCATCCGGGAAGCTTTGCATGGAAATGCCGCCGCTGAATAACCCACCGCCGCTAACTTCAGCACAATGGTCGTCACATTATGTTGCGTCAGAAAGCACCAACGCCGGAGAAGCGAGCTTCACCAACGGCCCCCTACACATCTCCGCGTCTCGTTCTCCGTCACTTTCTCGCATTCTGTCTCTATAATTCCATGCCTTTCCTCTTCTCGTATCGTTCCTTCCTCCTCCGCGTTGTGGCTCACTATCTGCCTACGCCACAGAGCTTCACCGGCATCCTCCGCGCGTTTCTCCAGAACGCGTGTGAAAAGGAGTCATTCAAGAGAAGCTGGGACCAGTTAGAATACGTCACGCTATCGTCATCTATTGTAAGTAAGTAATACGCAAGAAGGAGACCGCGAAGAATTCATGCTGCGTTCCTCAGTATCTTGATCAAACGAGGCAACGCGCGTCTCATTTACACGCTTATTACTAGTCGTATATAGAATTGAAACGGGAAACGCTTAATAGATTCTTGCTTAGAACTTCTTTCTAGCCGTACAAAATTCTTTATTATAATCTTAGCTCAACACGCGTCGATACATTTTTGACGAAGTCACTGGATATCTTGAAACTTTCCACTTTCGTAATATATCATATTCATACCGAACCTAACCTAACCGAATAGGTACGAAAGTTGCCGAATTTATAAATGTTGATCAAACTATCGAATAAAGTGACGATTCCGTTCAATTTCAAATAATAGCGTGTTGTACGTTCGTTTGTACAGTGATATTCTTGACACCAGGAAAAACGAATTAGTACTAATTCCGTGAGAGACCCTCCGGGTGTGTCACGTAGTACCAAAAGGGAGAGAATCGTCTAGGAATAACAACGATTACTCACAGGGAACGTGCGACTTGATACAAGAGCCATTCCTCTGGCAGCTCCTCCTCCGATAGTTCGTCTTAACCGCCGCGGGCGCATGGGGCTCGGAGAGTTAATTGCAGAGCTTTGTCTGAGTCGCGGTGATACATGCAAGGGTACCTTCTCTCTTGCCGTGAAGGGTGTCGTCGAGGGTCGATAACGTCGTCTCGAGATGAAACTGTCGTGCCTGCTGACGCGCGTTTAAATAGGTCAACTTGATACGATTCGGTTTAGTATAGTATTTCCTTTCGAAATTTCAACACGCGATAAGTCGCGACAATGGGTGTAAGGACTGCCGGCGCCCGGATCACGAACTCTCTCCAAGTTCAGGTAAGTCATTTGAGAAGGATGATCAACTGCGACACTGGAAAAATCATGGCGGATGTTCGATCGTAAATGTTCCTACGCGTCAAGTTATATTTATATCTGAAACAATTTAGATGGAAATGCACAATGCGCGTCGCCTATCGTTCACGGTTACGAATTGTGAGCGTACCTCGAAACAAAAAACGGAAAGTTAACGATACAACACTGACGTTGACAAAGTAGCAATATCTAGTAGTGGCGTGTGTGCAGATTGATAGGATAACCTTCCTGCGAGATATAGAGTGCCATAAATACGACACCGAGTTGAAACTTTGCATCTCGAAACATGCAAAGCGATGCAAAAAGCTCGCAACAAAGAACACGGGTGTAGCCGTCCATCCCTATCGTGGACGAGTCGTACCGGTTTGAAAAGAACACGAAGCAAAACGTACATAACGGTGTCCGCCTTTCGCAATAGGGGGTCGGATTCATTCGTGACTTTCGCAAGTTAATCAGTACTCTTTTGCAAGAGTTACAGCTCTACTACTAGCTGGAGCCTGGATCTTAGCAGGTTCGTACAATGGGACATAACTTTGCATAGGACACGTACACGTAACAAGTAACAACTAAAGCACTCCGTGGAGTCGCTGTATAACTTGTCTGTCTCTCTCGAACTCTCTCGAACTCTCTCGAACTCTCGAACTCTCTCGCGAACTCTCTCGACCAGAATGCGGAGAAAGGAGAGGAGAAGGAAAAGCCAAGAGAGAAGAGAACTAAGGTCGAGGAGTGCTCTCCGAGCGTGCATATGTATCCATTATGCAAATTTCGCACCCATTATAATAAGCGAAGCCCTTGGCATACCTTAGAGACTACCGCCTAGAACTGCCAACATTACCGCAACACGGCGACATGGTCCAAGAGGACAAATTCAATTAGGACTCGGACGATAAGTTTGCAGCTGAGTCAACCGGCTGAATCGTTTCGACTGGTGCCACGGTGTCGTAACTTGGGATCGACTTACGAGGGTTCCGGAGAGACGAGCGTTGCATGAGAATGACTCCTGGTTCGGTTGAAATTTGCGTTCCTTCGTACTTATTGCCACTTTAAGTTTCTTAAACGTGCTGAATTATCCATCGAAGTTAAGCGTTTATTTCCAACTCGAGAACAGACTGGATTTCAGAATACGTTTGAATACGTCGTTCGATCGACCAAGAATCCGTTATCGCAGTCCCTAATAGGGAAAGTTTATCGTGTAATTTTCATGATGCATCAATTACCTGCAAATTTATGGGGAAAAATTACGATTAAATTGCCGGTGACCACAAGCTTGAGTTCGTGCTGCCGCGTTGCGACCACTAGACGTTTACTAAGCCCTTCGTGTCTAAGATTAATCGTGTCTGGATGGTGTCCACCTTAGATCCGTGTCGTTCATTTATCCCTTCTGAATGTATAGTTCTATCCCTCTTAAGTACCCTTTCTTACGAAGATTCTCATTACTTAAGGCACCGTATTACCATATTGATTTCCCGTGGGAACAGTTTCGGAAAGTTCCTCGTATCCATCCTCTTTCTTCATTAGGGGATAATACGGTTGGTGTACCTTCTTCGAATAATTTGAATTCGTTCGACTTTAATTCTAGCGCAACGATTATTAATCAATCGTTATACCGATTATACCAGTCGCACGGTCATCCAATATTTTTCTTGATCGTGTCACAGATCTGGCATAGTGGCAAACTCCAAGGAATTTCAATAAATCCGTACAACGGTTTTGCATTAACGCGTTATAGATTTGTACGGTGAAAGGCATTATCGCCTACTATTTTCTCGTACATTCGTAGCTTTCTTTCTTTGTGGGTGTACCGCTATTTCGACCGAACAGGTTAAAGAACTTGACAATCAGAGAACAAGGGGACGAATCGAATGGTGAGGGTCACTATGTGGAAGGGAGACCAGCAGCTATATAGCGACAAATACTTTGTTCTGGCCGGCTTCCTACCCGCCTACTTCCAATAAAAAGAAACAAAAACCTATTGTTGGCCATTCTGTGGGTGGTGGACTGGCTGGGTGATCCATCAGGGCTCGAATAGGAAAGGCTTGGGGGTAACAGGGAATGGAACACACCGAAGCCTGCCTGCCTGACTGGATGGGGGTGAGTAATTAACCAGGCTTGCCTACCCTCTGCTTCTACTGGTCTGTCTGTTTGCACTGGAACCTTATGTACCACGGAATAACGGTTGAATCCTGCTTGCATGGACAATCTATCTAGCTGACCGCTTAAACACGAATATTACTTGTATCTTTTTCTTAATGTCAATACCTGTAACGATTGGTGGTAATGCTCGAATTTCTCTAATTGTGTGTACTCGAATGTGGTCGTTTTAATATCCAATTGCTCTGCCTTGCTCGTTATTTCGACATTCTTGCTCTCAAGTATGTATCGCCAAGTTAGCTTTCCATTCCGTTTTCTACAATTCTCGTTCTTTTCTTTACAAGAAGAAGAATATAGCGTATACAGTATATTTAAGGAAATCAGCAGTACTTAACAAGACGTACTTTAAGTTTGAAGCAAACCGATATTGTATTCGAATACTGTCTTTATGCTGCAAATATGAATACACGTCATTCAGAAATAGATAGAACGGTTGATCCGTAATATCGAGTGAAACTATAGCAAACGCAAATTCGATCCTTCATCACGAATACTAATGTCAAATTGCTACCACGGAGAGCCGTTAATCATAGCTAGAGGTGGAACTCTGCTCGTTGCTGGTGCGAAGTTATCTGCGGCATGTTGGTCATTAAATTCAATTTACATATAAATCCAAATTATTCTATCGCAGTGTTACTCCTGTAATCGTAATTAAGTAATATAATTATACACTGCTACGATATACAACAAATACAAACAGGTCATTTAGAAACAATTATGTGCAATAATTATATCTACCACTTTGTCCTTCCGTAACACGCGTTTTCTTATCTTCCACGAGTTCTAACATATGTTTACGTGGCAACGATTTCCAAAATCTTTAAATTTCTCATCGTTGAATTTCTTTTTACGGAGTCATGTCAGAGCCATATTACAAGGAAATTTTGAACCACGCAGAAACCCATTAACTTCCGATCGATATCGTTTATCGCGATGAAGGTAGAAAGCGAATGAAATTAATGGTAGAAACATGTTAGTGTATGATAAAAGAAGAAAAGAGGTGGACTAAGAAACAAAGGGTACTTTAGTCTGTCTCGCGAAGTCCAAAGGTTGCGGAGGCGTGAAGTAGATTGGGTTTGTAGAGACTCGGACTAGAAAACGGCGGAGGTGGCGGCAACGGCGTCTGCTGGCAATAGCGAATGTTTCGAGGGTGAAGGCAGTGATGATGGATTGTCCTTTGCGTGTAAATATTTCACACTACACTCATCACAATTTTCACTTCGGTTCGGCGCGGCACCGAAATAACTTCGCGTCAAGACTTGAAATTCGGCCACTCCTTTTTCTCTCCTTTTATTTTAAACTTCTCGTGGCAAAGACTTAAATCGAGATAAGATGCGAATTTAATCGTCCACATTGTGTTACGACATAACGTTCGTGAACTGTCGACGTATATTCCGTAAATTCTTACACAGGCTACTATTTAGATTTTCGGACCTCTCAAATTTCTCTGACCGAAGTTGGTTTTTTAATAGATTTATGATCTTACTTTGAATCGCATAATAAATCTCATCCACGTGTTATTATCGTTATCTTGAATAAAATGAACTGTGACGATGAAATCTCACGAAAACAACAAATCATAGTTGAATCAACGAAAGTATACTCATGTAGTAATATATCTCTCATACAGTCAAATGACATCGTCTACACCATAAATTCTACAGAGTATCGAGCCTCTAGATCCCGAATCCTCTCGCGATGTGGCTGTGATCCAAACAGTTTTCGTCTTATCCACAGTTGGACCTTCTTCCTTCTTCCCCTTCCTCTTTTAATCCCTGTCTCCTTCTTTAATCCATCAATGGCACGATGAAAGGCACACGGAGATACGAAGAAATCTAATACCAAAATGGATTTAGTCGTTATAGGATACGGCCACTGGAAAAATAAGTACGGCGAATGGGCGGGATCTAGCTAAATCCATCATCTCGACTGCCGCCGCTGCCATTTCCTTGACAGCGCATCGAAATGCAGTTTAAAACGTAACGCAGCCGCATCGTCGGAACGTGAGCGATAACGAACGGACTGTAAGAAGACCGGAAGCGTCGGCGAATGCACGTAATTATACACAGCAGACTGGAAATTACGTGTTCCGCGGTATTTTTCGTTGCACGCCTGGAAAATCGTCCGATACTCCTTTTTACATTACATGCTAAATTCTCAGACATCCATACCGTTGAATATTATATTTTTTAAAATAATTTGAAAGAGTAATAATACATAAATACAGCTTAATTAATTTATAATTAATTATATCCGTTAGAAGAGCAGAAATTGTATAAACTATTTGAACTAATTAAAAAATCAAAAAGATAATTAGCCTGGATCTGGAATTATTATCTTTTGCGATGCAGTGTTACCGCTGTTTTTACGATCGTCTCATAGAATGAGAAGGTATTTCGCGGCTGTTTCAGGTGCACGCGGAGTCTTATCGAGTAACAATGAGGTTTGGCCTGCGCCTGACAGCTGACAAGAAAAAGAAGGAAGGAATACAGTCGAAGAAAATGCGTTCGTGACGAGAGAAAGAAGAATTCTCGAAAGTAGAGATTGCGAGCGAACTAGAGTGAAACAGGGACCCTTTGATACACCATTGCAAAGCCGTCTTTCGCGGACGTGCAGACATCCTATTTACATTTATACCCACCTTCCGGTCTCGATGGGGCCTGAGGATGTCGTGGAACTCAGGGTGGAACAGGGACGAGAGTGTATCTATAGGAGCGAATCGAGCGGAGAACGCTGGATATATCCAGACACTGAAATTTTCGCTTCGATGCTTTCAACAATAACGCATCGTACATCTTCCACGGAGGGACGAGCAATATTTCAAGCGACTGCGGGTTACGTGTATAGGGTTACGTACATGCGCCTCTATACGGACTGAGGGTGCTGTAGACGCGCAAATGCCAAGAGAAAGCCAATCCTGTGTTTGTATCTAACGTGATTGCTCGCGTGCGTGCAAACACGACACCGATGCCTCGAATTTTTGTGAAATTTGCCACGTGCTTACTTTATCAACGATCTATACAAGCTAAATATGCAGGCTAATGTTGATTCGTTATATGAAAATAGACCTTCACACTTGTTCAGCCATGGCCGCAATTTTGCATAATCCATCACAATGGTGTACGCAGCACCGAATTTTAGGTGAATTACAGTGTATATGAAGTTGACCCTCGATTTCGTTATACATGGATTTTTTTCTTGGCCAATATTGCAGGAGCTTTCGCGGAAAGATTTATACTATGTACGTAGTCTGTGTAGTAAACCGTGACTTTGTAACAAACTAGGCAGCTAACGAAGAGAGTTTGTAAAAAAGAAAACGTCGTTGCTAAAAGACGATCAGGCAACTATACCCATATTACTGCTATTGTCGGTGAGATCAGTCGAGTGTCGATTATCACATCGCCACAGTATAGGTATAATATATGTATAAATAATATAAGTATATATTACTAGTATATACATATATATGTGTACGTATTTTCTCTTCCTTATATGTAGTAAAGTAACTTTCTTAATAACATTTTCTTGTCTCCAATCTACTTTATTATAAGAATACAGTAATAACATATGTATGTACATATGTAATATGTGGAATAAAGCTTTCGGTCAACAATAGGTTATTATATACATATATGTACATATGTATATCCCTAATCGCTGTGTTGTTCGAGGATCAACTGCACTTGAATCGTTAATAGTACGTGTTTGGTAGCAAATTAAGGAAATAATGTATCACGTATCTTCCGAAATGCTCGCAACATCCGATACGCTGTTATAATTAGAAGGCAGTAAGGACGTTACGCTCGCATTAAGTAGATACAATTACCTGCATAAAAATGGTGCAGTATCTCGTAAAACGTGGCTTTCGAATGCCTTTGTAAGTAGATACGCTTTTAATTCTATGACAGTGCACGGTTCTTTGTAACGTTCCCGAGCGTAAAATGTAAATTCACGGCCTGATAAGCTCTCGATCTCAACCATGAAGTTTTTACATTGAAATAATTAGCAGGGTTAAATCTTAATCGCTACAAAGGAGAATACGACAAAGAGTATTTACGTTAAAGTTGCGTTTAAATATCACCGTTATGTAGCACAAAAGATTGGTAGGTTGTTAAATATCGGACACCGACCTCCTATACGTCGTGATATTTCTATCAATTTTAATTATGCTTTTCGTAACTAGAGGCTAATTTGCTCCATGTCAAATTACATATATTACAAAGCCAATTATCGAACACCGTAATTAAAGTATATTATGCACTGAAATTTCAACGTCCACTATCATTTGCTGTAATTAAGTTAAATTAAATTTTCTATCGCTTCTAGGAGCTACTATACAATATACGTGCGACGTATGCGCATATTTATATAATATATCTATTTATATTATATGCGACTGAGTATGTTAAAAGTATGTTCGTTAATTAGGTAGTACATAATATAATGAAACGGTGTTCGTTTGAGTTACAATTTAGTCTAATTTCGAAACGCAATGTTACGCAAATAACGACTCCTTCCTTACAAGTCAGCGACTTTTAATGGAAACGTCTTCGACCGTAAATACGAAACGATTTTAGTGCACAAATTCGAGGGACAAGGAATGACTGAGGAGGGAAGGATAGAAGGGATTATTGGAGATTACTTCTGAACTTCGTCCGATTGTCAATACTCGTCCTCGTTTTACGGTGACGCCGCGATAACCCTTAATAAATGTCTCTCGGCCGAAAAACCTGCGGGGCCAAAGAAACACGAACGGAGGGATCAGCGAAGAGATATATTGCCCCGCGTAAATCCTCAATAAACCGTTACTGAGCCTGGCAATAAAACGAAACGGCGCCGTCACGCCGTTGCAATTATCGTTGCTTCAGTGTCACGGAACGCCACTCGATAGTGGTTGAACTTAACACTATCCTACTTGTACGTAACACGAATTCATCGTTATGAACCTAATAAAGTTTTTACCTTCGTAGGCGATAAGCGTTACGACATTCCGTAGTTAATGCTAAATACTCGCATCAGCATGAACTTTCACGTGCAAGATACAGGCTAAAACGCTTGGCACGTATTGATTGTTAATCACTTCCGTTTCCAGAGCACACCGTGGCGACTAATTTTGAGGAACTGAGTTACGTTCCAAAATTCGTGGAATTCAATCTATATGATTTAACGTTGAAGTAACTTGGAATCGTTACAAGTGTCTATATCTTAGGAAAAATAATACGTAGTCTTCCATTCTTATTTCTTATTTAAACGAAATATGTATACTTTATTATAATATATTATGTACCTTACATATTGATGTATGTATAATAATATCAACATAACTATACACAGCAAAGGACAATATTCAGAGCGAACTAGAAACTATTTTATAAGAACGGGGTAGAAATATTTTTGTTGAATTATCGAAATCCCTTTACCGAGTGATACAAGCGTGCGTGCCTCGAAGTAACAAGGGTGAGCATTATCACAAGCGCGGAGAACAGCGGAACCGGTAAATTTATATTGCCGGCAAATGCAAAAAGGTTTTATTAGCTTTTTACGCGCGGATAGGTTATGTCTTGCGCCACCTCTCGTCGTTAATCTTTGGAGTTTCGTGAGGATAGCGAGTAGACAAGCAGGGGCGAGCCTGCAGTGTACGTCGGCACGCGACGAGTCCGCCTATCTAGCCCATGTTTCAGTCACTGGGTTCCTTTCTTTTTCTCGTCTCGAGTGGAAAAAGAGGAAAGCCTACGATAAAGCCTCTAAATAATTGCGGCTGACCTTTCGGCCACATTTCTCTAATATTTCAACTCCCCGTTGCCAAATTACGGACTGCGGTTTGCCGACCGTCCGATCCAAAGAAAAACCGTATATCGCGACAGCCAAAAGTTCCCTCGCGTTTCGACCTTACACTCTTCCTCTCCCTGCGTAACTTTATTATGGTATTTCAACGTAACGTGACACCTCCATGCGAACAGAATGGTCAGATTTCACAATTTTTAAACCTTGATTTTCGTCTTGTTATCGAAACGAACGTGGCAAAATTACATTTTAGTCATACTCGTAAACGTAGATATTATAATATATATATCATATAATTAAAACGAATATAGGAAAATTTAGAAGACGCTACACGATAAAACGAATCTTCCACGGAGAAAATTCTGCGAATTTAAAGAATATTCTGTGAAAAATAAATATTTGGCGGTAAATGTTACGTCGGGTTAAGCTAAAAGCGTCCAAGATAATCCAATGTTCAATTCGAAAGAAAAGTCATTTGGAAGTTACACATGCATATTTAACAGTTTAACGCCGGCGAGGTCGAGCCTGCCGTGGCGCGCCTGTTCATCCGACAGGGAAAGAAGACGGAAAGGCGCGATTGCCGTCGATGCACAGGTTAAGTGCTTTTAGCGACAAAAAAGTAAGACAGCCGGCGGCGTAAAAGCCACGATGTTATCGGCAAAGGTTGAGCAACGTGAGGGTAGAAAGGTGAAGCATGAATATTCAACTAGCCGCAACCGTTAAACACTTCCGTTACTCTTGACGCTTCTCGATGAATCGAACGGTACTGCTATTGCGACTTCTTCGATCTTATGGCCGCTATTCGAAGACAACCGATAATTATCAAATCGTTCAAATGTCACAGCGCACAGACATCGCGAATGAAACGTAAAATATCGTTCGCAGAGCCGACACGTCGCGTGATACATCGATTTGTGGTAATTTTAGAAACAATTAGAACATTTTTGTGGATAAGAAATCAATCGTCAGAAAGATATGCATGACTGTATCCATGACGGCAAATGTCTCTAACCATGTATAAAATAATAATTCATGATGCAGCACAGCGATAGAGAACGTTTTGTGAACGATCGTAACCGTATAATTCAGGGCTGCGCGTAGTTTTACGTCAATCGTTATCGAGGAACGGGAAGAAACCCTGAATTCTACATTGAACCTTGGAAACTAGCAGTTTTTCTGACAATACATGAAACTGAAAACGCATACTCAGATATCAATCTGAAAAATAACGAGGGGACGACGCATGATAAAGCCAGTGTAACTTTAATTGTTCTTAACAATGATTTAATTGTTGGATCAACGCGCTAATCGAATAATATAAAACAGATGTCGATGTTCGTGAATTGCAGAATGATAGAAATATCTTGCCGAACGAAAAGGTAGAACGTGGCGAATATGTATACCCATCGTATCTCACGATGGCGTAATAGTTGGTGAACGCAAAGCATACTCGCAAAGCGCGTCTATGAAGTAGAATCGCGACAGGGACGATGCGAAATATCTATAAAATCCTAAATCCGTATGATGGATACCGTCCGAGGGTTCGGGAAACGATTGGTAATCGGTGGGCGCGTAGGCGCGCGCTGCAGGTACAGCGGCAGCATCTGCGCATACATCAGGCTCGATTTGACACGGCTCGCGAATCGAAGTGCCAGATTTTCAAGGGGAATTTGTAAATTTCCCGTGTTCTGGCCGCCTGTACGTCGCGCCGTCAGCGTGGCCTCGCATAAACACGTTACGTCATCCACACTGTTCACAGCCGGCGTGCCCGTTTGTTCCCATTAACGATTGAAGTTGGCCCGATCGCGACAGATGGGTGCGACGTGACCGTACACCACAGCCACATTCCACGAAATCCATGAAATATTTAACCGCATTATTGATTCCCTCCGTGGTCCACGAGAGTGCTCCTCGTCGTAAATTCATTAGCCGTGAAGTTCGCTGTTCGACCCGCACGCGAGCGCCCAAGCCACGCGTTTCCCGACAATTATCGAATTCTACGATATATCCTTTCGGTTTCTCTACGGTCTATGAGTGTCGTTACAAGTAACGGCACGTATACTGGGTCCGGTGAACCCGGTAATGTTTGTAGAAACCTTCGGTAATTGCCACCGCATTAAAGTTATCGATTTATCGTTACGATTCAGTTTCTGACAGATTTATTAATTAGACTGCCGTTCTAGCTTCCATCGTACTCGTTTATTGGTACTATTTCCAGTATTTCTAGTCCATGTCTCTCGCATGTCGTTGCTTTTCGTATGTATTTGAACGCGCTGGAAAACATCACATAGAATTACCGTCAAGCTACGGAAAAAAATAATATCCGTTGAACAAACAGTTTGTAACAAATTGCCATAAACTCTTGCAGTTCAACACCAGTATTTTTAAAGTATAGGTATTTCTGTCATTTTAAAACCATCTATCGCAGAAAAGGTTCTTGTCAAAAATATTTGGGCCTCGTTAGTACGTTGATTCCGTGTTTAATAAAAATCGTACGTAGAGCGCGCCATACGAATAAATGAAATGCTTTTTGGTTGTGACGTGTGACTTTTTAATTAGGCCAAGCCAGAACAATTTGTCGGTGAAAATCGCATTATAAAAAGAAACGGTGATTCAAAGGAAGACGGAAAGAAGAATGAGCAGCGAGAAAGAGGGCAACAGGGCTAGACTCGTAAGTGTAGGTAGCTGCGAGAGAGTGTCTTGCTCGCAGGGCACATAAAATATCAGCCGGAAGATTACTATCGTCCCTTGATCCCCCACTGGTTCCTCTACATCCGCGCCTTCTGCTGCGCTAGTTTTTACCGGGAATATATGCACCAACCGTCGCTTTGTTACTTCTCTCCCTTTTTTGCTTGGCTTCCTTTCGTCCAGCGACTGCGTCCACCAAACGACCCTTCTTCTACCTACAACTAGCCCCTCGAGCCATTTCTACGACCTACCACCATCCGGTTATATCGTTCTACTATTCCTGGACACAAGCAGTGCCTGCAAGTTGCATTAGCAACAGCGAATTATCAATGAATGCTGTTGCGCGCGCATTTGCACCGCAGCTTTATTTCTATGATTCGTGTTCGACCGTGAATACATTACGATACCAGTGAATCGAAATCGTGCTCGTATAACACGATTCGAACGCGAACGTAATTAGTCCAACGTTATATTATGTAACACATCGAACAAGTGCTTTCCTCGTTTCGATTTCAATTAGGATTTCGTTCTATTGTTTCGTTTAATAGGTAGGTATATTTCAGTTTACCAAATATTAATCGAATTTGGTATTACATTTTTATCAAATATTTTATTTTGATTTAAGTGTAATATTTTTTCATCTGAATACAATATCTAAACTAATAGACCGAAACTTTCTCTAGATGAATAAAAAGCACGTTACAGACTGTATAGGTATCAACAACTACCACGTAGAATTAGCTATCACCAGACGTACTAGTGTCATAATCAATGCGTCACGCCACTAGGCGTTGTCCATGCCCATTACTTTTTAATGAAATAAAAATTCCGTTAGCTCGTAACACGACATTTTCAGCCACGTACATAAATTACTTTGAAACATTAGTTACCAAAGTTCTACGTACATTGTAACGTACGTCACGCGCGAGAGGGTTAATAATTCAAAGCAAGTTGGTCTTATGCTCGCTTCGCTTCACTTGTAAACCACTGACATGTAATTCTCCGTGCTCCCTGCTCTATGTCTTTACCACGGTACTTTACGATTCTTTTTTACATCACAAGAAAACTGCTTGAAAGTACAAGCGTTCAAAGGGCGCGCAATTTATTATGTAGCTGTTAGTATGTTCCTTATCGTTGAATCTATTAATGCGGAACAAATGTAACGCGGCAAATACATCCATATAACTTTACCTTTCGATTAACTAGGTATGTTGATCCTAGATCAAACTTTATAAAGTCTTGCTCAAATACTTTTCGACAAATATTAAAGTACTCGATAGCGAAATGGTAGGTGATGGTCGTTGGAGAAATTGTAAAACACAGTTGAACTCACAAGAAATATCAGACGTTTAAAAGAGAAAACGGAGGAGAGACTGTTTTGTTTGCGGCCAAACGGACTCGACTATTTGTATCCTGTCTGGGTTAAATATCGATTAATTCGCTGGGTCGTTTCCCTTGCCCATCCTCGTTCTAGTTGTCATGCGATAGACGTTTCATAATTTAGTTGCGCTGCTTGATACGACGTGCGAAGAGTTGTCATTTGGAGATAGACAGGTTGAAGGAAGACCTCTAGCCTAATGATAGTAAACGCTTTAAATAACTTAATCAATTATACGATTGCAATGATCTACTTTATTTCGAAAGTTTCTTATCGCGAACACAAATACTCGAACGTATCGCTGAAGACTATTTGACGAGTATTATTCATTTATATACAATGTCAATGATATTATACGAGCCAAAAATTTGGCTATAATTAAAAAAATTGCATCGAAAATTTTATCGCAAAAAAGGTCAGCGTGATTAACGAGAAAGTGGCCGAATTACTCGTGCCAAAGAGATTCAACCGCGAAAAGTGGTTATTACTTTGCTCACGAAGATAGAATGGCCAGCAAAGTAAAAACGGCGTGACGCTGCGACGATATCGTTGCAAGAGTAAGGGGGCTCGATTTTCTTGGTGGAGTTGCGAGGTTGGTGCATGTATCTCGAAATAGACCTCTTCGGTCAACGTACCATCTATTCCGATCTTCGTTTTGACTCCTGTTGACTCGGTATTATGCTACCTACGAACTGGACTCTTCCTCCGGCCGACCAAACATTGCCTTTTATTACTTTCATTACTTTTTACCGCGACTCGCTTCAAGTGTTCGCACGTCCATTTTTTAATTCGCCGTGGATCGAGCAGCGCCGTACTCACTAGAGACTATATTAAGCTCGTAATTCTTGCAAAGTGAAAGGCTAGGAGGGTCACTGCAGTACCTTGTAAGCTGCCTGGCAAAAGAGTAAATTTCCTCTTTTCCTCGGGTAAGTATGTAGTTTGCAACGATTAGACTCCTGCCACCAGACCAATATACGTCACGCGGCTATGTTAACGTCGACACGTCTTTTCAATCGGTTTATTTTCTAGTAAGGGACTTCAGAAACGTAATCACAGAATTTACTCGTGTTATTTGCCTTGACTTATTATCCTTATTTTCTCATATTATATATATTATCTTCGTGTAGTTCGCAGCCTATTCTTTATCTTTTTCTTCTACGGAAGGTTAGACTTAATTACGCTCCTTTATACTTTAAATCGAAACGCGATAGCAAGAAAATCCTCGGATTCTTTGTTTTGCTGGAACGGTGGAAGAAACGAAGTCTCGACCTTTCGAAACTGTCGCATTTCATGTTAGCTCGATAGGACAGGCGAATGGCATAGTCAGGCAACCAGCAAACCACCTTTATTTCACGTCAACGTGAACGCAGTAAAGTAAACCGTTATTGGCTGGTAGGAATCGTAGCGTTAACGTGCTACGATACTTTAACGTACGGTCACCCAGTCGGTGTTTCAGTTGGCATCGTAGTAACGGCGCTCGACGACAGTACAAATCGAAGCGAAGTAAGCTCGAATGCCGTGTGTAGGTGATACCGAAGCGAGAACGAGGCGCGAGGCATTCCAATAAGTGGATTGACTCCGGCATGCTCTACAGCCACCCTTTTCTTCCGATAACGCCCTGGAACCAGCGACGGGTCCAACCAGGGATCAATGGGGAAAAAAGCGAAAATCCCAATGGTGGAGTTGCACCGATTTTATACTTCTACGAATCGTATTTACAGTTTATCAGGTTGGGAACGTTTCGTAAAAAATTCAGGCGACGTCTTTCTTCGAATTTCCTGCACAGAAATCGCGCTCCATTCGACTTTATACACTTATTTCCTCGCTGATCGTCACGTTTCGCTCGTTCCCTTCTTAACTCTACGTTCACCTCTTCGATTTTATCGAAAAAGTTGAGCGTACTGTGTAACGTTTCACGTTTTCTTAAGGTTTAGCCGAATGACCGTCTATATACGAACGAAGCTCTTTTGATTCTATTTTCTGTTAGTTTTTCTGATATCTCAGATTAACAGATATTACTAGTATTTATAAATAAAAATGCACTAAACAGAAATATTTATTTTCAACGATTCCAAATATCGCGTACGAAAGTTTATTTGTAGAGAAACGTTATTTCCAGAAAAATTCTACCGATTACCTTATTCCAGAAATTGTACGCGGCCTTGCACCGTTACCCGACCCTACTTACACGGTAAAGCGTGGTTGATAGGCTGGGCCTTTATATTCTACGATGTTCCGACCTTTCGCGGAGGGTTTCAGCGCATCGCTCAGGCTTACGCCTCGCAACGACCTTATTAGACATCCCTGATTTGTGCCCTCCGGTAAATGCTCGGCATTTCCTAGTAGGTCGAGAATTTGCCCGTGGATCGGCGATGTGTTCTCACGACGTGCTCCAAAGAAATCCGCATGTAAGATTCGTGCAGCTCGACTAATCTTACGTATTCACGTTCGAGACACGAAATTAGGTTTTGCATGCCAAACTGTCTGGCCCTCGTACTTCCTACACGTGTTATGCAAATCCGAAGATTATATGAAATAACAGAACACCGCTTCGACACGTTCACGACAACCTCAAGAAACACCTTTTCACACCCTTGTATCGGATGTTCTACCTACAGAGGGAAAAAGAGAAAGAAGGCAAGTAAAAAACGATGGGAGTTTCGATCGAAATCGAGACGAATACGCGTAACGAATTCAATCGACGGCATACACCGAGCTAGGTAGAATTTTAAAATTGAATCGAGCCGGTATCGTATTTTTTGTACGAGCGAACGAAGGTTGCAGGAAAAATTTATACTGCTGCGTTATCAATGAATTACCATCGGGTTCGGGAAACATACAAGACTGGAATTGGATACCGCGCAGAAGAAGAAAAAAGCAAGCAAAGGCCGTTGTTATTGTTAATTCGTTCTTTCTCGCTCGGCAGGCAGATACGATTTCGAAAATAAAATTTCACAATTTTGGTGAAAAGTGGGTGAACGAGAATGTTACAACCGCGTTTCGCATCTCGATCGAACGAAACATTCACATTATCGGTTGGTCTCGGTGACAAGGTACGCTTGATTATTTTGGATGGTGAAGGCGCTCGCGCACCCTCTCGTAGGTTCGTCCAGATGCGAGAGGACGCGCGTCGCGCTCGCGTGCCTCTGACCGACTAGGTTGCCTGTTTGAACGCAGCGAGATACATACGTACGCGCGTTACGTGGACGCGCGTATATTTCACCGCGCGGAAGAAAGAGATGCGACGAGAACGGGACAGGGAAATGGTAGAGCAAGTTAGGAGGATGCATTAGGGAAATGTTTGCACGTGCAAATTCGAGTTGTCCCCTGGTGCACGGTTTTTGATACCGAGCGATCGTTCGCGCATTCCGCCGTTGCATCCTGCTGAGCCTGGCTGGCTGCTGCTCGGCAGTTGCAGTTGCGGTTGACGGCTCCACAATGCAGCCAAATGCGGCGCACATTGCAATCTCTACTGCGGTACCGTGAATTTTAGTATCTGCTCAGTCGGCTGAATGTGCGTGCGACTTGACGAAGGAAAGAGAATCGCTCGATCTCTCGAAGATTGATCGTCGTCTGTGCCTTTCTCTAATATATACATATGGGGGAAACTGCGTCGAACCGAAACCTGTCTGCCCTTCTCTCTGTTTTGCTCTACAGAAATTGATTTTATGTTCGCGTGTAGAAAGTACTACGCGGCTCTACGATCTACCCCTAAAATGCTAAATTAAACCGTAACCGTAACCGACTCCACCGAAACAGGTACACGTATACCAAACATTTATCCTATTCTATCCTATTTCATGGTATAGTAGAATTTTTCTTTTCTGATATTTTTCAAAATAATATCTTTTCTCTGTATTTGGAGTCTACTGCAATTTGAGTATATTAATTAAATTCTTGTGTTATTTGCAGCTCAGGAAGTAACATATATAAGTTAATATAGTGTTTTTAAAGCTATTATTTTAGTTTATATAGCAAGTACCGTGTAGATCGCTACAAATAAAATTTTCAATCGCGCGATCTGTATTTAACCCCAGAGAAATCACGAAAGCGATGTTCGAAAATAAAACGAGCACGACTTTTTGTATCAAACCTGGCCTGAGGTTTATTAGAGTGACGTTAACTTATGAACGACAGGCGCGCACGATGCAACGCTCGACGTTTCATTAACGTTTTCAGGTCTCCGCTTCTAATCAATCGCACCAATGCACTCCTCTTTCCTCTTGTAACTCAACGAAACGTACATGCGGCAACGTGTAATGCGGTTTCGAACTGCGCCTGTGGTTTCGAGTGTTGAACAACAAATCCGATGGGACTTGGAGAGTATTTCGAGTTTGGCTGCCACTCCTCTGCCTTCCGAGTTTGCCGAGAGTTTTATAATTAAATGTTCGCTGCTGACATTCTTTCATCGGCCGAATTTATCGCTAAGCGATATCCTCTGTTCGACGACACTTTGTCATTCAACCGAGCGAGTCAACAACGCCTCGTTTCTTCGTTACGTTTAAAGCAGGTCAAAGCGATCCGACATAAGCTAGGCGAGGATCAATTTACGACCATTCGCTATACTATTATGGATCGTACTTTATCCAATCGCCGCCAAGAGAGACAGAGAGAGAGCAAACGAATGATATTCCATATCGATAAAGAAGAAAAGGGGGCGACGAAGGCTTCCAGTGCATAAAGTATCGAACGCTTAACTCATTGGATAATATAGTCGGCTTCATCTTTCGGATAAGTTCGGGTAATCTTGCAAAGAAATTTTCGATCGGCCGGTTCCTCTCGTCTCAGCCGACTTGCCACCACCGTATCGAAGACAAAGGCGGTCTCGTAAAAAAGGGAAGGAATTCCATTAACGACGTATTTCTTTTCTCATTGTTCCGCTTCTCGATTGCTTCGGACTCGCCGGGGTTTTAATTAAAAGTTTCTCATTACTCCCGTTGTTTGGAGGCAAACCCGTCGCCGGGCTTTACGTTTCAGACAGTAACGAGCCCTGTTTACGATACTGTCTAACGGCTAAAGTAGTTTCTCCTAGAAACGTAGCACGGAACAAAAATCCACGCGCAGTTGGGACATTAACATCGGCCGCGTTCTAATAATTGCGCGTCACTTTCCCTACTTTTGATCCCGTTCTCTCATCATCGTAGAAGGAACAAACGATATACCAAGTGCATTAAACAGCGTATAAAACGTTACTCTGAATCCAGCGTTGAAACGAAAATGTAGAACGAACACGTTTGCGATGTCTACGTTCGATACTTAAACGCAGAGCCAAAGTAGTCGTTCCTTCCATTTTCTTACCTCTATCATTTCCACTCGAAACTCTCGACATTCTTTTTTTATTTTCATTTTCTCTTCATTCTCTTCTTTCTTTTATTTGGTATGCTCGTACTCGTTGACATATTCGATTTGCACGCATACAAGGCGAGTTATCGTCGCTTTTTCGTCGACTTGAATAGGAATGATATTGCATGGCAGGGAAACCAACGTAGATTGGGTTCATTAGCGGGTGGACATCAATTTTTCCAGTAATCAGTAATAAAGCCTGGATTTAAACGAACTGCCGGTACGAATGGTGGGACTTGAGGGGAGAACGACCGTCGACCGGTCTGTTAAATGAAACAAAGCCGTTACAACGAATGGGTATTCATCCACGGTACGATTGGACGAGGTGAAGGGGTTGGGAGAGAGAGTGCTTCACCGAATGTAACAGAGAGAGCAGAAAAAGTTGGAGCGAGGAAGAGAAACCGGGAGACGGTGCAGAACGGTTGGTAAATTAAAATTGTTTCTCCATTTGAAATAGAAACATTCCGACACTGAGGTGGTTACCCGAACCACAGACGACGATTCCTTTCCCGTTATCGTTCTGAACCCAACACACTATGCATCTATACCTCGTGAATGTAGACAGGTTCCTTCGACACTCTGCTTGTGTCTACTAACATATTTAAAGTGGAAACCGCACAACGAAACAAATAAATTACCTTTTAAAAAAACTAACTTCACTGATGCTAAAAACCAAAAGGAAATAGATTTTAATTTTTGAAGAAAATGGTCAGAAGAAATTTCCGTGGTGATTGAATTTTTATAAGAGTTTTATCGTTGAAACGCGTTCTCCGATATCGTTTTCGAAGCAAATGAAAAAATACCAAGTTTTCGAATACTTACGAACACATGCCGTATTCGTAACGCGCGTCGCCGAAAAAAGAGCATTCGAAATTTCGGCTGTGCAACATTAAAACAATTAATCGTCGTAATTGTACCGTTTCGTGGAACAAGAAAATTACGTATACAATTAGCGAAGTTAGCACGAAACTGGTGCGAATGCGTTGTTATTCAAACAGGGTAGTACCACGAACGTATCAAAGAACGCAACAGTGGAAAACGTTTAATGACTTCTGGAAACGGAAACGCTAATCGAAGCGGAACTTTTTAAATATTAGCGCAATCTCGGGGAAATTTTTATTTTTTATCTTTTTTTTTTTTGTTTCGTCTTTTTCAAGACAGAAACTTTCGTTATTACGAATCATAAAACTGGCAAACGGACTGAAGGAATTTAACGAACGCTTCGCTACTCGACGCGAGACTATGTAATCGCGCACGTTTTTCCGATGAAAATCCCACGTGTTCGGCGACGACGACTTCGCGCCGTCCGTTTCAGAATTAAAAACAGCCACGTCCATTGAAGTGTAGTGTAATTGCGAAGTCGTGCTGCTGTTCGTATTCCACATGATGCACAACCACGGATTTCAAGGTAACATTTTCCCCTGGAACAAAGTCGGCGTGCACGAAAAGTTTCGTCGTCTGTGCCTGGGAGATAGAAAAAAAGCTTTTCCTGCGGCAATGGTAACCTAGCGAATCGAATGGAGAGGCGAGATCAGCGTAAAATAAGTTAGCAGAGCCGTCCGGATCCCAAACCTGCCTACCCTTTCTCTTACTTTTCCCCGCTAGCACGTAGGCTTCTCTCCCTCGTAGACCTCTCTTTTTCCCTTGTACGACCCTAGCGGAAAGCTTCAGGAACGCTCACTGGAAGCCAGATCGCCTACGGTTTTTGCAGAAACGACCTCGGTATTTCTGCCCGAGTGAAATTAACGATCGCAGAACACCACCGTGTTGTACCTTCGGCCACATTCGGATAAAGCAAAGGAGTTTATGGCTTACATGTACACATTCGCCTAGGTAATACGTGTCCTTTCTTTGTCTCTTTTCAATGTTCCTACCATTTTCTTTTTCTTTCGGTTCGCCAACCATATTTTTCCAGAACGTCTAGGCATTCTCGATCGTGTTCGATGTAAATCGATGCGTACATGGAAAAATTTGCTTTGTTTTGTAAACTATCGTATGTGCAGGAAATACGTTTTACATCTCTAATTTCAAATTTCGCAAATGATTTTAACGCAATTTGGAAGCTAATTCTGATAAGCCATTTATTAGGAGTTGCGTTGAAAATG
Organism: Bombus waltoni; assembly: GCA_014737395.1. Taxonomy (NCBI): domain Eukaryota; kingdom Metazoa; phylum Arthropoda; class Insecta; order Hymenoptera; family Apidae; genus Bombus; species Bombus waltoni. The sequence continues at coordinate 629,792 of JACXII010000046.1, read as the reverse complement.
AGTATGATAAGATAAACGACATGTCAATGCACGGAATCCTAATAAACACGCTCAAAGCGATACTATATTGCAACCAAAGTACACGTTCCTTATTAGATATGTTAAAGTAAACACGTCGTCACTGATGCAAAATTACTACAAATATAGGGTCCCGTGCAGTGTACGAACGTGGTCATTAAGATAAAGTGCTTCCGTGTAATTTGATTGCAAGCACCGCCCGAAATTGGCATGAAGCCACCTCGCGACATCTGCTTCGTTCTTTGCCTTTCTTCGGCTAAAGGATATTGAAAATAACTACCTTTTAGTTTTTATCCGATGCCGTGTAATAGCACGTCCGCCAAATAACTTACCTGAAACAGAAAAATGTTTGCGATTAATAGCTCGCAACGTAAATGCAAAATTGTCCTTGTAAACAAATATTACAATACCAAACTAAATTTAACATGCAAGTTTAATCTTTAATAACAAAATCGATATGTAAAACGAGCTACAAATTTTAAACGAGCTAATTTGCCACTGTCTGCGTAATGCTTGACCTTAATTACTAGATATTCGGATATTTCGCTACGTTTATCTCTTACTAGCCATAAAAGATAACTTATACGTTAAATTCACAGTATTTACAACTAGAATTTATTGCGACACGATGTACACGATTTAACCTCGTTATGGCAGATTGGCCCGCCCTGAAACAGTTAAGGTCTCCCGCGTCGCTATCACGGACGACTTTATAGAAAGAATCTAAGCGCCATCGCGGCAGTACCGAACCACTCATCCGGATCCCCCGCCTTTCCGAGACTAGTCAACTAGAGCGAACTTCAAGGGAGGTTTAACAAAATCGACCCTCGAGCTCGGTTTGTATAATAACTCGGTGAAACTGTGGAAAAGAGCTACTTTCTGTCCGATTTCGAAGATCTTGGAATATGTTGTAAAACTCAACATTTTGAACAACTTCTTTCTGTACATGTAACTGTCGGCCAGCCATAATGTCAGAGATATTCGCAGAAAATTACCAATATCACTACAGTGAATTCTGGCTATAATTGTGTATCTGTGACAGTATATGCGTTGCTCTTGGTTGCCGAATGTCAACCGTTTCTCTTTTGTTCATAAACGAAAGTCGGGCGAGTTTAAAGGCCCTGTCGTGCACAATTGCATAAGCGAGGTTGCAAGAAATGTCTGTCATAACGTATAACTCAATTAAAATTAAATTAAAATATCATCTATATATTAAACTTGAGCCTCGATTAAATATTCCAATCCGATCACTACGAGGCGGCAGGCAACGCTTGCGTGGAATAATAGGAAATTAATAATAGGTGAATCAATAATTGAAATATGGATATGAAAGGTAAAAAAATGTTGTAAACACAAAGTTCGCAAACGCAAGCCGTCAAGGAATCGAAGAGACTTATGAACTGTTGAATTTAATCCAAAATCGCAAAGTGCCCCGCGTATACGCGTTAACACATTTAGTTAAATTATTTTAAACCGGGACCGCAAAAAGTACAAAAAGGGAAAAGAATACTCGCGATCCTTAATTGTATTCGTAATTAACACTTCGTTGTCCTGTATAAATTTATAGGTAATTTTAATCAGTAGCCTGCGTTTTTTGGTAAAAAATTTCAAGTTCGTAAACTTTATGTATAGAATCAGCTTATGGTAGTTAGTATCGTTAGTATCACCGGACGTGAAAATAATTAGCTAATAATTGGTAATCGTAAACCGTAATAAATAATCGTAAATCGTTATAATCGGTAACGGTAAATCATGCAAGAGAATGAAAGAATCGGTAGGCATAGTCTCTTGACCGCTGTCGAAGAGTATCATGGAGGAGAACACTAAGGACAATATACGCAAACACACACACCATTTATTTATTCACACCCCGCAAAGCCAAGAAGAAGTCAAGTAAGCCAAAGAATAAACAATTCACTCCATCACGCACAAGATCCCGCGCTCCCGTCCAGCCCGTAAAGCCATCACTCTGCAGACAACCGCAATATACGATCCTCGCTGGGCTCCGATCGATTACCTATCGAGTGCCTCGATGGGCCATACGATCATTCTTTCGCACTAGCAAAAATAAAAATTCACGCTAATTACAAATTACAAATTACAAAAGAAATGCCGACAAAAAACAAAAGAAAGTCGCTAACGCAAATCGCCTCGTACTTCGTGTCATGATGGCTCGACGCGTTCTCTTGATCAAGATCCTTATAGATCGGTGTTACGCCGCGTGGCTCACAGCAAACCGTCTTTCTCAACCGTCATTCCAAAAATAGAGTACATTTAATTACAAATTGACGATACGACATAGTTTGCATCTCGTACAATACAATGTCGGTTTCCAACGGTTCCCATGTCCTACAATGTCACCGAAAAGATCTTCTTACTACATTTTCAAACACCTACATTGTCGCGGGACATAGCCGATGTCACGCTTCGAGATATATCGACACCTCGTGAGAAAGTTCGTTACCATTCGAGAAGCCTGATGAGTCAATCATAGAAACTTCTTGATGCTGGATCATCCGATATATCACGTGACTCAGTTTCCAACGGTCACGAAAGACAAAGGATATAGGAACCAAGAGCATCAAAATCAGTCAGTTCTGTCCGAACCTTCAGAAGGCATACATCGAAAACGCAAGCAATCTTTAAGTGCAGTAAAGGCGAATATATCAAAGAATTCAAGTCTAATTATAACACACATATAATTGTATCATCGTGACGAAAATAACTAATTGTCAATTACCTTCGGGAATATTGTTGGAAATACATATTTTGGTATTGTTAATCAGTGTCAAAATCATTACAACCACCCTTAATATCCGAAAAGAATTAAGGGAACGATTGTGTTCGTGGCGTCGATTGTCAATATCGTAACGAGAATTTACACCTCTCGTTGGCGCGTTTAATCGTGATCGCGTCTCTCTGCGAACGGTCGTAACAATCGGCGATCGCGTCTTCAAAACATAACCACTACCTGTTCGGCTCTTTGATCGATGATCGATTAGCAATCTTTCCGACTGGCACGCGGCGTTTCCCTTGGCTCGCCGTTCTTTGGGAATTGAGAAAGCTTTTTAAACCATTAATTAAGGATAACCATTAATTAATATATATCGGGTTATGATGACGCGTTCTATATTCGAAAAGAAATCAGAGCATAGTAACGATAACTACGTTGAAAAAGAATCGAATGATCCCTGGACGCACTTTGTCGTCATTAGCAGAACGCCGGTGATACGCGCCACCGCACGTGTCCGATCGATCTTTCTATCTCTTTCCTCTTTTATCTGCCGGAGTAGCGGGACGAGGGGTATCCACGTAGAAAAATTGCATGTAACGAATCGTGGCGCCTCTATGATCGCGTTTCCGATCACGTTTCTGCGGTATTGAATCATCCAATTAGTGTCGTCGCGGGAGCGAGAAATACACGGATGACACCAGATGGTCCCTACGTGAGAACGGGATTGTCAATATGTCTTCAACGACAGAAATTTTCATGCGTGCACCGAGAAATGTGTATAGAAGAACCGACGATAGATATCTTCCTGCTTAAATTCAATTTTCTTAATACGGTTCGCCTTCTTATTTAGATGCACAGCGATCAATACGAAAAACGCGACTACAGAAATGTTTGCGTTCACTGAGCATTTCGTTTTACCGTTTTGTTTATTAGCGGTGGTTTTATGTAATATTTCGCAATTGATTTTTAACCCATTTAACGAACGATGACATTGTAGTCGATGTTTTCATGTTTAATAGAAATTCAACAGGTATCGAATTTACGATCTATCATTATTCTTTTTCGTTGTAGTCGTGCTTGATGTATAAATAAATCACGTCTGTAATTGTATTATGTTAAATAAAATGATACATTAAAACTTGCTCGTATACATGAAATGCCCATAAGCACGTGATCGATCATATTTAGTGGTGCCGATATAATGGTACACCACGGAACCAGGTGAGTTGCAAGATGAATTTTCAATCTTCGGTGACTCATAAATACCACATATCTATCAGCCATTTCTGGATTGTGGAGAAAACGGCTATCCTTTTTGTCTGAAGGCAAGTCATGCGACGAAATGCCACAAACCTGTATTCGTGTTTAATCACGTTGAAGCGCCGGCCAGAATTATGTTGAATTTTATGTAACACGCATAAAAAGAAAGATAAAAAGAAGGAGAATGAAAACAGGAGACCTTTCCTTCTTCTATTCTACTGGAAAAATATTATGATGGTACTTTCAGCCAAAAATTCTGCAATGCGGTACTCTACACGAAAAAGATACCCTATGATGATCGCCGAGGAATTCCATGGTCGATTGAAAATTTTCTAGAGAATAGCCATTTGCCAACAAAGAATATCTTCCATGCATCTTGGGTCCGTGGTTCAACGATAGGCCTCTAATAAATAAGCCACGTAATAAATCGACGAGCAAAAGGGGCACTGCTAGGTCAAAAAGGGGGTTAGTTCCCTGTCGTATAAAATATTCGCCAATTCATTTCGGCTAGCACACATAATTAAAGCACCATGTGTGCAGGAGGTCTGCTATAAATCTCCGGGATCAGCAATAACGTCGGAGACTTGGCCGTTGCCGTCGGTGGCGCGGATGATGGTGATGGTGGTAGTGGTGGTGGCAGCAATGGAGGTGGCTCGGGGTGCCTACAATTCGTCGGTTGGTCCAGTGAAGAACGGTCTGGCATCAAGTCGCGAGAAATTATGTGAATGTTCTCGCCCTATACCAAGACGGGGACGGAGACCGAGGGTTGTCCTCGCAGTAGAGCCAGGAGCTAGGAACCTATAGCCAAAGCTGAGATGTCTAGACCTGGCTAGGCTCTACACTTAGCACGCCGTATGTATTCAAACCGATTTGCGAGGATTCGGCCGACAAAAAGTCACGAGAGGAGGACGTAGGATTTACATTGGTAATGCGTATGTTCCGAAAGACAGAGTAGTGAAAGTAACTTATAGAACGGCTAAAATGCTGATGACAGACAAGTGGTTCTAAGGTGTATCCTTGTTTTCATTCTCCTTTTTTTATTATCCTGTCAAATGCATTTTTATATTCACTTACCAACAATTTATTTTGCCACAGAGTTCGTAAACTCAGATCGTCTACTACTCAGTTTTCAGGGGTATATTAGATTGAACTGAAGCATCTATCTGTAATATCTTTGTCAGTAATAATTTTTTAGGATAAATCGAATCTCTTAAAATTTATTTAACGCGCCACGTTAAAATCTAGCGCATATACGTTCGCAAACGTTCGATACATAGGTGCAAAATCCAATCTCACCGAGATTGTTGCACGCCAGATGACCAGAGACCGGACAGGGAGGACGTTCCCGATTGGTGTCTTAGAGCCACGATTATACAGCAACATCGCGCTCGTTTATCATTCCGACTATGCTCCGTAGCAGGCAACGCGATCTGTCTCTTCGTGGTAAGATAGCCAAACCCTTATGCGAGAGGGCTGGCCGAAGCGTAGCCGCATCTGGACTGCCTCCAAGAGACCAAGACACCCTAGAATCTCCTGGCTCGGTTCAGATCCTCCTCGACTTCATAAATTTCACACGGTCCCCACCTTAAGCCAGAACCACGTAACTGTTTCTAACCAATTATTATAAATAAAATGTGGGCAGCTGTAATGACAAACGGCAGAAGCGAAGTTATCTCATGTTATACATACCACGCTTCTCGCCAATGGGCTCTGAGCCATCTTCCCTAGCGGACCGTACCGCTCGGAGAATTACACAGATCTTCTATTCCACTACTATCTTTCTCTATGACGGAACCAAATTTTCAATGCGAAATTTATGAGATCGAACATTAAACTTTGCAGATCATAGAAAATATGAGATGTAAAGCGTGACTTCTGGTAAATTCAATTAACGATTGAAATTAATTTTGGTGAGATTGTAAACGATTTAATTGCTTCCACTAATAGTTAATGAATTCTATTTAAAAAATTGATCATCAGTTTTTGCGTTAAGTGTTATTGATAGTTTAAAATCACGAAATATATGTGATAAACAAACAATTGAATCTTGAATACCCATATAAAAATTTATATTTTTAAGATTTATAAGGTTCGATTAAATTCTAACATTTACTTATAATTAATTCACTTAATCATAAAAGCAAAATCGTAGAAAGGAATTATAAAAATTAACGAATACCATACAGTTAAAACATATTCAAAAAATTAATCGAGATGAAATATCGTTCTTGGAAGTATTGAATATATATATGTGAATTGCGGTTAAAAATAGAGCGATCTTGTGATAAAAATTATATGTGGCAGTCGTGTAGACATTATGGGAAAGGCGCGAAACTGTTGGCAAGCGATAAACAATAAATAAGTCTGTACAGCTCTGTATCGCGATTAAAGCCACATTACGCTTGTCAAGACGTTCACGCTTGTTTACAACCGAAAAGCAGATGTCTCGTTCTGGCAAAGTTTGCTGGCACTCGACACCGATATAAGTATGCCTTTATCGGTCGTTAAACGAACTGAGACTTACGTACTTTGAGTTTCGCGTGGAGAAAATCAGTAAAGATTTCAGTAATAATAATGGAACGGAGATTAATAAACCGATATCACTCATAGTCCGCAAGTTTTTCCGCTATGCTATTATACGTCGAACAAGTTACTCGAATGTTATCTCTATCCTTGGTAAAGAGGGAAAGAAAAAAAGGAAGAAAACATGGTTGTTTGCAAAGACTAACTATGATAAATATCCCGTTACATATCTCGAGCTGTACAACAATTTACTAACAAATTTTTCGTAATGCCTCTTTGTTATAGCAACTCCTACGTTTTCTCCAAAGAAAAAATTACACGAAATACATGTTGAGAGTTAAGACGCTTCTTAGCTTTCTGGAGCATCGAAGAAATCTAATTTTGTTTTTGTCGTCACGCATTATGCGTCCATTCAACGCGGTCTCGTATATAAACGAGGTACAATGGAAGAAATTTACGAAATGGATTCCACAGAAAGGCATGATTTAGATTTACTTTCGCGCTAGTAGAGAAAAGAGCGTAGTCACTCACCTAACAATTTTCTTACATGGAAAAAAATTTATGGGAATTAACTCTTCTGAAGCGAATTCTTTTAACAATATACGGATAATATAGCTTTTTGAATCAAACAGAATTGCAATATTTCTTTTGGTAAGTTAAATTTCCTACTTTATAATAGTGATTTTTAAAAAGATTGCATATATAAAATCATATATTACAAATGATATTTGAACTTTTTACGCTTCTCCTCTTGTTTCATAAATAGTATCTACTACGTAATCGCTGTTCTCAAATGAGCAGAAATTTACAGCAAAAATAGGTCAGCTTTTTAACGATTAATTACTAGAAGCGAAACAAGAAAAGAGAGCTGTAATAGCAAAGTCGATAATTAATTAATCTTAATTGAATATAGCCCTAATATATATAATATAATATTTAATATTTCGATCAAGTTTCTCGATGATGTCTGACAATATGACGATGTATAAAAGCGATCGGTATAGCACATTCAGTTTGGTCAAAATTCCATCGAATCGTGTTACATATAATGGTATAAGACGATATATTCGAGTTAATGCGTATGTACCTATATGCATTTCTTAGGTCGTATTGACGACGACGTAGACAAAACTGCCGAGCTTGTTAAAAGCTTTGCGACTGTCATACTCGTACTGAAAGAATGACAACTCAGCGAAATGTGGGAAGCGACGAAAAGAAAACATTTGAATAACCAGTAGACGACATTCCGTAACAGTTTATCGTCCATTTCTTTCCACATGCAAACATATACACGCACGCACGCAAGTCTTAATAGACGCGCGTACATAAAGACGTTAAATCCCTTTGAAGCGAATACACCCCTCACTGGGTAACTCCGAGCCCGGCTGCCTGCTAAGAGTCCGCTCGACATACCGTGTACTCATCGTACTCACGCATACAAACGTCTTACCCCATGGCACGCCATCCGGTTTACAGCAATTTCCTCTATGAAGTTTCGTAAGGATAGGAATAGCTTCGTCGAGTATGAGCCTGAAATGTTTGCGCAACAAATCAGAAGTCGCCGGGCTGTCCTGCGCCAGGTCGCCTAGACTGCCGTGTAAACTGAGAGCAAACTTAACTCCCTCTAAGATTTGCCTCGTCGATCTACGAACCCAAATCCGTTCCTGTTCCCGTTCCCCTTCCTCCTATATACCTTTCGCATCGCGACGGTCCCACGGCAAGGAAATTGAATTTTCTTAATATTGCATCGCGACCAGAGGCGCGACCAGAATTTATGTCGAAGATAGCCCCGGCACGTGTGATATATCGAATTTTCCTGACAACCTAGTAAACCATCCATGATACAGCTTAGAAATAGAAGGTCGTATTACCTCGCGAAGAATATTGCGCGTTACATAGTTCGATAATACGGCCAAGTTATGTACTTTCAACCGAGTTTCACGACGCAATGTCTTATATACGTATGTACGTCTGTCGGAAATAGTACTTAAGGTTCCTTTCGAGACGAAGTAAAAATAAAATCTTTTTCTTTTTCTAACTTTCGTTCTACTTCCGCCCACAAATGTCCGAACTTTGAGGCGGAGTATGCAGCCCAGCTGGTAGCAAACGCCACACGCATGCCATCATATGTATAAACTGCGATATCATTGAGTAAGGTCGAGAGTAAGTGGAGTGAAAATATCGTGGAAGGAACGCGCCGATACAACAAAGGAGAACAAGAGGACATGATGAGAAGCGTGGAAGGTTGTCGCACGATGCAGGTGCAGACCTGGTGGCAACTTGCACGAACTTATTACCGCCCACCTGATGAGAGTCGGCAGTTGCAACCCTCAGTTTCGTGCACACACGCAGTGGTAAGCTCGGGCTCACGTAGAATGTAACTTTGTGACGTTACACCACAAACACGCCAGAGGGTGCGAGCCTCGTTACAAGCATTATACCTAACCGCTCCGTCTCGTTACGACAAGATGTGCTTCTGGTTTTCGCTGCACGCGTGCACACGGTCTGCGGGTTAATTCGTGCGAGGAAGTTTCGAGGGCGGGCTGTATACGGGGCCAAAACGCCGCCAGGGAAGGGACTAGGCTGAATTGCGTTAGCGCAGCACAGCAAGGTAAATCCAATCGATCTTCCTCACGCGAGAGGCATTAACGAATTCTGTTATTCGACGAGCTTAATCCACCTCGCTATCGCCGATCCTTATGTATGTAATTAATACATACACACGAGCGTACGTGTCTGCCTTTTTGCGAAACTGAGAAAACAATGCCTGCGTTTCGTTCATGGACGCGCGCTCTTTCTTTTAAAATGAATTTCCATTCTGGGTTAAGACGGAAAACGTTAAGAAATATTTTACGGAAATAGCATACAAATAAATCGATTTATTATTACGGCGTTGGCGAACGAGAGAAAGTTGCAATAACATCTCGTTTACGGTACGTTGCTGTACAACTATGAAACACATCGGGAAACGAATAGAATTGGAAACGGTGTATCCATCAAACTGTTGTCGCGTTGCGCGTAATCCCCTCCATAATATTTAAAACTTGTTACGAGGTTTCAGCGGATCTCTGTTTACGTCGGATTATAACTGAGAGCAAGTTTAGATTGTGGCTTCATACGCCGCTGGAATTATCCCATTATATTTAACTCTAAACTCGAATTGCGTGAACAGCGTTTTCATAAAATTTATCGCATATTTCTGCTCGGTCGCTAAAATTTATTTTTACGACTTTTTAACTAATTAGCGATCTTAACGTTTACAGCGTTGGTCAACAACAAAAATACATATTAAGATTAAACTTAATTTTGTAACAAGCAACAATATTCTAACACACGCGATATTCAATATTTCCGGACCAATTAAACAGGAAACGAAGCGCATTTGTTTTACGGCAATTCCGCGTGAAATATCACTCGCAAATTACGGTTAATTATCAATTGTTAACTTCCAGTTAAACGAATCTCTTGGGAGCGCCCGTTTTTCTCGTGGTTATCTTGCACAGCCGTTTCGCTTGTAAGGTATTAGATTCGAGTGTATAATTATTACGCAAAAATTCTCGAGCCCATCGGATATTTCCACGGAACGCGTGATGTATCAAGGAGAAATTGTTTGAAACTGAAACAACGCAGTTTCTGGTATTTTTCTGAACGCGAGTATACCATATTTGTAATTGCAAGGCTTCCTCAAACAGTCTATGTGTACTTGGTATTTATCCTGGATTCCTCGTTGCAAAACTGATATAAAGCACGTAAATATCCGTTACGTAAGCCGTATACTATCCGTGCATAGTAGTCCTTCCTATTGTTCGAGACGTCGCGTCGCGCACGTCTGTGTACTTCCCGAGCACCAAGTATGCGGCGCCTCCCCATTATGCACTGGCGTCTCCCGGTAAGCAGCAAGACGAATAAAGAACACAAATATTCGTGGAAAATGCACATCTTTCCCCACCGAGATAGAGCTCGAGTCGGCACCGCGTCCCTCTATCTCCGGTCTCTGCCACTACTACCACTATCACAAACCCTTGTTCTCTCCCACTCGTGCACCCTGCCACCCTTCACAGCTACTCCCGCCCTGGGTTCCGACACCGGGGCATCGGTATTTTCCGCACCCCCGTCCGAGAGCGGTATCTACTTTCGGGGCGAAAATAATTAAAATGGAAGGTAGGTTGAGCGTTTCCGCGACGCAGCGCAAAATATCGACGAGATTACATTGCGCCGGCTGTAATGCGGATGCAAATGCGATGGTAAAATATTCCGAGTGCGCAAATTAAAATGACACTGAAATATATACGCGTATACGGGTTCGGTGGCTCTGTTCCGTTCGCCAGTATAAATTGTTTACGTTGCACCCAGTTTGCGATATTATATCAAAAGCGAGAGGGTATACGCGTGTATGCTCGATGCATGCGCGATGATGCACACGCTGCAGCGAATACACGGATCTCGGTTCACTTTGTGCCTGGTTGTCCGTGGATCGTTCTCGTTTCCCTGCAATGTCTACTCTCGATCGGATCGGTGATGTGCGCCCAGTGCTCGGTACGATAGTAGCGAGAGCAAGGCGCCGCAAGCTACAGAAAATTCGTTGAAAATTCTCGATATTTATTCATATAATTTGCATATAATTATTCATGAACGATACATGTATGCTGCGCGTTGCTCGCTTAACCCGAGGCGCAATCAAAGTGCAAATAAATGCCAGTGAATTCCTTTCAAGAGGTAAATATACGACGTATATATTTGCGATGAGATTATTGCTCGTCTAATCGTTTAAAAAAACAGTTTTCGACTGATCGTTTTTGCTCGTTACGATCGCGAATCGTGGTTGAGGAGAGTTTTGTCAGTGGAACACGACATTCCACATCGGTGGAAAAAGTTTGTAAACGCTGGGAAACATATAACAGAAAACAAAAGTGCTTTTCATGCGCGGATTCTATTATGCGGTTCACGGTGCGTTAAGTGCCCATGCGGTGTATCTCAAATTGCTTTATGGTTCATCCGTTAAAACCAACGAATAAAGCGTTGAAATAATAGACGCGAAACCACGGCGAATACAGGAATAAAACACGTGTTCGTACTTTTGGAATAAAAGTCCACCGGCGCGACGCCGTGACGAGCCGCACATCGGCCAAACAGCGAAACGATCCATGACACGATGGTATAATAAATGCGATATGATTGCGCGTATCTGCGTAATAAAGTAAGTCGGACCACAGCACACCGAGAATCCAGGTTAATTTTCATCATGCCCCACCAGCACACTACGAGAAAGTAATTTAACGAGTGACGATATTCCATCCGGTGCTCCACCAGCTTTTTCCTCTCCTTCGTCGTTTTTTCTTTCTCAACCTTCTGCCTTCTCTTCCCTCTACTCGTGCGCGCACGTGCGTGTGTGTGTGTGCGGAGCGTTCTGGAAAATGCAGAAGGAAAAAGGAAAGCGAAAGAGAATCCCCTATAACTATATAACGTCGAAAAGGGGAACGCAATAATTTCACGAGTTGATCGTCAGAAAATCGTAGTTCGCGGGAAAGGGACGATTGGAAGTATAATTTGGAACCACCGTCTCGCGATTAATATCCAGCAGGGTGAGGAGCGTTCTGCGCGCTCAGGACATTTTTCATTAAAGCCCGTCGCCGTTGAATTCGTTTAACTTGGAGCATTTCTTTAGATATAGATACACTTAATCCCTCGGATTTTCCTGCTGCTGGATTTTATATCTCTCCGGCTCTTGTAATTCTGATAATTCGACGACTACCGATATGGTTTGGCGTTTCATACTTTTTATCAGATCTTATATTGAACTTTTATTTAAAGTTACTTTTACCATTATTTGCTTTTCGAGCGTCAGCGTAGCGGAATTCTACAGCATGATCGATTTCATCGTAACGAAGTTTTCGTTTCTCGTATTATCGAAAACACCGGAGAATATACCTAATGAAATGCGAAAACAAGTTTCAACGAAAGGCAACCATTTGCGCAAGTAATCAAATTATAGATGTTCTTCTTTAATTCAGTTAAAACATCTTCCTATTCGCGGCTTGTCATCATAAGTCATTCCCCGGCGTTGGGTGACCGATGCAATCTTGTTTCCCTAGACGATGGTACATGGTGTGCACATCCATTTATACGGTTGGTACTTGGCACCAGTCATGGTTGATGAGCCTTCGGTGATGGAGGGAAACGGTCATTAGTCATCGTTATATGTCATCTTGCTTCGCCGCACATACCTGGAAGTACGTCGAGGATGCTCTTGGCTGAGCTCGTTCCGGTCAACACCTTCTACAAGGCGTGCTTCACGCTTATGAATAACTGACGACATTTTTCCCCTTGAATCTACGTTGAAAGAAAGGATTAGCCCCCGGGTACGAGTTGAATTCTCGCGCGGATTTCAATGATCAGCAACGAAGTATGAGCTCGCGAGACTGTGGTTCTCTGCAAACTGAAAACGTAGATACACATACTCGACAGACGGGGCTATTACCAGTCTAGAAATTCCGTAAAGGCAACACGTTTGAATGCGTACTAGCGATATATCGGCAAGCGTAGCGCAGGTTTCGCGTTACTTTCGTGCTAGATTTATTGCTTATAAAAGACGGCAAGGAATTCGACTGTTGCATCGTCAAAAAAGCAAAATCGTATTGTCATAGTTCTCGCGTGAAAATTCGAATCTGAGAAATGTTTTATTTTAAAACATTTATTTCGTGGTATTCAAACTTTTTTTTACGCGCATTTTACATTCCATATTCTTGTTTGTTCGTTAACTTGTTGAATAGCGCGCACTTGCCTTTAATGCACTTTTGTGCTTTGCATACATCGTACATTGACTATTTCGGTACGGTAAACCTGCGTAAGCAAATTTTTCCCAACATTATATCGCTGTTGTTGCGTTTCTATTGCATTTGTTATGAAGAATTGTTCGACTTCTACCTATACCTACTAGCAAACTTTTATTTTTTGTTTAAAATTGTTTTCTGTTGTTAGTACTGTATTCTTCGTTACAAACTATATTTCATAGCCCTACAAAAGGTTGCGAAAAAGAAATACAATTTTAATTATGCAATTGTAATTATAATAAAAGGTTTTGTACTTTCCTTTAATTATATTCGTATCGTTCGCCAACAGTCAAAGGTAATAATATTAGTTTGTTATACGAATCAATATGACGAAGATCTAGATTAACTAACTATGTTTGGTTAAAGGTAAACATATTCAAGTCGTCTCTTATTTGTACAGTTACATATATACTATATCTATACAGTATTGATCCCTTTGCACGGAGTTCGTAACATAGCAAGAGGTACCAGAGACTTCGCTAAAATCCTTTAATTAAATGCGAGCAATCTTTAATTGGTCATTGCGAAACGATCTAGCATTACAAGTTTTGACATTTGGCCTAGTTATATGCCAGCTGAATTCTGTTAGTTGCGTCAACATCGCAACAATATCAAATTATTCGTATCGTATACAGATACGAAACTTTTATAGCTGAGATTTGCATAATATTTAAGGGATAAGTGGAAACGGAATTGCGAAAACATTAGGTGCAAAAACTGTTTAAACGACTTTTAGCCAGGAAGAGTGCAGTTCCTCGGAAAACTTTACGAACAAAACTTTTTAAAATAGTTCGCAAGCATTCTTCATCAAATATATTTAACAAAAAGATAAATTTCGTTTAGAAAGTTTACCGTTCGATGTTGCGCTGTTAGACGATGTTTCAAGATCCATTCGACGTCTATCTCGAGAAGAAGATTGGCAAAAGATAGAAGAAAATGCATGGGAGAACTTCTCAGGTCTAAGTCATCCTACACGTACTGCGATTGGCGAGGAGAGTTTAGCGACACGTGATCGTAGTTATCGTTAATTCCTGAAGGTGCTATTACAGAAAGCAAAGGATAGAGAGCATTAGGCGGCTCGACGGGCTTTCGATGTAGCACATGGCGTAACTATTCACCATCCCAACCTTCGTCTTTTCACATTTGAAGGGACGACGAGTACGACGACATCAGCCGGATCTCGTTGACGACGGTAACGACAGCAACGTGACTTCGAGAATCACGGGAGGAAAAGAGAGCCTAGGTTCTTTCAACGATTTTCACACCATCGATTTAAGCTTGTATTCGTGGAACCTTCTAAATGTTCGAAGAACTGTTGGATTCAGCTTGGTATAATCTAGAAGGAAACGTCCAAAGCAACGCAACCATTGCAAGTTTTTAACATCTACGATCAGCTGTATAACCGAGATAAATGGTAGAAAAGTTAATCGAGGAGTATTTTCATTGAACGATTTCCGTGATCTAATGTAGATTATATAATTATTATTTTCGCAGTCCGACCTTTCTAAACCACTCAACTTTGTTCGGGTAATACAATAAAAAAAGCGAACAGAATTAAATAAAAGAGATTACAATATCATCTTTGACGATTCAGGGTTTGTTATCGTTGCAACAACGTGTACGTACATTACATTTCTGAACTGTATACCCGTTAAAATCGAAAAAACAAAGTCGTCCTGACATTCGAACAGATCCAGCAAAACGAGAACCAGCACTTCCGTAGTCCTCTCCAAACAACCGGGAAGCTGCAGACAACTAGCGATGGAAATCTAAGCAGTGGGAGCGAGAGAGAGAGAGAGAGTGAGAAAGAAAGTGGGAGGGAAAGGGAGAGAAGGCAGGAGAAGAGAACGTGGCGTGGCGCGGAACGGTGCACAGCGATGGAACGACGTAGATATCGTTTCGGTGAAATTGGGGTGAAAAGCGGCGGAGATGCGCGCGCGAAAGCGAAAGAAAAATATTCGGGGAACTAGCAGGACAAGTAGAGAGACAGGGTGGCAGGATATCAAGGTATCGATCCGGAGGGTAGAAACGCTGTGCACGACGACGAGCGTCTCTCGAAGCGCTCGTGTCTCTTCACGCTCGGTCGCGCTTTTCGTTAACGCCGAGCTAAGAGCCGGGGCTCGTGTAACGGGATCCTCGCGGAAAGCGCCTTGGGGTTTTATGGTGCCCCTTCAGCTGGGATCAGAAGAGGCCAGAGAGGAACAGCAAAGGAAGAAGGAGGTGCCCGAGATGGGGGTGGTTAACGTTGGAGGGTAGGACAGTGAACCTGGTATCGATCGGCTCGTGGCAAGTTCAGGGTCGCACTGTCGCAACGACTATCTCCTCCCTCTGGCCTGCCGTCACATTTCCGACGAACTCCATCCTCTCTGCTTCTGACCACCGTTCGACTCGCGGAACCGGCCATCCACCTCTGATCGTTGCACAATTTTATAGACGATGGATAGATGGTGCGAGAAACCTGCAACGCACAGCTGTTTGCATACATCCCCGACTCCACTGGCATTCCACTACCATGCCGGTTACTATACCGTTTAATGTAGGGATTGACAATTATAAATTTCCAATGACTCACTGTCTCTATATCGATATCTCGTGCCTTTGACCATGGAACGATTCCTTTTCGGGTGCTCGATTTGTTTTAATAAAGTTAACCCAAGTACGTGAATTGATGTTTCTTACGCGTTCACAAGGACAACATGCGACTCAGTCTGCACGACATCGTCTACTTCAAAAGAATTCAATTTAAGTCGTATTATTATCGCCAGATAAACGACGCAAATTTCATTTGTGGGTCCTAACTTTTAGCTTAAAATACGTTCTCATCGCATAAACTAAAAATAAATACTACGTTCTTGTTTCCAGCGTGTTACCCATTTAATTTTTCGATTGAAATATATAATATATATATAAAATCCGTTTTGTTTTGCATACTATTTACAAACTATCGCGTACAACTGAAAATTATTCGTGATATACCGCATATAGATTTTATAGAACTTTTAATATTCAAGTTATGGTCGCAGTTGTTATTAGTTGGACTATTTAATATCGATTTAAAAGTAGAAAAAACAAGTTGAAATCGTCTCTGAAACAACTTTAATAATATAAATCACAAAAATGATTTAACATTAATCTGATAATCATGTTAGGTATGGAGAAGTTATGATTTATAGGACCATACGGGATATACAGAATTAATCGTTGCGTGCCTATGCATGGCATGTGACATACAAATTCATTAATGATCCGACCAATCAGACCTCGGCGAGTGAATCACGATCAATCAGGAGAAGAGGAATACGTCCTCACAGATAAATCACACATCGCGTTCGAAAATTGCAAACAATTTTTTTAAATCGTTATTCGAACAAATTTAAATATTAAGAAAAGAAAATCGTAAATAAAATTCTAACACAAACGAAAAGAAGAAAAGTAAAGGTTGCGATACCCTTGGTAGAAGTTGAGAAAGTTGGGCATATATGGGTTAAAGGATATCCTCGTTCTCTTACCTGTGAAATAGAATTGAATCGAGCGTCACGCTCACGGAGGATCGTTTAAAAGGAATTACAATCGGGGCAGAGTACGGGGTAGAAGATGGTGGCGAATGAAAACGGTAGGGTGAGAAAGCGATATTTCGTCGATTCCTATTCGGTGGTCGTAGATAAACTTGGCCGATCTTCCGAATGTGTGCGTGGACTCACCGATTCGTTGAGCATACTCTTTCGTGGCTCAGCTACGGTTCGACGTAGTGAATTGAAATTAACATAAAATCGAAATGCCGGGAAACTTTGCGCATAAAGAGTCAACTGCCCAAGTTCGTTGAATGGCTGCGAACGGGCAACTCGGTTTCGGTATGAAAGGAGGGCCCCTCCTTCCCTCGCCGTTTTGTGTTCCTTCTGCAGTACTCTCGTGGAACCTCGAACGTCGTCGTTTCCTTCCAAGCCACCACGCTGCGTTGTCGTCGTACGCGTGGAGAGAGACTAGTATAGAAAAGGCTTTGGAATAATTAGACGAGCGGTCCGTTTCCGGCGGCGCGATAACTGCGATAACGCCGGCCGTAGACCAATAATTCCTCTGGGCTCTCGCGCGGTCGGCACACGGCTATACTGTTGCACGCCCGTTTGCTCTGTGTATCTCGAAAATATAAGGCACGATAACGTGCCGGCCCGATAATAGACGACTCGAATACGGGGAGGATAGCTTTATCACGGAGCTTTTTCTTTGTGTGCAACACGAACTCAGCGCGTGGAAATGGAAAGTTTATCGCGGGGTCTCGCCAACTCGAAATAAAGTGCTAAGCACGCTAGCCAAGTTTTCAAACGTCGATTCCGCCCGAATGGTCGCGATATGAAGTTTCCCTTTTTCATTACGTTCCTTGACGAATCGTCGTTACCGAATAATTTCATTAATACGGCTGACATCTTGATCGGAGGGAGAATATTCAACAACCTTCTGTGCGAAGAAATTTCGTATGTATGCAATATGGCCTGTTAAAGAATAAGAGCACAAGATTTTGAAAACAGGCAGTACTCGTTGGAGTGAAAAAATATTTTCTCGATAGCGAACATAAAATCAACTTTTTCGAAGTAAAATATCGCTTCGTGGTTGTTAATTATTTATAATGTCGCTGAATTGTATATAATTTGTATATAATTGTATATAATTGTATATAATGTAAATATCGCTAAAGATCAATAGTAAAACTTTCGATGCTTCATGGAACTAATTTTCAAACGGAAATCGTTGACCATTCCAATATACAGAATTGAGCGAAGCCGATAATAAAGATCCGAAACCAATTTCTCATATTTTTTGCAGGCAAAACATCAAGACACGTTTGCGACATATTTCGAAAATATAAAAACCTCGGTATGTGACGGTTGAGAAACACGCTTCGTTCGTACGCTGAAGATCACGTAGCACGATAATGGCTTCCTTTCCGTCCCTTATCGTACCGGCGACATTCAAAATCCCGGGACCATTACCGCGAGGCGAATGGTACCCTTTTCAGGTAAGCAGGTAGATACATACAGCCCCTTGAAAATTTCCTTTTTACCTCAGTCGCGACAGATTATACCGTCGCCCTTTCTGATTTTCGACTTCGCCCTACTATCTCCGATCCTTTCTATATGCCTCTCACTTTTATCTTGCGTTTCAATTTTTCTTTCTATGCGTCATTTTTTTCCGGCTTTGCTTCGTCTCTAATGTAAATATATGATAATAAAATAAAATATATAACAAAAAAGATAAAATGTATAATAACAAAAGTAGTGTTCAAGTTGAAATTTCAAAGATCTACATCGAGGAAAAATTTTTCCTCGGCAATGACTCGAACAACGATTACCTTTCTCCATGTAAAACTATTTCTTTTAAAGCACCTACTGTGAGACCCTCTCTCTCTCTTTCTCTCATTTTCTGTAAAATATACTTTATTCTAAATATTATAAACTTTTTCTTAAGACCGTTAAAGATGGAAGTAAAGGGTTTGTTGTTTGCCTATATCGGCTGATAGTAAATGAAATATCGATATTTGATTTTGAATGAAGCAAAATTATTTTTCTGTGCCTTAAATTCAGGCATACCGTTAATTGTTTAAGAGAGCTTTTCGTCGAGGATGAACATAGGACTCTCCGTGTTAATGTAATTTTCGGAAATACGAACTCCAGACCGATAGCTATAGCTCGAGAAGAAATCGAGGTAGGTCGAACCTGTAATAGGGATTATTGTTCGAGAAATACGTTCAACGTCAAAGATGATAATGAATTTCTCCACAGAAGCAATAAATGTTCCGTGATTCAAAGAATCATTCAACTTACATGCCCTACAGAAAAGGAATCGACAAAGGTGATCCGATTTCAACCCCAATCGGCAACTTATTTAAAAATCTGTTCGATGAAGATTAGAATGTTACAAACATATATATTGACAAAAGTAGATATAAATATGTATATTTTACGTTTGGATGATTCTATACAACAGTATCACCTTCGAAGCTTGACCGACTAGGCCTTAGTTAGGATGCGTGCAGCGTTAGAAAGTATGGTAGTATGATTTGCACAGCATTGTGTGTCATCAGCAACGGTTCGCCAACGAACGTAAAGATGACAGAGGTTCATTAATCCGTTGCGTCGTGGATCGTTCGTCACGACATTGAAACAAAGAGTAGGGGTTTATCGAGAACGACGTCTAATAAACCAGCGGCGGTTTCTTGTCGCAGGGCAGGGCTCATTCGGCTCAACGCTAACATCCTGTCATCAGTCTTCATTACCGAACAATGGCCTGGTTCTGCGGTTAACAGCTTATCCGTGCAGGGAACAACGCAGCTCACTAGCAAGTATGATGTGTCTCTTGAAACGGAACTCGTCCGCGGTTAAGGGAACAATGGAAATAGACGATTAGGTGATATCGGATAATAGCTGAAGAGGTGGCGAACGCATCAGTGATTCAGACGAGCGGGGGGTGAATGATAACGCTGCGTCATCTTCCACCCTGGGACCGTAAATCGTTGAGGATCTTAAAATAAAAGGAAACCTCCTGCTTCTTTGCTGTTCTTTGCGCTAATGTAATTACCAGGAAATCTCGGTTACACTGGAAGGTGTAAAAAAATAGCTTTTTATCGTAGGTTCGTTCAACGAAAGGATTAGCTCGTAACTCTCTGATTGAATAACGAACTAATTTCAAGACTAAATTCTGGGCATTCGGAAGTTTACATTATGGCGCCAATAGTTCGAGCTAGATCGTGTAAGCTCCATTAGCTTGTTTAAACGTTCAATATCAATTTTGTACATTCGGCACTTTCTCTCTCTCGTGGCCTGCTATTTTAACCCCTTCCTCCTTTCCCTCTCCTCTCCATTATCCCGGGATCTTTTTCTCTTACATTTGTCGTATTAATTAACGGAAGACGAAACACGGGTTAAGCATTTGATTAGGATAGGATAATATAAACAAGCCAAAGTATCGTGTTATTCAGCAGACTGACAGCATCGCCCCATTATCTCTCGCAGTAAGAACAACTAGAACCCTCTTATTCCTCCCCCTTCGGCAACTAATCTTCTAAAACACACGAACTAGGGCTGCTGCGCAACGTTATGTTCTCTCGGGCTATTGGCTTATCCGACTTGTGATTCGCAACACGTAAGATATAGTCCTCTACCCTCCCTTATAGATACACCACACCCACCATCGCAACTTACTTCTTTGTTCCTTTGTCGTAATTAAACTGTAAATTACATTTTCTCGAATCTACCAATCACGGTGACAATCTCTTTACGAGTATATATACCATATAAACAATAGTTTGGGCGTGACATCGAATTCACATTTTTATCAGTGCTCACAAGTGGTATCGCGTTATGAAGATTGCATGTTTATATAGTTGGCGATTTCAAGCACGCAAAATGATGTTCTAGCAATCAATCTCCGTAATATATCCTTACTCGTTAAACTGTAATTAACCCCTTGAATTATAATTTCACGATCACAATTTAAAATTTATCTTGAACCCTGGTGATTGATGCATTTCCTTTTCGGGACTCCTCGATGTTAATTGCACACGCTGCTCACCGGCCCGGCGTAAAAGTAAATGTTTTATTCCATTATGGGCTTTGCCCTGACCTCCTTTTGCATTAAGATCTTTTAGCAATCGTGCTTCTAGTTATCGCATCTTTGATAAAAAATCAGGGGATGCATAAATTTACGATTAGCTTCTTGTATTATCAGGACGAAATAACTCTTATTACAGAAGCAATTTTGCTTTCCTTCGTCTTTCGCTCAGACCAATTATGCGATATATAGGCAGATTCGCAAAATATTAAATTCAATCTTTTAAGTCTGAGATATGGTTGAAATACAAGTATGTGTATAGAATTAAAAGGTAAAGCATGTAACGAAACGCACATACATGGCATTTATTCTATTAATTTAGAATATATGAAAACTATCCATCGAATTAGATTTTAATTTAACTGTCCAATTAGAACGCATAAAATTAGTTTCCGGACGATACTCATAAAACTATAATTAAAAACATTTGAAATAAATGTAGGAAGTCATATTTCTTTCTATCGACTGCGTGCTTATTGTCCGTTTTGAGATCGAAGCTTCTCTTTACATCCATCGTTGGTATCACCTTATCAGAATGGAGTCGTAAGCCTGCAATTTCGTGAGTACACCGTAGCATTCTAAAAGCGGACTAACCGTGCTATGAATAATGCAACCCCGTACGTCTTGCTCTTCCCGTTGATAATTATGTTTTACACCGTTATACCGTGTTTCGTTAACCCAGCTACGACCGTGCCCTTTGCATCCGCTTCGATGCCACCGCTGCATATTCATTGCTTATAACCCCAAATATATGTATATTCGAGCTGAAAGACAAGACCGGATAAAGAAAATGGCAGAATGAAGAAATTCGGTGATACGGCGAATTTGGCTAGTGAACTGCTCGAAAGTATCAATTAGATGTTAAACTTGGTGCATGGCCGATAAATGTACACAATTTTCAATGTGGAAACCAAGTTACGGGTTATTAACAAAGTCAGCAAAAGTACTTTCTTGGTGAAATGCCTCGTCAAACACCAGGAACCAGCGCACTCGGTTAAACTTTCCAACGTTGACTCGGCTAAGTTCTGCTTTCCTGACGTTCGTGTAGACGGCTTCGAGTATTTTAACCATCTCCGGCGTTACCGCGCTCTTTCTCCAACTTCTAACCAAACTTTAATAGCAATCCAATATAGCGGGTTTAGCAGGGAAAGCGAAAAATATTACGGACCCTGGCTGCTATCGAACGATAGAAAATTACCGTTCTCTCCTCGCCTCGGATAAATCGAGCTTAGCATCAAGGTTTGCAAAGTCTCTAATCGCGGGTTAATTGCCGACGTGGATGAACGTTTTCCAGGTTAGCTTCGGTGGTGGCGTGTGAAAACAATATATCGCTGGGTAACCGCGACACCACCTACGTACGAATCAAGCAAACAGGCTCGCGTATGCTATCTGCGAAATCACGTGAACTTTCAAGTCCCGAGCATTTCCATGTAGGCACACATGATACCGAAGTATAAGGGGTAGCGCTGGAGTAATTACAGCTCGCGCGCTGTAACTCCCTATCTACGAGATCGAAATTGCCATTGGACGGCGTATCTTGCGCTGCTTCTTTACGGGCCCAGTTACTCGGTGTACGCTGTTTGCATGTAAACGACGTCTTTACACGTAGCAAAGGTTAGCCCGCCGCTTTGTGTCGTCTGTTTCGCTCGCGACGAACTACAACTAGATTCTTTATTTCTGGCACGCGTGTAAATTAAGGTGTATTAAGAGATTTGGGATCATTCTCATTTGGGAAAGCTCGGTTTGTCTTGCGCTTACTTGTATTATTTAACTCTGCTAGAAACATTTTTATTATTTAAAACCGCGTGATTAGTTTAACCATCTCTTCAGTTCTTTCTGTCTTTCTCCTTGTGTAGTTCACTCGTGTTTTATTAAAATGTGCGTGGAACGTGTAGATCACTGGAAACTAAATTATTATCTCAAATCGATACTTCGTAGAGAATCGTATATTGTATTTTTTCTGCGATATCGGCGCGCACGGGAAATGATATTTCCAAATAATAACTAAACGATATTTCTGAATAATAACTAAATAAAAATAGAAATAAGGTTAATGGTACACAATACAAAATACAAGACACTGAATGATTTATAAAAATTTTGAATCCACGTCTCCTTTTTATCGAAACGTAGCATACGAATATCAATGGGTAGAAATAACGGAGAATTTTGCGATGTTTGACGAGATCTGCCATCTGTTCCGAAATATTCTTCTTTCCGCCGGCTTAGATAAGGCATACAATATTCTCCTTTCTCACGAGACAGAAAATTTTACAGGCTTTAGTCTACGTATACATATACTACGAGTTGGTGCAGTAGACGCTTGGAGAAGATAGACTCGGTTGCATGGCGCATGGCGTCATGAGCGTAACGATATACGTGCTTCGGAGGTCGAGACTGGTTAGGGATTGGCGCCGTATCGCTGATCTGGGCTCGTCTAGGCGTAATGCCACCCCTGGCAGGCCAGTCACGTCCCCTGCTACTGCTATTCCCTGCACCCTCATCCCTATAGCCCCTTGCGGACCATGGTAAAGTTATGCTCGGTCCAAGCGGTCAGTCCGAGCGTGGATCCTACTCGATGCAGAAATGTACTGTGGGATCTCTTAGCCTCAATCTACTATTTATTTGCCTATGTGTGCCTAGAAGGACCTACGAGCGAACGTAAGCGCACCTGAAACTCTATGATTAACAGAGAAGCTCGCTCAGCAGTGGAATAAGAACGCGTGTTAAACGTTTGAGATCCAATGGAAAATTTGTATATTACTTAACAATACGGAATACAAAGTATTTCTTCAAATTTTGTCAAGAATTTTAATCTTTAATTACTCCAATAATAATTGTATGAAACAATATAAATTACCAGGGATCTAATAATCATAAGCCGCGGTAGAATATTTCCGGGGGTAAGCGATAGAACGATTTACGAATGTCAGAAACGTCGGAAATTGTTGTTCAAACTTTAAGGTGATTAAAATCACCTCCCAATCGGTATAATTCAGTGTCGTAAATGTTGAGGGGCTCCTTTAGGAAATTGAAAGAAAAGCTAGCTTGGCCGGTCCTTTTACGAGGCGTCAAACGTTTCACCTCGTTAAAAGCTAGTAGCTCGTGCCGGCACTGGCATTAAGTAATGCGATACGGTCCGTCGGCGACGAAGACGAAGGAGGCGGAGAAGAAAAAGAAGCAACCGGAGCAGAAGCGGCTGAGAAAAGAAACCGGGCTGGTAGAACTTTCCGTAATTAATACGTTAAACTTTTGCACAACTACACCGGAACTCACGTACCACCGTTGCCTGCTGAATGTCAATGATCAAAATCGCTTTTTGATATAATTCCCAAGCCGTGGCCCGAAAACGTGAGCTGAAGATCGTTCCTGGTTGAATGCAAAAGATCCCGCCACGCTCGTTTCGTTGATGCGAATACGTCAATTTCTTCTATTATGTTGTAACCGTGAATTTCAGGTTGGAACCTCTTAAGCGAGGGAAATGTAATTCTTTCGGCGATTAGCGATAGCTCATTATCCACGTAATTAGTAGTTTGTGTAATGAATTTAAGTGTTTCCACTTTGGGATTAGCATACTAACTAACTCCGCTCATTCCCTCAAACTCCACTTCTAATTCGAGTTCACCCATTCTACCTCTTTCTCTCTTCCTTGAATACGAACTGAATCGCAGGTGGTAAACTCTCTGAATCGTGCTGGATATAAAGTAGATGTTTGCATTTATTTCACCGATGTAACCGTACTACATCAATCTCCTATTCATGCTTCTATACTGGTAAAGAATTTCCGACGTACGATATCTCTTCGATAACTAACTGTATCAAGGTATCCTTTGATACGTGAAAAGCATTAAATGATGATAAGGAAAAAAGCATTTTAATACGATGGGCCTACAATGAAACGAAGGATATAAAAACTGACTGACTACTCGTAGATACAGAAAATTTACTATAATTAAAAACAACACTTATCTTATTCCTTATCGTCTTCCCGAACGATATATTCGTGTCCAATTCCTCCAATAGCAGATGTTTATCGATTCACTACAAACACGATTACGTTAATCTCGATACACCGTACGGAGTTAATAGATCTCGCGTACGGAATGGGCTGCAACGTGGTATTGCTAAAGCTATTATTTAGTCGGTAGTTCGGTCCGAAAACCGAGATAAAGTACAGGCTCGATCACGAAGTAATTTCCTTCGTGGGGAAAGTAGAAAATCGGAACGATCACGGATACTCGAACGGACTGTACACACAATGTCTTGGCTATATTCCGATATATTGGTCATATCGATGTTTGTAAGGGAGGAAGACACTCCGTAGATGGGTGGTGGGTGATAGGTGCAAACAAGAAACGAGAATCCCTTTGGCCGATTCCTCTCTCGTCGTGTATCCGTCGTGCCGGAGAGCAGACCAGCCTATGCCAGAGCAGTCTGGAACCAAGGGTAGAGATCCACGTGCAGAGTGAGCGAGCGAGCGAGAGAGAGAGAAAACGCGCGCGAGAGAGAGGGGAAGAGACAGACAGAGAGAGAGAGCAGAGAGCTAGACACTGTGCCGGATGAAACATACACAGTAGCTAGTCGATGTGATTGGCCTCGTGCCAGAGGCCCCTAACGACGCTTTCGAAAGGAGGAGAATCCTACTTCGTCCTCTCCAACGACGAGCCTCCAAAGATACCCCGGGACCAGTGGCGGTGACGCAATGTTGCCGCAATCACATTTTGACACGCCTCTAGCCAACAACCTACACCTCTCGGTAGGCACCTTCGATTTTTTGCACCGGTATTGGATTCGACCGGTATCGACCAAATCAAAACGACAGCAGGTTAGTTTTCTCTGAGTGCCACTTATTGACTACTTGCTGCGACTTACGACTGCCCAGTAACGGCGCTAATTACTCTCTCTGCTGCTAACTGCTCTCTTTCTCACTGATTTGTTTGATTTACTACTCTGATATAAACAGTTTGATACGTCAGTAAACGATATTACTTGGAAAAATGAATACCTTAAACTGATAACTGTATGTAAATAAGTAATAAAAATACGAGTTCTTATATCTCTTATATCATTGGCTCATTTAACGTTAAAACGTTACATATCGAAAAATACGCAACATATTACGTATTTCGTATTGTTCTTGTAGTTAATCTTTACGTATAACAAATAACATTATAGTACATTACAATATTAATCGGTGGTAATAAGCACGATGGTGATTAATAATTGTTACAAAACATTCGGCAAGATATTTTCAACACCTAACAGGCAGTCAACTTTAAATGCTAAGACTAGTGAAACAGTGGGGTGGAGTAAAGTGCCGTGAAATAAAAGTGTATCTGCAAGGTGATTCGGTAGGCGCGGCGCGAGTTTTAGTGGTTGTGGATGGAGAGTGGTTGTATCTAATTTAAATTCCCGACATAAAAAGCTTGCACAACGCGAGGAGTGGTTTGGATAGCGTGGATCGCGGCCAAGCCACGTGCGGCTGCGAGATTCATTCCGCTTTACATGGCCAGTCCGTACCCATCCACCTCTTTGCGTCCTCCGAAATTCCCTCTTCAACATCCTGCTCGCACCCTCTTTCTCTCTTTCTTTCTCTCTCGCATGTAAACGCTGTCTCTTTTACCTAGACCTCATCTCTACGCAACCTATTTCACATCTCTGGCTCAAATATAACCGGAACCCTAACACAAGCCGTGGAAGGAGCTGTCCACCAAAGGAAAAAATTACAGATACAGATAGTATTATTATCAGACTTTCTATTTCAGCAAATATAGTATTTATTTTCCAGCGAGTATTCTAATTGTACCTTACTCGACAGCGTTCCCATAGACGAAATAATTTATTCCATTCTTCCGCGCATACTACTCATCCTAGAAGTGTACAGGACTCGCAGATGTAACGATATTTAATGCCGAGATGGTAAATTGAACCGCACAAAGCGAAGCAAAAACGTTGTATTCAGAACAAGCTACCCTCTTAATCTTTAATCGTCGAGAATTATGTAGCATTATTACATGAAGTAGATTGTTACTTCAAAGGCAAGAGCCACGGTACGCTTGTGACCCTTAGTTGTCGAAAGATTGAAGCAGGTTCAACCATCTCGATGTTGGTAAAGACAAAATTAGAAATTTACTTCCATCCGGTAATAGGGTAATAGAGTAATAATCTGCTCTTAAGGCTATTCAAGATTCAGCAAAGATTCGGTCTAAATTTCTTCGATCGTGTTCTTTGCCTTCTCTAGAACATCGGTCGTCGGTAGAACTCGAAATATGTACCACCTTTTCTTTCTCCGTTACTCATCAAAGCGCTAAAGAAAACCATCGCCTTTTTTTCTTATAACGTTTCGCTTCAAAGGATCCTCCTATTAAAAAAAGAAAAATCACTCATAATTCTAACTTCAAGATCCTACGTCAGAAAGCCCGATAATAACAAATGCAGAAGATGGTAGTACAAAGAAATGAAATCTTTAAGTATTACGTGGTACGTGACTAAAATATGTAATAATCAACATTTCTGTTGTTCATATAAAATTTAACAAACCAAATTTTGGACTACAACTATTTCTTTAAAAAATAAACATTGTTTGAAAAGTAAATTTTATTCACACACGTTTATACGTTACGATTAGAGTGGCAATAAAGAACTGCGAAGGAAGCGTTCAATTAAATTCGTAAAATAATATTATCCCATTGAATCGTCCGCAATTATTCGGAGTAGAAGAGCGTTTCAAGCGCAGGAAATTTTGTCGATTACCGTTGGCAAAAGTGTCTGCTGTCCCATCTGGTACAATTACCGAACGAACGTTTTCTGCTCTTTTTCCGGTGATGATATCGAAAAATAAGCAGAGACAAAAAAAAAACGCAGGCGCCCATTAATAACGATAGAGTTTTATCGTTTATTCAGCCGAGTAATTTGCAAAGGAGCTATCGTAATTATGAACGGAGAGCAGGCTTGGTGACATAATTTAGCATCGATCTGACTGCAAGTACTACTTCGGATACCCTCAAGTTGGAGAAATGGAAGAGAGGCAAAGATTGCAAAATTATAGCGCAGCGATGATGAAATCGGTAAAGAAACTTTCGCGGTACAAAACTGGAGAATTCCAATGAAAGCAAGCTGTCATAACCATGTGCTTGGTGGTTCCCGATAGACACGCCGCTAACAAAGAGAATTAATTATTTTCTTGAATTGAACGCGATTTTCCAAAATATTCTGCATTTAAAGAAATGCTTCTTAATTAAACGCAATGTCCTAACGCGCATGCGAGATAAGAACGAATCATTATTCTTATAGCTATTACAATGAAAGGAAAATATAATAACAACTACGTAAGAAATAAAAAAAAATTGAAAAATAATCTATAATCTTAAAAAGGGGACTCGGCAGTCTAACTGGAAGAGGTTATTGTCAAGTAAAGTTGTTCCGGATCGAGTACAGAGTATTTATCAAAGCGTCGACTCTTCTACATGCAGTAACCATTCCGTGTCAGTGAACTATCACGAATGATCATATATATGCTTCGGATAGCGATCGTTCAAAACGGTTTTCGAGTGACGAAAATGATGCATATGTATTCACGATACTAGTACTCTTGACCGCTTACGTATCCAGCATCTATCGATTCCCAGGCGAATCGCAATTCCGGTGATTCACGATGCACGCGCAAGCCTATCCGACGCATTTATGCCGGCAGTAAAACCGAATGATGTGTGTCAAATATTAATACCATAGTAGTGGTACGAATCACCACGGGTATGGATTCTGGTCCCTGGGTACCGAGCCACGCCAGATTTCCGATCAGACAGTGCTTATCGATTATTCTGCACGTCACATGACACCTTTCCGCCAGGAATACTTCTCTTCTCTTCTCTTTTCCTTTCGTCAGTCGCCTCACGCATCCATTAATAGTTAGACAGCTTGGAAGCACGATTGCCGTGATATATGATCTGAACACCTAAAAGCTATTTCCTATCAACGCACAAACGTTCAAAAATTCTAGCAAATTTCATTCCATCGAAGATACTTATGTAATTTACAATTTTCAAAGATGAACTAGCCAATTTTTTTGCTATTCATCGACAAACCCTATGACCGATGAAGAAGGATTGTACCTGTTAAACGAGGGATTACAAGGATCGGTTACAAATTCGTCGGTGGTAAACGATAGCGTTGGCGTGGAGATCCGCGCGGGCTTTAGAAATTCCCAGGGTGGCTGCTGGTAGCAGCGGGGTTACCTCGATAAATCACACGGTGCGCTCGACAAAAGGGGCCCGACGAAAGGGCCGTCGCCATAAACGTATAAAGTAATTACGCGTTGCATCCGCGATATGCCAGCGTCGGCAAGCCATTCACCGGGATCCGCCTATGTCCTGCCTATATGGCGATCAAAGCCGGTTCCTGTAGCATGAAATAGCAGGCTAGGTAAGCTATGCGCGATTTTCGCCGCATCGAAACCGAAGCTTTCGTCGCGCGCCACCGTGACGAGGATTATATTTCGGGGCCGCACATTATCGGGACATGTACTCGATAGAGCACCTGTGTGAGAGACGGCTGGCTCACTGTGCACTGCCAGGTAGAACCATGGATTTCATCGAGTTAAACCCTCTTTCGTCCCGAGTCCCCTTTCCAGCCCTCGCTATTCCATTCATATTCATGCGAGACCGATTCAAACGCGTATTACGTCTGTCAGAAGTGATGGTTCGCGATCGTTCGAGGAAAAGCAGCTTTTCAAATGGTAAAAGACGCGCTCGTTCGTTTCCTCTCGGTCAAAAGGTGCCAGCTAACTTTCCCATGATACACAACTCGCACGCTTGTAAACTTGAAAATTCTTCCGCTCAATCAGTTACCTTCCTCTTTTGAGAGAACGTTGTGAGGTATATTTCGTCCAACAGGTATTGTCCAAAAGTCGTAAATTAATCGTCGATAGCTATCGACGTTGCGCGCTCGGAGCCGTACGTATTTTATAAAAACATCATCGAAATGCAAGACTCGATACATCAAATTTCTTTATAAACGCATTGTGTGAATACAAAGGAAGAAACAATTCTATATTAACAATGCAGCTTGACAACGAGCTTTGATGCAAGCTCTGAACCGCCTCGAACATAATCCGAAGCTCCAATTTTTGAAAGACCCGATAAATTTTGAATGTTCAGCTCTTAAAATTTTGATAAGTATCTAAAGTCAAAATTATCAAAGTCGAGATTTTCTGGAGTAGAGTTTGCAACGTTCAATAAACGTTTAGATATTTCTTCTAAGAAGACAATTTTTATTTTCCTTATACTTGAGAACAATTTAAGAAGTATGAAAAAGTTCGAGGAGAAAGTAAAGACATTTCGTTCTATTTGCACGTTTTCTTAATGTGACAGTCGTAATATATCGAAGTTGTCATAACTGCGTTTCCAATCTTCTTTCTATCTGTGCGTTTAACATTTTTTACAGCCATAAATCCAGTTTTTGTAATAAAGTAGAACACTAATTATGGGAGAACGTGAGAATGATTATGAGTAACGTTTGCCTGACTGGACCGAACGCTAATATTATTCCCTATACTAGTTACTGTTTTATCGTAACAGATTGCAACAGTCCGCCGATTATCTGATTAAGTTCTTTATATTTTTTGCTAATTAGGTTTCTCCTTAATATAATGCAAAGCGTCTGCGCGTGTTTCTAATGCACCCTTTATGCAGGCATAAATCGTACAATACGATCGATGATCGTAATTTCATTGATCTTCGTTAAACCCTTATCACGCGTTTTTCTCCATTTAATTATCATATGTATAAGCACTAAAACGTGGGAATGCAACCCACAATGTCGAAGATAAAGATTGACGAACATGACCAACAATGGGAACTGATAGATAAGATTAGGTAGGTCAGCAGAAATGCTGTTTCCATCACAGCCCGTTAAATCGAGCGTAGAAATAAGAATACCTACATGCTCGACAGGAATCCAAATGGGGCCTGGTTGCTCGCAAAACGATGTATTATGTATACGGAATAAATGGAATAGAGAGCAGCTCGAGCTTGGGTCCTTCGGAACCAATAGGGCGAGCTAACGGTCCTGCCATCGAACATATTGCCATGGTCACGTGTATGCGTCCCCTCTGTCCCCATATCCTGCCATCCCAGAGTAAGTTTTCGGACGGAAGAAGTACCGATGTGGATAAATTCTCCGAGCTTCCGATGAAACTTCCACGCAACGATGAAAGTACATGTATAAGCACAACTAGAAAGTCCACGCACAATGCCTAACGCGAGACACCGATCTATAAGAATCGTATTTCCTAAAATTTATCCTGAAATTGCTTCTTATTCCATTCCCTATTCAAAGTCCTCGCACTTCGCTCCAGCGCCTCGCTATAGCTAAAGTTTTGCTTTGTGCAAACTGTTTCAAATATATCTTGCGAATGGCCGTATTAAATATATCTTTCCTAACGTGCGGTACAAACAAGTATTTGCTCGAATGATAGGGTACATGATTCTATTATAATCACGGTTATTTTATAAAGTAACAATCTTATTAGTAATCGATGAATAAAATTTCCAATATGCTAACGAAGTATGGTAAAATGGAAGTTTATCGGAAGTTTATTGAATAATCGAAGAACAGTGATCTTATAGTTCCTCCTAATTGTTTAATGTTTTTTATACCATAGTGTGATAGAAGCCGAAATTTATGCAAATAGGTTTTTTCATAATATATATATATATATTATTCCTATTCAAAGTATCGATAACTATCATCAAGCCATTACTATTTACTTCACTTCGCAATTCAGCTTTCATTCTATGAAATTATGCACACAGGAAATGTAAATGTAGGTGTCCTTCTTATAATTTTATCTTATGAGTAATAAAGGTTAATTCAATTCAACGCAACGTAGAACGACGATTGAAATAAAGTCAGGACAGATCAAAAAGTATTAAACGAAACGTTAATATTGAGACCGTAACGACAATTATGCGATTTCGTAAATACTGTATTTCTGTGAAAGATACTCGCGCAAGTAATATTTGGAAGAAGGAGAAGTAGGGTAGAAAGTTGTTATCAAGCGCATCTTGAACTTTAGGTGACTAGTCTGAGTTCACGCTCATCGCAGATATCGATTGTAAAATGTTCAGCCTCGTGCTTCTCTCTGATTCGTTCAATTCAATGATCATTCTGTCTGTCATCTCCGTGATAGAGAGAAACGGAGAACGCGTAGGCGCAGCCAGAAGGAAAAGGGACTAGAAAGAAAGGGAAAAAGATATCACGGAGGTCACGAAATTTCTTCAGTTTCACGTTCGTTCCTATTTCTTTGTTTTCGTTCCTTTTTCGCTTCCGAAAAGTTTCCTACTGTAGATACCTCAAGACTCTCGCACAGAATCCTTCGTAAAAGTCACCTTGCTTTTCTATTGTTCAGCCTTTCGCGAACTTCTCTCTTTCTCTCTGTTCCTCTTTCTCTTTCATGATCTTTCCCTTCGTTTCCCTACCATCCTCTTGAATCTCGGCGTACACTTTCGTTTCTCCAGTTACTTTTACTTGGTCCCTTTCTTTAGCTGTTTGCATTGCAGCAGCGCAGCGGTAGCAACGGCGGTGGTAGTAACAGCAGCAGTAGCAGTTGGCGGCGGCTGCGCGTTTCCGAACTTCCAAACTCTAACGAAATCTCGGGCAAGGTGAATATTTTATGCGTAAATCAAATTCCGGCAAATATACGCGAGAGAGTGAGGATCCGTGGCATGCAGCAGCTAAATTGAATAGAAGCGCTACTTGAGTACAGCCGAATATTTCGCCATTCGATTTTCTCCTTTCTCTTTTCTTTCTCTACGTAATTCTTCTGTAACGTCATCATTCTCTCTCCCTTTTCTTTCTGTTTCTCCAACATTCTTTATACCACCTATCGTTCTTTTTTCTATTTTCGTTACCCGTACGTTCATCTTGTTGAATATATTTCACGAATACTTATACTGGTTATTGAATTTTTGATCCGCAGCAAGGACACGTTATTATCAAGGTTATTTACGTCAGAAAATTCGAAGCTGAGAAACTAGTATTTCCATCGACTCGGAGTGCCACGATGAATCATTTGGAATTACTTCAAGGTTTATAGAACGAATATCGAAGAAATCGTCACGGTACCATAATTAAATTTCTTTCAGCTTCCCTGTGGACCTATATATTCAAAGTCACGTGTTTCATACTTAACGCTTTCGATCAAAATACTTTCTTAAATTATAAGAATATGTTAGGTAGTATAAAATTTTTGAAATAGTATACAAATATGTACAACATTCTGAAACCTAAGACGTGTATTATTAACCGGTAATCTTTCCTATTGTATTAATTCAAGGACGCAATATACCACCATCAATTACTAATTGTTGGCCGAAGTAACAGGCTAGGCGGCTAAATGGTTGAATATTTCGCACCATGAATCTTAGTCAGCGGGTGTTCGTGATTACGTTGTTATTTATTTGTTTGCGACTGGTTACTCTCTACAGGCCGTTTAGGAATCATACATCCAGAGGAACATGACAGGGAGAAAAAGAAAATTATTTTTCCCTGTCGCTTGGGAAAAATGCCAACGTCCTCTCACCTAGATACCATTCTGACCCAAAAAGGCACGCATTAAATTAATAAATTATACCGGTTCCTCTCCGTTGGCTCTAGTCCGAATTGCTTGGACTTTCGTGATCCTGACATTTACTACTCGCCGATGTCACGTATGCTTCGCCCGGAACGAAAGTTCCTTGTAGATTCGAAAGATAATTTGAACATTTTATTATATGAAAGACCGTACCACGGTAAATTCTCCATCGTCCATTTATTCGAGCGGAATCCATATTCTCTGTGAGATATGGTAACTCGATATCGCCGTAATCCTCGATTCTTTTACCGCAAACAAATTCCGCAAACTGATTATGAAAAAGAATATCTAAAGGCGAAAACAAAATCGTCGTTTTCCACGTGTATGATTCTTTTAATTCGAACGTAAGGATCCCGACCATTTGAAGATCGTTAACTCTTGGTTTATTAATCGCTCATTGGCGAACGAAGTATCCGTCTCGAAGGAACCGTATAAACATAGGAACGATAATAACGAGAATGACGTGGAACAACGTTCCATTTCTCAGGAACTTCAGCAGGACAGTTTTCGAGACTGCATATTTGGCACTGTCATTAAAACGAGCAGCCT
The DNA here is from genome assembly GCA_014737395.1 of Bombus waltoni. Taxonomy (NCBI): domain Eukaryota; kingdom Metazoa; phylum Arthropoda; class Insecta; order Hymenoptera; family Apidae; genus Bombus; species Bombus waltoni. The sequence continues at coordinate 595,645 of JACXII010000046.1, read as the reverse complement.
ATTCGAGATCACGTAGGTGCGCGTATTCGTTCGCAGGAACTGAAAATGCCGAATGAAAATTAGATACACCGAAAACCGGGCGAAGCTGTATAAACCGCGGCCGCGTTAAAATATCACAATGGCGCGGCAGGTGCATTTACTAGGTTTCACCAGGGCTTTGACGACAGTCGCCAGATAGCTCTTTCATCCGGTAATTAGCCGGAGAGCCCGAGGAGTTATCACCTGGTGCGATCATGGCCGTGTTCAGTACGCGTGCCCTGTCTATTCGAGCACTCTATTCCGAGTACTACATACTACCGGCAACGGTTACCCGACCATCCTGCTTCTCCGTGTTTAATTAATTAACACTGTACCAAATAATAATTATCGAAATGAAAGATGGTATCGGTCGGCTTATTTATTGGTACGCGCCGATATCGTAGTTACGTACGATAGCGTAGGTACGAACGGAGAAGCTCTGCAGCTCGTAGCTACTACAAACGCCTATCCGGTACCGTCGATAACCCTATCTAAACGCGGCTACCCTAATTGATTAGTAAATTAATTCACCAACCGAGTTGCATATTTAAGCGTTTTAAAATCGTGCGTCCTCTCCGTCCTCCTACTCGAGTTTCGTGCTAGGTATTTTTACGCTTATGGAGAACTTCCCTCGAGACTCGAGACATTCATAGATTTTTATCCACGTTTCCACGATCCTCCTTTCCCAACTTCGTCTCCCTTGATGCCTTTTCCCTCGGTCTTGTTGCTTCACGTGATCGTTGTATTATTCAGATTCTTTCTCGCCAACGGAACCCCGACGTTTTCTCGCAAGACGTTTACGCGAAAGCGAGATCAAGCGTTACCCCGTTGGTGAATTTACTTTGCTACAACCGGAATATCGAGCGATCTTGAATTTTTTTATGTCGTTAATTCGACTTTGCATTCACTAAATTACAAATAGCGATAGAATTGTAAAATAATTGAAAATTAATCTTCGATCGACAGGGCGAAGCTATCCGAATCTATCGTTGTTTGACTTAATTTCCAAAAACCGTGGGTCAAGGAATTTTTCGCCACACAAAGTATACATAGACAACACATAACGTTCGAACGTAATCGAGTTTCCTCGATATTGAAGCGAAGGCAAGGGGATCACAACGATATGTGGCGTGCAACGATCTGCTTGGTGCCAGGACTCCCGATAATTATGTGCCAATTAAATTTAACGACTATCCATTATTCTGGTTTGCGAACACGCGTACAAGCTCCCTACTTTTGTTATCTTCCTCTTTCTACCGATTCGACACCCCTTACAGCATTTACTGTCCCTCTTCTCCATTCCCATTGCTACATCGGAATCGAGGCGTGCACGCTGGCAACAACTAGCCAGGTCGAAATCCAATTACCTTTTAATATTGTCCGAATGTGCTTGAAATCGAATTGCCTTTTGCAAAACTCCACACGGTCTGGCTGAAAAACTGCGGAGGATTCCTGCCAGCAAATAAATGTTCCTTCGGTCTATACTTTCTTTCTCACATACATCGTAGTCAGAACGGTCTTGAGCAGCATGACGTCCTCTTTTTCTCTTTACCGTTTCCACATCCCGACGCAATTCAATAGAGTAAAATGTCACTCGCCGTTTCCAATGGAATTGGAACGCAGATCGAGACTATGGTTTTACACGATTAGACTTAAATGCACGTAAGTGATATAGGGCAGGACGCGTATGTCGGATATGGTTTCGTTAAAGAATTGCACATAGTATTTATACCGATATAAATATTATAATTGTCCTTGCCATTTTCATTGCCAATATGAATATAACTTGAGAATAAACTTTGCTTTCACTGTTTCGTTGTTGATTATCGATTTCGATTATTCCAATTTCTTTGCTTCAATTGCCAATCGTGCCTACGATTATATTTGTATCGACATAACGTACAAATATGCAAATTTTAATAATACGAAATACCGAAGAAAGTTCTTTCAATTAAAAACACTTTTTTTATTATCCACTTGTGTAAATGTTTTACCCATAGCGTAGTAAACGGCAGCATTTTTCGTTTTTTCGGTCGGTTCTTATTAAGAATTCAAGCACTTCGACCACAGATTCCCTCTTTACCGGATCGTAAACAGCGATCGTTTTCCAAACCCATTAAAACCGTGATAACAACCTATCGCACCCTCTGAAACTTAATTAGCGAGGCCGATTAAAAAAAATTCTAGTATCAATATTTATCGCGTAAATAGCCAGGAATAAATTGTGCCCGTTCACGCATGTACATACATCGAGTCATTGATTTCACTCGATAATTAACGTCGCTTCGAATAGTAAGAATATTTTTCACCGTTTCGCAATTAAAAGATATTTCCGTTACATTACGTATCCCCAAAAAGTTATCGAAACAAATTCGAGTCTAATTTGATGGGATGCAAATTAATGGTACACCTATGGAACAAGTAAAAGAGAAACCATTCTCTAATCAAATATCGGCCGTTTTCAAGTAACGCGTACCTACTCCTGGTCTAGAAATGGTATTCCGTAAGGGAGACCTTTACGCGCGCTGCATAAAAATCATTGGGTTTCGTATCCATTCTTCAAAAATATTTAAATTCCACAACGAAGCGAAACGTGCCTTTCCGTCCGTTGCTATCAATTTTCTACAGATTCGTACGCGGCCGTTTTCACGAATTTCTAACGTTATATAATAAACGCTGGTTCATTGAATGAAGCAAATCCTTTCCTCGGCTAGACGACACGACTTAAAATAAAAAGAAAGTTGTACAAAAATATATTTAATATATAATGATATGTTTGATTGATAATGAACTTTTTTCCAAGAGAGGAAGATCACGTTGAAAACGCTTTACATATTTCAAACGTATTGAAAAGTCATTTAACATCAAATGCCGTTAAATTGCAATTTGCGATTTGCAATTTTCGACAAGAATTTGTATTTCAACACGACATCAATCCCAAATATACAGCTGTTAGTGAACATCGACATATAATATATTTCATCATTTTTCTTGATTAATCAATGATATTCATCATGCGACACTTGCTTACTTCTTTTTTCTGTCATACGTAAAAACAGCATGCTGTCTGGAATAAGAACAGACTATCGAATAAAAACCTTACCGTCAGTATGATATATACGTTAATAGTGTTGCGGGTCTTTCCATCGTCCAATAAGATTGCTCGTGGCAGGAGACAAGCTTGACATTGTAACTTCTAACATCAAGTTTGGGATTCGGGTTGTCGGAGGAAGGGAGTGCAGGTTGTCGGGGTTGCGGGTACAAGGAAGGAACCGATAGGGTGAGCACCAACACAGAGTGACCACTAAACACCTAACAACCAACAATAGCAGCCAACATCGAACACCGATAAACCAACGAAACTAAACCAACCACAAGTCACATTGTAACGGAACTCAGCGAATATGTATGTATACATATGTATATACATATATGTGTGTATATGCGTGTGTATATATATACATACACACATACATTTATATATATATATATATATATATATATATCATATAAGGATATAGAATATAGAATGTATACATAATGTTGATGGATGTGTAAATACGTACGTGTGCGCGAAGAGTGCCACTGCCTCCACGTGTAAATTTATTTCGCAAATAGTATCGCGAAACGGGAAATGACAAATCGTTTCTCAAATATTAAAAAAAGAGCCAACCAGGATAACATATACACTATGATCAAAAGTGATCCTTTCCGAAAAATAGTCGAACTATAAAATTGTTCGATGAACAGATTTAATTAAAGTGCAATTCGTATGAAAACTGAAATCCAACGACGTTTAATTAAGAGGAATGAATACACCGCAACGAAAATTTGCTTTTGTACCAGATATGTAGGTAGGTGCCAGGTAATGGAAGAATACGGTAATTATAACCGGGCTATGAAACCTCGGAGAAATAAAAAACCGCGCAACAACGTTTTACCGAGCTTGATATTTAATATAGTGCTCGAGCTCGATGTTCGCAGCGCACTTTCTTCGTCACACGTGCGTTCATCAACAGTGATGAATTCTATTATCTTTTGCGGGCTCATGACACGAGTTTCTGATTAAAACATTGAGGAACACTAACTGTGAGGCAACGACAACGTAAAAGTGAAACACGTTAAAACTTAATAAGGATGACATATTTTCAGAGACACCGAGTAGGGGTATGGTGACGTACCACATCGAGTACATTGAGAACGTGGTTCACGCGGACGACTCTAGTAGTGGTAGTTGTTGTTACATTGTGTGTTGTGGTCGTGGCAAGAAGAAGAAGAGATGGAGGAGGTGTGCGGCGCCCCCGGCCAGCCGGTCGCCCGTCACACCCTGAAACAGAATAATATTGTCACTTCCGTGCGGAATTACACCATCCCTATCGACTATCTTGTCGAAGCCATTATCTAAAGTCATTATAAATATAAATATACGTATCATTATATCTCGAACCTTTTAACACGAGACAAATCGTTAAAAAAACGTTTATAGTGTTTTTCTCGTTTTTCGTATTTTCAGTACTTCAGTTCGATGATGAAAACTTTTCGGTAATTAATCACGAGTAATCTACACGACGCGTAATGACGGTTGTTGTTAGCAATTTATCGATGTGCGCCGGCGAGCATACGTTCCATATAAGCTTGGGCGAACGCTCTCGAATAGCATAAAAGTGTTCGACCGTAGCTCGATGAAACAAAATGAAATGAACCATAGTCTCTCAACAATGACTTTATTTCATGGTTTGTTCCATTTCTGGCTTGATCATCAATCTGACTGGCTTGAAAATGACGTTTTCACCGACGAGAGCTATGAAACATTACACTTTCGTAGCCGCGCATTCGAAATGCTCGGCGGAACGATTTCTCGTTTTCCTTTTTCTTTTTTTCAATCACACCGTTAATCACCTAGGACGCGAGATAATTATCAAACGAAACTGATAATTGATAATAGCCGATACACAATCGTAATAGCCATCGAACGTTCGAAACATAATTATGTAACAATATCGACGTTTAGCTAAGTTGGAACGTTCGATTTCCGAGTGTTCATCGGATCCTTGAAATACAGCAAGTCGATTTCACCGGTGACTCGATACTTGTGCCGCCTGGTTTGTTCGCAGAAAGTATTGGCGCGAAGTCGCGCTCAACGGAAGGACGAAGTCGAAAAAAGGGGTAAAGCTTTGTATCGAGGAAAAGGGGATTTCGGATTTGCTGGACCGTGTCTACCCATTGCATCGTTTACGTTCAATACAAACGCACGGACGAATGAACGGACTAGAGAGAAAGACAGATAGAGGGGTAGCAAAGGGTGGTGGTCGGCTACGGACGGGGGATGAAAAGCAAGAGAACGATGACGGTGGAAAGAGGCGGGATGGTAGAGGGGGAGAGGCTGAGAAACGGGAGCAGCGACCGGGATTTTAACGTCGAGCACACTCGTTTCGAGTCGATAGGTCCACTTCGGCTGGCTTGGGAAGCAGTCGACATGGTCCAGCAACTTCCTCTCCCACCTCAAACCCAACTCCCCCTCCCTCTCGTTGCTCTTATACTCTTCGGTCCGAGACATCATCTCCGTATCCGGAAACAGGGCAGCACCGTTGCAAGTTTTCATAGACGCAGCTCTCCCCCCCCCCTCTCTCCCGCGATTAATAAAAACTGCCGATCTAACTGGTTTTAAAGGAGACTCCAAAAGACGAAGGAATCCGGACATGGGAAAGAAACGGCTGGATACTCGACGTATCGCGATTAACGTAATTACAAGGTTTCCATTAGACGCAAGCCATCGAATTGAATTTTTAATGAAAAAATGTTTGTGTTTACGACGAGTGGCGATTGCAGTAGGTACTATGGACTGGTGAAAAACGTGCGACGTGGAAAAGTATTATTCCGTTAAATAAGCAAGTAGAGAAATGGCAAGAAAGAAACGAGGCATGTGACGTAAAAGAGTAACTCGTGGGAATTTCGCCATATGCCCTGCCACGGTAAGTGGAAAACGCGAAGTTTGCTTAACCCTAAAAGCCTTCAGTTTACGAGAAGCTATACAATTCCCTAAACTTTCATCAAAAGTAACCATACGACAAATAGCAGAGAAAACGGTTCAAGGAATCTATTTATATAAATGAGAATAAATGTTAAACGCGCAAACGCAAACAACGATGATAAAATACATAAAATGTTTCAGTGATATCGATACACACTGAAAAAAAAGAAAGGACATATCGGAAATAGTTCCATGGAACGATCAAGTTCGTAGACGGAATACATTTTTTCATTTCAATGATACCGGTCGGTATTTTAATAAAGATCGAATTACTAACGGATCAACAATTTACCTGCCATTGGGAAATGAATATTATCGATGTAAAAAAATGAGAAACACATTGAAAATGGTATTACAAGCAGTTCGAGCGAATAATTAAATATGCTGCTTGAATACTTTTGGGTGAAACAAATCACTGAAATTCCAATGGAGAATAAAATGCATTTAGTATTGGAAGGTTGAAATGGAAATGGATCGTCCCGATGGACGAAACGCTTTTTATTCTGGCGTGCACAGGCAGACGCGGTGAAATTTTATTTAATGGTTCTCATATGTTGAACGGGTTCCTTTTTGAAACAATGGTTCTGATGTAATCGAGGAAAATCCTCACGCTCACGCCAGGTTTCCGGTATTATTAAAATCATTATTTTCGTCTCTTGGTATTCGCACGGAAATAAATAGGATGCATGCCGCGAAGGGCAGAGGAGGGGCACGTATTACTTGAGAGAGAAAGAGAGGGAGACAAAGAGAGAGAGAGAGAGTGAGAGAGAGAGAGAGAGAGAGACGAGGAAAATGGACTCGCATATACACTACCAACCCTGCGAATGTGTAGAATATGTAGAAACGAATAGGCGGAAATATTACGTTCAAAGTGAGAGAAGGGACGGACAGGAGAAAGAAGACTGAAAGATCATGGAACCGAGTAAGAGAAAGACAAACGTTATGACGTTACGAACTATACGCAACCTGAAACCGTTTACTTGAGAAGTTTCTAGCTGTTACGTTTTTCTATGGTTACTTGTTTCTCGTTCTACATATATCATACTTCACATTTAACGAGACACTATCGTCGCAAAGGTACTGGTCACCAGAAGGTCTGTCTGCCAGAAGGGAATGATATTTTTCGGAAGTTTCGTGGAAGCGAATGAAATATACAGTGCGATGGGAGCTTTATACGCGCTCGTAGCGAAAAGATTCTTCCTTTTAAAGCCGATACGAAGATGATTCTCAGGCGATAAAATTTAAAAAAAAATCGATCTCTCAACCGACGAAATAGTTTAATTCAATAACAAATAATTGGCGTGATTGTTCTATTATAAAATGAAATTTATATGGCTTGTCGTTGTAATCTAAGATTACAAACGAATTAATCATTTTTAAGGATTTTAATAATTTGCCAATTTGTAAGTATCGTTAAACGTATTATATCGACAAATATAACTAATGAAAGTTTTGAAATATCAAACACGCCAAATATCAATACGCTTTAGAAAGGCCGCGATTCGATCGAATGACTTTGTGCCGCTCCAAACACTGCTATACCGTTTTGACCGGATTAAAATTGCGAGATTAGTATCATAAATGTATGGAAAGATAACATAAATAATTCACGATATACGGTATAACTGAGTTAATTAAGCGTTATTTCTCTACAACATTAATATTCATAGATTTAGCGAATACCAGCAACAAAGATTTCAGAGACAAATTCGTCAAATTGGACCGCATAATCAATTGGCAATGACTGTCGGCTATTAAACATATTCAATGAAGTAGCGATTGACAAGGGACGTATTCTGTGATCGACAGGAATTGAGCGACGCGGTGCATTTCACCAACCGTGAGGTTCAGCAAAATTAATCACACCACATCGTTTCCACGATTGATGGTCGCAGCACCCAACTCAAAAACCAAAGGCGTGTGAATATTCAGGGACCACGACCTGATTTCTATTTTGCCAACGTACCGATCGGTGTTGTTTGAAATAAATAACGCGGAATACATCATTCCTAGTATACGTGTCATACTAGCCGTTTGCCCTCGTCACAAATAGAACCCCGGGGAATTACGCCACCAAGATCTGCGAGATGGGTTGGGTTGACGCGGTAATACTGGTTATCATCGCGCTGATTGCACCCATACCTACCCCACGTAGCCATTGCTGCTGCATCCAACGACTATCTTCCACTGGAACCTGCACCTGACCTGATATATTTCCATCAGAGCTATTCATTACGTCTATCCACCACCAATCGTTCCTTTCACGATATATCGATATTAAAATCGAAAATTGCCAAATATCCCACCATAGCTTAAGGATTCGCTTCAGCCCAGCTTTATTACAAATCTATTCCTCATTCTGTTTGCCCATCCAGACGTTAATTCAGATTCTTTGTTGTAATCTTCGTCGATATCCGAAAGGGAACGGTGAACTTGCTGACTCGATGAATTATTGAACGTAGATCTGTATCGTTTAAATTGATCGACAAGCGATAAAGTAGCCTGAACGTAAGAGTTTAACTTGTAAAGTTTGTATATTTTCATGGAAAATAAATCGATTGCATGGAAAGTGTACCCTCGATAAATTTCCGTTCTGTTACGTGTTACGATAATAAAAATTTTACTCCTTTTAAGAACTTAAAAAATCGTAGATACTCGTTATACGAGTTAAACTATACAGAAACTTTCATCATAGTCTTCAACGACATTTATGAAGCACCAGGTGCAAATAATTAATACCGATGTTGCAACGAATAGCCAGGAACCAGTTACGATTATCGTAATAAGTCGTACCACGTAACAGGAGATATTATTTAAAGCGCACATACGTTATTTATTAACCATTTCAATTAACGTGTTTTCTTGGTTTCAGGTAACTACAACATACATTACGTATTCCACGAACTTACTGCTTAAACGAAATAAGGAAGCCAATATCCCAGAGTCGTATCTCAAAATAAGCTCAGGTAAATCCCACTCGATATCTTCGCAAACAAACGTTAAAACGCCAATGGGCATTGTGTAACGACAACGCATATGTAAGCAAGTTATCTGTATGCGCGCCCGCGTTAACGCGCCAACGTTCCAAGATAGATACATGTACTTACGATTACCAAAGCGCGATATCATCGGTACTGTACGTGTGTGTGGCGGCGAACGTTGTAGAAAAAAGGTGGAAAGGAAACGGCAACAAAAAGTTGCGGCTGCACCGTTATTTGCGCTCGTAAACATGACTCGGCGCGCTTGCACGCCGGTGCGCTCGCAGCAAAGGTAACGAATGGGAGAAGTCGAAACGACCACACCTTCCTCCGAAATGCGCTCTCAAACCTCGTCCGTACTCCCTGTCAGCTTTTCTCTCTCTCTTTCCCTCCCTCTCCCCCTCTCTTTCACTCTCTCTCTCTCCCTCTCTCAAAAGAGAGAGTACGCTTATATACCTACGTACGTGTTTACGCTGTGAACGCGCCTCGCCAAGCGGAACTAACGATAACGAACGGTTACGAATGTAAGGGACCAGTTTGCAAAGCAAACGACATTTCAACCGAACGCTGCATACCACTCGTGGAAGAAAAGAGAAAAACAGATGAAACGAGGTGGTAAGGGTGGAACAGATGGATAGGAAGGTAGATAGGCAAACAACGCGAAGCAATGGCATATAAGCCGAGAGCGTGCCCAGTGCTCAGAGATGCCTCTACGTCGCGATCGAGGAACGGTTAGCATTGTCTTTCACGATTTACGTACATTTTCACTTTGGAACAATAAACCGGGAAATCCTAGCATATCGGCAGATTGGAGAGGTTTAAGGCGAATTTGTTTCGTATACGTTAAACTTTTACTCGAACTGTTGCTTTTTATGGACTCGAAGTCACGAGATTTTTAAACATCCTTCCATTTACCGAACTAAATTGCTAAACTATTAAATCTTATTAGCGCACAATTTTATATAAATATCCATTTCGAACTTTTACTGGATATATTTAAACGTAAGCAAGAAACATCGATAACGTCATTTAGTACATTTTATATCGCCAAGGTACTCTCATTATAGCGTATATTTCCTCTTTTATAATCGTCATTGAATAAGAGGACTAAACATTCTTACCTAGTATAATTACGTAATACGACGACTTTCCCTAACATGGTATGTTACATCAAACATTCCGGTCAGTAGACTTTATCGGTTTTACTTTCTAGTCCATTGCCTTCATAAAACTATTTCTATACGTCTACTATACCAAGCATGATGTGGCGAGGCTGTAAAAGCAGTTAATAGTCGAAGTAATCATGCTTCGGATGTTGAGACAAAGGAACTGGCATAATAATTGGAGTACATAAAGACTGAAAATCTCTGTAAAGACTGACCGAAAAAAATTTTAATACAGAATTAATTAACTCTATATATTATATAATATATTGGAATAAAAATGTAATTTTTACAGTTCTAAACGGATTTAAACCTTAAGAGACTCGATAATTTAATTTACGACCTCGTTACGTCGTTGCTCGAATCATATGCTGTACGAAAACTATAAAGAGGTCTGGATGATAAATGAAGATGTAATAATTTCGACGCTGAAATTGTTTGCAATCGAGGTAGAGACTGCGACGATAGTCGGAGAGCAAACTTTAGTTTGAGTTAATGACGAAATAGTGAGCAGGATGTAGCAGTTGGTTTATGGGGATCTTGCGGTGACCTGATTCTGAATGGTCAGTGGTGCCTGGGCTAGCCGTATCGTCCACTTGGACCGTAACTAGCGACGGTAACAACGGCAATACGGCAACATCAGTGCAGGAGCAATGTTCGCGTCCTCGTAGCCGTTAGCGCCGACGCGACGTCCAGCCTAGTAGACAGTATTTGGTGGTCCAGGTTCCGAGCAACGGCTGCATCTGCATCGAACGGAGACAGGATAGTAAATTACACGTTGACTAGAGCTGACAACCGCAATGCGTGCCACACACTGGCATGCATGGGCTTCTGCACGGGATGCCGTGTGTTTATGCGAACGGTGAGTCCAGCACTGTCAAGCCGTCTAGGCCGCTCGGTGAATTATAGATGAGCTGCCTTAATAAAGACACCAGAGATGCCCGAAATTCTCCCGACGTTCCATCGCCGCAGAAACCCAACGTTCCTTCGAACTACAAGCGGATACCACGTGAGTTCGTTCGTTCGTTCGTACGTTCGCTCGCTTGCTTGCTCGCTCGACGGCTGCGTGAGAGAACGCGAGGAGTGTCTGTGCTCGTGCTCGTGCTCGTGCTCGGGCGGGAATAGCCCCACCAGTTCTCAGCTTGACTTTTCTTTGGTGCAATGTGTGTGGCTTGTTCGTTTGAAACACAAGAAATAGCGGAGAATTCAGAGAAAAACAAAGTAATTTAGCGTGGCCGACGGAAAAGCCGTGACTATGAAATACGCGGTTAATTTCGCGATTAAAGTTTAAAATTTCATTCCCGACGAGTGATACGTTTAGCGCCCGGCTATGCACCTCTTCCGTGTTCTTTTTCATTTAATTGGGAAACATTCCTTTGCAAGAAAGTGGATCTTACTTTAGTGAATTCTCTAATTGCTCGCGATGAAATTTTTATGCAACAACATGCGATCGTTTACGGGTTAGCGCTTCCTCGGCATTACGTGCGAATAAACCCTTTTCGCGCTTTTCGCGATCGTTTCTTCGTTTCTTTTTTCCAAGAAATAAACGGTACACGAGTTCACCGTATTGGTCGTAAAGAGATTCTAAAGCGTGGCATCCTTTTCTTTCCTGGAAACTCGATTCCAGACTGTCTAGCGACCGGTAGTCGTGGTCACACTAACAGTGATTGGAGTGTACGCGTGAGTATCAGTGCCAAACACTGGTAGTTATGTATATTAGGGGTAGTAAAACTGATGTAAATTTATTTCGAAATTCCGCGGTACTCTCGTAAACTTGTTTTAAAACTACCCTCGTAAAACGATTTGAGTCCTTTTCTCCGTGCACCGTAGACGCGTTCGCGGCGAGACGTTACCATCAAACGCCTATCACCTCTTAAGTAATTCCACGTCTTACCCTTAAGGTAACGAGTTCGATCGTGAAAACGTGCTCTTGCATGGATCGTTCGATGCCAACGTTATACCTCTCCTTTTAGCTCGAGTCTCGATATTTTATAATACCTCGATATCGCGATGAACTTATCGAGCCACGGTATAGATTTCCTTTACTTTATGAAAATACGTAAAAGGAATGTTACGAAGAGATCGGGGGACATATTGTGTTTTTAGGGTTATTATAAGTCAGGTGTTTTGCACCGTCATTTATTAACGAAATCGAGGAGAGATAAAAGGGAGTTTCGCAAATGCTCTCGACGCGAACGTTCTTTCTGAAACGGCCTCGGGGTCGAGCTAGATCGGTTATCAAAGGGAAACCGAGCAAAGGTGCAGGTTTTCCACCATACGTGTCAGAGTAGGCCGATGCCGGGGTCGGAAAGGGAGGAATCGAAGGGGAACGAAAATTTAAGGGCAGTCATATATTATCGCGACGAAGGGGTTGTCTGAGGTTAACTGCCAGAGCTTCGCAAGGGGTGTGGGATCGGGTAGTGTTGAGGGGAGCTAGAGAGGCGAAGCTGTGCCATGAATATGCCGCCATTAGTCACACGCCGAACTGCGCCGTAGAAAGAGAAGTAGGTGACACGAATTTCCCGGCATTGCGCGCCCTATTGGTATCCCAAGGGTGCCGCGGCAGTAACGCGAACAATTCCTCGTGAATGCGCATTTATCTCAACCAATCTCCTCCCTCCGCCTTTTGCGCCTCCGTCTCCTGCTTCGAGCTTGCGATACCCAAAAGGCTGATAAAACTTCCTGAATTCGCCGCGCCGCCGAGAAAAAGGCATCGTATCGATTTTCTTGTCCAGAAAAACTTGCGGCCGTATCACTCACCGCACACCTCTCTGTCTCCGTCGCGTTGCGCTCGTGCCGCGGCCAGCTGACTATACTATCGAAACATTCAGCTTTCTAGTGACGCTCTGTCATGGACAGACCTCGTTACATCTCAAAAGGCAGCGATGAAACGGTTAACTAAATTGCTACACACTAACTGTCATTCGCAGAATCCCTCTCCCACACTTGTGGCTTACTCTCTCTCTTCGAGCTAGTTGAATAATCCCTACTGTCTAGATATTCCTGATCTTTGACGAAAAAAAAAGGAATCGTTATCGAAAAGTTAACAGAACCAGCTGTCTCGCTTATGCAAAACAATTGACAGAGTTGTTACATTCTGAAAGTTTATTTTATATAAAAAAAAAAGACTTTACGATACGTATTAATTGGTGGATAATTGTATAAGAGAATATATAAATATATTACTGTCACATAATGTATACACGTGAGAGAAATAAATTATTTTATTCGAATAAATATTTTACTTATATATTCCCTATTTATGATTAAGCTACGTTACAGAGGAGATGCGCATTTTTATAGCTTGTATGATTTTGCGATCATACGTAAGGATGCATAGGTAGGAGCTGGTGAATTAAATTTGATTGGGATAATGCAATTTATTCGATTCATATTCGGCGCCAGAAGTTGGTATCCGGAGTTCTGTGTTTTATGCCAGAAGGTTCGCAATTCGTCCCTCTGATAATATCATCGACTTTTCCTCTGATTATACGGAAATTCGTTTCAGTAGGTTTCAGGGTCATGTTTATCGTCTTTTGTAACCTGTTTGTGTTGAACCACAACTCTTCTTCACCCTGTCTGTTTCTAATTACTTTAATGCCACTCACGTACTGCAGCGTCTCCTCATCTTGAGCAATTACTACGACGTTTTCCGGTGTAAATGGTTTCTCAATGTTCCAACAAGCGACTGCCGTTAATTGGACTAATTGGAAAAATATTACGCCTCTTCGCGACGTTGCTTGAACACCCGCTTGGCTTGCTCGCTTATAATTCGATTCGAACACTATTGGTTCGCTGTATTTACTTTGCTTTAAAGAGTAGGTATCCGTAAACTTTTGTCGATAGCTAGCTAACGAATTGAAGTAGAGGTACCTGAAAATTGTATACTGTGTAACAAATTTCTGTTGAATGTAAGACAAGCATCGGACTTAATTTTTTGACAATTTTTCATCGACTTTCATTTATCCGTATACTATTTTCCTTATTCTTCGATCAGATCATGTTGAAGTAAAGAATAGAATATATTGCATAGTGTTTTAATAGGATTAATTTTCCGAAACTAGTTTCAACGTTTGTGAAACCTGTTCTAGAACATGAATAATAAAATCGATACCTTTCGTCGAAAAATCCAATTGGCGATAATGACATTCCGAGAGTACCATCCGTTAAATCGAACGATTCTCCAGCGATCGTAATGTTCATGGCATCGTCATCCGGCCCAAAAGCATTGCCACGCGTGTTGTTTACTCGCCATGAATAATCGTGATATAAGTCATAAATCAGTAGGCCATTTTGATCCACATCCGCCACGTAGAGATAAGTATCGAAACATGTTTTTCCGACATCGACGATTGGCGTAACTAATGCTGCCTTCCCGTACAGTACTTGATCATCCGGAATCACGTATTTATGGACCAACTGATCGTTGGCAAGATCAAAGATCAATATTTTCGAAGGACAAACAGCATTTCTTCCGATGCGACCAGTATCCACAATCCACAAACGATTGCATTCGTCTATCTGTACAGTTGATTTTGTTGCTACCTTTAGTATAATCTTCCATGACTTTTAACGGGTTGAGTTGTGATTAATTCTAATGATAAGCGTATCTTAAAATCGTAGTAATAAAGTTATAAAATAAAAAGGAAGTAATTCCCGTAGTCGAATATTCCAATGTGTAAATTTGCTACACGTTTATTATTTTCACGTCTACATTAACATAATGATATTCCTACTTTCCTACTATTCCTACTCTTATTTTCATGTAATATTTATGCGCGTGTACGATCTTTTGATCTTTTTCACGATCTTTTTTTATTTGAAAGATTACATAGGAAAAGATACATCTCCAGTTATATGTACGAAATAAACATTTTATCGCATTTATCATCTGATTATGAAATATCTATAGAAGAATGTTAATGTCATGTATAACTTTTAATCGTAAAATATTTTAAACGCGTTCATTTATAGGTCATTTCAACTTTTTATCGTTCCAATTTATGCATATTTTTCCATTATCTTCACAAATAACTACACTTACGAAATTTTTAACGCTCTACCAAACTTGTAATCAGTAATATCGTCAAAAGAAAATTCTATTTCGTATCACTTACTGGAGGTACAATGGCATACGAACATTTCTATGCATTTAATTTGTGATTTTCCATATAATTCTCAAACGTAGATATTACTGAATTTAGCTGCTTAGAAATCTTTGTATGCCATCCCATATCTCTACGAAATTTAAATAGAGGTATTAACAAATTTATCGTAACATAAGCTGTTTGAATTATTTTTGCGTATACAATAACTCAACGAACAACCTTGAGAGAAGTAAAGGTTTCTACCAAGAATTGTTCGTCGAAGAATTTTCGTCTGAATTTATTAAAATGCCATTTCACTGGCAAACCTGAAAACCTTTGCAGCAATTACACTTATCATGATATTTACCGCCAACCTATACACAGATATTATGCTGTCACAACTGTATGGCGTGTGCCAGGTCCAATCGGGATACGGGATCAGCAAAGGGCCACCGAAACCAGAGGCAGTCGTTACCAACGACAAGCTAATCGGTACACCATCCAACCATTGAGGACTTGTTACAAACACACGACCATATCTATCGATGTCCACATCCTGGGTAAATGCGTTACCCAGCGTTTGATTTTTTCCCGTCAAATGAACATTCGGCCAGGTCCAATCCAAATATTTCCATTGAAAAGCAACTTCTAGTCCTCCACCGGTTGCGCAATACAAGAACCCAAGAATCAAAATAAGACTCAACAATCGAACCATCACGAATTACACAAGAAATTGAAGCCTTCGTCGTGACATATGAACAACATATGCTTCACTCGGAAACTCGTAGACTAGAAGGTTTGTGGCTTCGATCGGTTTCGCGATCCAAAGTACACTGCTTCACA
The DNA here is from genome assembly GCA_014737395.1 of Bombus waltoni. Lineage (NCBI taxonomy): Eukaryota > Metazoa > Arthropoda > Insecta > Hymenoptera > Apidae > Bombus > Bombus waltoni. The sequence goes on along the minus strand of JACXII010000046.1, from coordinate 579,525 downwards.
GAGCAGCGCAGACATATTCTTGACAGTGGCATTACTACCATCGAAACCGGTTACTTTCCCTGTTCATATACGGCTTGATGGTGTGGTTAACCTTGAACTGAATATTACGAGACTATTTAACGCGGCTTACGATCTGAACTATCTGGATATATTACTAGATAATAGAAAGTGAATAAGGGTATTACATATACATTCTTATTAGTCGGTGCAAGGTCGTTGCTCTCTGCATAGGTACTTGCTATAATACAAAATCAAGAAGGCGATCTTACAGTTAAGAAATTTTTAATACTAACAAGTACAACAAGCATAACGTTAAACTGTACGTTGCATATTTCTTTTAAGGTAATCTGCATATCCAATTATTAAATATTTCAAGACGCTATGTTGATTCAGCGGATCGAACGTTGCTTAAAACCATTTCCGTTAGGAGTTCAGAGACCAATGAACTGCATATCGATAAGCTGATTTCTGGAAATCCTCGTTTCTACTAAATCGATTTAATTGCTGTGATAAAATAGTGATTCTGCGATGTACTTTACTTTCGTGGCTTTTCTGTATTTACCAATGAATACTAACACGAGCTATCAGAACCGTCGGCAGTGTGCGCGTCGGAACGTCAATAACGAATGCTCACCGAATGTGGTCATGAACGCATTAGCTACTGCGTGATTCGAAACTGGATCAGCTATTTGGAAGCGGTACACGCTCACCTGAAATAGAGCTTCAACTATTTTCATGTAAATTTGCGAGCGTGGCGAAGGTTATTAAAAACGTTTGCATTCGAATACATCTTGGCGTTTGGGAAATCGATTGCGAACCCACAAAACTACAGGATTAAGAAAAGCTCCTTCGTTTCTTTAACACCGTTCTAGGTTGTAATTCCTTAATCAGCAGCTCAACCTATAGAAGCGATGTGAACAAATGTAAATACACCGCAGGTATACTTGGAATCGAGGGATTAAAATCACACGTATATTTGAGTATATAGATACTCAAAACGAAATAACACGAAAAAATTTAATTTTAATTTTATTGTAATCCCTTGGAATTAAAATAAAGTTATTTCGAATATTAAAATCGATGAAAGTAAAAATGAGAATCGTCTCTATCTAATTTCAAGACACGTAAAATATTTTAACTCTCATTGAATTAACTCATTTAAAATGAACTTAAAAAAGGTATTTCGCAAAACTTTTTTTAGATCGTATATCTAAATTTCACTGCATCGATCACTGTCGCGAGCGGATCACTTAATTTGTATTTGCACAGTGTTATTTTTACCAAATTACTGGGTACGGTGTGAACTATTTTTATATCACAGATAATATGTATTATTATCATTGATCCGAGCATTGCGTTTTACTTGCAACAAAATTTTAATATAGATATCCATGAAGTACTACATTAAAAAAAAAAGAAAAAAAAAACGACAATGCAAGATTGGACGATCTTGCGTTTCGCGGATAATGAAAACCTTGGCACGTCAGAACTGTTTTCCAACTGTTACGTACGTAAGTACGAATCACGCAATACGCTCATAATCTCCACGCTTTTCATGGCAGACAGCACCTAATTTTTTCCACCAACCCTTCTCGATTTCGACTCTGAATCGCTTTACACCCTTCGCCACATCTGGCCAGCACAACTGTGTTTGCTAAGGAGAAGTGGAAATCATAAATCATCCAGCTAGTCACGATTAAGCAGAACCAGAAGACAAATGGGTGGTTAATTTCAATTCTAATGCAAAGTGTACAACGAGTATCAGTTATATTCGTACCATAAAGATACATTTCCAGAAGGAATTCTTGTTTTAGATTAATCTATAAATAAAGTTGTTTCAATCATTCAAATGGACGTGATTTTATACTCGAGATCGTAGTTCTGAATCATAATTTATACTTCATATTCAAATGGTATTATAAGCACAATTGTTGATGTAATTTTCTAGTAATTGTTCTTGCAACATAGAAAAATTGCATTTACTTTATAGAAGAAATATGGTATAATATGTTGTAATACTTTAAGATAATGCATTATAATAAATATAAGATATAAGAATAGTATGTACTAATATTAACAATGTGGCATTAAGAATTCAGGAAAGTATTACTCAATTTCGCAGTTAACGAGACATGTATGATGCATTAAACATTGCGGACTACGCACTTCCTTGTTAAAAGTGAAACGGCGCTCTTTCTACGAAGTTAACAAGAAGTAGGAAACATTAAATGAGGACAAATACATAGGTATACGCACACCGAGTAACGAGTACACCGGAAGCTACTTATGGAAATTAGTCTGTACAAAACAACTCTTCAATATGGAACGAAAACTTAATAAGGAAACAATAATCTTTTATAAATTTTGCTAATAAAGACTGCTACTGATAGAATCTTTTATCTAAAGTTGTACAAAAATTTTATGATAGAAAATGCGTGTAGAGATGAATATCGCGACGAATATCGCGAAATGGTTGGACGTCAGTAGAGGTTTACCGCACAAAGAATTCATAGAAATATAGTCACTCTCAGAATTTCGTAAGAGTAGGAATAGTGCAGTTTTCTCTTTCGTCCTCTTTCTTTCTCTTTCTCTCTCTCTCTCTCTCTCTCGCTATTCACTTCCACTGATTTAAATATCCAATAAAAATTCTTTGCCGTTACGTCACACAAATTGTGGAAAAAATTCTTTATTCAGTGAGATGTGGAAAAAACGTAATTGATTCTTGATGTACATCCATCAGAAATATAAATTGCATTTGAGTTTGGTACACATGTCCTTTCATAAAATATATCTTTTTATGAGAATAAATAAGATCAGAATCTTTTCTGTTATGAATTTGAATTACGCAATAAGTTACTAACTTTTACCAGCTTTTGCGTCGCATATCCTATCGAACCGGTTTAATTATCGAAGAACCTGTTTAGAAATTGTTTGGAAATGTCATTCCGTCAAAGACCTATTTCGAAAATATGGTACTCAAGTATCATATTATCGCTGTATAAATCATTCTATTCGAAGTAGTAATTAAAGCAGATACTTTCATACCATATGTCATATTTCAGTGAATTTCTTTAACTAAAAAAACTTTTGTAAATTTAAGCGTTTTATGTAAGCGTAATGGGTTTTTTGGCAGGTAAGATGGTGAACTTCATTTTCTTCGAAGTTCTTGTACGAAGTTCCTGGCCAAACAAAAACTACGAGTAAAAATAAAACTTTTTAAAACGAATGCATCTGTGTGCGTTAGGTTTTATAGATATTTAAGCTACGTCCTCTTAGTATATTTATATGTATAGTAATAGTAGTAGTGGTAGTCAATAAGTAATTTCGGATCTCTATAACGTAAACATCGTACGTAAAATAAATTCACGATCTTGTGACATATAAAATTCATCAGCAACGGCATCGAGTCTTTGTATCCTCAAAGACGTACGCCATTCACATTTCTCGTATAGGATTAATCGAAAAAGAAAAGGGGGAAAAAAGGTAGAACAATTTACGGCGATACCGTTCGTTATTCCCGACGGTTCGAACTTCCGAACTGCCATTCTAGCAGAAGCTCTTGCATCGTACGATTTTATATCGACAACGGAAGGGAGAAAGACCCGCAAGATGCGTCTCTCTCCGGTTGAAACAGTTCTTCTTCTTCTTCTTAAACTGAGTTTGGTAAACCCTCGTACAAGTTGAAGTTCTGACCGTGCGGGTGGCGTCGAAGGGGCGTAAAGGCGAAGGCGTCGTAAAAGTTGGACGAAGTCAATTTTGCAGTTGAAGTTGGTAATGCGATTTGTGCCGGAATAAATAGTTCGAGTGGGGAGCACACAGGGCACCCTTTCCTTTTGCTACACCTCGTTTCTCTCCGGTGTCTGACCCGTGGACCAATCCACTCGAGTTTGGTGTCACGGGCACGTCTGTTAGACCTACTGAACGTGACAGTCTTACCCGAACAAATTTTACGTAGCTAGGACGAAGCAACGAGTGGCAACGTAACGTAATAAGAGACTCATTACTCTCGTTGTATTTTTCACTCCGTCATCGCTACAAAATGTGCCTCGATTAAAAGCAACACGTCTTTCTTCGTTTCTCTTTCCAACTACGATTAATTATAAACGACTAATTGATTAATAAACGGCTGTGAAAACGCATGAATTGATCTTTCTACGAGGATTAGCCTATTTGCGAACCGATGTTTAAAATCTTCGAACGACGAGTTAAGTAACGACGTTCTCCCGATTTTCCATGGTAAACGTAAGCGGCAAATTACTAGGGGATTTGGCATAATCCGCGTAAATGCAATAATAAGCCACGTTTACGGTGAAAAACGATCGTTCGCTCTTTCCTCCCCTTAACCAGTGATTCCCTTTTTCTTCCGCTCTTACCACCCGCCAACCAGCCCTCCTCCTGCCTTTCCACTCTTCCGCCACCAAGCAGAACTTTGCTGCGTTGTAATCCTACAAATGAAAACTTACGCTAATTAAACCGTTAATAGCGGACCGCGCATGTAGGTAACGACCACGGTGGTTACTTAATCCTGAGAAAATGAAACGTTCGGAGTCTGCGTGCGTGTAAACAGCGACTGGCACGACGCTCTCTCTTCGACCATACGCTCACGTTCACGACCATTCGTACGATCGGCAGCATAATGGACGGACGCATTCTATTAATGAATTAATTTTTTCTCTTTCGATTCTATCCGTATTTCATCCCCTTCCCTAGGCGTTCGCTCTTTAAAACCAGCGTTTCGTTAAATTGCCTCCTTTCTCCCTCTTCCTCGTTCCTTCCTGACCACCCTTCTGTCTCTCTCTTCCCATTCACCCCGAGCAATTACCGGCGGTTTAAATAGCCAGGCGGAATAATGCGAAGCAAAGAGTCGTTTGTTTTCGTAGCAGGTTTCGCAATTCGAAAGAGGAAAGGGGGGAAGCGATTTTCGTACCGCCTTGCTACAGTTTCACTGCATCAAACGATATCGTGAAACACGTTGAAAAATAGCGCCGCGACCAGAAAGGGGAGAAAATTTGAATAACACAATTCGCCGAGTTAAGTTTCGAAAGGCGCGTTAGAACGGCACACCTGGAGGCTGCAGCGATGGAGCTGTTGCCGTTGTTGCTGCTCATCGGTGAAACATGCTTGCTCCCGATTCCACGCCACCCCAGCGCCGCAACGAGACGCGGTAATTTTGTCAAGTAATAACTTCCAACTAGTTTTCATTGAGAAACTTTTTATCCCATTCCAAAACGTCGTTATATCGAATAGTGGCTCGCGTTCGTTCTGTTTTCTGCTGTTCGAGGTGTTGCACCTTCCATGGCCAAGGAAACAAATAAATGGCGATCGTATACCGTTTACTACGCGATTTCCATATTCTCGATTAATAGACACACAGGTGTATTTACTAGTTCGATCCTAACGCTTTCGATCTTACCAACATATCTAACTATATACGTTAAGCAAAATTCACGAAGTCGCGTCAGAAGAAATTATCCTGACCGGTAAACGCTTACGTCTGGAGATGTATAAATACATCGAAATCTATATCCATCGATAACTACTCTGAAAGACATTTATTATTGATACGTATTACTGAGGATAGATTCGTCGACGTGAAACGTTTGTTTTCCGAGAATATCTGAAAAGAAAGAACGGAGTCTAATTAAGTTATACGAGGCCATTGAAAGTACGCAAGAAACCGCTTTAAACGCAAGATCAAAGAACAGCTTAAAAAGAAACTGGCTTTCGTCGATTAATCGTTCGACAAAAGAAGAGTTTAATCGGTCTATTATCGATTGCCCGGCTTGAAAATTACGGTAACTGTATTATATCGAGGGGAAACGTTCTTGCAAAGTTGAATCTTGATCGGTTGCGCGCTGTTGAATTTCCAAACGAATTCCGTGGTTTCCAGACCGATGCATTTCCACTCGGTCGTGGCTTCGGCAAACTCGTGAGAATAAATAGAGGTGAAGTTGTTAGGACAATCGAGGCAAGGTATTAGAGCCAGCCGTTTAACCTTCTCCGTCGAGGAGTGCCCGCCAGTGGATGGCACTAACACGGCACTTTAATTATCGAAAGTGCTCGGTCGTATGGTCGACCGGTCGTATCTTTTTCCGAGGAAAACCGAGAACCAACGGCGTGTTGTTTTGTCTGCAATTTTTCTTCTAGCCGCGAAACATTGCTACGTCACTTGGCTCATGTTAGTCAAGTAGGATTACCGTAGCGTCACCTGAATCTTGTAATGTTTTGTTGCGTACGAAGAACTGCATCTCGTTGTCGAGATAGAATCTTTGCCATAGCTAACCTCTTGGAACCGTTTCTACGACCCCTTTGCCCGGTATCACAGAAGAGCGACGTTTCGCTAACAAGAACCTTGAAAGGATCTCCCGAATAAGATCGACGGTGATTTATCACTGTAACCATGGTCCTGCACATTTTTCCTATGCCGTCCACGTATCTCTACCTCTCCCTACCACCTTCTTACACGTTCTGTGTACACCGACCGATGCAATTGACTATTGTTACGCGACCAATCTCTGATACACATCCCGGTTGAATAGGTCCCTTGAATATGAAAATGACATTATTTATAGGTTGACAAGGTGACAACAATAAGAATAGAGGGAACATTAATCACAGGTTTGCACACAGTTTACGTCCATTGAACAGCTCACGTCCAACTCTGTCGAATTGAATTACGCTCGCACCGCGCGGCTGGCATCTATCAAACGCAGACGCGCTTTGATCAGCGTAGTCAATCGTGTCTGTACAGGGCTCGTAAACCCGATTGCCGGTAAGATGTCCCGATCGCACAACTGAATACCGATTCGGTTTGATTACGTTTGATTTGAAGCTGTAAAGGCTCGAGGTAAAACCTCAACGCAAAACCATACGATTCGAAGTATCATTTGGCAGAATAAACGACGTTGATGTTTAAAGTAGGAACGTTGCTATTCGCTCGCGCCACCAATTTCTATTACTTCCATGTCGATTGTATTTCACGAAATAAATTTTTAACGATGTTCACGCGATCTTCGTAACTAAGGGATTCCAAAAAGGAAAGGGACAGGAATATTTCTGTGTTTTATGAATCGAAAGATTGGCGTCGAAATCAACACACGGTAACGATCATCGAAACTTTTCTCCGACGCGACCAACGCTTTTAGATTTATTCGGTAAATACGACAAAGTTTATTCTCGCGCTTCATTCGGCGTAACTCGAACGTTGATTTACGGCGTTTGTGCGGCACGTAAAACCGGACACAATGCGCACCACGCTCAGAAGGCTCGGTAAAACGGGTTCGTTTCAATCGTCCTTAATCGAGTAAGTTCGCATATAGTTGTTTGTTCTCCACCCGCCGCCATGGCTATTCCACGTGTGACCCACTGGAGCACAATGGCTACTGCTCTTTCCCCCGGTCGCTCGACTGTCAGCAGCCAGTGCCTGTGTAAATACGATACGGCACTCGCTTTTCGTGCTTTCAAGCACAGTTTAAAAACGACGAAAGGTCAAAAAAAAAAAAAAAAAAAAGACAGAGATAGAGTGGTCCAGAGAGAGAAGAACGCGCGTATAGGTGAAAAGGCTGTGCGTACGCGAAGGATGGAACGCGGTTGAAATTGCTCCGCTTGGTTTTCAATTTACAGTTCGTACGACGGTATTTACTTCGCTCGTTTCCGAGAAGGAACCACTCGCATAAAAATAATATTTTACGGCGGCGGAAGCGTTGCTGGTTTATTTCACGTTACCAAGCAAAAACAAACTTTATTTTTAATGTACGCGGAAGTTGGCTTTGGAACGAGAAGAATAAAAGTAGTTCTTCTTGACTTCTTCAACGATGATACGGACGATATTTCAGCAAATTAAATATTAAAATTTTGCCTCCGTCTACGACTGCAAGCCGATTTGTAGATTCCAAAGGATTAGGCAGGCGTGAACGTCTCGCATGAACATCTCGTTAGCGTAATCATCGATTTAATGTTCGTTATACGAGTGACGATCGATAATGGATTTCGGGTACGGAGCGAAGAGAGGAGAGAGAAGAGAGGAAGAAACGGGAGGTGGTTTAAGTTATAGACGAAGGCTCAAATCGACACGACGAAGAAAAACGGGGTAGCTTGATTGCTAGGCGGATCGCAGTCGGTGATTTGAGGCAATCTACCAGGTTCTTGTTACTCTGGACGACGAGTAATAACCGTAATGGGAGCTGGTCTTCGAAGGTAACTATCCTTCTTTCGAATCTCTCCTTCGATCTTATTGTCAAATCGGCCGAAGAGCCTTGCCACTTAAATCAGTCTACCACGCGCGTGATTTGTAGAAAGATTCTGCGGAGACAGGTCGTTTTTAGCAAATGAGTCGTAAATTTGCTTCGAGATCGTTACCGGTAATAGCCTCGCTGGTATAAAAGGAAAACATCGCGTCGAATCAACGGATACGATTAGCTAGAGCCTCGATTAATCGCATTCGTTTCTATCTTTCTCCTCCCAAACACATTTCCGTTCGTGCCTTCTTTATCGTTAACCATTTCTAAAATTAACGTCTCTACCATCGAACGAACGAGCTTGACAATCTTCAAAGTAAACTTTGTGTGTTTATTCAAATGAGTCGCAGAACTACGTATTTGAGATTACAGCCGGCTCTGGATATTCACCTCGGTCGACTATAATATAGTTATCGAGAGGAGGCGCGCTGTGAGAAAAGAAATTGAATAAAAATCTGGAAATATCGTTAGCGTAGTGAATTTGTTGATCCAAAGGTGAGAATTTTGACGAGATAAAGCCAGATGTTTAGCATTCGGCATAAACGTATTTTCACGGATGAAAACGATTTAAAAATGACTTCTATCGTATTATCGTATGAATAATTCATGCGAAAAAAAGTGTTCGTTCGGTTTCGTCCATTCGATGCATCAAAATATTCGCGAGAAATATTTATTTACCATACAATTTAGCAAACGTCACCGACGAGTTTACATTTATCAGCATCCCGTGAAATGTTTTCCACTGATGTTGAAAACAGCTTCGTTTTGTCAATCTCTTTCGTTATTTTCGTTGCTTTCGTGTCATCGAGAGTAACGAGAAAATCAACGAGAGAGAGAGGGAGAAGGAGGGGAATCCATTTTATTGGGAATCATCGCGCGACCATCGTATTATTTATTCGTATTTCCATTGAAACTTTCCTGCCAGCGCGACGAATCAACCTGAATAAATAATATGCTGTTATTGTGCCGACATACCGCAGTCTGTCAACTATGTCAGTATTGCTGGGAAAGTTTCGACATGGCCCTGCAGGGTTTCCGGCACCGCATAGCTGCCTCGAAACTATTTCCAATATAATTCCCCGTCGACGGTAGCTACGAAAGTAGCGACCTTTACGTTTCTAGTGCCGTTATTTTCATAACGGCGAATGACGTCGTCCGCACAAAGACCATCGAGAATTCCAAGACTATTCACATTGTTAAGAAGATCCTGCCAGACGTTTCAAGTCTTACCCGTAAAGTGGAAACAGACGAGAGGGTTTCCTCGTCTCTGACAGACCTCTTCGCCGTAGAAAATTCTTTTTCATTAAATTCCCAGCTGGTGAGAAAATACGCGAAATATCGGGGACGGGAAGTAAAAATAAAAAAGGAGAAAAAAAAAATACGCGACTGCGTTTTGAAGCAAACAATACATTGTTTGGTTAAAATAAATATGCGTATTTTTCCCAACGAAATAAACGAACGTTCCTGTTAAAGCTCGCGTATACATATATCCGTCGTTACATGTACCGTATGGTACGGTTTTCGTATGCGCGTATATTTTGTAACGTTACGCGTAAGCTCTCTCGACGGGAAAAACTTACAGCGTGATCTGTAACGCGACGTTCTGTGCAACGTGAACGTCAGAATTGCTGGTGGAATTTTGTTTTGAGCATTTTTTTCGCGTATCTCTTGCAATGGATCGAAGGAGGAAAACGAACAATTCAAAATTCACAGGGAACGAACGAGTTTCGGTGGGTAGTAGTGCACGGTCTGCCAAAAAAGCGATGTCAGTGAGGTTTGTCGGCTGACAAATGGCCGGTCGCCCCGGGCGAAGCTTCGTCGTTTAAACTCGAAGTCATTGTGTCGGAGCCATTAACCGTTAGGACGATCGAAAAAAGGTATGCGGGCAGGAAGTGCACCAGGCGGAAGAACGAAAGACCGAAAAAGGAAAGAGAAGAAATATCTGGCAGCTAATAAACAACGGCCCTCTATTCATGGATTTCATCACGTCGTATGATCGTACGACGGTACGAAGTGAGAAAAAGAGAGAGAAACGAAAGGGAAACGGTTGGAGAGAGAGAGAGAGAGAGAGAGAGAGAAGAAGGAGAAGAAGAAGAGAAGCAACGTGAACGAGGGAAGGGGATTGAACCGTAGCGTAGACCAGGTTTAAACAGCGCAATCAATCTTCCCTTAATGAACTCTTAATTATTTCGAGGACACGGCAGAGCGGGAAAGGAAACTGCCCGTATAATGGAGGCGCAAAGTGCGCGCAACCCGAGCTATACGCAGCTGCGGTGAACCGGTTGTCGGTGTAGGAAAAGAGCCCGCGGTCGGGGGGTGCTGCTATTAGATAAATATAGGGAGAAACAGCGCCACGAGGAAGGCAGCGAAAATGAAAATAAAGGGCCACTCTGCAACTTCTCGCTCTCGTGTGTGTAGCATCCCGCTGAGAGAGAACAGAGGCTACGTTCTCGACGCGAGACTCTGCATTCCCTCGACGATTGCGTGGCCGAGGATTGCCGGGGGGATAGATGGAAAGAGAAAAAGAAAGAGCTACGAATCGAAACGAACGGCACGACAGAGGGTCTCCACCCCCTCTCGTTGCCCCTCCCCACCCCATCGAGGATAATCTTATCTACTTCGTTTGCTTTAATCGTCTCCCGGAAATAAGTTATTACTCGGAGCCTGAAGAAAAATATTTATTGGCTTGATAAGGACAACTTTGGTATTGGAAGCGCTTCGTTGAAATATCGAGACGCATATTTCTTTCGACGAACAGCAGATATTTCGTCGCGATACGCGATTAATTTACATCGTACGGTTTCGCGATAGGTTGGAATTAAAGAAAAGAGCAGACAGTGATTTCGTCGGGTTTCACCCTCGCCCCATGGCGATATCGCGTAATTCTCCCGTGGGAGAATTCGTTCCGTTCGGTCGCCAGTGGGAAGAAGAAAAATTAAAAAACATTGCTGGTCGGGTCACGAACGGCTTATAATATACACCGTGGAAATTACGCGAGCCGTGCGACGACATAACTTCGAAAATTACGCGAGTAGAGTACTAAAAGTTTGCGCGATCTAACTACTACGAAGTCAGTCCACGGTGTGGCCCTTATTCACCGCCCTCGTGGGACTTGGCCACGACCACTGTTATTACGGGGAGGGTTGGTCCCGGCTTGCCGAACGTGCCGGCGAAAAAGTCCTCTTTAATACGACGAAATTCACTGTGACACATCCAGGCTACACCGTGAGCCGTTTAATAATGAATTTCATCCAATATGCATCCCTCTTTGTCAAGGCAGACCACGGGGAGCTTTTAATTCTTTTCGAGATAAGGTAAACATATGAAACTTTGAGCAAGATATCAGAAAACTTTCCCAATCTTAATTTGTTTCGCCATTATCGTCTTCTTTTCACTGTGTCGTATCGCGTGCTAAAACGGAAAGAATCAACGCGAATTTTACTTCAACGAAATATTCTTTCGTACCATCACGCGTAGTTATCCTCTAACGATATGCAAAGGAAGTCTTTCTCGAAGGTCTACGGTAGAATATCCGCTTAACTTATGTTATTGATGACAAACTTGTTAAAACTCGATATTCAAATTCAATAGCAAATACGCAAGGAATGTATAATACTACAGTGAGTTTGTCACTCACTTGTTTAATGAAACTAATTGTAACAGTTATGGAGTACTACGAGGCTAATATACGATGATTTGCTTAACTTTTCCGTGTGTCCTCGTGGGACGTTAATAAAATACAATCGATATGAACTTCCCCGAAAGCAGGCAACGCGTAATTATTCATACACGTTTGTTCTTTGATTACGAAATGTCTCGGTAAACGTTGAATTTACCATGGAAAAGTTACGCAAGGCACGCCGCGATGCGTGGCAAGTGAGAAAGACGAGACAACGAAATAGCATATTGATAAGCTGGAGCTCGTGAACTGCGCTCGCATGTCAATAAATCTGCTTCAACGCTTTGGCCGTCGATATTGACGTTTCCGGGAAAGGCTAAACCGCAGGTCGATGTATTACTACGCGATTAGAGAGTACAGTATACATACACACATACATACATACATACATACATACATACATACATATGTACATAAATACAAACATACAAACATACATACATACGTACATACATGCATACATACATATATACATACGTATATATATATATATACACACATACATACATACATACATACATACATACATACATACATACGTCTTTCATGCGCGAAAGCGGAACGAATAAAAGTGCATGTTGCATGTTTGGCTAACTAGAGGTTTAGCCAAAATAACAGCTCGTGATAAAATGCTGATGTAACGGCATGTCAGTGTGTTATTTGTACGGAAAATTAACAATCGTGATGGAGAATATATCAGTATAGTATGGTTAAATCCAGCTATTTATTAGACAAACAAGGCTCGTCACTTGCACACTAAAGCACTTGCAAGAAGACGAGGAATACTCGGTGCTACGGATGGAAGAACACTTGTTGATAGAGGAAAAATTCTAAGTACAGATTTCAGGTTCCGCTTAAAATTAAACAATCTGCCAATGAAGCTGCAATTGCATATTTGAAAACCTTGATTAAAATATAATCTGTAATCAATATTAAAAAAGTTATACAAGCAACGTTTGGAAATTAAAACGAGGAGAAGAAACATTGCGCGACTCGCTAGGTGCAGAACATACAATTCAGATAAGATAATACTTTCGTTGCCGATAATTATTAGTTATTAACGTACTACGATATTCCAGAAACTTTCTCTCGAAAGATTCTTTTATATTCGCCTATACTTTGTATGTGTTTTCTATTAAGGATAAGGAAACGCGTTTATATATGTGTATATATAAATATAAGCGTATATATATAGGATATATAAGCAAAATATGAATGTCTTGGACGATCAGTCTGAGAAATCCAGAGAAATCGAATCATTCACCCTAAAGAATGATTCTTTTCCTTTAACGAGGACACCAGAGTTCGATAAGGAAGACGATGTCGAGTTGGCGAAAACAGGGTTCCATAGATCAGAGAAGAGATTCGAGCGACAATGCAAAGAAACGAAAAAAATTGACGATCGTTTTCGTTCCATGATGCTGACCCAAATTTCGCCACAGAGTTTCCGCATCGTTGACGCAGCAAACGTTCTCGGTTACCCTTCTGCATCCCTTCCTGTCGTTTCTCTCGCTCCCTGTTCGCGATCTCCTGCTGATATGGATGCCGATAAAATCGAACATCCCCGCAGACTCTAATTTCCAATAGTACTAGCGTGATTATGATAACGCCCTTTATGACTTGCTGGAGTGAAACTTAGTCGCCTTCGTAATAGGAAATTCGCGGCAGTTGAACAAATTAGAATCGCAGAAGTTTCAAACTAAACAACGTAATTAGTATTATGAATTGGTATTATTTTAATCGGATAATTTAACATCGTACAATCGAGAAAAGCATAAAGAAAAAATATGTAGCAAAGAATCATGTGCGATGTTATGAGACGTTTTAACAAAACATAAATACGCCGGGAAGATTAAAGTTCTGTCAACAATTTCCATTCGTTTCGCGTGTATTTTAATCTTGTTTCGCGATCAAAAATATCCTTGACGAATGAAATTTTTGTTAAACGGCAGAGAAAAAAGGGCAAAAGCCGTCCGGCTGGCAGACGTACGCGCTTAAGTGGTCGGAAATATTTCGCTTACATGGAAACAGCGGGTTCGCGTTGAACAATGTGCTTTTAGCCTGCTCGAATAAAATGTTACGTCAGCCATCGAACGTTCATCGGAAACCCGGCCTCGTTGGCTGACGGATACCGAGGCTGGTCTACTGGCCGATAACGAAATTATCTTAATCCGGGCCGATCGATTGACAGTTAGTCGATTGCGCAGCATTGCTAGATGGCTCTGAGTTGTACGGACTGACGGCAGCAGCGTGTCCATTGTGCGGTACACACGAAACTGATGTGTATTTTGATGGTCTGAAGTCCACGATAATGCTCCTATTGAAAGATCCGCAATCAAATCTCCTACCAAAACGTAACAACTAAAATAGACTGTGTCTCACAGATAAATAGTGCATAGAAGGTGTTTTGCTCGGGATACTTATAGAAAACTTAAATAAACTTTAAATAGTAAGACAAATTGACTTATCAGAATCAAATTAACTCGTCGCTCTAACTGTCTACTATTTTAACCGTTATTATCTTATTCGATCTATGGTACGACAATAGATTAAATCTTCCGTTCAGTCACTGTTATTTCGTAAAAAAATATTTCATATTTTATGAGAATCGGTCATTTGTATGCATTAGTTACCTTAGACGATACAAATATCTTCCTCGATCTTTTGTTGACAAGTTTTTTAAAAATACTTATCCGTTTCATGCAATTTCAATGATAATTTAATTGCTGTTTAATTATTTTAATCGATATGTCCTCGTTTATGTTAACAACGTATGAGAAAACATGCTGATGTAAAAAGATACAAGGCAACGAGGTAACAAGATTTAATGATACATCGTAATCAGTTGCGATTTCTTATTCGGAAGTCCTTACGTTCGAATATTTCAATTCTCGTTAAATGATTAATTAATGCTGTGATAGTAATTTTGGAGCTAGCCAATAAGACTAAGCAAAATCCTTATTCCCGGTCGGAAATACGTACCTTCTTAAAACAAATTCGCTTGTTAAAAACATTACTTGTTGAGCTACATCAAAGTACGATTTACGTAATCTAATATTATGGATAGCGAACAAGGTTGTGTTTAATTATTTGTACTAATCGTTTATTTGAATCTCCTTTTGTTTTGCTTCCTACTTTTTATTGGTCTTTAGATGAAAGAAAAAAATTGAACTGTGCTTTACGGTTAATTTTATCATGTTATTCTTGTCTGTCTTGCTTTCCTCTAAGCGCATTCTTTTACTTAAAATTGGAGAAAATAAATCATGAAACATTTCGCGCTTATGGTTTTTAGAAGATTAATAATATAGCAGTATACGAATCACGATATCAAAATGATTTTTGATATCAGTGTAACATGTAAATTTTCAATCAATTTTAATTTCTCTCTCTCTCTCTCTCTCTCTCTCTCTCTCTCTTTCTATGAGGACGAAAGTTACACAAATAATAAAAGAAATCGTGAAAAAAGAGAAAAGAAGAGTAAAGATATAAGCGTTGTACAAAGAAGAGGGTTGTCAGGCGTGGCGAGCCAAATTTGGAGTCGCGTCCAATTTAAAGAATCCTTGGGCGCGGTAGTTGCTTGAGTAATGACAGTTTTAGATCTTGCAACAATGGACGCCCGTTGCTACAGGGATTTATTAACGTAATCTGCTTAACTTCAGTGACACCGAATTAGCCCAGTCCGTTTCTTCGTAGCCTAGTTCTCACGTCGAAGATAAAACAAAAGCCGACCTTACTTTGCATCTTCGTGTCTATCGTGGGTTTTCCTTTTGTTGTAGTATCGTATTTTGAAATTGTAACACTTTTGAAGGAAAGATTATTGTTAAATATAAAACGCATGAGGTTATAATTAAAATTTGATAGAGCAGAGGACACGCAGCTAGAAGTTTGTAATAACTTTTTAAAGCGATAACGATGAAGAGAGATCATCATTGGATCACGATAAACGTTGCCTGGAAGCATCAACGAAGATCGAAGTTTCTCCTTGTTTCAAGCAGCAGCAACTGTCGAACTTTTCGGGTGATTAATGTTTCTTCTTCGTTTTTTACTCTCTCCTTGTTCTCATCATGATGGGAACTAATTTCCTAGACATGATTGAAATTTGAAAAAATGCAACATATTTATCTCGTTTAAACACGGTCCTCGCGTTCTACGTCACGTCGTTTAACATCTCATATTCCGTTGAAGAGTTGTTAGACTTCGGGAGAGAATCATAAAGGGCGCGTGAAAGAGTAAAAGAGGAAGAGAACGAGCGCAAGCGAGAGAACGGAGGGCAGGCAGGAAAGAGTGCAGAATGAGACGAAGAGAGAGAAGAAGGAGAAAGAAAACTGCTAAAATCGATATTTAAGACTGTTCGCTTCCCAGTGAAAATTTAATAACCAACCTCGAAGTATGTGTCCGGGGAAGACGTGCTCTCGCTACATACACGTGTGAGAATGTTCGGTCACACGACGATGGTTATCGTACGATATTAAATCCCGGTCTGAAATAATTAAAACCTCCGAGAAAGAAAGAATACTGTGTTCCATGGTTGAAGAGCAGGACAGAGAATCACATCGAAGCTCATCTCGTAGTAACGGGCCTGTCAATCTTACGTTGACAAAAATTGCTATNCCTTCCCGGTCATACCATTTACCCATTATCTATGTAACGAACGGTGTCGGATTTAACGATTAATCGTACAACTAGCTGGTGCTCGTGTTAATACAATTAATAATAGAACTAACGTCTCAAAAGATGATGGTAATGTAATAATTTTAATGTTAAATATCTCATAAGCGATTAATCTCTTAATTCTCAAAACCGTATATCGTTAGGTTCCGTTTCTGAAAATTTGCGATCGTGCAAAGCTTCGTAAGAAAGTTAGAGATATATCACGCACAAAGTATCAAATATTTGATAATTTCATAAAATTGATACATCATACGGAACACAATATGTAATATATCGCAATGAAAATTTTAATAACGTGGAATCAACAGAATATAACGTGTACTGTCCAGTTTCCCAACCGGATACCTTTCTGCGTAGATATTTACATTTAAATTATGCACGATATTATCGCGTGTGCGTGAAACACATACCTATGTATACTCACATTACGCACGTAAAGTTAAACGTTAACGAAAGGAAAAGTTGAAGTGAATGTGGAGGCGAGGGATAGAAGATTAATAAGCGGATTGGTAGACGAGACACGCGTTGGAAGCGGTTATAAATACGAACTAATTGAATTCTCGTTTCCTCCGAAATTTAAGGCGAGAATACTACTGTGGCCGCTATCGGTGGCGGCAACTTGAGCGATGCTGCAGCCCGCGAAAATAGGCGCCCTCTTGGCTTGGCGTTGAATTATTATTCCGCTTTGTACGTACATCCGCGAATATTAATATCCCGACTCTTGACTTAATTGCGGAGAATGGATTTTAGACGTAGTCCGCATGGTTACAGCCAATCCCTACTTACTCCGCACCCTATATACCCATATACGGAACCACCACTATTTCAGAACGTGTAGCGTGAGCACGAAGCTAGATGGTACCCACTTTCCTGATGGGTTGAGGCGGTGACGCGATTTTCTTTTGTCTGCTGAGAGTTTTGCCGACAATGCCATTTATCTGTACGATGAGACTTTCACCATTCATCGTCTTTCCACCATCCAAAAATTAGAATTAACCGAACCGTGTCGATGAAAGAACGGAGAAAGAAGAGCGTTTGGTGAAAGGAAAGATTGTTACGTTAGTGGACGCATCTCTGATTCCACCATATACCGATATCCATTCGTATATGAAA
This sequence comes from Bombus waltoni, assembly GCA_014737395.1. Taxonomy (NCBI): domain Eukaryota; kingdom Metazoa; phylum Arthropoda; class Insecta; order Hymenoptera; family Apidae; genus Bombus; species Bombus waltoni. Next base: position 561,825 of record JACXII010000046.1, on the reverse strand, counting down.
CACAGTGTTTATACTGTGAGAATGGTCTCTCCAGTTCTTTCCAGCGACAGTAAAATTGTCGTATTAGCGTAAAAACTGGCGATAACTGAGATAGATTATGTCGAGTCAACGATGTGGTAAAAAACAATGTTTTTAATTAATAGCGGTTTTAAAATCTTTAGACTTATTTTTGTAAGGAAAAGGGTTTTAATAACGATCAAGCGGTATTAGCGGAATAACAACTTTGGCCGCGAATCGCACAATCGATATACACTAACGTTCTTTCTTTTTTCGTTGTTTGTTTAAATGGTTGATAGTAAGTGATGAACACGTCGATTTTAGGTCATTATATTACTATATTCGATATAATTTGGTACGATTAAAACCTACTTTTATTTCGCTTCAAAGCTTCGGAGAATAAGCTATTCACACAAAAGCAATAAATACAACCATTAAAAAGATAAAAAAATATACATTTATGCCGGCGGGAAGGTTTCGATAAAACAGAAAGCGTCGCCGCAAAGTAACCATTAGCAAAGATCTATCAAGCCTGATAGGACATTTGAGGCGACAAAGAACCTTGAAAGAAATCTTGAGAGAACACTCGAGTGTCATTGCAAGTAGTGGGGAGGGCACTCGGTCCTTTCGCTCCGGCACTCTTTAGCGCTACAAGACCAAGAAAGCGAAAGTATAAGGGTGTAGAAACCGCCAGTCAGAAAGAAAGGCAGAAGGACCGGAGAAAGAATGAAAAGAAGGGGCTGGTAAAATGGAGCACCTAATGAACTTGAGGAAAAAGTTAAACATCAACGCTGGAAAACCGTTAATGAATGCCTTGAATAAAAAAGATCGATATTATCGTTAGCTTTCTTCTGAATATTGCCCCTCTGCATCTGAACGAGGACACAAAGTGTTTCTTACCGTATAACAGACTCCTCGAACGTGCTGAATATTTCATTATTCCGCAATTTTTTCCTTTGCGACAAATCATAAAGCAAACACGCTTCAAAGCAAACAGCGTCCGAATCCTTCTTAATTGTCCTCTTTTCGATATGTCCCCCCTTCCCTCATCCCTCTAACGGAAATACGCTGAAACGGAAACGTTAATTATTCAAGCGTTCTTCAATCATCGAAGATCAGGCGGATATAACAACGAATAAAAAACCGCTGGAGGATAAAAACATCAATACGATACGATAAATAGAATTCGGACGTAGGTATCGTTTTTTTGACAAAGATGAAGGTGGCTGTCCGTCATGATTATGAGTTGGCAATTTGGTTGTAACTATGATAGTTACAGGAAATCCGACGAGAGGAAATTAGCGCGCGCGAAGAAAATCCTGGGTAATTTGGCCGTCGGCAAAACGGACCGTGACCCGCGGCAGCTTTATTGCGAATTTATGCAATGTTTAGCCGCATGACCAATTAGAGATGGGCCAACCACTGTGGCCTTCGTAAGCTGTGCAACGAGCAAGCCGTGCCGCTGGAAAAATTATGCTTATGCATAACCGCCGTGGCGGCTTTATGGTAATATCGTGGCCCGTGTTGAAATCTTCTATGCGCATATATAGGCACAGCACCCCTCCAAAATCCCAGTCAGACAACCAGCCGCGTTATTCGAATATATTACCGAAGAATCTCTTTATTTGCCGACGGACGTTATCGCACACGTTCTTCTGTTCGATAAAAACGTCTGGCTATCTGTTGAACTTGACATACCTGGTTCCGTACTGCGAGATTCCAGTTGACTTTACATTCCATTACGAACGATAAGCTGATAGGACCTCGTTGTATGGTATACGTTGCATTTTGTCTATGAATTCATCGTTCGTTTTATATACTTTTGATGCAAATACTGTTATCGATTAAGAAAATTTATCACCGATGCAGAACACGTAAAAATGAAGGGACTGTGTCGTATTGAAATGTGGAAATCCATGAAACCTGGGAGGACAGTGGTTAAAAGGTCACTGTCACTCGACGAAAATGTAGCGAAAAGAATGAAAGTCGCGCATGAAAATGGGTGGTTTAACCTCCTTTAGGAAAAGCTAAAGAATATGCTCTTGATTACAGTAAAACAACCCAGTCTCTGAATACACCTTTGCACTTTGCCAGCTACTCTCTTCTCCAAGTCAAGGCATTAATCATTCTGCAAAATAAATGTTTCGAGTTCTCATATATGCAATATAACCTTTGCCGCTGTTATTAAAATTACTTTTTGAATGATAGATGACGCGTTTGGCAATAATTCAGTTAGAAATTAGTTACCCGTCATGTCATCTCCATTACTTTCGAATACAAAGCGTGATCGTAATTTTAGATTAGTTCTAGATTACGTCATACTTCCATGAAGGGATATTAATCAGTAAAAGTTTCTTTCGTACGATAAGAACACAGACAAATTACCTTTGATAACGATCTTCGGATGCACCTCAAACCTTTCTCGGATGTTTCCATTATTCTCGCCATGTTAAGGTTACCGTATGAGTGACAGATTCTAACAGACGAGTAAAACTTTACGAATAATATTGGCTATGAACGCTAGTACATAGGACGAAATGACATATAATTAGTAATTTAATGCTTTCGTTGTATTTTTACAAAATATCATTTACGAAATATATTACGAAAAATATTTTCTCACGCTTTAAACTAATACTTATAAAATGCCTTAACCAATTATATCTCAGTATATTAAATGACAAAGCAAACTAAGTTTTCTAGACGACGAAAACAGGAGCTCTAATGGAAATAGAAAGAAATCTCAAATTGAATGTTACCGCAAGAAGAGTAGTGATGTAGAATGTAGACAGAGTGGATCAGAGAAACGTGGAGAAAGAATACGACGTAGGTGAATAGCCGACGGTGGACAAACGATATAAGGATTCCACACTGAAAGATGCTCTAATAAAATGGACGTGAGACGACTACGTCGGCGGTGGCCACTTGACGACCTAGCCAGCCTTCCTTTTACTTCTGACGCTTCTCTTTCATTCGCCTGACGCTTTCTTCGTCGTTTGCTATTCGTAGCAAGGCTCGTCTAGCGAATCTTCATTCTAAACGCGTATTTCAGTTTACGTTTACCCCATCGAGCGTCACCACCTCCTGATTGTTGCCATTTACATCAATTTTCATTATCGTCTAAAAGAGCATCGCGTTTTAAGCATCAAAAACATCGATCAAATTTTATTGTAAAATTTAAAACAATAGAATTTATTTAACCGCATGAATAAGAAAAGAGAATAAGAAATAGTACGAAGTGGTGAAATATTTGCGAATCGTTTGAATATGAGTAACTAATTCAGAATGGCTAATATATGAAGTTTTGCACGCGTATAAAAATATTTCGTAGAAATGAAAACTAGAAAGACGAGTTTTACGATAGATCATACAGTTACTAATGAGATTTTTACAACTACGTCATACACTTATAATTTGGAATTTGTATACGATTGTAATCTTGATAACTCCTAAAAACGGACGTTTATTTGATTAAAAAATTTAATCGTCTGGTACGTTACATTCGCTCGTTGTGATTTCATCGAATAAAGAATTACGTTAAATATTTTGAAAGTCGAGTCTCTAATTAACAATGAAAATCGATCTTTTACACACGACATAATCGTGACGAAAAAATATCAGACGATCAATGCGACGAAGATAACAATATCGTCGTATTGGACAAGAAAAATAATTCTTTATCGCGTAAGGGTGAACAAAATTGATTAACTCCGAATTTAGCAAGGGGACATTAGCGGTATTCCCGTAAACGTCTTATTCACCGAAATCTTTCCTTTGCTGCGACCAAGCCAAGAGTAAAGCGAGAAAGAAAGAGAGAAGACAGGATTTCCTCTGTGCGAAAGGCTCTATCCGGTATCGCGAACAATGGCGCACGGACACGGGCGGAACCTCGAGGTTTTTTCCTTCGAATGCACGTTTTAATAATACGCGGGGCGAAACGTCGCCGACGACGCATACGAATTACGCGAACTGTAGAATGCGTCATTATGGTGCACAATGCAGTGTCCATCAAGTCCACCCATTCCACCGTTGGAATATTCTCCTACACCCCTTTGCACGACCGCGCCGAGAGGGTAGAAATGCGAGAAAGGAGAAGCTAGAGGGACAGAAAGAGAGAGAAGGAACGTCGCATTACCATCGCCCAGGCCGCAGACCTCGACCGTAGTCGATCTTGCGGAACATTTTAATGACAGCAGCTTACCGCGCGCATTTACCGTACCCGTAGTCGCTCGTCTTGGCTAGCAGAGCGTACGTGCGTTCGATGAAACAACTCTTGAACAACTGAGCATCACGGTATGCCCCCTTCTGCCTTTTTTCACCCCTCTTTTGATCTCTCACACTATCGTCATTTACGTTCTCGTCTCCATTCGTCCACAGTCTACTTCCTCGCTTCCCATCTCTTCTTCCCTTTCGCTCCTTCCTTTTTTCCTTTTCGTCCCAAACTGCTTTTCGTGTACGCGTTCGCGTTCGTCGTGCTTCATTTCTATTTCCCATGCGCGTTTACGCGCCACGGTGACTTTCCACGGAAAACGAATATCGCACAGCGACCATTCGCTCCTTTCATTTTTCCTTATTCTCGCATGTTGCATATACCACGGTAGACGAAACGCGAAGATTCTGACGTTCGAAAACAGTTTTTGAACACAACGGCGTGCCGTTTCGCGTTCTACTTCTGATTCAAAATACGCCTACCCGGTACAGAATTCCTAACATTGAAGGTTCTTAATTTTTCACCGTGAAGATCGTGGCTCGAGGTCGCGCGATTCAAATGGGTCAAGTTCTTCGTATTACGTGAAAAGGAAATTCTTGTAAACTTAGCACGGTTTTCTACGTTATTTGGCGATTTATCGTGTCGCCGTATGCTGTACGTAACACGCGATGATATCGTTGGTGAAAAATTTACTTAGGGTGTCGGTCTTCCGTAATCGGGAACCATTTCATTCGGGAGTTCTCGCGTGTCTTGTCTGTTCCCGTGTACCAGCTTTCAGTGTACTCAACAGTCGCAAGGGAATATTTGCAGAGTCGTGGGTTTCTTCGAGAGTCGAACAAAGTGGTCCTAATGGCGCAAAAACAAACTCCATCTCGCAAAAGTTGTGGCATAGTCAACGAAGCACCCAGCTAGCTAGCAACCAGAGGAGGATAAGGACGAGGAAGAAGGGAAACGGCTACGACTACGACGACGACGACGACGACAGGCATTTGTCACCGTGCCCCCCATGCGAGCAACGCCTTCCGTTTATGCAAACGTACAGTCCCGCTGATGTTTACCTCTTTGCAAACCTAATTTCAGTTCCCCTTGGAGAAGGAGCTGCTGAAACTTCTTTACTACGAGACACTATTCGCCGTAAAGGAGAAGCTGTTTTCTCTTTCTAACTTCCTCTCTTCCGTTAACTTTTGCGAATAGTAGCAATTCTTTACGATACGATTGGGAAGCGAAGGGAACTGCAGCATCACGGTTTTCCTAATAAAAGAATTTTCAGAAACGCTACGAAAGAAGATGCGTTCAGAAAATTTGTCCATCTTGTGCAAAACGAATTTCAGCAGATTAAGCCGAAATCTACATTTATTCGTTCGATTCGAAAGGAAGATATTAGAAAGCGCTTCGTCCTTGGTTAAATCCTATTGTGATCGCTACGATTTGTTATTTAAAAATGTGCAATTTTTATGCAAATTTTGAACACTTTTTCACGTGACTCACACTACGTTATTTTTGCATTATTACGATTTCAGAATATTTCGGAAATTTCAAGATACAAGCAACGTTCTAGTCGTTTCCCCTTTTTTAATGAATGTAAGATTAGGCTAAATAAAGCTCTCGGCAAGGTTATCAAGAACAATTGCTGGTAAGAAGATAAGATTTCTACTCGAGCAGTAATCGAGCGTGCCAAATCTGATTTTCAAAATTCTCCGAGATCGTAATTAATCGCCGAGTCGCGCGTCTAACGATCTAGCGACTGGCGAACACGCTCGCTTTTTCTTATTCTCTCCATTGGTTGGTCTATCTGCCTTCAAGTAGCGCATTATTTATTACGAGGCAAAGGGTTGTCGGGTTGGCAAAAGAGAGAAACGAGAGGCACGTAGAGCGGGGTATATAAATTATGCATTTCTACGACAGCTTTATCGCTTAGTTCTTTCTCGTCCTCTCATTGCATTGTCGTGTTGTCACAAGCAAAGCTCTTCCTTCCCACTCTTCTTTATAATCCATAAATCCAACAAAGTCGAGTTTGAGGAGAGAGCTGCGGTCGCGCACCACGTTGCGTATTTCTGAGTTACTACGTTCACGGCCGTACTTTTCTTCCTCGGTTCGTCCTTTGTCCGATGCCGATCCATCGTCTTTTGTCCGAAAGACCTATCTCAGGGTCTGTCCACTTTTGCTTTACCTGACGACGCTGTCATCTCTGCATGACCAGACACGGAACATCCCGTCGTTGCTTTCATTCCTCCGACCACAAACGACGCGATCCTTGTGAGCAATACAATCGCGTGGCCACGGTTGACCGTAAAAGCCAACATATTTTGAGCGACGTTAAACGTCTATCTAATGTTCCTGAAATCCCGACCGGCGAAATTGCTCCCTTGATGGGGTTAAAACGGTGGGGTTAAAACATTTTTCCGCTCACCGACCTATTATCTCTGTTATCAATCCATCGTGGCTATAGGTACTTTTAATGCCTTCGACTCTTTCGCGAAACTTCTGTGTATCGACATATGCACATCTATTCATCTGCCCGAAATCGGACAAACATCTCCAATAGAAATATCGCCATTATGTCATTGCAACAAGCACACAGAGGGTGCAAGTACGACAAACAAAGACATCATAACCCCAGAAAACACATTAAACCCTGACGACGGAATCATAACACATTGTGAGAAAAGCTCATTGCGAGTCGGTCTGAATGCAACGAAATTATAGTTTTAATGGTATCATGAAAATGGCCGCGTTATGCTCATGTGTTGTTTCATGACAAAGAAATGTCATGGGACAGCATCGTACCGTACTTCAACCGCCACCTACACCAGTTTCGCCCCGGTGAGCTTTTTCCATTTACATGTCTAACGATGAATCGTCAAAGGTGAACAACGTTGTATTCAAGCGAATTACCCCGCTGGGGTGCAACGTACATTAATGAAATTATAAGATAAACCGTCAGCCGATATTAAACCGATTATCAAACTTCACTGCACGACCGCGTCTGTTAACAGTAAATGACAATTCTGTGATTACACTTATTAATATTCGATCGAGTTTACCGATGGTACAGTTCTAAATAAGCGGTGTATCTGTTTGTTGATATCAAGGTACATTTAGCTTGGTATTGATAGGATTTTAATAAACGTGGTGGAGATTTCATGACCGCAGTAGCCGGCATCATTGTAAATTTCCTCGTGGACATTTCGATGCTTTTGTGTACTTTATCAATCTGCTGGTTTGTAAGCTTCGGGATCGTGAGAATCATTCGACTACGAGGGAGAACAAATATCGTAAATTAGGCTACCGGTGCTTCGCACATTTGTGACAGTTTTGTTGTAGAACCTTCATCGGAATGCCTTATTTTTTTACACAACACCAACTACATACATATATCTATGTTTAGCCCCGTTTAATATTTAACATTTAATATACATACCTAATACTATATTCTATGTACTTACATACATTGATTAATTGTTTCGAAAATTCTGCATGACTTCTAAAAAGATAGAACTTGATATCACGTTGTATAGATTCAAGTATCAGCAACACGCGTGACAAGCACAATCTCAGATCAACTGCACGTTGAAACTATTTTAAGCGTTCACGTAAACCTTCTATCATACTCCATTAACGATGTAATAGTCGTGGCCTTAATCTAATGCGTTCAACTCCTACGATTAAAAATCATGACTGTTGAAAATGCTATATTTCATATACACGTCTTTGACGCTATAATCAAATGAAAATGAAAATGCGAACTTTAAGATCGTTATACCATAATAGCATTTTTCCTTATGCTCATCAGGCTCGTTAAAGGAATCGATCAGTCTGCAACGATCAATCAAGATCACGTAATCCGGCACGTCAGCAAATCTTTTCGGCGTTGTGAAACGAAGCGAAAAGGACCTCCCCGTTCTGACGACGAAGAAGGCTTGATTAATGAGACAGTTGTCGGGGGACAAGGGACAACGCGGCAACTGCCGGGATAAATAGACGACGATAAAAATGGAGTAGTAATTAATTTCGGACAGCGGCAGTGAAGGGAAAATCGTCACCCTGGTTGATGATACCATCGTGCTCGAGGACGCTCGAGGAGACCTTATGAAGGAAAGCTTAACGCTGAGCTTGCGCCACGAGAAGAACGATGTGACGTGCAAAAAAAGCAGGTCGAGCAATTGCGAAAATTAAATGTGTTTTTCAAACCCATGTAAAAAGGAAGACGGTCGATAAACTCCTAATAATATTTTCCGTTTTCCAGTGTACTACATAGTACGGTGTACAAAAAGAAATAAAGAAAAGAGTAGGACACGCTTGTAACGTACAACTCGTATAAAAAACTTTTAACAAACGTATAGCAATTTAACCTAGAATAGAATAATATCTTTCCACTGTTCCACTGTTTTATGAGAAATATATCTCCGTCGAACGCGTGGCTTTATCTTTATTTACTGTTTTCAAATATTTATACGAAGGATGTAAATTTATTATTGTGCAGTGCACGTAATCCATCAGATTGAATAAAACACGTACCGAATGCATGTGGTGGTCGCGAACACAAATTGCTCTGGCTTATAACGGTTTGCAAACGCGTCATCGTTCGCTCGGGTTTTACTGCAACGCTTGACCCACGAAAGATGACGAAGAAAGTCGTTTTCGAGGATTCGACACTCGAAACAGGTACAAAGGAAATCTACAAAAATATGCGAAATTGTATTCGTATATGACAAGGATTAAAGGAAGAGGGCAACCGTGAGGTATCGAAGCGAGAGAGAAAAAGAGGAAGCAAGAAAGATATCTGGTGCCATCGATAGATAACTTCACCCTATCCATTCTCTATCCAACTTTCGCATTTCTCTTAAAACTTCTACGGTTGCAACCGTAGGAAGCGCAATGGAGAAGGCCAGGAAAGAGGGCGAGCCAAAACTTTCTTCCCGCCATAGCTCACCGATTGACAGGCAACACATCACATAGACACGGAACCGGCGTACCGCGATTCTGTTCGTCTATCTCCTACTACTTCAAGGACAACAAGAGACCTCGCGTTAATGGAATATGCTCGATCCCATTGTCTACGCGTTTCCCATGATGCAATGCAGCATTCGCATCTATGTTCTATCTAGTTTTATCCCGCCCCACGACCTACGTTTCAATTCCTCTTGCCTTTTCACCTTTCTATATTCGTCCAGTGGATCCTTCCAATCGACGCGACAGATAATTCATTAAAGCTGCAGAGACGATCCCATGGCAACGTTCATTCATGTATGCGGATATCCCCCGATCAAAATTCAAACCGATCTCCCACGAGAAATTCCTATTATCGCCGCAGCTCTTAAGTCGCGTTTCACGTGTAATGAGAGAGGTAAGAGGTCGTAGATTTTTTACTAATAAAAATACAAACTGATATTAGTAGTTTCTTTTTGCTATAATCCACATAAACATCTTGTACGTGTCTTGTAAACGTGTTGTATATAACACATGAAAATTTCTGCGTTATTCGTTCTGTGCATTATGATTTAGTTGAACCCTCTTCCTTTTCATGTATTCGAATAATCTTCGTTATGTACACGCGTTTCGAAACAATCGATTTCATTCAGTTCAATTGAACGAAGATTCACGAGCAAAGCATTTTTTTCAATTAGTCATATCGGCGTTAATAACTACAAATTTTCCGCGATATTGCAGAAGAGATACTGCTTTCATTTAATATTTCATAATTAAGGATTCTATTAATTTAAAAAATTAATTTAGGTACATATTTTCTCGGATAAGTATGTATTCGCGCTTCTGAATAATGCACAGTGCCATGAATGTGTACAAATTTAAACGAACATGAAACAAATGTGAACAGAAATAACGCGAACGAGCATATGCGTGCTTATAATATATTGAATATATTTTATGTTTTACATTATCATAACGTGCGTGTATGCCAATTATGTTCATGTTAGGGAGTTATTGGTCGTTAATAATTTTTCACTTACAATCAAATCCTCGTTTAATAATCATATGTTGAAGGTCTGTATTATGATTTGATTATACCATATTACTGGCTACTTTCGAGTTACCCCTTCATATAAATTATCTAACGAAGCACGACACATTTAAGAATCATGAAGGATAATTTAAGTGATTAAAGGAACCAAATGGCCTATGATCAAGAGCATTAAATTACGCGTACGGTACGTCGACTTGAACATCATTCGAGGTTTGTAATTATAAATTACTTAAGTGCAATCTTGAAAACGTTTCTACCTGATTACGTACAATACGTATAATATATATAAATGTATGTATATTCTTATTAAATTCAGGTTGTTTCCGGAATCACAGTACAAGCGGAAAGGACATGATTCCTCGTATAAATGATAATATGGGGATATCGAATAAAATTTTTCCATAAAAAGTTCCATTTTCAAAAATATCGGGTTTGAATATTAAATAACCGCGATATTATCTGGTCTTCTACATTCTATATCTTACGTTCCACACCTTATAGTTCACCTCAGAAGTTGCATATTAGATCTCACGATCGCTATTTCAATTTCTATACTCTATATTCAACATCTAATATTCACTATCCTATAAATATTATTCCAAGCATATTGCACAGGTCACATTTCCAACCAACATTATATGAGCTATATATCTTATTTCATATCAAATATTCTATAAATAATATTCCTAACCCATGTCTTTTATTTTAGTTCCCATATTCTTCATTTCATTTAAAAAATTTTATATTCTCTAATATACACAATTCAATATTAACATCCTACATCCAATATTCCTTATTTACTGCACTATTCCATTCTCTACATTCGGCACATTTTGTCCTGTGTCCCACATCCCACTTTCCATACCCTAGTTCAATAATTCCATTCTTTCAAATTAAACGTAAAAGAAAATTCAGAAAGTGGCGCGTACAAACGGTCCACAAGAAATCGCCACAAAGAAATTCATTTTATCACAAAATGAAATTCGTTTCCCACAAATTTCCCATAAGAAGTCGTCACTTCCTGTCAATATGCAATGTTTTCAAACTTTAAATGCATTTCTCTCATAATCGGTTGGCCATCTGAGATTAAAATCACAGATATCTTTATTTTACACGTAGAACTAACATCACACGTACCAAATTTTGTTGAAATCCGTGAGAACCAAGTCTGAAATTTCTAGCCTTGTTAAACGTAAATAGTACGCAAGAGATATTTCTAAAGCGAAAGAAAGTATTTGAAAAATAATTTCGTAGTACACAAACGCTATCGTGGATCGAAGACATATGCTCGAAAGTTCGTATGCACCAATTATCAAGCCAGAGTTTCTTTACCTGCGCAGAAGTAACTATACCGAAGAAAAGTGTTCATGCGCCGGACGCGTATACACCACTTGGCGCTCCACCCCCTTCCAGTTCTGTCATCCGCCGGAATTCTCCACCCTTTCCTACGAAACCGTTTCACACGGCTACACCGCATCCTCGCGGCCCTCCAAAGACACATTAATATTCACAGCGCGATGCGGCCGGTTTTTCGGCGCGATGTTACGAGGAAAGAGATATGACCGCCCGCGGGAATTATTGTATTCCCGTAGCTGAAGTGGTGTGAGCACGAACCTCACGAGAATTCCCCGAGAAAAAGGAGTCAAGGAAAATGCGGGGCATGCTCGAGAAACCGTATATACGAGAGTGTTTCTCAAACTCTCGCGCCGATAAATATGGATCGACAAAAGTTTATGCGAAATCGAAGAACGTTAACAACGTTTTCTATCGAACTTATACGTTCTATTAACTTGTTACTATTTTATTTTTCGAAAAATTACTCCTATTATCTTTGTAATACTTTACTCTTATTTTAAAATGCTATTTGCTATTTTCATAATGCTCGTAAGGTAACGTTATTGTCGTTTAATATCGACCGCAAGGACAATTGCATATTGTTGAAAAGTTCGAAAAATCTTGATGTTGACGTTAACGATAAAAAGCCAGTCGGTAGCTGACAGTTCGAAGGTTGGGAAAAGTTCGAGCACGAACATGGGAAGTGGAAGGTGGAAGTTGTGCGAAAGGTGCACCATCTCTTCGTCTAGATACTGTGAGGGATTCCTCAGTAAACCGTAAGTCGGTACCGCCAAAGAGGGTGGTCGCCGTCGAGGTAGATGGGAAAGGGGTGGATGTACCCAGTCCCCGGTTCGTCTATTAAGCCGGCCCGAGCGAACTCTGCATGCCGATGAGCTTAATACACTTTACTTTGTCATAGCTGTACGTAGCCACCTTTGCGAACGATAGCCTGCTGGGTCACTCTGTCATGTGAGATTCTTTGTCTACTTTTGGATACCGCCTGCTCAAAATGTACATTTTCTAAAGAAGTATTCTCTCGATTGAAATATTGTGATTACCGGCTTTTTTCGACTGCACGGCATTTGTTCGTTTTGATTGACCGTGATTGGTAAGCTAATACACGAGACGTACGCTTCTAAAAATAATATCTAAGTACGTAAAGCGATGATTCACAGAATATTCGCTGAAATGATAGATCGAACTGTACCTGTAGCGATTCAAACTAACTATCCAATACACAGGAAGGGACAGTGCTTACCTGAAACAGAAAAGCAAAGACACACCGGTTAATTCAGTCAGGTAAATGTTAAAAGTGCGTGCGTTGTATTGTTATATTATATTATGCTTACACTATACTGTGTTATATATAGAGTGCGTTATATACCTGTTATACTATACTAGAATATCTCGTAAGAGACTAAAGCTATCAAAAAACTGTTTTCACAAAAGCTGTTTGACATGAAAGGGCACATAATATGGTACAAATTATTGTTTTGCAAGTCAAATGGTGGCGGGAAAATTTTGAATTATTTTTTAAATAGAACCATGTATAACCATATATACTTTTTTCGTAGTACGATGACACTTGTTCAAACGAATTCAAACGATCTACCATATGAGATCACTTATTGTTGTAAAATGTTATAAATTATATCACAAATTCGTAAATCAAATGGACTTGAATCACGTATTAACGGCTATCAGCCTGTACGTTGTAAACTCCAACTTCTTATCTCCTCTTTTTGAAATTGTTTGAACGTTTTGCTGGTTATACGTGTTAACTGTGCGATCTTAACAATCCGCTTACCAAAAGGTATCACTATTTCCCTCACTCCGTGGCCAATCCTTTAAACAAATCCTCTATTCTTTATTCCTTAACAATGCAATGTTGGATCGTTTGCCATCAATTTATCAGCCTTCCTATCAACTTATTAGCCTTTATCAACGTTTCTATCAACTTCTCCTTCGTCAAACTGTTTCACTCTATACTGCATCCTCTAAACTCTAAACAGTCGTGTCATCGATACCTCAGCTCGACTTTCAGTCGCCGGTTATCGGCTTTCCAGACATTCACTCAAACACCCTGCCGAAGTCCTTACTGAGCGCTCGTATCAGTCATAAATTATCGTAAAGCTAAATAGCGACAGACTATCTTCTATTATGTATATCAGCACAAAGGTGCGTTGCCGTTAACATATATGTACCATAATTTCCCCCGTTTTTATATTGATTAGAGCAGCAATTTAAGCAAGGCTTTTCGCTCGAGCTCCGCGTGTGCCACGATGAACTGTGCCATCTATCCGCTATTTCGTACAGTGGATGGGTAAATTTTTCTGTTCTGGACCACGTCATCGTGTAATATCGGCAAACTTTTAATCAGGACTCCGAAGGCAAGGAGGAAACTTTATTTTCTTCAATGACGTCGGCGTAATGTCGAAGATCAGGCAAAACAAAATGGAAATCAAGGCGGGCCGTGGGGAAAATAGAAGGCGATTGAGTACGCTACAGAATGGAATATCGTGCCGAGAACCGGGATAAAACGAGTACACTAAGGAGAAGAGAGGAAGGGAGGGAGGAAGACAGAGAGAGAGGGTAGAGAATTTCGCTGAGTTTTAGAAGCAATAACTTTGGACCTTTTCAACTTCTTCTTACGTTTTATATGTATTAGCTTACGAATTGCCGAAAACGCCAAACTACTTTCTCAAGCGCCCAATTTATTTGCGTATCACCGTGAAATTGATAAAAGTTATAAGACGAGGTAATGACGTATTAAACTACAAAATCGCGTTAAACCGCGGTTAAATCCATACCAACTTTCTACTTATATGATTTCATTTTTTATAGTTAATTAGTTGAAGATTGTTTTACATAATACCTTGCATAGCGTTTTACCAGCCTGTAACAGAGCTCAACAAAACCGTAGTTTGATGTAATCCAGACTGACATACGCAGACTGTCTATACGCAGACCAGAGTTGAGCATTATTTGAATAACATCCAGAATAAATTATTCTTCGAGTAAAAGCTATGGATAAATGAAGTTACTCGAGAATGATGAATAACTTTTTATTCGAATACGTCTTCGAATACTATACGTAGAGAGCAGAATTGTAGATATGCGTGGAAATCATCGTCAGAGTGTTTACTTGAAAACAAAGACCAACGAGATAAAAGACAAAGTCAAATCAGCTAGTCGCCGCTCAGAAACTGTATCACGCGAAGAGGCAGAACGTCGCATCGGACGATTCTGATGTCGGGCAGCCTCTTTGACTTCGAGTACCAGACTGACGCCGCCGGCAGCTCGCCGCCCGCCTTTGCCGCTTATTTATAATTAGTCCTGAAATTGAATCACGAATGACGAATAAAGATACAGACTTATTTGTGACTACCGAATAAGTTTTCGTCGATTATTATCCCTTATTTGCGAATAAATCTTGGTAAGTTATTCGTTATTCGAAAAATATTGTGTCCATATGTAATTTGTCTTAATTTATCCATTTCAATCAAACAAAACAAAAGTTCAGACCAATACTTATTCAGGGATTGCCTCTAAACTTGTATTTTGCCCTCCGTTATATACGGATTGTCCACAGACAACATATGTGGACAATTGTCTTAAGCATACATCATATTCATTACCTTGAAATATGACGTAATTAATCGATTCGAAGAGGGAAGTGGTAAAACAGCGTCAATTAGGTACATGCAAATGTTTTATGGTAGGTGTGGCTTGCTTCTGTGAAATTTACAACGGCAGTCCGATTAACTGCTATGAACGCGAAATAAGAGTAAGCTATTCGTGCGCCTCGTGCTCGACTTGATTCATTTCTCTAGTTAATTTATATTTAGTACTGACGTCAAAAAAATTTATAGTACAAGCTTAAAGACTACTTTTCATTTTATACGCATTCATAACACTAACGATGGTTCAGGTTTTAGTACCTTTTTAGAGAACGAAATAATATTTTAACGTCATATTTAGAAAAGATGACTTTTCTTAAAAGCTCGTTTATCGAGTTCTTCTTTCGTGAATAATCTTGAAGTTTAAACTTTTACTTGCGTTAAGGGAGCTCTTGTCAGTTCTTTTATAGTAATATTTGTCTTTCTACCGAACTGTTTTATTGCTTTAATTATAACTCTTAACTTTTCACCTCAACTACGTAACTGCACATAAATAACATTTGCAAATAAATTTTACGAATAGTTTAACATTTGTATTTATATTTCGCTTGAATTGTCTCGAGTTTTTATACAACGTTATTGGAACGATGGCATAGTCATTGACACACTCACATTGTTCTAGCATCTTTTAATTATACAGGAGAAGCGCGGCATATGGTATTCTCGTGTGTATGCTAGACCGCCGCGTATGGTATCGTATTAGCTCACTAAGACGCATTTTGCGGGTACGCTGCTGGCTTTATAACGATTATACTTACTGCCCTCGCGTTATGTTGCCGTGTTATCTACGTACACGTAACGCACGCGACACGCAAAGTCAATGCACACCGTATAGTGCACAGCGCGGCGTCTCGATGAGCTATCTCCTCGGTCTCCACGATCGTAACTACTTGGTGCATGACTCAATTCCAAGTGGGAATATTTGCAACACGGTAATTATTATATTGCAGACACTGCGCCATGTGGAAAAATCATATGGTATCGTAATGTGAACGTATCGTGCCATAATGACGCAAATCGTTTCTTCCGATAATAATGATTCCTTGATCCATATCTCCTACCGTATGATTAAACGAACCAGGCGAATAAGGAAAAACGAAGAACAGTTTAGATCAACCATTATCGATAGAAATGCCTACTATTTCGTAAGAAATATAATTTGCGATCGTTATAAAAGAACATTTTACGACTAAATGTTTGTGAAACACATATTAATTGCAGTTTAGTGTAAAGATAAAAACGTAATAAATTATCGCGTATATTAATTGAAAATATGATTTCTAGTTTTTCATTATCCTATTTTTCTATTTATTAGAAAATTTAAATGAAGAAAATACTACTCGTACTGATTTTATTATTTATTATCTTCAGTAAAGCTGTAATGTCTTATTTACGGTTAACGTCATGCTCGTGAGTTTTCATCTTAAATTTCAGAATACGGTTACTACCAACTGGCTCTTTCTAAAAACCGTCTCAAATTATTTTGTTCTCCGTTTCTTTTCTACATCACGAGTAGTCCGCTTGAAAACTCGTAGGTTTACCACAAGAACTGGTATTATCGTAGTAAATTTTGTGGCATATAAAGATGCGGGCTGCGCTCCTTGCCCTGGGGATATTGGAAACATCGCAGGACTGAGTGTATTTCACATAACGTAAAACTAGCGCGCGCATCATGCGCGGTACTTAAGAGCACTCGGATAAGTGCGTTCAAAAATGCATGCCACCCTTTCGTTTCCGTGCAGATCCGAGAAGGCAAGTGGGGTAGAAGGGCACGGTAGCAGCAGACAGTCTCCGTGATCATTTACGTAGGAGAAACCATAAACCTTGAATTTAAGTCATATCCTTCTCTGAAATGACCCGGATGAACCGGTATGCGATGCCGGTACGTGCTCCACGATTTACACGGGCATTACCATTGCAAAGGTAACGCCATAAATTAGAAATACTGTAACCGTGCATTCGTATGCAAGCAGAGATATGAATCAGTAAGATCTTTAATCGCGGTTGGTGCTACTGCAAACTGGACGTCTCCCTAAATCCTACCGGAATTACGGATCTTTTTTTTACAAAAAAAACGCTGATTCAGCATACGTTCCGTCTGTTGCATTCTCCTGCAATGACCTTTTTGTTGCACTTCAGTTTTTCGTGCAGTCGTTTCTGTTAGATAACAGCTGCACGTAATTTATCTAAAAATCTTTTTTGTTCTCCGTATATCCCCAAATGAATACCCGGTAAAACCTGGTGTCATCCGTGACCGATTACATATTCCGCGATACCAGTACGTTCGTCCATATATCGTTTGTTGAAAATTTTTTCGAATCTAAAACGTGATAATGCAATGTAAATAAAATCGTAAAAACGAGTCGAACGAATGAAACATTAAACAAAGCTTCGTGTTACACAGTACGCTCATTGCGTTCGTATGCTTACTGCATTTAATTTAAAAGCACAATATTAATACGCAATTCAGAAATTAATCATAAACACGTTTATTATAATTTTTTAATTAAAAGCTTCGTTTTCTCTTTTAACTGAACGTATCGAATGATATTGCTTATCAGTCAACAGAATACATACTGTAATAATAAAGAATGAATATGGGGAAAAAAGAAATACAGTAATACCTACGTACTAAGGCGTAAATCTATATTCTTTCTATATAGTTTCGTACTAAATGTCAATTATATCGTTAAATTTATTTGATAACTGCGTTGGAAATACAATTATAAATAAATAAAATATTGCTAAGCTTATATCAAACAGCGTGATGATATTTACGAATATTTATCTGGGTGTTTACTGGCATTGAAATGCCGTGGACGCCTATAATGTGCAATTAAAACAGCGGCAGCTAGCGAACAGGCAAGCGGTAGAGAAGAGTGTTATCCAGCACAGCGTGCATCAGTGAATGGTGACGAATACAACGAGGGTAGAAGCCCCGTTAACAAAAAGCTATGTAACAGGTTTTCGTGAAAATTGAGTAATACCACCCACTAATGTGAATTTATGAATCTTTTAATACACTGCCGCTTGCACCATTCAAAATGGCTTAAATTCTTTTCCGTGCACGCTCTCCGGTATCCTCTCTAATACCAGAAATGAAACTTCTGTTCTCGCATCGAAGTCAAAAAACAAAAGAATCGTTGAATTTCTAGCAGAAAGAATTGAATCTCCTTATTTTACCCTTCTTTTTTTTTCAGAAAATGATTCGTAATACTGCTTTCAACTACGAATGAGAAATACGATTTCGAAGCGATCTGACAAAGCTTAAGGATAACTTCAGCTACTCCCACAGTACTTTCAAAGTCGTTCGAAGAAAAATGGAAAAAACAATTTGTGCGGGAAATGGACCATTACCGAATCGATATGTCAGATCGATAATTCCCTCTATTACCAAACAGGAAATAGAGCATTCGTGCAAATACAGATAACTGGTTTCGTTTTATGTATCTCATTGAACTTAAGTTATCGTGCAACGCAACGACACTTTCGTTTTAGCTTTCTCTACGTCGTATAGGAGTCTCGGAATTTAACGAAGTAAATTAGCAGTCTATGTTTGTAGCATCTAACGTTACGAAATTGTGGTGTAACACAAACATCGAATACACTAGTAATAGCGAAAAACATTGTCTCTTACACACGTGATACATGTAAGTAGGTACATATTCGCCGCTTGTGACACAGAGGAGCAATTTTTCGACAGAAAATTTGGAATACGAAGGAACGGAAATATCTCGACCATGTCAAGCATTTGTTAAACTTCTATCCTCATACATCATACTTTGTGAATATTCATCGGTTTTCTTTGCCATAACACATATGCGTCAGATTTTTTACCGCATGAGTTATATCATATGCGATGACTGTACATTGTACATGTCTAACACGTGGTAGGTGTATATGTACTACTTTCTTTCCTCTTTACATACGATTTCCGCAATGTAATCGATACTTTTGCAACTTTTCTTTGTAACTAGATCTTTTGCAAGTAAATTTTAAAATTAATACATTTATTTATTACTTTATTAATTTATTAATACATTATTCTTTATATCTTCTGTGTAGACATTTTCCAAACGTCATATTAGATTTACAAATAACGTTACCACATATACATATAACGAGTATGACGGTATAATGTTTAAAATATTTCATTCTAATTTTTGACTAATATTTAATATTAAAGTAAAAGGATAATATTTCGCATACAATCCACGAACATTTCTGAATAATGAACTCTTGCTACAAAATTATACTACATTACGCATTATATTAATATAATAAAAGATAATTATTGCGTCGGTTGCTCTATTTCGTTATTAAATATTTCATTAACAAAACATAATGCGGACAGTAACATTACGATAATAAATTACGAACAATTTTACTAAATTGTGTTTGCAAAAATATTATCAAATATGACTCAACTAAACGATACTTTTAGATTTCTTCTTGTATGAAAAAATCAAATAAATCGAAGAAGTTCAGAAGCCCATTGAGTTATATGTAATCTCTTGAGTCACGATAATTTACAGTTTTCGATAGCTCTAGATAGCTTGTTTACGCTAATGCACGAACGTATCGGTGGAACGTATAATAGGAATCGAGGAGTGCGTAACACCCCGTAACGATAAGACGTACCGGGGTACTTTTAGTTATAGACAAGGCTCGTACAAAGCGTTAGGCGTCAGCGTGCTTATCGTCGAGACAGGGGTTGCACTGTGGGGATTAGAGCTGTGCACGCAATGCGTCGAGAATGCGAACGTCCCTATGGACGAGCGAACTAACAAACACGCAGACTACTGTGCACGCACTGCGATCGACCAGCGTGTCATAATATAGTGTACCATCGGACAGATAAAGTACGTTACCACCTTCACCCTGTATCCATTCGTAACGAGCATTCTCTCAAGCTTCCATATCTTGCTCGAACGTATTCTCGCTATTCAAAGAACCAGGTATTTTTCAACTTGCGTGCGTTTCGAATATCGTATTCGTTATGCGCTTTCTTATACGTTTAACGCGCGCCTAACGAGATCGCGTATTATAAAACGAGTAATAAAAATTACGCGGTAATATATCATCCGCGAGTTATAGCCGGAACGTTAATAATTTTTATGTTAGTAAACAAAATGCTGGTTTAAAACGTACGGAAAGGGCACGTGAGAGCGTGTAATATAAAACTCGTTAGAACGCTATAGGTTACGGCTTGTGCGTTATTAATGATCCATGCAAATTTTCGATAACCACCATATCTAGGAAAGATCGCGACGTTTTGTTGCGAAATCACGTTACGACGACCTAGTAGCTAGTTCCACTTCCCGTTTTATAACTTTATTAATTTCCCAAAATAAACATGGAATTACAGACGAGAGAGGAAAAAAGGAATCGACGAGAGATGAGGAGTGCGTACGATTGAAAAACTACTACTACCTAGAGGAGGCAACGCGCTGCATTCTGGCTGCTTTGATCTTGTGACAGAGAGAATAATTCAGCGTTTCGCGGAGCAGCGTATTTTTCTTCGCTAACTGCTATTTCGTGTTTTATTCAGTTCTTTTTGCCCTATTTTATCCCGGCTCCCCCTACGTACAGACTGTCGGACCGGGTGCATTACCGTAGACGGTATCCGGTTTTGCCGGAACTACGAGTTCCGCGGAAACCTGCCGAATAAATAATCCTGAGGAACAGCCGTGGTTAGGGGAAGAAACATGAAACGTCGTTGCGATATATAATGAAATACAAACCCATCACTGAACACGGTGGCATCGCGGAAAGCTAGATTTGCAGAAAGAGTTGAACATTCGCATATTTTAGACCGCCTACGGCATAACTTTCTGTACAACTAGAATGAAAATAAACCGTTAATTAGATCTCACAATTATAATTTAATATTTCAAGTATTTCTTTTCTAATTCACGCAACAAGTGCTCGAGTAGCGCTGCGAGTTCTGCAACTGTTATATATGTATAATGCAAAACGTAATTCAATACGAGATGTAACTATTAAGCATTCGTTTATATTTAAATCGAACACTCGAATCACTGGGCTTTGGTACTCTTGGGCTATAACGCCTTTAGAGAACACTACTTGAATTTTTCATTTGATAATATAATTAATTGAAGAGCCTCGGCCCAGACCGTTCAGGTCTATGTTAAAGCTCCATTAAAGAGAAAGAGCTGTTCGTTGACCCGCATAGCTTTCTATCTTTTGCTTTTAATTATTTCGTCTCCGCCCCTACGAGGTAAAGAATGCTAAGCAGTTTCATTATTCGCCGGCTGATTCCAGCTAAACCGCCGCCAGTTTTTCGCTGGGATTCATTATCCGGGGTGGACGGAATGTAAATGAATCGAGGCAGTCGCCTACCACAAAGGATTATACGTTAAAACATTATATGTATATTGTACATTATATACTATACATTACAATTCAATCCGATTTAATTCTTCAATTTTCTATTTGACGCGTCCGAGTTTCTTACGTTTACCACGTACCCATGGATAATTACTAACAAACGTTAGGCGAAATTATGTCTAATTGACGTAAACGTGCCTCATCGTGTCCTGATAACGTTATTAGCAATAGCGTTAATAGCAATAGCGTTAATAGCAATAGCGTATCACGATACAGTTCGCAATTCTGCAATTTGCCAAATTACTATT
This sequence comes from Bombus waltoni, assembly GCA_014737395.1. Taxonomy (NCBI): domain Eukaryota; kingdom Metazoa; phylum Arthropoda; class Insecta; order Hymenoptera; family Apidae; genus Bombus; species Bombus waltoni. Next base: position 539,961 of record JACXII010000046.1, on the reverse strand, counting down.
ATTAGCCATTCCATTACATTCGACACGTCCGCTTTTACGATGTCCATCCATTATGCAAACAAGTTTGATTTACTTAACTCGTTATCGAAGAATTAATATGATTAACTATAATCCAGTTGCAAACATTTCGCCGGCGAGGCGAGAACTTCCATTATCGGTCTATTTTTAAATCGCATGTCACTAATGAAATTAACATCGATACATAATAATTCGATGACACGAGAGTTTTAAACTATTGCCAGATTATTCGGAAATTATACGCGTGACTGAAATTTTTACTCGTTATTCGATATCGCTTCGGTGATACGGTCTCGTATCGATGTCCCGGTTAAGAGCAACGGCAAAGAAATCTCCAAATCGTTGCTTCTATTATCACGTCCGATCCGAATAAAGTCAAAAGAATTTTGGACCACGTCGTTTTCCGACCAGCTTCGTTTTCGTTTGCATAGCTTTGTCCGAAAAGCTTCAGGCTATTTTACTCGTTATGAATATAAAGTTAACCAATCTGCATCTGGATAGTACGAATACCAGATCTTTCCAAAATTAAAGTTAACCTTATAGGTCTTGATTCGAACGATTCCTCATCGATAACAAGCTGTTACGTTAAAACAAATTGTATCTATCGACGTTTATTGTAGAAAAAGTTAATACGTGTAAAAATAAATACTACGTCAACGCTTTTAGAATAATTCATATGAAGCGAGTACGAGTACGTGACGTTATGTACATAGTCAGGTAAGGCACGGTATCTCTCCCTTTAATCGAGAAATCATCGGGGTCACGAGATACACGTACGGAGAATCCGAGACAAATCTCGTTCTGATTCACCCTCTTATCGACCACGAAAATTTCGCTTGAAGGAGCATCGCGCGCGTGAGAGGGTTCTCCCGGTAAGAAACGTGCTCAAACCGGTAGAAACCCTCTTTGGTCGGAATGTTTTTCGTTCGATTTGCAGCGAGGATGTTTAACGTTGCATCTCGGGTGATTTCTCAGCCGTTTGGCTGGAAGTTGGAAAGCAGGAACTCGGCCGCCTCGTAGCTTCAGGCGGCAGCAATTTTATTAGGTTCTCTCCAATTGACTCTATATTAAATTTGGAGGATTCCCGCGGGAGTAACCGGCGTCTTAACCACTACCAGCGACATCATAGACGTCTGCCCTAGTACGTATTCGTTCCCTTGTATTCTAGGTTGCGGTGGTCGCGTCCTTTGAAATTCTCTCGGGACATGCACGTGTTGAGTAGCGCGCTACTTGGCGCGCACCCACCATCAGCCGTATCTTTACACGTTCTACAACTTGTACATACGATTACGTTTTCGAAACGCACACTAACGCCTCGTTTCAGAGTCACGTTAGGTCGTTCGCCTAAGAGAACCGGCTATTAACCTTGCCAGATGGTGTACCGCTCCCAACGGGACATAACCGAATAGAGTGGAATCGTATTTGTAACGAGTAACCTCTTAAACTTACGTTACAAATAAATGTCTAGGGATGTTAGTTAGAGCTCCCCCCTTTAGAGAGTTCTATTTGAATTATCGAAGGTTCAATGGGCATTATATGAGTGTGTTCGTAAGATATTTACGCAATAAATTTTAATATAGTTTAAATAAATAAAATATAGTTTCTATCACTCCGGATATCATGAAATAACGAGAGCAACCTCTTTGTATGTATGAAAAAATTACGAAAAGCATGATAATTGAAATGACACGAACGCGTGTCTAATGATTAAACGCGTTAACGGTTTGCAACTCGATCACGAATATCCGCATCGTTATTGCTAGTCGCAACCGATACGATGGAAAAATATCGATCATCGTTCGTGCGAGAGAAACGCGTTTCAAAGTACATACGAACATACCCTGTACCCGTTGAGTCGAAAGGAAACGGTTTGTAGTGTCAATAAAGCAGGTATCGGTCATGTTCCTTACGTGCGGATCAATGACCGAAGCCTTTGGGTATTCGAAAGACTTTCAGAAGGTACTCTCCCACTCCTCTCTCTCTCTCTCTCTCTCTCTCCCTTCCGCTCTCTCTTATTTCTGTCTCTAGAGGTCGAATCAGCAAAGCCCTCACGTCGTAATCTCCGATATCCAATTGATTTTCCAGCTGGTATGCTCTTACATCGCTGCAGTCGTGGCATCCTACTATTCAATTAAAAGTTTCCCTCTCCCTCCCATTCTCTACCCTTTTCCGCTGCCCTTTACTCACGTCCTCTCACACTCGTGCTCTCTTCTCGTCTCGTCGAGAGGCAACAATCGTGGTGAGAGGGAGTTGCTCTCTCGGTGGATGTCAAGTACCACAAAAGGGCCGCTCGAGTAAATCTTCTCGCTATATTTTTCTTTTCTCTGCCTTTTTTTGACAATGAAAACGAAGAAGCGAGGGATATCGACCGAGTAACCTTTTCAGCAAAGGCCCTTCATCAACGCACCGACCGAATTTTCACCGGTTCGGCGAACGTTCGCTTCCACTTGGGATCAGTAAGACTGAAACTTGCCGATCTCCGAGCTCTTAAGGCGCAATCTCTTCTTTTTACTTTTCCTCGCTGCTTCCAGTTTACACTTTACAATTACGATCTCTTGAGTTAACGGTAAGAAACAATACAACGAACGTTTCAAATCTCTCGGCGATTCTGAATTTCTCTGAGAAATAGAAATTTTCAATACTCTTGGATACTTTCCTTAGGGAGAATTTTGACTGAAACGAAACAGCAGACGGCGAGAAATTGGATTATCAAATTTCGCTACCTAGTAATTACAGTAAATATTCGAATCTGCGATGGTGAAAATAAAATTGAATTCTCCGCAGTGGTGACGAGTCGCCAACGTGTTGAGAGTTGTGGTTAATGCGTAGAAACGAGTAGGAAGTCATGGTCCAGGACCATTTCCGGTGACAACGGTTGGCACGAGCTTTGGGACCGCCACGCCGCCTGTCGCGTTCGCTCGCAAGTGCTCGCAGGAGAACAAGGAAACGAAATGATCGCGGTTTACGCTGGTTCTTTTCGGTTGCGGCGGCTGACTCGCAGCTAGTGGGTGGGGAGGACTATTAGAATGTATTATGCATGCGAAATGGCGCGGTTTCCTCCAAATCACTGGTGCCGCGCCGCTCCCGGATGAAGGAGTTTTGCGGTGACGACGTGGAAGTCTGCCAACCTTCGGTAGGTGGTCTTTTAGCGGCCTGCGTTCTGTTCCAATGGCAGCTAAAATATCGAAGAAATTATATCGTCCGAAAGGCCGGTAACTATTTAAATAATCACGAGTTTCGCCGACGCGTGTAGATATATACGTTCAACGCGTATTTAACCGAAGATGATTTTCGTCGTAAGAGAGTTTATAAAAAGATTAGAAAAGATTGTCTGGTCCGAACAAAGATTTAACGATAAAGTTAAAGAAGTTTGGAGAGACCAAAGTAATCTTTCTTCTTAATGTTTTACGTAGCGAGATAATTTTCGCCAAGTTAACAATGCTTGAAGAGAAATAAGAGTTCCTTCTTAAAGAGCATACTTTCTCTGATTATTTACGAACGTTAAGGAATCGCCATGATAGGGATATTGTAAAACTGGAGATTAAATGCACATTGAGCGTAGATATAGAATATGGCATAGAGGAAAACTTATAATTTTCAATTGATTAGGCATAATTCCAAAAGATGCAATGGACATTATCGTGAATAAGTATGGCCTTGTATGAAGTTGAATAACAATTTGTTGATTAAATTGCGTAACGTTTGAATGAATTTTATTTCCTATTTCGCTCCTGACAGTCATAAAACTAAGGTGAACGCGTTATGCTTTAAACAATAAGCAATTTTCCTAAGCTTCGCGCGTACAATTGTTGCAGAAAGGACATTAATTTAAGCTGTAAAAAACGGAACACAGCAGGCAATTACGGTGCAATTGTAGTAATTAAAGAGCCAAATGACAAACAGGTAGGAAAGAAAGTAAACGAGATAACACGTACGAAACACGTTTCGCGGAACAAGTTTTTGCCGGCGAGATTGCCAGGTTAATTTGTTTTTCCTGGTCATTATTATTGTAAACACAGCCTTGTAAAAGACGGTATCTTGTTTTACGTGCTTGTATCTGTTTTGCGAGTCCGCGGAGAAAGCGCGGTGCTTCGTTTTATACGGCGTGTATAACTTAAAAGTGATCATAAACAGGATTCTCTTGGGAAATGACTTCTCTGGTCGCTTCCTACGAGTATTTTTTTACGAGCATAACCCGCGCAGACATGTACAAAACAACGAGTCATTCGTTGTAAGAAAAAGAGCCTTATAAAAGGTCTGGAAGATGAAATTACCGAGTGTGTACACGTTCCTTGTTCGCGAGGAGTTATCGAGTTCCAGACTGGTTTTCTTGTTTCGTCGCACGTCGCTATTATCATGACGATTTTTCGTCGGTATTCGGTAGGTTAGGGAATCGATTTAAGATTCAGCACGAATCGTAGCTCGATTCGTGTCCTTTAAAGGAAAGTCGGCTTCCATTCGCAGCGAGTCTCCCCTGCTGCCGTTCGTGTCGTCGGTCCCTGACAAATACGAACAATTCTGAACGTCGCCAGGCCAACTGCGCGATAATACGACAATCTATTTCACGGCTTAACGTATTGTAGATTGTAGGAAAACCAGGGATTTCGGGCGTACACCTACGCGTGCGTTGCATCAGAATTTCAAAATGGTCGAGTAAAATTATTCGAACGTGGTAAGCGGTTAGGGATCGTTCTTCTATAGTATAGTATATCGTGCGCCAATTAATCCACGAGTTTCATAATACCCGTGGAAAATGAACGTGCAATTTTCCGTGTAAATTTACTTTGAGCGCCGTCGGTATAATAAATAGAAGACGTCGATCGGTGCGGCGGAATTACCTGATAATGCGGATCCTTGATTATTCCCCTGTCCGATATACCGTCTACCGTGAACCGTGTACATAACGAAGGGAAATAATTCGTTCCAGCGGCAATTTCGAAAGTTGTCGGCATGATCGTATCCCCGTATCGCAGGCAAAAAGGATTCCGCTCCTCGTGCACGTATGGGGTGTATCGACGGCGATTCGTTTCGCTTTAAGCCCGCTCGCTCGATCCCCTCGGGGCTGAAAATGATCCCCGATAACTGGAAGCAGCCCGATACGTGGTGGATAAGTCCGTGAAGTCGTTCCAGTTTGGCTTTAAAGTCGTGCACCAAAGTTAAAAATACAGTGAAAGCGGCATAACGAATCGCTTAGTTATCTACGACGAGAATCGGAAGCTTCGTACTCGTGAAAATATTTATGAAATCGACGCAAAAGACCAGTTGGCAATTCGGAGAAAGATATCTTGATCTTTGTTTGCCCAAACTTAGTTCAAAGACAAGGAAGAATTATTCTTTTTTATATTATCACGTTAACAGGATATAGAGAGCAGTCAGTGATTTTGTACACTCTTAAGCAAAATTTATATCCTTAAACTTTGGTAGAAGATTCTTGAGAATTTCTCATCCCATGTCAAAGTATTACCAGTGATAACTTGATGCGAAATTGCTTCAAGTTTGTGACCCATACTTGGTCATTCAATAACAGTTTCCAAAAAGTTTCGCGAATTTTCCTTCCTACGTGTTTAATTGAAAGTTTCTGGAAGTTTCGGTCTCATAATTAAAATCGCAGGAAGACGGAAGGTTCTGTAGATCAAAGCTTTCGAAGATCTCGAAGAAAGAGGGTCGGTAATATCTGACGGTGGGCTTTATATCCTATGAGCGGCGGTCGGACATAGAGCATGAACCACCTTTTAATTATTATCATCGTAACTCCGGAACCCTCGTAAAATATTCGTTTCAATTTCCAGGCGACGACGTTGCCGTAGCCGCAGTGACTATCACTAGTGTCCCGTTGGGTTGACCGAGGTCAACAAGGTATGACGCGCTAACGTTACGAGGCTGGCAGCCGGGTTGCACGAGAACGAGCGTCGCCGACAACGACTTTATGAGTTGTAAAGTGAGGTTGCACAGTCCGCAAAACGAATAAGCAGGTCATCGATAAAACCGAAACGAGGCGTTGAAATTCCGCGGTCCCGCTCACGCAGATAAATTGGCGACGTGTTCACCGAACATTTCACCATACGCGTTCTATCCTGACGTTCTAGTTATCCCGGACGTTCATGAACTTATCGGTACCGAAAATATTGTATTTCTCGCGACATTTCGAACGAAAGCTGGTGATCGAAAGAAATTTAATCTTTAAAGGCATTCCCGTACAACAGAGATCGAGGACCGGTGGTATACTTTTCTATAATTAGCAACGCGATCTCTCTCCTTTTATCGTATAGTTTTCGGTTTCTCTTTACCATCGAAATCATTACTTTCGATCGAAACAAACTTAGTTTATTTAAATATCGTACATGGATACCACGACACGACACCACCCATTAAGAGAGAAGACATTTTTATTCGCTCTCGTTCGCCATTAAATACAGGGTAACTGCTACTTTCAGATAGAACTATATTTTCATACATAAACATGAGCGTTATTTTTTACTTTGTTGGTATAACTACGGTAAAAGTATTCCACATAATTTACAAATCAAATGCGGGATTTTTTGGTGCAGTCAGTCCAGAAAAGATCGTGCAATCTCCAGCGCTTCGATTTTCACCGGATGATAGGAAAATAATAGGATTGGCTTATCGTTTCGACAGCCACGTATACATATCCCGGGCGAGCACTTTATGCAGATCTAGCAGGCATCACGCGAACCTCGTGAATTTGGCATTGAGGTTCGTCGAGGAGGCAGGCGAACAAGCAGGTAACCACGAGTTCAGAGGGAAGAATGGGTAACCGGTAATTGTAGGTTGGCAAAGATTCAATGTAGGTAAATACGCTGATCCAACCGCCGCAAGGGCTAGGCGACACCGGTGTGCATGTAGACACGAGGCCATGTGCTACCGGTCTTCCTCCACCTTCCAAGTAGCCTCCCTTGCCGTCTCCACATTCGCCTCCTCCTCCGCCAATGTCTTATACCGTTGGTGGATCCCGACTGTTCCTCCGCCATCTTCACCTACCCCGGAACATCTTACACCATCTCTGACACGAGCAACTGTTACGCTACCATCGCCGACGCCGCCACTCTTCGCTTTGCCTCTTTGGTAAGGGGCCAAGAAATCCCAATCTGGCCGGCAGGTTATTCTCTAACCCGCACCAGATGGACCTAACACGGCCTCCTCTCCTCCAATGCAATTCGTGGAACAGTGGCTGCTGTTTCTTCTTCGCCGTCTTGCTGCCACTTGATATTTCCTTCGAGACTAACACAGTCTTATCGACACTGGGCCATGAACGAGGCTCAATTCGGAGGGTGATGTCCGCCTACCTTTCTTACGGCAACGCCATTCTAAAATTTCTTGGCGCTGCCGTGAGCGAAGATGAGAAAACGGCTAAAACGGCATACGAAGGAATGAATATTTTGAAGAATAACGCGTTGATCGACGGATAGAAAAATCTCAGCAGCCGTGGGTCATAGTTTGGCGAGTCAAGGGCGAATAAATACAAGTTCCACTCGCAATTACGTAATATCGACGCTCCACGGAAAGTCTCTACACGTTTGGAAGGCCCCGCGTTTCTAGTTTTAATATCGCTTTCACCGATACCTCCTTCGTAATGGAAACTGATGCGTGAACATTCTTCATCGACTTTTTCTCGTTGCGAAGAATTCTCTGGCTTCTCGGTTCTCTCCCTTCGTTTTTCCAGAAGAACGAATAGCGGCATTAAATAAATCAATTGCAAAGGTTGAAGCGCAATCTTGGTCGGACACGTGGATCGCAGAGTTGCAGGCTTGTAGAGAAGGGGGTCAACGCTATCGTATGCAATTTATAAGCCCTTCTCGCATCTCGTAACACCACTACCACTACTAACATCACTACCACGATGAAACGGCACTGCCGTCACGATCGCTACCCCGGGGGATGGAAGCAGTTGCGGCCATGCCCGCCACCCCATTTCGCGGTCCAGTGACGCCCAGGAATTCACCAATTGGATTTTCCCTGCTTGCTCGCTACCTCCTCGGAGCCAGGATGTGTACCGTTAGATGGTGTGAAAGGCACCTTACACCGCCAATCGCAAGCTTCGAAAATCCCATCGGCATCAGCAACTTTGCATTTTCCCGCGTTCGCGGAGCATCGTTGGCTGAATTTCACCAAAATTACCGAAACTTCGTTTTAACAGGGCCGATATCTGTCCGATATGAGCATCGTTCCCATGCACTTACATCCACGTTCCGCTTGACCAAATTACGATTGGCGTAAGTTGATCTAACTGTATAATCGTTGCTACTGGGATATATGTTTGAAAAATTGACGGGCTAGGATTCGCCAAAATCGTTTCGATTTTCATTTTGATTTCGATTATCGTGGATCTACGATTATCAAATTATCATCTTATGTTAATTCACACGGATAAAGATATCGTTTGTTCGGATAATATGTATTTAGAGTGAGCATCTAATACGATACAAGCACCAGACAAGCAAAAAGGAAAAGTATAGAAGAAAAGAAAAAAAAAATAGCGGAAATGCTTTTTACGTAGCGTAACTCTTTTTAGTAGCTACCTAATAAAACTAGAATATTTCTCAAGGAAAGTAGAACGCGATAATAGAACATAAACGAATGATTTACGACGATATACATTTGTGTCGATATATATCGGTCTCATGAATGGAAACTCGAATGATTCTAGAGCACGTATTAACTGGAACACACACTCGGGCCAACGATGTCACGTGAAACAAGAATAGCGTGATTATCGTGATACCTTTTATGTGCCGTAAAGGCGAAATGACCGTCGTCTGCGGCGAAAAACGATCGCATAGACACATGTGCCTTCCGATCAAACTTTTTAGTAGATATCATCAAAATGAAATTTTTTGTTATTATCCCGAAACAGGACGGAATGGAGGAGTATAGCGAGCATTTAACCCGTTGATGGGATACAGAAAGCAAGGCTCTGCTCGTTGATAGACGCAACCGAGAATAAACCCCTCCCCCCACGGGTTTTATTTTCTTTCCCTTCCTTTTTCAGTTGTGCTCGGCTGGACATACATACGCGAACATTCGCTATCAACGCTCGGAGTTGAAACGGTTTAGTGGTATACAATATGGCATGGCATTGCTGGAAATGGCAGGCTAATGGAACGGTCGTGGATACAGGGAAAATAAAGGCTGTCTTATCGATGTTGCATCGTCGGGGGTTAATTGGAAGTTATTGCTTGCCATATATTACGCACATCAGACGCAAACCGCTTCGTGTTTGCTTTGTGGTGTGTCACTAGTGTTACCGTGTCGTAATGATTGTCAATTACAGTGATGTAATACCACTTGTCGGGCGTGGAAAACGATCAATTGGGATTAAAATAGCCCCCGATATTGCTCGGAAAAGGAGAAATATTAATATTTGTACGCTTGCTCACGGTAACCTACCCGCCCACCGCCGCCGCCGCCGCCGTCGCAGTTTGCATACAAATTATTAAATAACCACCGAAATATTGGACGTTCAATATTTCCACGACATATTATTTTTCAGTCCGGTTTACAATAATATCGTAAAACGATACCTCGCTGCATCCAACCGAATATGAGGTTACACCTGGTTTCGCGTTTACAAAATTTTATTATTCCGCGTGTACAAATATGCCCATAATCTTTTACGATTACACTCGCTGGACATACATAACTACCGGTGACATACATAACACTCATGTATAAATACCGGTGGACGGGCTACAAAAACAAGAAGGACAAATCTTTGGTATTTCGTTATTAAAAAAAAGATAAGTGGAATAAACTCATACGAGACCGTAAGAGGCATTTTATACGGAGGGTGCACGACCCTCTCGGATATGCTTTGTAAAAAATAAATAAAATCGTGGAAATAGGATAGTGTAGCAAAATATTGCCAGGTTCGTTACGTCACTGCGTCACGTTCATGAACTGCTTCGATTTCGAGTCACATTCAATGATATGTGTACACACGTGCTACCAAGGTTTACAAAGCCAGGCAAGGGGTAAACTAAACGAGGCTCCATGTCTACGTTAGCTTTCTCGTATCTGCCACTCTGTCTCAAGTTCCTGTTACCGGAAGTAAAGGGTATTTCCTCTATGGCAAATATTAAATTTACGCTCCAAGCAGGATACACGATACGAGATAAATCCTGCCAATTAATTCTGACGAGCAGATATACAATCATAGTTCTATTTAGTTCAAATTTTCCTCAAATTGTATTACGAACGTCGTATTATTAGTAAACGATATACGAATTTTTCTAGAGTATTTCACGTTCAGCTTTTTAACCAATTTTATTCGTTATATGTATAGAGTCGCCATAAGCAAATGCTTATCATCAAAAGAATTATTAATGAGATAAAAAAAGTTTCAGAAAACAGAATAACAATTTTATGGTCCGATTGATCTGATCCGATGACCCGTAAAATTTTACGCAACAGGCAGAACGCGATGTCCGCGTGGTCAAGGAATTAATTTCGTTAGAAATGTTTGTTCGTTACACATTATCGCATATCAAATTCTGCACCTTAAGTCAATTAAGCTGCTTGCCGCCCTATCCACTACCCTGAAATATTTTGCTTTCGAAATCTATTACAACTAACGAAGGAAACAAAACTTTAGAAGAAAAAAAAAACAGATAATTTCATATGAAAAATCACTTCCACGGGTTTTGTGTTTTCCGTGTCTTTCGTGCGACTTTTCCGCAATTTACATCAAAGTGTGAAGTTTGTTACAACTTGCCGTAATGAAACGTGTAACTTAAATTCACTGTATTATTTTTTTGCACAGCCACGCGATGAACATGGAAATGTAAGATACACGTAGAATCGGTAGGATAAATGGGATCGTTCGCATGAACGCTGGCGTATACTTCGTTCCACTCTCTTGCGTTTTATAACTCGGGAGTCGAAATTCTGGCCGTCAAACCTGTCTTTCAAAATGAAAAAAATGGGGAACGCTGGCCGCACGTCGAAATAACTTTTTTCCTGTTTGGTAGTTGCAGCATACGGATGCCGATTTCGGGCTAAAAAAATACCTATGCGGTTCCGAACCATTTGAATTCTGCATCAAATCCAACTCTCGATCGTGGATACCATACATACTGGCCTTGTAACTAGGTTTGTGCAGTTGCATACAGCCGGCAGTACGTGTGCGCATACGGATTCGATGCATCGCACGCTCTAGAATTATCGAGAGTACTCAGCAGCTTGGGCGAATTACAACCCAATGTAGATACTTGTAGCGATTCCTCCCCGTGCGTTGGTTACTCCGCACAACCTACCTGATACACAGAGATGATCAGGAAAATCAAATGCAGTATCTATCATAACAATCACAGCTATGTATCGATTTTGGCCCTTATGCACGAAACAGAGGCACAAGGCTTTACAACTTCAAGGGCAACGCGAAGCGATAAAATATCCTACGCCTTCACTGGGATTGGAAAATTTCGACAGGGATTACGTAAATATAATTTGATATTTACCGTAAATAAACCGCTTGATCCTATGCATCGCAAAGAAGCAACCAAAATCATGATCCAATTACGTTGGCAGTTTACAAGATTATATTTCACAGATACATTTAACCGTAAGCATACAAATACTTGTTATATTTTATAGTTCCTCAGAGCAGCGAAAGATGACCATATCGGATGACCGATTGGACGTCGAGAGTAGCGTGCTGATAGCCATTGTTTGCCACTGTCATAAATTATTAGCGATAAGCCAGCAGAGAAGCCAGAGAATAGGAAACGCCGTGGACAAAGAATGGAGGTAAGAGCTTTAAATAATGCGTTCCCTTTATAGGAACCATGGACTAGTAAGGCTGAGTATATTATACCGGTACAACCGGGAGCTACATTATCCAGTTCAGAGCTAAAGGCTACTTTCTCAGTAGTCTGGCTACACGTTAGGGCATTGCTGGCTTTTTGGTAAGAGTAGAAAACGGGGAGGGAATACCAAAACGGATGGTGTACTGGCTGTATGAGGAAAGGGCCGCAAGGGCGAGAGGAGAGGGCGTGTCGGAGTGGAGGCTTCTTCCGCCTTTCAAAATATGAGACCATACTTTACAGATATCTACAACTAGGGAAACACTTTTTGGCCAACCATCGCGAAACTGTTAAGCACAGTTGTACACGTTTGCGAAGATAATGCGTTAACCTATATAATATTTCTTACTACTTAATAGATACTCGGTTACGTTATGTACATTTATTACCTCAGAAATAACGAATCGCCAAGAGATTCATAAATTCACCTTCTTCACAAAACTGTAAATACGTTTTAATTTGGAGATATAACGAAGTTCTATTGAAATCGTCATCTTGTAAATCTTCTTCATAACAACACGTGGAGAATTTACCTCGAAGAATAATACTTGGCGAATAAGTTTAAATGCTTTTCAAAGTATTATTAAAAAACAAAATTTTACACGATTCGCATTAATAACAAGGTATTAGCGTAGCGATACAACAGCATTACACAACGCCATAATATAACAGGATTATTTACTTTTTCAATTAATTCCTCTTAAATACGCGACTAATCTGTGACAACATTTTTGACGAGAATTTCGTTGATTACATGTTGCAGCAGATTTAATTTAATTAATTTAATTGTAATTTAATTGGATTCGAATATTGCAAACATAATGAGAAAGGACCATACTCGTAGAAACAATAAACTGCAATTAAACTGGATTCAGGGCGAAACGTTCAAGTTACAGTTAAAAAATTTGTACCAAATAATGGCTCACGTTTTTCACGCGCAAGCTGAGAGATGAAATGAACAATAAGAGAAAAAAAAAGGAAGTAGTCGTAACTCGGCCTAGTTCCTGTACCTGATCGATTTACATCTGCACGTGACAGTAGAAATGGTGCGCAAAAGTCAGCCGTAGTATCGGGGAAACAACGCTGAGTAATGGAAGGAACGGGAAACGAATTCCATGACCAGTATCAAGTTTCACGAAGGGGGATATTTCGTCCTTCGACAGGATCGAAATGGATTACGACGTTCGAAGTTTCGAGAGTGATCGATTCGTGCGCCTATGAGCACAACCGGTCGAGTCAAAAAGCAGAAATTGATATCAGTAATCCATTCGGCGCGGCGATGCAATTGGCATTCATGATTCGATTCATTTACTAGCTTTCCAGAAAATTCATTCGAAAAACTACCGAATAAACGGAATTGTATTCGCCGATCGAATTAAAAGGTTTCACCTTAGTTTTTTACCTCTGGCTTATCTTCTCACGAAGAATTATCCCCTCTTGAGTTAGGTTGCGGTTAGGTTTTTAGGTTAGGTTTTTCTTGGGCTGTAGCATAATTTCGGGGGCACTTTATGTATTCACTATAATATAGGCAACCCGATGAAACGTGTTGACGAAACATTTGAGAAAAGATTTGCAACCATACAAAATAAATAACGTGCTTAAAATCCTTCTTAATATTCGTGCTCTATTTATTTAAGGCTCTTATCCAAAAGGATGAGCTCGGCACAGCACAGCGGGACTGGTCTGGTATTTATAGTATTTGGATTATGGAATAATCCTTCGCGGAGACGGTAGAAATGGAGGGAACGGAGTGTACTGGTGTTTACCAATATCCTTCGCGTCTTCCTTTTCCATACTTCTCTTCGCTTTTCGTCTCCTCTTTCTCTCAATTCCCTCTCAGCGGTCCCGCTCGAGAAACTTCAATCTTTTCTCCCATTTGGATTACCCATGCATTGAGAGCTCTCCACTGCAATTCTATCTTTTAACGTGAAATTCGCCTAGTTTATTCGCAACCTAGATAATTTTCGCGCAGGATTGCTCGAGAGATCCGAAGATACCGCTCCGATATTGTATCAAAGCGCTATTTTAATTTCATCCGTCCCGTGTATATGTTTTGCAAACACTTCCGCCACAATTTTACACAGACTACAGGTTTTACAGCAGTTCTATAGTGAATCTACACTATTCTGATGTAAGGAATATCCTGAAAAATGGTAAGCGAGTATTCGTGTAGGTGCGCTTTAAAGGGCTACTACGGTCGTGATAGAACACTAGCTCTTTTAAATCTTCCGTTTTACGATTCGTCTGAGTCGAAAGCGACCAAAGGATAACCATGGTAGTAAAGAAGTTGAAATATCTAGTTAAAAAGGGGAAAAATGAAACTGAGGCTTTTGTAGTTCGATATAAATGATCTTCAACCACACGAGGCGAAGTTTACTCAAGTAAAATATCATATTTTACAGAGTAAGAAGTTAATCGAGCAATGTTAAAGCAATTTACTTTACTTAAAGCATGAACGCAAATCACAAATAATTGATCGAAGGGGAGTTGAGAAGCATTTTTGTCTTTGTGAGAATCGCCGTGCGATTCGATGCGAAACTACCATTACGATTGGACAGATGGTAAATAAGACAGCGATACGACGAGAAGCTTCTTTCTGTAAAACGGTAGCCATGCCTGGAGGCTATATCGTGTCTTGCAAGTTCGATAGGAAAGAAGTACTCCGGTGACGTCTCGGTATTAAATAAATACAGAGTGCAAGCTTAGTCCCAAACGATAGAAGGGACGATGCACGATATTCCCGAGGCGAGGTGATATATACGATATAAACGCGTAGTAGTTCACAGGCGAAGAAGAAATCGCATCGTTTCGTTCCCTGGAGCATCGAAACAATTGCAAGAAACTTCCCATGAAAATGAATCTCTACATCCTCCAACAATGGCGCCTCTCAAATCGTATTAAAAATTCATTTCCTTTGGGCAAGAAAGTACAATTGCGAGTATAATTATAAGAAAACAAGTCTACCCTTGGACGAGGGGTGGCCTGACTGCTCACACAGTCTGACGGAAACTTTCGAAGCTATTCCACCGGCTTAAACTTTTACTCTCTAATTAGAAATTAATAAAGATTAATAGCTTTATCGCCAGACTATTAAATCCCGCAAAGGGGATCGTGATGGTGTTTTAGACAGTCGGACAACAGAGCGGTGTGCTCGCGTAGAGTCGATGATCGGAGTTTCGGACGGTATTTTCAAATCTGCGCGTGGCAGACGCTATTTACCTTATAAAGGGACAAGATTGAAACTTGCCCGGAAGAATTACGATCGACACCCGATAGACCTTTCAATTTCGTTTTCGAACCTTTCCTTTTCCGGTTGTTTCGCGGATGACGGTTCGTCCGGATGCCTTGACTGGGCTGCATATCGCGTTCTCGAAATAAACGGCACGAAGGGAGTCGGAGGAAGGAACAACGAGACTAAACGAGAGAAGGTCGAAGGCAAAGAGAGAAAGAAAGAAATCAATGAGCGGAAACGTGAGACGGTGGCGAAGGGCTGAAGGAAGAGCGGGTCTGACGGTGCTGTAGTTTCTCTATTTCCTTCATTAACTCTGGTTCAACAGCGGCGTAACTTTTAATTGGAAGTAGTGGGGGCGTCGAGGCTCATTTCCCGGCGGGCTTCCCCATACTGGAATTCAAGCTAGTCCCAAGCATCTTGGGAGAGGTCAGTTCATTCGTTGCAATATTCCCGGACTTTGCTTCCGCAGTCTCCTGACGTGATCCGCTATAACGAGTGCCTAAGGTATCCCGGAATTACGAACATTTGTGCCACTTTTGTCGTTTACGTAAGCAATCCTTTGAAACTCTCGCATTTTTCGGTACGATCATTCGGATCTTGATTAAATGTCTGAAAACTATTGGAGAAGAAAGCGCGCGAGTTATTACACGAAGCTCAATCGAGTCGTCTTTGCACGCGGCGGCAATGCTTTTTTGCGATTTCGCGCGATATTTCGGCGATTCTGTAAAATCGTCAAGAAACATAGAACGATTATGGAGACAAAAATGTCTCGGGCAATAGCGTGGAAAGCGTTAAGCGCATTCGGCAGGGAACAAAACGACGTAGGAAGAGATTTAAATAAAACCTACGGGCGGCATCATCTTCCAAAATGCGAAATAATAGAAGTGGCAGCTGTCGCTGAAACCATGCATCGTCTGTTATTTCTTTTCTTGGCGCGGAAGCGCACGTGTCGCTCGTAAGAGAATAAAACCGATAAAAATCGAAGTAAACAGATATGCGTATGGGTGACGAGCTGCAGCATGGCGCAACGATGACGGCCTCTCGATAGAGAAGCACATCGACAGCGCCACTAACCTGGTCTGAATTTACGATGATCCTTCACGCCTGCTGTGCCACGATACTATCGGTTTCTCATTACATCCATCGGTACGCTGTTATTTCGGCAGTTCACGAAGGATCTTGCGCCTCTCCGCGCACCGTACCAAGATTCTCCCGAGGAATTCGCTATAACTGGCCGATAATCGACCTCGTAATGGCATAGTCTACTTTCGATTGGAAACCCCATTGTACAAACGATCCACCTTCTATTTCTATATATCCGGCCACGTATTCCGAGCACTTTTCTCGAAACGAGGTCGAGAATGTATTTGAACAGCGGTAATCCTCGGTGGAACGATTACATTTCATACGGGATAAATTCTTATTGAAAATTCTCTGATTCTATCGTAGATAACGTTAAGCGTGAAAAGTACCTACTTCTAATTAAGGAAAACAAATTTTTAAGGACATCGTAGAAAAATTTCATTCTCATTCTTGATCGATAGATCGATTGATACAACATAACGTGTGGATAATCCAGTCTGTACGTGACATTTCTGTTCACCGAACGATCCTTTTATTCCGATATAAATACGTAACGCGGAAAATTAACATCCGTCAACGCGACAAAGATAATTTTTCCTAAAAATATGTCGCGCTTTGGAAGGCAATGTTTCCGCGTCGGTAGCTCTGTATTCCGTCGCACAGATTTGAGCAGACTGCACGATAACAGGCCTGTTCTTCCCTCGAAGAATAAACATCTACGTTTGAATTCGCCTTCGAGGCACGGTGGTCGTCCCGTTGTACGAAAATGTCGCGCACCCCGTTTTACCTGTGTGCAATGACGAAGGAAAAAAACAGCGCAGGTAAAGCACAAAATTTTGGAGAAGAGCTATGGAGCCGGTGCGGCAAAACACCGCGTTGATCCTCCCGTTTCGGTGACATACCGGGTTAGCTGACAGGGGTAAGCGGATGGTTGGTGGGAAGGGCTAGACAAAAAACAGCGCCTGCAGAGATCCGCGAGGCGGCTGTTTAATTCGACCGGGACTTTCCGCAGCGAAAAAAGCGCACAGCCAACCAGAGCCACCACCCAACCCATCGTCCCAGACTCTCACTCCTCCTCATGCATTATGAATAATGGAATTTAAATATACGCAACGAAGCCTCCGGGCAGCTTCGGTTGCGGGTGAAGGCTGGTCAAAAGCACGGGTGTCATGTTCGCATTGTTAATTGGCTACCGTTCTCGTTGCAGCAGCGGCCCGAGCGACAACCGTGAACGAGAGAGACGAGTATCGAGAAATACGGTACTCTTGTCTCTGTTTATTACGTACGCTGCAAATCGGGGAGAGAGGCATTGTGCACGTTGGAAGGAGAAGAGCTGGGGGCTTGTCATGGATGAGCGCCAGACAAGCTGAAGAGGACGGAAAAACGAAGATAGGTAGCATTTCCAGTCGGTAAATTAATTAGAAATAGTATAATAGCTGGGAGTGGCCGGCAGGTAGGTGCACCATCGAGGTTCGCGCTCGGTTTTCGCGGTCCGCCACGAGGCTCTCGTGTGCTCTCGCAGTTCGCACAGTCATGCCGGAAACTATACCCGTATAGTATATGCCACCGTTCTACGAGTTAACCTGGATGTCCGTTTGTAACCTTCCCCGAGGTATTAACTAGCATGCGAGCAAACTCTAGATACAAATATACAGTTATGTATCGCGTACCGAGCATCCAGTTTCAAAATATCCTCCAAGAAGATAGACAAAATAGATGCGCCAATTACGAAGCTCGATCACGATGATCGAACTACGATTCAGCCTGTTTTTACAAGTCTGTTTTTATAGGCTTTGGTAATTACGGATAGTCGAAGGTAAGCATCGTGATTGCGTGTCAGAAGCATAATACACTATCGCGTGTAAAAGTATAAAGCTTCGTGACATTCTCTGGCTACATCCTAAATAATACCAAACTAGAGTTTCGTAATAGTTTTTAATGATACAGAGTCGAGCGTTAAACTCTACGTAAGAAAACTCGAAGATCGAACTCGAGGTAACGATGACGCGGCAAATGGAAATCACGCGGCAAATGAACCGAGTATTCCGATGTAAAACGAACGAATATATTACGTTTGAATATAAATGTAAGGACATCTCGCCAGTCAAAAATTAGAATCTCGAGGCAAAAGCGAAGAGTCGTTGAGAAGAATCGAAAGCAGTCGTTTTCTCAAAAATGTACGAAATGTATCGATGTAAAAATGCATTTCCCATCGATCGTACCGTTAGGAAGCATACAATGTCGCCCTTCCAAGATTAGATTCATCTTCTCCTATCGCCGAAAAGGGTATTCAAAAACTGACAATACGTAGTAGGAATTGAACGATATGGTCGCCTTGCAAAGGCTCGTCTTTCTCGACAAAGGTTCACGAGGGAGCAACTTTATGACGGTAGCGAGCATAATAAAGTTTGATGACTCCTAAATGCAATGGTATACGTATATGTCGGACGTAAACTTATTTTTCAATTTCGTTGCCTCGTCTCTCGCGTTCTTGATTCGTAACCGTTCTCTTCCTCCCCTCTACCGGCTATTTTGCACCGCGTACCAAAGACGAGCTGCCATTTTCGAGCCAGATCGATTTTCTTCTGCCAGACGAATATCAAAAAAGCTACCGTTCGGTATCGCGAAACTAAACAAACCGAGAAAATTCTGTAATATTCTTCTGGTATAAGTGACGATAATAAATTTATAAAGCTGGCAGATGTAATGGAATATAGAATGGATGAACGTATAGTTGTCGCGATTACGTAAAGAGTTTTACTGCCTCTCAAACATTTATTTTTAACTACAGTTAGATGAAATATTACAAGCTGTAAAACGAGATAAGTAACGATATGTTTTCTTTTTTTTTTTTTTGCTTCTGACGTGGTTCGTGTAAGCTAATATCGCAATCCGTGGACTAGTATTCGTCGTGTATCGTAGATATCGATGCATTGTCCGTTCCTCCGATTCGTGGTATGCACTTCTATTCGCGTTTCTGTCCTGTAGCGAAAGACGTAATCACGAAACGGTGTATATATGTAGCCGTTCGAAGGTGGAAATACCAATAACCTGGAAAAGCCTCGGATCTACGGACACAGATAACTCCATTATAAGGAAACTCGATAAAATCCCGCTAATATAATCACGCTCCATATGGTTGATTAACCCCAGGGTAGCTGGCAACCCTCTAAGGATCGCCATTTACTTGCGGGAGGTAAAAGGAGATAGGAAGGTTTCGAGATCGACTGAAGAGTAACGTATAAACATGGCCCCTGCTCTTCCTAACTACGTACGAGAAAAGGAAAGGATGCATCGAAATCCGTGAATGAGAAGGAGGAAAAGAGACGGGCATAGGTATAGGATGGAACGAGGAAGAAAGAGAAAGAAAATGGGAAAGGGGGGAGGGGAAAAGGGAAAAAGAAGTACCTGCTCGAAACTCGTATTCGAAGGGAGCAAAGAGGTAGGCTCTGGATTATTCGAAGCACGACGACGATCTCGAAACCAGTGGACTGCCTGTATCGTAAAACTAGCCTACGTGTATATCGATCGCGCCGTTGGATTACGTCTCGGCACTTCGATTCACGATGATTATTTTTCTCAGCGAATCCACGGAATCTGTTACTTGTAACATTCGCCTCGCTATCGCATTCTTTTACTTTTGTAGCTGATGATAGTCAACCGTCGAGAATCGTTTCGAGAAAAAGAAATCATACAGGAATATGGCAACCAACGTACGCACCCATCAACAAGCTACCGCAAAGAACAACTTCTAAGATCGTAACTGGCACTGCAACGCGAGTGCTTGGATAAACGTTATTTTTTTCCATTATACAGCAGGCGACGCTGGGAAAATTTGGAGAAGTTGAAACAGTTGAATACGCGTAGACTACATCTGACTTCGCTAACGTGTTCGTGAACTGGCCACCGCGTGCACGATTGCGGTTCCGCCGCGGTGTTAATGGCAACGAGCGTAAAGCATACCAACTCTTGCACGCTCGACCATGCTCGTTTACAGAGCCCCACTATTTATGTTGATAACTTCCAAATGGAGGCAGATACACGATTCTGAGTGGCGTTGGTCCAGTGGTTTGGTAGCGCTCGCAAAGTATAGAGGATCTTTTTGGTCTTGCAACCGTAGCCGAGGGTGAAGTGCGAGCAACGAGCAGCGAGCAGCGAGGCTGCGATAGGACGAGGAGAGACGAGCCGAGTCGAGAACAAGATTCAAGCGGAAAGTTTTGCGAGTTAATGGTGCGAAGGTAATGCCGCGGTCGCAACAGCAACAGCCGCCCCCTCTTCTTCTCCTTTTTGCCGCCTGTCTTCTTCTTCTACGCTGCACACCCTTCTTATTGTTTCGCTCTTTCCTTGACAGCCCCTCTTTTCTTCTTTATCTCGATATGTCTTTCTTCCCTTAGTATTTTCAACTCGTGAAAGGGAAAAAAAAGGCGAGTGTTACGCCGGTGTCTTCTCTTCCTAGATCCTTTCTCCTTCTTCGGTCTCCTTCGACGCTTCTTTCTCTCAATTCTGTCTCTTTCGCTCGTACGATACGACATGGCATATCCGTTCTTTCTTTCCTTCTTACGTTTCCTATCATGAACAGTCGCTACAACTGCATCGAATGTAGATTCTCGCTGAACTTGGTCCTTCTCCTTTCGCCGTATTTGCTCGCTCCTTTCTCTCTCTTCCTCTCTCTCTCTCTCTCTCTCTCTCCCTCCCCCTTTCTCTTTTCGCTTTCTCGACTCTTTCTTTCAAGTTGCGTTCATATCTGTATCTATGTGTCCATTAGGCGACATCTGCTCTCAGCTTTTTCATAACGAGCGGGTCCTTCGCTGAAAGAGACTTTCCCCGAGCACATCGGATATCTCAAATATGTACTACGTTACGTCCATGTGTGCGTGCACACGCATACGTATTAGATGTGTATGCGCGCACACACACACACACACACACACACACACACACACACACACACACGCACGCACGCACGCACGCACACACACACGCACACGCGCGCGCACGCGCACACACACACACACACACACACACACACACACACGTTTAATATATACATATACACCCTCTCGTGTTTCCTATCTTTCGACCCCAGTCACGATCGAATCCAGGGATGAAACGATAACGAGGAGGAACGGCTTTAAAGACCTCGTGCCGCTCGAATTCTTTCGGTTAACTGATTTCGTAAAGGCGATCTTTACATCGTAATCGCGGTCAGAGGCAAACAGGAATTCCTACCGAGATTAGAAAAGGAAAACCGTCGCGATCTACCACAAGCTATTTCGAGGCTTTGATCTTGTACGTAGTTAACGGGTTCGTTAAAATCCAACATGACGTAACGGTTGTAACAGGATCAAATAAACAAAACAGTCCGGAGCCGAATATATGCTTACCATATAGAACGCATCGCGGGATTTTAATTCCGCGTGATACGTATCTTGGAAAAACGTTCTTGGTTCCCGGAGTGAAGCACGCTAATCAAGAAATTCATGAATAACAGCTCACTCTACATCTGTTCCTCTCATTTGTTCCCTTGCCCAGACCATCCTACCCCTCTTACAAAAACGTGGCTTCTATTTAATTACCCAGACCTTTGGAAGGCTGTGGAGCTCCTATAATTCGAGTGGCAGCCCCGCTACTCTGCACCAGCCTTCGCCGCTGCACATCCACTTCATATAAAAGGCGAGCGCAGCCAGGCTGTGGAGCGACGCGACGCGCGCGGAGAATCCTAAGGATGAATCTTCTCGAATTATGACATTCCTTTTAGTTTCCTCCGCCGCCTCCGCCTCCATTCGACAGTCTGTCCCATTTCCAAACGACGTGCGTAACCTATTCGACGTTAGTTGCTTGATTGCCCCGTAAAATACAACGATCGAGAGGACGAACGGACGGCGAATGCAAGTACGACGCCGACGACGATACGACGCGAGAATACGCGCGATGATACCGGCGAAGCCCGTGTCTCGAAGTACGACCACCCGACTTTACGCCAATCGCAATGCAAGCGCATTACCGTCGCCTCGAGCTAAACGACAACGGAGCTCGTGCCATTAACAGAATCTAGGGCCCGATCCGCCTCGTTGAATTCCGTTCAATCGCGATTATGATAATGCGTGAACGATCGCTTTAGCCACGGACGTTGGACGACGGCTGTTGTTCCCATTGAACGCGTTAGGAGAAACGCACGATGACAATTCGAGGGATATCGAGTTGTACAGAGACGATGCCAAGGGAGGAAATAGCAAACGATGCAAGATATTCTCTTCGTTCCTCCGTGTCTTTCCTTTTTCTGTATATCTTACGTTAGCCAAGGGCTTTCGTTGTCAATTATTTCGAGGACTGTACGATATCGTGTATTTTGTTCAGCAATCGATTTATCAAAAAGGTATGCTTGTTTCTAACCTGTTAGCACGTCGATCGTGATAATTTAGCTGAGAATATTTAACGATCGCAATAATCAGTAGTATGTAATCAGTAGTACGTATAAGTAAAAATCTTCGTTACTTCATGAATCAATTGGTGGGAAAGTTGGTAGATGGAGACGTGTTATCGATCGTTATAAAGAGCGCTGATTATTTTCGTTTCGTGCGTTCGTTGTCTGGTTTACTTCTTCCCTTATGTTCCGAGATAATGGACACTATTACCTTAACGAGGCCCCAGTCTCTTAGTCGGTAATTGCCTCGAGATATCCAAGAGGGCCGGTATATGTATGTATGTACATTGGTGCCTGGTGTTGCACGGAGAATCCAGACGGTGTTATTGCCGCTGAGGCTACTTGCCCGTTTCGTGGTGGTTATTGTTATGGGCCTGCGGCATTAAGATGTAGACCGCACTCTCATACGAGACCTATCCTGTATACAGTGTATATACTTACGTGGGAGAATTTCATTACGCCGGTTCATAACCGGCAAGCTTCACGACGGCGATAAATCGAGATTGTATCCCTTCTTGTTAAATTTGCCCGCGCTTCTGCGTTCCCATCTTTGAGAAGATGAGACAACTTAATCCACGTGATTGAACAGCGTCGCGCTATACAAGCATCGGTTGCGCTTATCGCTGTTCGATAATAGCTCGCCGTGATCTTGAAATTCTTCGATGAGTCGAAGAAACGTTATTCATGCCGGTAACGTAGTGGTTATCGAACGAAATAAATTCTTAACGCGTAATAGCTTCGTTTTAGCCACGACATTAACTTTCGTCAACGTGTCGAACACGTATTAGTGGAACGTACGTACGTATATAGTGGAAATACACTACGCGTGAGATACGCGAAGAACGAAAGCAGGCGAAGTAAAGAGAATATCGACTACTACTGGAGACAGAGGAGGAAAGAACGGTCGAATCTGGTATCTGGATTAGGATAGTACGTAATCCATAAGACGATGGGTGGTAGGACAGAAGGATCCGCTGGCAGATCCCATCGCAGGAACTCTGCGGGTACTTGGGCCAACCAAATACGACAAGAGCAGCAGCCTAACCTGGTAGAGCCACCGAGATGGTTTACGGCTCGTCGCAAGTTGGTGAAATTTAAGAGCGCATTTAAAACTGGTTTGGCGCGATGCCCTGCGCCTCCTGGAGCTGCTACTGCCGGCAAGAGATACCGCCGAGCTCCGACAGGAGTTTATCGCTCCAACATTCTTGGAAAGCTTTGGATGGATTTCCCTCCTCAAATCACTGCGCCTCTAGCGAGCTACTGCCTTCCCTCTCACCCTCGGTTATCCATGTTCTTTTCCCAACAAGGAGGATCAAGAAGAGAACTCTTCCTACCAAGTTGTCGCAAAGATGCCCGGTCAAGATTTCCGAAGGAACGTGGCGGTGTTATAGAAGCCGACCGCGCTCTCCTCTTTCGAAATTCAAAGCTTCCTTGACCGTCTTGGAGAAGATTTAGTATATGTGTGTGTGTATGAGCGGGGGCGGGGAGGGGGGGTCGGTAACGGATCGGGACGCTTTGAACTCTGCCAACTAAACGCTACTTCCTTTCACGTCATGCATTCCCTTTCGACCCTTAACATTCAGCGACTAATGCGATGCTGAAATATCGAAGCTTCTACGCCTATTACCTATATATTTGGATACCCTGTTGTCGACGTAACAGAAACAGGCAGCAGAGAAATCCTAAATAGGAGAAACATACTTGGAAGGTAAACGAATTTACTCGACGATCGACACTCGATCTCTAACGTTATAGAAACGCGAACGTAATCTCACTGGCCAAGGTTATTAAGATTATTATCCAACTCCTGATAAGGGATAATCGCAACGATGTCACACGAGAGCGTAACAACGCCGTATGTTGATTACGCTCGGGTCTATTAAAAATGGATTTTATGAAAGCAATCTAATCCGGCGGCGATCGTTGTAAAAAAAAAAAGACGATAGAAAGAGGCAAAGGAGATGAGCTCGCTACCCCTGGCCGATCCACTTCGAATGATAATCACCTCTAGGAGACTCAATTTCGCCCTCCTCCGTCCTCAGCCCTTGCACCGGGGTACCTTGAAGGTTCAACGCCGCAGAAGGGTGCATCCTTCACTCCCTTCATCACCTCCACCGCCATCATCGACTCATCCTACACCTCATCCTCCCCGTCCTCTCCATCCTCTCCATCCTCGCTCACCTCGTAGACTATCCCGAGCGATCTCCACCCCCAGCCATCCACGCTCACCCCTAACTGATTGGAGTACCAATCAATGCGGCATTCAGGCGGCCGAGCTGAAACTTTAGGAAATTAACTATTCACTCCCTGGAAATGGTTATTTGGAGGCCCGGAAAGGCAGTTGCGACTATGCTGCATCCACCAGAAGGAAAAGGCCACGGCCAGTAGGCGACGGAAGATAAGACAGTTTAATTTTCAATTACGCCCACGGAATAGTCGCCAGTTGATTGAATGCCACGCTCTGTCCTACAATTTCAACTTCCTGCCGATTGATATTTCTCCTCGACGGGTGGGGAGATCCTCGATTTCAAGATTTTGCTTCCTTTCGTCACGGCATCGAAAAAGGTTATTCTCGGTAGAATCTCGTTTTCCACCGATTACAAAGAAATTACGTCGTTTCGTCGATTTCCCGAACGCGTTCCAATTCCATCGTTTAATCGTATCACCCCAAACCAGTCGGGTTAGGAGAGAAACGATTCGAACAGTTATTCTTGCAACCCCTGTCGACGATGGTATCGGGATAATCTACAAAGTCAGCCAGGGTATTTACAGTTACTTGAGTTACTTCAGTACAACGCGCCGCCAAGGCAGTGGTGCATGGCGGATTTATGCGATGTTTACACTTGCGCAAGGCTGCTAATACGGCTTTCCGACAACAGCCTCGTACCACGTCACGACCGTTCCACTGCGTCTCGCTGTTTGAAAGTGAAACTTCTGTTTGTACGTTAGTTCCGGCTAATCCCGTGTATTACGCCAGCGGTCCTACCGCCAGCAGAAGCATGTACGAGTAAAAGGATTTTAGCGAACGGTACCCTCCTACCTAAGAAACCAAGGGTTTTCATGCGGAGAAAAACACACGGAGATCCAATTAAGCCATCGCAGAGAGCAATTACACTGGAATCTGTGTCACTCGTCATTAAGGATCTTGCGAGAATTTCACGCTGCGATAAACTTTCCCGTCCATTAATTCGTTTTCTCTCTTTGCCATCTATAGTAATCGTATACCGTCATTTCGTTTCCTTCCATTGATCGCATTCCTCCGTTCCATACATACAAATTCGTTAAACGACAAATTGATAATTTAAATACACCAACGATTTTCTCTAGGTCGTCGGACAAACGCAGAGCGCGTCACCCTTTCGATGGCTAATTTGAAATCGGTAGCACGCAAAATATGCGTCGGCGTGTCAAGGATCGCGGCAAAAATGAGATTGGGCCGTGTTCGATGAACTATTTACCGTGACGGGAGCGATCGTCGATGGTTCTGTTGTCGGGAGGGGAAACGGATGGACGGAATCGAGCGCGGAATGGAGCGCGCGCGACGTGCCGTTGCTGGCTGTGGCTCGGTCCGATGTAGCGTGCGAGTGCCAGCCACGGTAACTCATTCGCCGATAAATTTCGGCAGCCGAAGCATCGATCACAATGTTCTATTTTGCTCATTGGTGTTTTTGTCGGCGGCATTCGATTCAATTCGAGGATGCGGTGAGTCGATATATCTCCCGAGGTGTCATGCGCCGCCCGTAATGGATGGCTGCTGTACCCTTACCCTTACCCCGAAAGGAGAGGCTGTGCCAAGAACCTACCCACACCAAGCGCGCCTCCGTTTCCGATCCTGATCCTTGCTCTGTCTCTCTCTTCGTCGTTCTTCGCTTTCTTCCACCCCCGCGCCTCGCCGTCTCTCTTTATTCCGTACTATCGTATTTGTCTGCGTCCGTATGCTAACACGAGGCTGCCTCCTCGCGATAATCTTACGATTCGATACATGATCGCGTAACTTTTTATTACGACGATCGTGGTTGCTGGGAGGGAAGCTTGGAACGGATAACGTTCGGAATTCTTAGTTGAGTAGGAAACGCTTTCGCCCTTGATCCCAAGATAATGGAGATGTTATCGTGGCAAAAGCGTCGGCTTAAAGCTGTGAAAGAGGAACGCATGGCCTTTGTTTGCAGCCCGTTATACAGCAGCGGATGCCGCGCTTTACAAACCATTTTAAAGCGACGCGACGGGTGCAAATATTCCTTGGTGGTAGTTACTACGGCAGCAGATCATACGTTTCCTAATGTTACAAGGATAATTAATAACGGATAACGTTCTGACACAAACGCCATGAACGCGAGACTTGTTAAAGACGTTCCAAACTACGAGAAGTATTTATTACGAGAACAAAAGTTCTAACGTTTCAGTTCAAATTCCACTGGAGTCTGCGACTGCGTATTTATGGATTTTTAGTGTATTTTTTATGCGTAACGCCTGCTAGTTCGATTAGTCTGTAAAACAAGTAACCGACTACACGTTTCAAAGTTCGAAACGTTTGAAGAAAATTTGGAAGAGTTAAAACAATACATGTCTACAATAGATGTACATTTTACATAGAGAAAATTAGTAAAAATGAAATTTTTCTATCGACGCATTCGCTACCGCGATTCAAATGATATTAAAGAACGATTTAAAGGATTTAACAGTGCGGAAGTAACGACATATATACGCGAATAGGTCTTTGTATTTTCAATTTTTAGCGGCATGGAAGCGATCGAATATCGAAGTGACTTAAATTGAAAAAATGCTAATGCACACGGAAACGAAGAAAGGCGTTTAAAAATACAAACGCGCGATTCAACGAATCGAAAAATCATCCGCCGAGAGTCTATAAAACGTAGAAGGATTTCCGAACTGGAAACGAGCAAACATGAAAGCACGCGGAAGAAAACGCACGCGCGATTGGTCCGACGAGGATATTCATAACGTGTGAACGCCCACGAGCGTTCAAGCGTGCGTCGAATGCCAGAACGTGCGAAAAGAACGGAAGCCAAGAAAGGCTGAAAGCGTTCAGGTGATTCCGGAGTAGCGGAAATACGCGAGGTTGAACGTAAGTAGCCAAGTTTGCCATTCGTGGTTCCTCCGCGACTTCGTAACGACCGACCGACTCACGAAAGAAACGAATCGTGTAACTTTTACGACTTTTAACGAGATCGTAAGTTTATGCTTAAACGGATATCAATTTCACAGACAAAACTTCCTAAAGTGTAAATGCTCTACTCTAACGCCCCGAGAAGTGTTGTTCTCCTTTTCCAAATTTACAAACGATTGGAGCAATTGTAATTTACGTACTTTCGAAAGCAAAATGAAAACTCCGTTCGTTACCGTACGAGAGGAATATCTTGATTAGAATATGCAAATTTGATCGATATTATAAATAAACGATACTGACGCTTAATCCGAGATATTACATTTACTAATAATAATCGATACCCTAAAATTTAACTAGCCGTTCGTTTGTTTATATTTGAGACTAAATAGCGTGAACTTAAATTAACTGGATCCTATTTAACGACGAATAACTAAATTTATTCGTTTATAGCCGAATACGCTCGACGAATACTTTCATACTCGTTAGAAAAATACCGTTTGATGATAAGTATCGTACAGCAGCAATAGCAACTAATTGTAAATGGTAATTTCAAGATTATAATGTTTAACGAATATCGATTTTTCGTCCTGTCAGAAAACTGTTTGTCGAGAGGTAATGTTCCGCGTACAATTTCCTTTGGAGTACAGCAAGCTTGGAAAACGTGACGCGCCTCGTCCAATAGGATGCTAGGAAAATTCAGTGTTTCAAGCGAGAGCGAGTGAAATACGCTTTCTAATTTCGACAAAATCGTCATAGAGAGACTTGCCCGGCATACCTACGGATTTAGGGAACGCCAGGCGAATGACACTTCCCCTTGGCGCTCGGCAGCCCTAATACCGAGTTCAAGCCTCTTACCCTCCTCTT
This sequence comes from Bombus waltoni, assembly GCA_014737395.1. NCBI lineage: Eukaryota > Metazoa > Arthropoda > Insecta > Hymenoptera > Apidae > Bombus > Bombus waltoni. The sequence goes on along the minus strand of JACXII010000046.1, from coordinate 511,393 downwards.
CAAGTAAGGATCGATAGTCTGGCATCATTGGGCTCCACTCCCGGCTGATGCGGGGAAGTCGAAGGTGGAGGCGGACGTACAAATGGAGCGAGGTAGGAAGAAGCGGTGGCGGATGCAACGGAGAGAAGGTGAATGGCAATGGAGAGGGACAGGAACTTTCACATAGGGAGTACTGCCGGTTCTGGCCAAGGATTAGCATGAATGGCCATCGTCTGCGCCGGTCGAGATAGCAACACGGCCTCTCGCCTATTATTGTTCGGAGAAATTAATCGCATCCATCGCAGATTACTCTGCGATTGCTTTTCCGGTGGTCCGTTCCGGAAAATCCACCTCGCCTTCCTTCCATCCTCCTCTACCACCCGTCCATCGTCGTTACGGAAAAGGTAACAATGGTCAAGGTGATTTCATGTACGTGTGGACATTTGAATGTCTGCATCAAAGGCGATACGTTTCAATCGCTATTTGCGCGAAAATGATAGATCATCCGGCAGCGTGTTAAGCAAAAATGGAACTCTTAGTTGTCCCCTTTCTCGCTAGAAAGCAACGAACATTATGCCAGGTGAAAGCCGGCTCTAAACGGCGAGTCAGAGATTTTCTCCAACTAGAAGGAAGCAACTTCTTTCTCGAGATAATCCAGATCAATGATTTTGCGAACGAGAAAGGACGTGTCTGTTTCTTTGCGAGCAATTAGATACAGTACCTTTTGGAAAGGAATCTAACACTGAGTATCCACGCGTGTACTCGTAAGTGCATTGTACGATGAAATTGCTTCCTTATAACGTATTTTCTAGTCATAATTCTTCTCCGATAACATCTCTGCGTTTCAAGCTAAATAAAGTAATTGGCGAATTTAATGGAATTATTCATCAAAGTAGTATCGTAAAACCATTTAGAAGCACGCCGATGTGTCTGTAACGCGCGATGATAAGTTATAATTAGAAAACAATCTATTTAAAAGCAATTCGATTTTGTGTATTTACAGTCTATTTTAGAACGCGAAGACTTTATCGCTGAAAGATTGCTGATTGAATTAATAAGACTACAAATTTATTCTATGTCTCCCTCACCCCCTCTCACCGTTTCAGTCTCATCCTTTGTTTGGTGATTTGAATTTCAAACAACCAAGTGTACAACTATAGCGCGGATGTTATATGTTCCTCCATTCTAAAGCTTTGGAGGTTGTTTGTCTCGTATCAAGTCGGACTTCGCATAATTAGGGTAACGGCGGCTAATACCACTTTCTCTCCCTCGAAGAAGTCCATCCAGTCTCTGACGCTCAAGATGCTATGGTGACGAACAGAAGCAACGGTGGTAATTCTCTAGCGAATGCGGTCATTATGGAGATTTTATCAAGGCGCGTTGCCAGCAAGTTTAAGCTTCACCTTAACTCGCCAATCGCGCCGCGTCGTTTCCGTAGCTCCTGTGCTTTACGCATTGTCGTCGTCGTGTCCCCGCTCTGCACATATTCCATACGAGAAGATGATAACGAAAGAGGAGCAAGTGATTTAGACGCGTACCCACACTGGCGAGAACTAGCTCGGCGAATGGTCATCGGGAAGAGAAGAAAGACGTGGATTAAGAAGGGTCGAACCGTGAAATAATGATATATTAACGGCGCGTTTTCCGCGGATAATAGAATTAGGAGTCATAAATCTAAGAACCCGTGCAACCATAAACCGACGAGGTTGCCAGTGTGCTATGAGTTAGCGGTGGAAGCACGGAGAATAAAATTCCACGACTTATGCAAGTGTATGCGAATCACGCGCATACGTGTAGATAATGCGACTTTAATGCACCATGTATTATTCAACGATTCTTACTCAGCGTGTTGGATCTGTCTGGTCGTAGATCGTACACGTAATTACGCGTACAATCGTTTATTGCAAATCGCCCGACGGATCCACCGACCGACCGACCGACCGACCAGGTTACTGCGCGTTCGCGTCTTTGCCAACCCTTTGATACCAAATCGCTCTTCTTCTCAGCGTCGACAATCCTTGAGGAATGATCGTCTAGTCTGCCTATGGACAGTGACAAATTGAGTGTACCTCTCGCCGAAGAACCGTGTTTTACGCTTTGTTTACCGTTTCTCGCGTTATACAAAAAATCGAAAGAATATTTGCCGACTGTGTACTCCCTCGATCGCTTACTATCTCTAGTCTGCTCGCAAAAGCACGATGCGTTTGTCGTCGAATGTACCGGAAGAAAAATCGTTATTGATGATCAACGAGCGAACAGAGAAGGATGCAAAAAAGCGATTACATTATGCACGTTTATGACTACGGTTGAAAGTTATTGCAGCAACAATGAGACGATAAGATCCGTTCCGTGCATTCGGACGAGATCGCGCGATACTTTAGATACTCGAGGGAAACTCGATGAAAAATTCAAGAAAATTTTTCAAAGAATGCGATTTCGAACAAATGTATTCGGGTTAAACGAGAATATGAATATTCATTTATTCGCAGTTAGTACCTGTCACCGTGAAAACTATAACACCGCGGAAATGTCAGTTGTTCTTATCGTCGAGAAAATCAAGAGTCGACACGGGCCGAGACGTTTTAGCCGATTGGAATTAAAAATTATCCCGCGTAAGACAGGTGCAGAGACTTGTGCATATTCGTGAAATTAGCGCGAACAACGGCATAGTACGTCCAACGTAATATGCATATAGATGCATGCGTGACAGCTCGCAACGTGACGGCCGAGCACGGGTCGTTAGCCGTACGGTTGTTTCGTTGGCGAGTCACGCCTAATCACCGATGAATACAACAATCGCGGCGTGATGAACGATCAGCAAGCAAGCTAGCCTTTATTAACGTCCGGGGGTCATGTAATTAGATTAGAGCACACCCACCGCGCGACCATCATTTTCCATGGTGATTTTGCGCGGTGCAAAATCGGACTCCGGAGCGGACCCGCTGGATTGCACCCTTTGATGTTATTCCCATCGGATGACGCAACGTTCTTCCGGTGAATGAAAATCATTTTGGGCTACCATCATGCGGCACGGGATTTAATTTACGCTGACAGGGTTCGCGCTTTAGACCTCGCCAGACAGGTACGCCGCGAATTACTTTCACCGCGAGAACTATCCCTCCCTCACGATTTTCCCAACCATTCTCAACGACGGAAAGATATTAAAAAAAAGATACACTCGCGACGGTGAACGCGTTCACGTCCGAAGTAGGCGTGTGCGCGTGCATTCGTCGCACCAACTCGATAATTTTCTTCGTTAAATTTCATAGCTATATAGGAATCAGCGAATAGATAGCGTTCGCGTAAATCCGTTAGCAAATCCAGCGGGTTGTCAGTTGTGCTCGATGTAACCGAATGACGGGGAATTTCTCTAATCGATGAAAACTATTTTGGCGCCCTACCACGGGGCGAAATTTAATTCTTGCACGTGCACTCGTTGATACGTACGTGAGTACGTTCACAGGCGCATGGGTGAGCGAATGCATGCGTGCGTGCGTGTTCGAGATGCACGACATCGATGCGATGAAGAGACGCCACTCGTGGATCGATAGCCAACCACGTGGCTATTATGCAGATGTAATTTCGCCGGCAAACACACCGGGCCTGGTTCCCATCCGATTGACAGGAAATGCCATTCTTCTTCCTTTCGCGTTCGCGTCTGTCTTTTGTATCGAAATAATTTTTTATTCTTTCTGCTCACCCTTCCTACCCGTTTCGTTCATCGCTCCCCGTCCATCGATAAACAATTAATCTCTGTTGTCATAAAATCTCATAACGCCCAAACAAAGCGTCATTTTTTACCGATGCTACAGCCACTTCGGAATCGATGATTCCATCCGACGTTGATTCGCTTTACAGAAACCTTCGATTGACATCACGTAACGTACGTATTAGGTTCGCGAAGATAGCGGAATAACGTTTCGAAAATTATCTCCGATCCGAGATCGGTGACGTTAGGAGTACGATTCAATTTGCTCGATCAATTAATTGGCGAGTTTCACAAAGTCGCTTTAAAGTCGAGAAAAACCTCTTAAATGATAGATACGGTCTCGCTAAGGCTGAGCGTATAATTACCGAAGAGGAAGACATAGGACTTGGGTGATTATGGGTAATTGCCGGCAGTCTGACCATAATTAGAATGCTCTATCGTGCATGACATCGATCAAGCTGCCTCCTGAGTCAGGTTAGCCCGAGTAGCTATCAATAACTATCAATTCGGCTCGACGTACCGAGGTTGAATCTCTCGGATCGTAACTCGAGCGATTCGTAAACGAGCCGAGGAAAAGGAGACATCCATCATTTTCGAGAACCTGTCTAACCTTCCGTCGTTTGAAGCACTTGCCCAGGGTCAGAACTCCTAAAGAGACGATAAAGAAATGTAGCTCGTGTCAGCATCGTCAGTCCTTCACCTTTCATTGCCCTTTCAAAGATCTTGGAAACTCCATTAACCTAGCAGCGGCGATGAGATAGAGCGGAAAACTCTAGTTTCAACGGTATAGTAAATTGTACGCATATACCGTGATCCTTGTCTTACTCGATATCTATCATCGATTTCATAAACAAAGTACCAATAGAAAATATGCAAACACACGCGTACGTTCAAAGCGCGCGTAAACGATTTTAATCGATTTATTCTGGTCCATACTGGCGACACAGACGATTAGTCAAAATATAAATTAAGTGCCATCGTTTCCCTCCACTTCCCACGACTTGCGTTGCAATTTTCATGGAAGATTTCATGGTCAGTAGAACGTTCTACGAAAGCATCTACTCGCAGATTTTATTGCTACCTTCAGAATCGAAGCTACGTTTACGATCGTGGAATGAGAGTCAGCTTTCTCTGGCACCTTCGCTTCCGCCTTCTGCTCTGGTTGTACAAAGAAAGCAGAGCGCTTTGTTCGAAGATTCAATAGAAAAATACGAGTGTACGGGAATGAACGTAACAGACGCGATGAATCGGATAGTCCGAGATTTTTTCCGAGATATCGCGCCTCTCTTTCTGCAAATCAAAATCGTTGATAAGAGAAAAATACAAAAAGTGCAAGAGATGGAAAGAGTGGGGGAAAGGGAGAGAGAGAGCCCGTTTAGAGAATCGCGCATCAATATAGGAACGCGACTGTATGCTCGTTACGCAATGCTGTATTACATTTCCAGCTAATGGAAATGGTCGATGGGAATGAGATAGAAATGCAGAGAGGATGGAGCATTCCTGATGTTTCGGGACTTCGAAACACGATCGTTCGGCCAGTTATCCCTGATAATCGGTCGAATTTCATCCGCCGCCACCACAAATGTATTAATTCGTAATTCCGTTGCAGATCGATCCGTTCCTGACAGAATAGCTTCGAATGCATCGAATGATAAACATAATTCCGTACATCATTTTTAGGATTAATTGAGAATTCGAGTGAATTAGCCGAAAAGAAGCTTTAAATACGTTTCAAGTTGGTCTTAATCTGCTTTCTTCGAGCTTATCGTTCGATAACAAAGTATCGTAACTCGATACAAAATATCGTATAATTTGTTTATGCAATACTTTTAATTTACGCGCGATTATTCTCTTCCAACTTTTGAAATCCAGGTTCGATACCATCCTTCCTATCAATTAGTTGAACACGCGAAGCGTTTTCCATCCCATATTGGCAAATAAAGATATCATGCGTGATATATCGCGACGAAAGATTAATAGAAAATTTGCTTCGTAAAGAGTTTCAAAAGTCGAAGGAAAGCTTTTTTAAAAAAAGAGGGAAATATCGAAAGCAAAGTTTTGTAGAAAGAGGCGGTTCAATGAGTCGAATGTGATAACGATTTACAATTTCCCTCGTCTACGTACTTATCAGTCAAGACAATCTTTATGGCCGGATCGTAAAACTTAAAACGGCCCCGAAAGCTCGCCTCGAATTAATATGAGGTATCTACCGCGACCGTAGCCCGTAGGAAGTCCCGAAATTACGACGAAGGTGGAAGGAGCGGCGAGAAGGCGAGTGGAGAAAGAAGGGTGACCGGATCTTTTACAGCGTACGTACGCTGCAAGCAGCCACCCTGTTCTAGCTCCCGCGTGTCCTTTGTTCCCAACGTATGATAATTATCGTTGCGACCATAACGACGTTTAACGACATTTAACAACTAACCCGCTGTAACTACATCGTTGACGTGTAACGAAACGCGTTTTCTCTCGTATTTCGTGACTGACGATGAAATCGCGACACGTCCGTCGAACGAGTTACGGCCGAACTTGTATCTCGTATCTCGAAATTTAATCGGTATTTATTAACGTTTGTAATGTTTGAAAAGAAGGATCAAGGCTTCGTTCGAACTGGAAATCTTCCGCTTGTTACAACCTTGATGTATCGATTGAATATTAATAGCGATCGATTTTTTTTACAATAAATTTTCTATATGCTTATTTCTTTCTGTCCGTAACAACAATTTGTATGGGTTAAAGTGGCGAAATAATGGCAACCATCGTGACATCACGAGGAAGGAGCGTGAAATGAAAAATGTGCAGAAGGGAAGACGGGTCTGCTGCTAGGCGCGGACGAAACGAGAAGATACCGTACCAGAAGCTGGTCTCAATACCTCATGACCTTATATCCACTCTGTAAACCAGAAACGAGCTAAGCGCCATATGGTTTCGGTGCGCGCGTTCAATCGCGCCTACCATTCAGTTATCTAGATGCGAGGATATTTTTGGTCCTCTTCAACGATACGAGTTGATTCGAGGTCGGTTAGTATTGGCGATCTCAGAATAAAACATCGACTCGCGTACTAGCGAGAAATCAAACCAGAAATAAAGTTTCACGAATCTATGGGAATGCAACGATCTGACCTGTCGCTATTTCGAAAACAAGACACCCGCCGCTACTGCTAGAAACTACTGAATAGAGAAGTACAACACGTTAGGACAGAGGGCAGCATTAGTGAAAATTACCACTCGGCAACTTTGGAAACTTGGGAGAAACTATTCGGAAGTTAACGCAACCGATTCCAGAAGGCGGAAATGGCTAGCATCCTTATTGAGTTACAGTTATCCGGCAGTAGAGTACCAGGGTAACAAAAGTACTCAGAAAGTGTTCCTTGAGATTAACGCTTTTCTGGGATAACACGGTAATCTAGTATACGTTGGAGGAACGAGTGGACAACTACTTGGAAAAACGAAGAAAAATGTTCGCGAGCCACAACTTGGATTAGCACACTATTCTCGAATTATCTAGCTCTACGTGCTAGAAGAAAACGACTACTCCTGAAATTTAGCCGTTCTTGTTTCGACGGGCGTAAAAGAGAAACCTTAATGGTTTCAATTTCAATAATAATACAATATTCTGGAGTCTATTCTGCAAAGAAAGAAATAATTAAGTACTCTCGAAACGCGAACTTCAATGTTTAACCTATTCGATGACCTCGCTATACCAATTTCATCAACTATACATACATACCGGTTTGGATGTAACAATGAAACGTACGCGCAGTGAACGTGTTAAAGAGAAGTCGGCGCGCGTGTTCGTGTCACGAGTTTCGTATTCGTTTCTATTAGTATTCAACGTCGGAGGAAACGAATGCAACAAGATTGTTCGCTAAAAAAGTAATTTCCGCTTCTTCTCGCGTGAATACAAAAGAAGTTTAATTTAATATTTGCGTGATCTGCTGGCCACGCGAATTATTAGCGCCCATACCGGAACGCGATTCGGAAACAATAGTAGAAAGGACACGATATTTTACTTTTAATTTTGAGGGATAGCTAGTCGATCACGAATATTAAATTATCCTTGCTTTAACAGCAATTGTGTAGAAGTCCGGCGTACACAGAGCCTTTCAGAAAATACCGAAGTTGTTCCGTGTACGTGTAGGCAGATCGATCGAAAGAAGAAACTTCAATAGCGGAGAAAGTATCGTCGCGAAGGAAGAAAAAGTAGAAGGATGACAGAGTGGGAGGAGGACGAGGAGGAAAAGGGTGAACCCTTGCAAGCAGGGTGGCCAGAGGTTTCAGCTTTGACGTCGGGGCGTCGCGACAGTGTTTGCGTAGCACTTTCATTAGCCTGCCTCAAATTACTATAGTTCAAACACGGTGCACCACCGTCACTTGTCGGCGAGCAGAGGCGATTTCGTTTTGTTAAGGCAAATATCGACGCAAAAACAGAACACGAGAAAAACGGCGACTAACACGCGAACGGGAGAGGGCGAAGATGAAGGAGAAGGGACAAATGTGTAAGAGATGGGTTGTTCTTCTTGGAGTTTCGTATCTACGACAGGATAGCGGATGAAGAATGAGCCACAAGGGACGGCATAGCGTAGAGAAAGAAAGACGAAGGAGGACTGGTCCGAATGGACAGTTGGATGGACGGTGTGCTATTATTGCTTCTGCGAAGATTGGTAGCCTGTGAGACGCGCGCCGTGGAAATATTACGTTTCGTGGTACGGTACAAAAACGACAAAAATTCGTTGAAAGAAGAAATCAGGGCGGCCAAGAGAAATGGTGGGAACTACGTTGACTCTGAAAACCGTGGGATCCTACTCCGTCCGTGTTGCCGAAAAGCATAAAATTTTCTAGGTTGACGACAGAATCAAAGATATGAAATATCCGAACTTGTATACCGAGGCCCCTGGATCGAGAGCGCGTTCGAAGACCGATATCTGATCGGAGCTGTCGCTAGAATAGAACCGCGAACACAAACTTCACAAATGGCCTCAGGTGCGACCAGAAATCATCCAACATTCGTAACCAAACGCGCGACATTGATCTTCCCACCATGGATACATAGGGGGATATCGAACATTTCGAGGACAGTTTGCACGGGACGAACATGTGTACAACAAATCCTTTGGGATTATAGGCCGCATGGCTGAGGACGATGTTGAAATATGTCCGTGGGCAACAGATATCGCGAACCTTTGAATTACGACGGATTCGTAATCGAACGTTCGCAGTTAATGGCCGACTTGATATAATACGTCGCATCTATCGTAAACTACAAATATACTTTCCGAACACATAAATGCCATAACGTTCGACATGCCAACGATAGAATGTAAGTTGTGTAAAGTGCAGGAAGAAACTGCCTGCTATAGATATCGGTACATTACGTTTCGCGTAATATAGAGGGTGGAGCACTTAACTTTATCACCCAATACACATCTTCCTCGTTTTTGTTGACGCGATGATATATTTGTGGAAAAAATCGTTCGGGCCAACCAGGCAAATATTATGATTTACAAAGCACGTTTATCGTGATAAACATTTTCCAGCTATCCATCAACTTTCTTATATTATGATACGATATAGTATAATATATATATATATATATATATGTTTTACGCTATTAAAATTAGATTGAGATATCAAATTTCATGCCCGAACGTAATACACGCTTGCTATTTAGTTATATAGCTTCTAAAATTACAAAATTAAATTAGCTTCGTGTGGCATATTTATCTGGGCCGATTCAAGAATTAATTGTGACTGATTGTAATTGAGAGAGACGACTTAGATAACTTGTCGCTCGGAATAACAATATTCCAGGTCGAAGAAACTTAAAAATTCTATTAATGTATTCGTTTAAGAAATTTCCCCTCGTTAATAACTGTCTCGTTACATTTGTGTTAAACGTACACATTCGCATTTTAAACTGTTAAAACGATCCTCCTTTGTTAATATTTAAACAACGTGTCGAAGACGACGTTCGATCGACGAATGATCCAGTTAAAAGATTAAACTTTCCATTTATTAGCAATATATTTCATTGTTTTTCATTGCAACATTACAATAGGACCCAAATAACCTTCTATTAGCGTGTTTCAAGCTCAATTCCAAAACTGTCGCATTCATAGAAACGTTCACAAAAACAAATTAAGGACAACGACGTTTAATCGTTGATCGACGATATTTGAAAATACACCGGTCGGAAATTCTAACGTGAATGTACGAGAAAATCATTAATCGTGGCCTGAAAAGTAATGTTGGCCGAATAAGCTCGACGCGATAACGTTTCGGGAAAAAATACAGTTGGCACAGATCCAGTCGTGTTTACTGTTGAAATTTGTCTTTGTGAGCTGGCTAGAAACGCGTGCACACGGCACACGCGATGTAACACGTACAATGCCGAAACCGTGGGTCGCCTGAATTAAATATGCCTTCGTCACAGACCCACCTTCGCGGCTTTGCTAGTATAAATGCAATCTGACGCCGTGAATACGGTAAATACAGAATAGACGTAGGCCCATGTGTACACAGATTCCATCGCGGTATATAAAAAAAAAAAAGAAAAAAGAACGCATTTTATTTATCGCAGTACATAAAGACTCGTCATATTTCATACATGTAGCATTGAATGCTTGCGCTGAACGTCGCCGTGCTTCGAATATCGAACTTTTCGTTGGTTCGCTAGCTCGTTAAAGGCTGCTCGTCCGTTAATATCGAAATGCAAAAGAGATATCACGGACGATCGTTATGTATACGCAACTTTTTCGTAATTTTGTAACCACACTCTAAAAAATGGTTCTTTCTTTACAGGACATTTTACGGAACTTTGTAACATTCGTTGTACATACGTTTATTCGTTTTAACTTGGTCGAGAGGGGTAAAACGGAGTAAAAAGCGATGCAAACTTTTTGCGTAACATTAAGGTTACGGTGACGAGATATGGAAAAACACACGAGAAAATAAAGGTGACCGGTAATTTCTTGGGGAGGGGCAAATTGACATAATAGGGGCAAGCAGTGGCGAAAACTTCATAACCTAAAATGATAACTGCTCTTTGCGCGAAGTAATGCGTCGACAAGCCCGACGACGAGCGATGAGAAGTGCGAGGTCCTGCAATATTCACATGGCCCTCGCTAGCTCTCCGCTCGCCTCTGTGTCGACCCTCGCGAAGAGGGTCTCCCTCCTCATCCTGCTGGAACACTTCATTTATCAGGCTCCGACATCTCGTCGGGTTGCCTGGATTTAATTACCCGAAACAAGTCGCCGAAGGGGATGACTCTCTGGCTTCTCTGGCAAACTAAACCAGAAAAGACAGTGAGGACGAAATGAAAGTACCAGGACGAATCGATCGTCGAGGGAGACAGGCCGGATATATCGTAGACGAAAGGTCGAAACTGCTATAAATTACCGACTCGACGATCCTTTTTGGCGGCTCGCGATATTCGAACACCAACCGTTCAAATACCAAGAAAGTTCGAAAGTTCGCCGTAGGTATAATAGATTCCCTTATCGTGAGTATAATCAAGGGAAAATAATTATTATGAAGCGTACCATGATTAAGTCAATTAAGCAATCATTCCGCCGTTGATATTACATCTTCCTCCGTCTATATCCCGGTACCTTCTCCACAAAGACAAGTAATTATACAGGAGCGAAAACTTTGTCGAGAGTTGAAGAAGGGTGTCGGGGGTAGGTCGATTTCGGTGTGCGCGAGGACAGTTTCACGCTGTGTCGTTGTAATTCGACGCGCGTGGCGCGGCAAAACCGAGCACGATTTGTCACTTTACGTCGTCGGAGATAACGGTTATTTACGGCGTTCGCGTGATTGAACCGTATTTCATAATCGCACTCCACTAAACTTCCATAGCGTAAAACGAAAGTACAAGAAAAATAAAAAAGAAAAAACGAAAAAAAGAAGAAGAGAAAAGAAAAAAACGAGCGTTTACGGTGGCACCAACTGGGCAATACAAGAACAAGATTAATCGTTTCTACTTTAAAGTAGTATTCTACGTGAAAGAAATTCCGTTTTTTCCCATTAGCGCTTCGTAAACTTTTCCACAGCAGCTCGATGGAGCTAGCTGGCTGGTAGGTAGCGGAACCACGCCGGTACGCTAATGGTAAAATCTATGTCGTACATGACGCGATGGTCGTTGTTGTCGCACGGAAAAGCAACGGGCAGCGAGCCGCTAATGGCGTTGAACAAAAAGCTAGCCATAAACCTACGGTGGAGTGTAGCATCGTGCAGGGGCTGCGAGAAGGGTGTCACCGGTAGTTGATATCGCCTACTTCCGGCACGACTTCGCACACGGCAATTCCTCCCAGCCTAAAAGGTCCAATGCTCGTTTCCTTTGTGTACGAATTCCCAGCCACTATCACCGCTTCGCTAAATAAACGCTGCATCATTAATCCACCGGCTGAACTTCCTCGCCACTGCCCGCGAATTTGTACGACAATGGGGCTAAATTTCATGATTCCATAAATCACCCAGACCCGCGTGCTTCCAATGGTAATTACAATGACCGTGATTTTCAATCGGCTACAGGCCCGAATTTAAATAACACGGAAGCTCATTGTCAAATCGAACTAACAGTTTAACGCGCGAAACTTGGAGATTTTATTTTGTTCGGCATTATTGTGGAAATCCCTGCTCAGCGTCCAATGTAATTTTAATCGACTCGATTGTTAAAATAGAGTTGACCCGCGTCGACAACGCGATATATCGTACGTGTCGTTGCGCAGTGTAGAAAATTATGATCGTTTCCCTTTAACCGAATGTTCTGATAATCTATTTTACCGAGTCGAAACAAACGAGCAAAACGAACAAAAACATACAAAATAATCCCGTTCGGTGATAAACTTTACGGTATAGAATCACCGAAATTAAACTATATATCGATTAAGCAATAACGGAATACCGTTTCGAAAATAATTTCGGATAAATTGCGTAATAACGATACATTAGTAAAAAATATAATTGTATCTTTTGGCCAGAACGGGCTAAAGATTTTCATCATCGGCAAATCATTCAACATACCTCGTAACGACATCAACGATTGATTTTAACGTTGCATTGTACATCAAATGTTCACTACCTTCACGTTCCGCAACGTACATTTTGCTTTCTCGCTGGTGATTTAAGTTCCGCGCAATAGGGTGCTTCGTAGCTCGTCACATTTCGTAAAACGAACGGACGTTACAACGTTGCGAAACAATTTGCCTTCTCAAGAGACAGGAAACTGAGCAAAACGGAGAGCCGAGTAGAATTGTCGTTGCGCCTGATTCGTTTTTAACTCGCAATAAATCCCCGTGTCTTCTCGCGACCGTAGAGACGTTAAATAAACTGGTCGAAACGAAATTTGAACAACGTGGCGTGGAGCGAAGCGGTGCTGCGGGCCGAATCCGGGGTCTGGATGCCGGGGGGCGGGCAGTCGACCAAAAGTGTCTTTGATTTCCGGAGCGACCAGCGAGGGAGAGTTGCCGGTACACGAGAATGGCGCTTCATTGTTGCCCGCGCAAGTACGCAATTAATTTCTGTCTGCGTTCGCCGCGGGGGAATGCAAATACGCGGGGAGATTTTGCCGGAGTAATTCGGAAGTGGCGTGGTATACCGCGCGCATTATGCCGCTTTCCTCCTCTCTTCCTCTTCTCTATTCTCTCGTCGCGAACTTCTGTAGGCAGTCCGCGCGCAGGCTTTTCCTGGCCTGTTTACGCGGCCGACAGCGTTTCGTGTATTTCAGCACCGCCTATACACAGTTATATTGTAGATACACACGAAACACCGTCAACCCAGTCCGATCGCTGATAATCTCTCGAGGATTCGAAAATCTCCATCACGTTCGAACTTTCGACGAATAAATTGCACGGTAATAATCGGCATTTTCCTTCTTTCCTTGCATCAGTTAGACCTTGCTTTGTAACGGTAAGCGTTTCAAGACGATTCCTCTTCATACAACGCGCGTCTCGCGCACGAAAAGTCCATTGAAACTTTATCTTTGTATCTTTCACGTGTCTCTCTTTTATAATCAGTTATTATTGTCAAATTCAATCGTAAACTGCGGCTAATTGGTTCGATTAACACGCGTAAATTTCAATAACGGGAGGTTTACTGCTCTAGGATGTCTGCGTTTCTCACCTTAACCAAGAACGAGATTATACGAGAATAAACAACAGCGGGGCCTTTCTTTTTGCAACGTTACTAATTTCTGGGCTGATCTGCGTTACAAAGGCAGAACGTTCCCGCTTAGTTTACCATTGACGAACAGTTGGAATTTAAAGTCAACTGCGACGATGCCCGTAACGGTTGCATCAATGGGCGTCGAGTTGGCACCGACGACGACGCGGTTTCACTCGATTGAAATTCATGGGGAAACGAATTTGTGGTTACGCGTCGTGAGAGGTAAGGAACAATTGTCGAAATACACACGACCCAGTTTCCATTTACGTTTGTAACGGATAGGTGCCGCTTCAAGAACCCTTTTACAGTCCATGTTGATGTCTCGCGGCGCGTTATACCGGTACCGTAGTCATAGATACACGAACGGTTCTGAAGCGTTACATCCGCAAATTGTATTGCTAATGCAACCAACATCTTCCCTTGGTTGCAGCAGCCTTGCCTTTTAACCGTATGTCGCATCGATTTTACCACCGTGTGCGTTGTCGCGTGCTAGTTCTACAAACGAATGTTATTTTATGGGCCGGTTTGCCGCATGTTTAAGCGGAATGAATCTGCAATCAAAGTAACTTCCATGCAGATGCAAATTGGTAAACGGCACGATAATCGGCGCAACGTGTGTGCGTGCTGCTTCGATTAACGCTTTCGTCCGAGTAAAATTTACAATGGTGCGTATTATCATTTCTAGTATAATTACGCCGTGTTCCTATATGAATGTAAATAATATGGTTGGACCACTCTGTTCACGGATGCAATTGGACACGCTGCGAAATTTATTATGATTTATTAAGTACAAACCGCAAGGTAATTTAACGATATATGTACCTCCATGCGCGTTGCTCGTACGAATTTATCTGTACTCGTCGATCGATTGCGAATTAGTTTAAATCGTATTACGTGTATATGTATATACACGCACAAATTAGTACTTTTAGTTAATTTATACGAATGAGATAGAGTTATAAACGCGATAGCTTCTAGAAATGGATTCCAATATCGATTCCGGAGCGAAGAAATAAGGCAATGCGTAGGCGTATTTCACGTTCGATTCGTGCACAAAGGGCACGTTGAACGTTGGATAACGTCAAAAAAATACGGAAGACGCGTAAACAAAAATATCGAGGATGAAGATCGGCGATTAAACGTGGCCACCGGCTGAAGAGCATTAATCGTACACGAAACGGAGAAAATAATTTAATTTGAAAGTAAAAACGCGATCCGCTTTGCAAGTCTGATGGTGGCCCATTGTTTCCGAGCGCCACTAAGAATATCCTTCTCTTGCTCCTCTCTCGAATGTGTCCGCTTTTCTTCTCTTTCTCCTCGCCCTTCGTCGCCGTCTACCTCCTCTCCTTTGTATAATCAAAACTCTCGAACAAATTTTCATATTGTTTGCGATTCAATTGGACAGGCAATTTCCGAGTCGTCTTTGAAAATATCTTCTCTCCTCCGTCGTCGATCCCGCTTCAACTTGTCCGCTCTTCGCCACTTTCCCCGTTTTCACCTAAGTGCACCGCAAAGTATACGTACTTAGTCAATGAAAACAAGTCCATGCTCCTGCGCTATTTATCTTCTCGATCGATATCGGTTCGTTATCTTAAATCCAACTTTTCCCGTTCGTGCTTTTATAGCGCACTTCGGATGACTTCCCTAAAACTATCGTTTCACCTTTCTTGCCATCGAATCAAGTAGCTGATCTTTCTGTGTGTTCCGATCGTTTCACGATAACATCCACGTTCGCGAAATCGTTTTCGATGAATAATATAACCGAACGGTTTAACCGAAATCGATATTTAACTACGTTAAACGCGTGCACTGCTATCAATCTTTAATCGTACGACTGTTGCACCAAATTTAACAGTGTATTTGTACGTAGAACGGTACTCGTGCCTTTCCATTAATGTTACCATTCCCGGTACCCATAAAGGAGAAAAGAATTTTTAACGAATGTTGCCATTTATCTATCCAAATTATCTAACAAAAAAATGTCGTTAAAGTGACGCGTGGAACGGTTACGGCCTCACTATGGTTCTGTAAGAAGAATGGAAGTGGTATGAGACAGTGACGGATCAGACACGGAAGAGTACGACTTGCGAGCAGCGCTATGACAGAAGTCATAAGAAGGAAAATTACAAATTTGTTACGGTTTCGTTGGAACGACGTCGTAATAATTACAAATGTGATTCGTACATTGTGTTTTTCGTATAAACAATTTTCATGGAGACGAAAAGATAGCGTATACCGTCTCCAGCTACCATACACCGAGAAAGAAAATTACGCTAATATCCCGCAATTTAAATCTTTACAACCAACTGACTGTTTGCATTTATATATTTGTCTGCGTTCAGATCGTAGATAGCAAGTGTACTGATATGAAATCGCTGCAGCCAGGATGTAGCATAGCCCAGTTGGTGCGAAGCCAACAACGACGACGCGAACGAAACAAGCGAAATATTTATAAAAACCGCACGTTGTACTTCCATGCAGTTGTTTTATTACTATAATTCATCTCGCGGTACACGTCGCATATCTCTTTGTCCGCGCTTTTCTTCCAACTAACGTTTATACATTTTTAATCCACGCCGGACTTTGCCGAATTAAACCGGAAGATAGATAGAGGGAATATCTAGTGTGATTTTAATTTTAACGCGTTTAAAACACCTGATAATTACGCGTCCAACGATCGCTATCACGTTTGAAAAATTCACTTGCGTTATTCGCCTGCTTAACAAGTTCCGATAAATCTTTGTTTCGGGATGGCTGGGATGTCAAACGAAATTCGTCTAATCCGTGGGAATTGGAATGTTATGTCGGAGGTTAACCCGAAACAGGGTAAAGGGCATTATAAATAACGAAAGGATCTGGAAAAGCAGGTCGCATTTCTCCCATTTTCTCGACGCTCCTGTGCCAGTGGTGGCAGGCTGGACACGTCCCTCTCTGACGGAAGGCAGAAGGAGAACCAGATTAGAACCCGACAATCAAGCCAATTATACACTCCGGTGACGCTGACCCAGCTCCTCTTCCAGCTTCTCTGTGTCCACTGTCTCTTTGTTCCCTCTTCTCCTCCCTTTCTTCGTTGAAACCTACAAGGTTCCGGTTCCTGCTACGGCAACCGGTACTGCGGTCCTACTCTAGAAACTCATCAGACCTCCCGTAATCCCGATAGCGAACGAGACCCGAACGAATTGCTAGCGAAATTAAGCAGCTGGTACGAGACACGTTGAATATATGAGAAAGTGTATTGTTCCCAAGAGAAGATATCGAGACAGCGTCACCGAAACCGTATCCTTTCCTTCGTCTTCGGTTATATGAAACCAAATCTACAACGTATGCAACACGAAACCATAATTTAACGATATTGTATCCCCTCGAGTAAAAGAGCATCGAGTTAATACGAGTGACGTCTTTTAAGCGTACGGATACCTCTGCGTAGAAACTGTTCGCCTCTCGTAACGTGGAAAATCGCAAATCGACTTTTGCTTCGATTTGAACGAAATTACAATTTTATGAAAAGATCGGTCGCTCTCTAATCGGTCGTAAGTGCGCTAAAAAACGAATTTGGACAAAGTTGGGTGAACGTTTTGCAAGTATAGTTGACGAATCAATTCTGCTAGCTTCAGCGGAGCATTAACGAGGAAAAACAGTCGATAATTATTAGTTGGGATTATCAGGAAGTAATGCTGGAAACGATGTTACGTTTATGTATGAAGACGAGTTTACTTTTGCAGGTGCTCGCAATGCACGGAACTCTTTAAACGTGGCTATAAGCGAGAGTGGCAGTTTAACATGCTCTGTCATTTGATCTGCATGTAGGAAAAAGTGGATGAGGAGAACGAAAGGAAAAGTGAAGAACTTGAACGGTAACCTCCTCAGAGACGTTTCTCCCTAGACCGGAATAAGACGAGGAAAGATCGGCGAGGGTCCATGTCTAGAGAATCTACGCTGAGCGGCAGATTGCAGCCCAGGCCTTTGGAGGATCATCAAATTAGCGGAAGAGTCTTTGAGGGCACCTCGTAGAGGTGGCCAACTTGGCTGGCTCGTCATACTCTCTCTGTTGGAATTATGCCTCCCCTTCTTACCTCTTTCGCGACCTTTCCGCGAATAGAGTTGCAAACTTCTGCCTCCTCCCTTCCAGGCCAAAAGAGACAGAAAAGAGGCACATCGTCCCCTCTCGTTTTTCTTTCCTGGCTTCTTTCTTTGTTTCTGTCTTCCTTCCTTCTTTTCTTTCTTTCTTTCTTTCTTTCTTGCGTTCCCTCTTTCTTCCTAATACTGTCTCTTTTACTACTTTTACAGCTACGACGCTAATGCCAACTGAATGCAACTGAAGAAAATTTTCTTCCGAGCTTCAGTACCCAAAACGACTGAACCGACCACGCTTTCCGCACCGTCTAGATATAAATGAGGGAACTTTCAAAAGCTGCCGAGAAAAGACGTTAGAACGAAACAGTTTCAGTGGTCGAGTGTCTCTATGTGACTACGTTTATGTATCGTTGGAATAATTTTTGAAGTTGGAACGTTCCGTAGCTGTCTCATGTTTAATTCCTTCGTTCTTAAGCTACTTTTCAACCCATGTACCGTCAACTGGCTATTGTACCAACTCGACTCGATCAGCCTTTCAAACCTACCAACGCGACGTAACGCGATGAGACGACCCTGGTCTTGCCGATATCGTTGAAATATTCGCGAGTTTAGCGCATTTCCAAATAGTTTCGTTTTTATACAATCTCACGCTAGATGTTCAACGCGAGAATAAAATGCCGGTACGATCGAACCAGTAGAAAATTTGGACATACGTGGCAAAGCTAGCTGCCGCGATACGGATATTTTTAACCCAAGGTGGGTACGCTCGCAGACGTGCGCGAACATGCGCGTCTGTCTACACGCTCCCTAAATGCACATGCATACATGGATACACATAGAAAACGCGTGAATGTTTTATCGCAAGTTAGCCCTTTGCTACCCTCATGCAATTTACTCCCAAACCCGTATGTCTGGCCTGCAGCACGAAAACTAGGGCAGAAACACAAAGCCTGCCCACTGCCTGAGCGAGATACCAGTAACAATACCTAAACGCACAAGGGAAGGACGCCTTTTTCGTCCTTTCCAACCTCTCGTTTATAGGAACGGGTTGGTTGGCCTATCGCTGATAAAATTGTAAAGCCCCGGAACTGAATATTTTTCCACTACTTGATCCATCTAACCTTGTGGCAATCGTTCGCTTTGTATCGACGTTATGCAAAATCCTTTTAGACCCATATTCAGATTAGATACGTATATATGAAAAAACTTTACCAATCACGTGTCTTTATATTAATTCATTAACGCCGTTCGGGAAGTTATCTTTCTGGAAAAATATTTTTTACTTCCATCAGGGCCGCCCCTGTATCGATTTCGTTTTAAATCATCGTCCTGCGCGGTATAGCAACAAAAAGATTCACCAGTACTGCAACATGGCCGATAAGTGTACAGAGAATCTAGATCTTGCGTTAGAAATTCATCGTTACGCGTGGTTCGCTTGCCTTGCTACTCGCTTTCGATCGATATGACGTCACATCTTCGTGATAATTTTAACTGTCCGACCGAACGAGGACCGAGAACATCGAAGTCGGGTCTCCTTCGAAACGTTAAGGGAAACGCGATGTTAGCCGGCCTGTCTCACTCGTGTAAATATTTAGATTAGTCACGTGCTGGCAAGGAGATGGCGAGATGATTTAAGCAAATGCGCGATTCGACGAGAGACTGGACGAAGACACGATCGGAAAATTTAACGGCCATGGAAAGCAATAAAAATTGCTTCTCGCTAAAAAAAACCAACCGACGTTTCTTCTTATACGTTTACCATTCATAGGAAGGTTAAACAACAAGATTAACCCATCGCTGACTAACGTCGCACTCGACTCCGCCTATTTCGTAACCATTGAAAATACATTCTATAAAGCGTATACAGTGTTTTAGTAAGAATTATTACTGTTTATTTATTGCACGCCTTGACCCGCGGAGAGTATCATAAATATTAGATACTAATCTTATACCAGCACGAAATATATGTAGTTCGTAAAATATATGAACGAATAATACATTGTATAAATATGTATACGTATAAGCAGGGTGTCGTTACGCTAAATGTAGCGCAAGTTGTTTCTACAAATGCAACCGAAATACTTGTACTTGCGATCTTTTAAGCGATATCAAAAGTATTTACTATTACATTACTGAAAAATCGTTGACGACACTGAAAATATACTAGTCGTTTCTGAGAACGGGTATCGTTAATAAGTTTTTGGTAGTTTAATACAACGAAATTCTCTGTTTAATATTTTCAAGATTTACGACTTTGTAGATACCTCTTAAAACGAATTTCTCATGTTTTTAAATTGTTGGATTTAGAAATGATACCGAAGGATTAATGTTATTGCTTCTTCAACGGTAAAGCCTTTACCTTTTTTCTTACGTTTTTCCTTCATACTTCTTGCCGAGTTAGCTACGGCTTTTCTTCAACAATGTATATTATTATCAAGTATCGCCGAGGAACCGAGTTCTCGACACTTGGCGAAGAAAATAGGTTTTAGTTCACGAACTCAACGAGGGGCGAGTCCTTGTTTGTTCTAGCATCGGTAAGGAGTTTCTCGCAATTCCTATTTTCCGCATCTTGATGTTTTCCATGGTTACACCGAGGCAAATAAAGTTTTCTCAATTTCCACAACCGGTGCCAGCGTGTGTCCGCAAGTACGTCACCTACTTCGGGATCGAGGAAAGTCGATCCTAGAGAACGGTTCGAGAAATCTTGGTCGAACATTGTCGCGATTCCTTGCCGAAACGAGCTTCGTCCGATCAAACTTCTAAAAGTGGGATATTATTTCCTTGCCGCAGGAACGCGTTCAATTTCCGTTTCATATTCGTTTTTGTCCTCCTTCGAATGCAAAAAAACTAGTCGCAAATGTGTTAGTTTAATTATTATGCTCGTGTTTATACCCGTAGTAAATTTCCCAGCAAGAGGAAAATGTTGACAAAATAGTCAAGATTTCGAAACATTTCGACGAAAAGGATCAAATTTCTCGTCTCGCGTAGTTCGTAGTTACGTAAAGTTAGATAAAAAATATTTTCATAATGAAACTTACAAATATCAAGAACGTTGACGCGATCAATGAGAGTGAAACAAGCGACGAACGTATCGTATTGCTAACGAAATCTCTATTCGCGGTACGAATTAAAAAATAATGGAACAGAAAGTTTCTGAACGAAATGCGCACCCTTCTCGAATCAGTTCCGTTGTCATCGAAGATAAAAGCACTTTGACATCACCATTATCAAACGGTTAAAGTACGAATGGTTGGAATCGAAGTCCGTTTCCCCGAGGGGACTGGTCCATTCCGAGTTAAAGCGCAGCACGATCGCGCGCCCGTCAGAGCGTCGGGTCATCCCGCAGAATCAAAGCTCTGCACAAATTGGCGTGCCTGATCAGGTCAGTAGGAAGACTGACCAACCCCACCCCTTTTATCGATGCGTGGAATTTTCAATTTCCCTAAATGATCGGCCCAGCGCGTTTCTCCGTCGACTCTCTGCGAATACACGCGACGCGCAACAAAGCAGTTACTTTGGAACCACGAGCGTGCCGCGAAAAGTATAAAGATCGCAGGCAGGTGGATTCTCGAATCACTAGTACTAAAGGGCGCGGTAGAGTCAATAAACGCCGGTTCGCTCCGTGATTTGCATGACAATCGGATAGTCATCCGTCCGGCATTGTCATCTATGATCGTCGCGGAGTGGATATGCCCGGTGCATTCTCAAAGGAAAAGGCCTTCGTTTCCTACCATGCCCACAAGCGTGTGTGCTTCATCCGAGCTTTTATCGTGTACCCTGGCTCTGTCTCTCTATTTCTCTTCCCGTTCCCTTCGTGCACACATTCTGTACGGCATCCCGTCATGCTCTCGACCTGGCAAGTTGAGAGCCCTAATTAAATTCAGTCTGGGTACTCTTACCGAGCGCGGTCCATCGTTCATTAAGCGTCGGATCAAAGTGATATTCCCGTAAAGTAGTTCCACTTTGTGGCGAGGGTTCACCCTGCCTATACCTATCATCCCTTACCTCTCCCTTTACCTCATCCCAGCCAATCTCGCGGAGACAGCATCCCGACAGTCCATCGGCGTTTACTCTAGAGGCATAGCTGAATCTTTCGCGCAACCATCGTACGAATGATCAATTACTCGATACACCGACCGTGGTCACCTGACTGCTAGGTAACTATGCTTTCAATTATTTGAATCGTATTTGAACAATTACGGAAATATCGCGTTATTTCGTTAATTAAATTTCCCTGTTCTTCGACGGGACATATTCTCGTTATCGCAAATATATCAGGAAATATTCTTAACGCGGACGGATGCTAGGAATGTTAGGTATATACATATTAGTCGCGAGAAGACAAACTGACAGCGATGAATAGCGTGAGGAATTACCAAATATATTAATAGATAGGTATTTAGTGCAGTTGGCAATATATTTCCTCGATAGTTTCACATTATCGCGAGAATGCCCTTCGCGCCCTCGTAGGATTAATGGCCTCCGAATGAGCCATAGAAGGCAACGACGTGCAGCTGTTACACAGCGGCGTGGTGAGTAATTAGCGACCATAGCAATTCCCTGATCGTTAATAACGACGCATTACATATAATATAATAAAATTAGAAGCGTGGCATCGACGATTAAGGACAGCAATGCAACCTGCGCGCGCAATAAGACCGCTTTAGCGCAAACAACGCGTCTCGAGAAGAAAAAAACAAACGAAGAGTAATGCTCCGTACCATCATGATTTCGTCGTAGAGGTAGGAAATCTCCGGGTAGGTTATAAAATCGACCATGGTGTTGCAGCACGAACGTGTCAACGATTATCACTGTTGTCGAATGTCGAACTACAAAGCACTGTAACACTTGAATGACAGAGTGACGATGCTTATGAAGCGTAAACGGACTTTGGATGAAATAACTGGTGAAACGAAAACGTGGCTCTGATAATCAAAGTTCTCTGCCAGCATTCGTTGAAACTAGGAGACAGGATGTATCTCGAATGCCGGCGTGTTACTTGCAACTGCTACTGCGCAGAAGCACCACACAGCACCGCTTCACTTTAATACTTCACAAACACTTGGCGCGATTCAATTTCTCCGGATATAGATAAAATCAAGTGCCTGTAATCGCGCGTAGACTCACACGTTCCGTCACATCGATGTATTTACTCTTCGTCAACTAACCGGTCTTTGAAAAATTTTTATACCAACACCCAAAAAAAGCACGCAGCACCAATGCCTCTATGATTCACACGGCACTAAACGTTCACCAGTGTTTACGCGTAGTGATGTTTACGCGAGCGCGCCGCGATCGTTTTCGGACTTTCTTGACCGCGCACGAATACTTAAGGATCACTGTTGTGTTAATTTCACGAGGGCCGCGTGCCACGTATTTCACCAGGGCCGATACGTACTAAATCCGACGAAAGCAAAGGAAAGAATGGGAACATAGAAAGGCACGGAAGGGCGCATATAATTACGACTGGCTTATTGTCAGGGCCGTATCGCGGAAGTAGGAACGAAAGGTCCACGAGACACCCACAAGGATAGAAATGGGCAGCTTTATGCGCAGGCGAGAGATAAAAGAGGGACCAGAGTAGACAGAGATATATACACGTATATATATATGTATATAGAGGGAAACGAGGACTCGCAAGCCCACGCTTGCGAACGAAAGCACAAGGGAGAGTAAGCTCGGTCACTGAGGCGTCGCCACTCGGCTTGCTTCCTCCGGAGTGACTCCCTCCTTTACTTCTAGTCCCCTACCATTTCCATTCCATCCCTCCTTAACCTCCTCCACCTTCTTCTTGTTCTTCCACGTCATCTCTGTCTTCGCGTCTTTACCTCGCGAAAACGACCCTCTTCGCAAGGCATAACCACGAAACTTTCTCCTAATTGTTTGATGGCCACCGTTCCGCTACGCCCCTCCATAATCGTTAATATAATAATTATATAATTTAACGAACGTCATAGATGTTGCTCTCCGATGTAATTAGTGCCTGAAATTTTTAGAAATATCGTGTGCCTTCTCGCTCAAGCGCCAGAAAATCGCCTGTCGATGATTTACCTACGTACATCGTTCGTCGACAGTCGCAAGATATCGCCAGCCAATGTAGCTATATACATACATTTTTCTGCGGATTTTCCGCCAAAAACGTATGCGGACCGACTGTGAATACATGTCTACGGATAATTGTCCGTCAGTCTGGTCTAAGCTTAACTCGATTACTCTATCGCACGTAACGAATTACTATCGAACAGGAGATGGTCGAAGATTAACGGCATCGAATTAAAGATTATACGCATGTGCGAACGATAGCCGACGTTTTCTGTGTTACTCCAGGGCTACACGGTGCTTAATGAATTACGAATAACGGACAGTCAGAAGCATCGAAATCACAGAAATTTCATTGGACTCGAGGGCGGCACAGGTGCACGCGCAAGTTACAAAAACTTCGTTAGGGAGGAATGCAAACAATGCCCGGTCCGAGCTGTTCGGCTCTTTTCTCCGCGTTTTTTGCTCCTTTCCTGCTACGCTCCAGGCTTTGCACGCGTAAGTATCGTTTTCCTCGTGGAAATTCGCGCCAACTCAAAGCGTCCCGCCGTTCCCTTCGCTCGACGGGCGTCATTGAGAGCCAGTCGGAGTTCAACGTTTCTTTCCTTCGAGTCAGGAAACCCTATAGCACACCGCTGCCAATTACACCCCCGTAAATCGGACCGCCAATTTGTCAGTCGCTCGCAATCCGTCCTTCTGAATTTCATCGTACCTTATCGCGTCGCTCTAACCTATATTCGCTACTTAACTTCGCTCCTAATTTCGGCGTGATAAAGAAGGGCTTTCGACCGCAAAAGTATCGATGATTAGCGAATAGCCTCGAAACCGGATCGCAACTTTTCTATTTCTATTTCTCTGTTTTAATATCTATTACGTACGCTTTTCATACGATTCTGTGAATAAAAATGAAAAGATTTTTTTATCATAGGTATCTCTGTTTATAAACGTTATAACTTTTTCGAAAAATCTAATAATAAGGATATTGATTAATTTTATTAAATATATACCACTAACGCTTCCATGTACAGCATTGGAACGTAAAAGCTAGAAACATCGTTCTCGTCCGTGCGAGACTACATGTTTCGATTCAACGATATTGTTCCTCGACACTATACTCAAAAAAGTTAAATAAAGAACGTTATATCTCCAATCGAATTCACCAGTGAGAATCTTTCTGTCGCCGGCAAAATACCACTGAACAGCGGTAACATCTGGCGATCTGTTAATGTAGAGGTCGACTAGACCAACACTGCAGCCAAGGCGGAGGCTGAGTTGACGAGCAAAGCAAATAAACAGGAATTAAATCTGGAAGGCTTTATCGTAGGAAAATGCTCCGAGATTTCTCGTGGAAAAATATATATAAAGTATAATATAAAATAATATAATATGTAGCATAAAAGGTGAAATGGTGAGTCACCGTGGACGATGAATTGTCAGACACGTGAAAAGTCCATCAAACCATACG
The DNA here is from genome assembly GCA_014737395.1 of Bombus waltoni. Classification (NCBI taxonomy): domain Eukaryota; kingdom Metazoa; phylum Arthropoda; class Insecta; order Hymenoptera; family Apidae; genus Bombus; species Bombus waltoni. The sequence continues at coordinate 485,965 of JACXII010000046.1, read as the reverse complement.
AAGAATTCATCGAAACATCGATACCGGTGATTCGGAATAAAGATTTAGTAGTTTAATTACACGATTGTACATCCGAGAAAAATATTTGTAGACAAGTTAATTTAGGACCGTTCAGGTTCGTTTACGAGAAGATAAATAAAGGTCATTTTAGTTAAATTTTCCGAAATTAAAAAATTTAAATTAAATCCAGAGTGAAAGACGACTCAAATGATACAGATTTGATGATTCGTAGATTCAACGGGAAATACTATTCGTTATACTTATGACCAACAGTAAGGATTAGTAGGAGTACGTATCGCTAAGTGCTTTTTATATACATAGATATATCATCCAATGTAAGCAAAATCTATCTTACATTTAAGACCGTGTAAATATAATGCTATTTTAACTTGTCAAATACGTCGTTGCTTTCAGTAAGTCTATTTCACATACATACATAACACGATACAGTTCCGCTGACTATATGAAACACACACACACACACATACATCTTTTCTCTCATTTATAACGTAAATTAAAGCGGAAATTGCGCATAAAGAACGAAACGCACAACATTGCTATTACATTAATAACGACGTGCGTCCTCGTTTTATATGCCCTGAGGTAGATCGATGTAATATGAAAATTGGGTGCAATTCGAACGATAAATAATAATTTTCCATTTAGGAAATGAAAAGAACAATTTGAAGCGTGTCGCGTGAAAATCAGCGCGTCTCTTATTTCAGCCAACGTGGAATTTGGATCTACAATTCTGTATTTTCATCTCTAATTTCCAGCAGAATTTAATCTGGTTCTGGTGGCACACGACGGAAACTTTCGGAACGATGAGCCCGGATTGTAAGTCATATATGAAGCAAGTTTCTGTAAAACAAACGGCCGTTAAGATTAAGTTTGCCGAGAAAAATGATTTTTGACGTAGTCAAATAGCTGGAATAATTCGTCAAATAAGTCTGCCACTGTAAGTCGTGCACGTTACAACAGGATCCGTGAGAAGTATCGCGATAACGGCCGGAAGTGGGATACCAAATACTTTCTTTCGGGGTTTCGTGTGAGCGTGAACAAGCGCGTGCGCACGTGCAACGATCGCTTCCGTAGTAAGCATAGGCTAAGTATAGCCGGTTAGCCACGGGCATTGTTATTGCTTGCACAGCGGGAGCGTTCGCTTGCGATCCCTGTTTATGAAGGGTCCGTGCTGCTTGCCCGAGTTATGGTCTCAGGTGCGTCCGAATATTACAATTTGGATCGGTCAATCAACAAATGACCAACGTCCTAAATATAGATCGGACGTCTATTCGAAACGCGTATACAGAATTGTAAGAAATTCCGAACTTAATTAATTCTATCGTTTATAGATACAAACGTTTATGTCCATTAAACGAAACACGTATCATCGTAAAATCGGCCTGTAAACACGTATCATCGTAAAATCGGCCTGTAAACGCGTATCATCAACCATTGCTGGAAGAGTATCTAAAAAAAACTTATTACCTTTACGTATATCTTATTTATAACAACAAAAATCACAATTATGCCAGTTAAAAAGCCAAAAGATTTAATCACCTTGCGTTAGATTTAATCAACGACGTTAGTCCTCTTGTATTTTCGAACAGCTCGAGTTTCACGAATAAACTACAGTGAAGTATCTTCCCCCGACAGAACAGCATAAAAATGTCAAAAATTTCGAAACGGTCCACGTCGATGGACACTCACGGGAACGCTCGAAGCAATTGAAGAGAATTTTTTTTCGTGTTTGGTCAGCTCTGTGAGCGTGTGCTCGGACGTATGCTCGTAGCGACGCAAAAATGCGTCCGTATATACCCGTATATGCGTCTGCTGCCTCTTCATAAAGTCATAACTCAGCCAAGCCCCCGGCACATCTCTCGGCATAACATTTAAAACGATTTCCGCTGGCAGCAGTGCCAAGACCGGAGCTGCGTTGTTTCGGGGATAGATTAACGAAACATAACGCCAGTACTCGCTACGGACTTCCAAGGGGTAGCTTGGATAATGGGAAGGGGCGTGTTGGCACTGCTCTAGCAGTTAAGCAGTGTTCAGTGCCGGTGCTTGTAGTCTTCAGCCCCTACGGTTACGATCGATGGAAATTTTTAAGAGAACTATGGTCTATTTGGTTCGAAAATATGCAACAAGGTAGATGATTTCATTGGAGGCTAGGTTTGCCAGTGAGATTTGCCAGACGTAGACAGCCCAGTGAAATTGATTAGAAGCCACGTATGCCAGTAAAATAAGACTTTAGTTAGTAGTTGCGAGGATTAAATGTTACGAAATTCATATAAAACTGTGATAAGAATCTGATGCTTCGCGACATTTAAATAAACCACAGAGAAATTATTTATATATATTATTATTTATATAATTATTTACACTGTTGATCGTTTTCAAGGCGAAGAAGACTTCTTCGCGCCGAAAGAACGAGTCAACAGATTGATTCGATAGAATTCTTGCGCGATTCTCTCGAATCGTTGCTTGCGGAGGAGTCCCGACATTCAAAGTAACGCATACGTATGTATATACATGTTGGCACATAATATCGTTATACGCAGCATCAAGCGCAGACGCGACTAGTTACACTTTCTCCGGGACTAGCCGTGAAAAGAGGAATGCGAAATTTTCCTATTACTCGGGAATACGAATGCGTATAGCCAGCCCTGGCATTTGTAGAAGGCGCACGGAAAGTCTGATGATACATCGTGGACTCTGCGAGTTGCGCCCTCTGGTCCCCGTTCTCCTTTCGACTCTTACCATCGACCCTCCATTCCCTTCCTAACTACCCTTTCGGCGTTAAGAGATTAACTTGTCACGCCGAGCCATTTTAATATTCCGGATCGCGGGGTGAATCGCCGGAATTTGCCTGGAAAACGCCATACGGCTCCGCCAGCGATAAGTATCTGTTAACGTCACTGCAGCTTTGCCCGCTCCTTTTTTTCTTGCGTGAAACTGTACCGGATAAAAATTACGGCAGTTCATTTTCGCGCGCGTTCGATGGCCATTCGATGAAGCGTCACAAGAAACCGAGACAGACGAATCTCTATTTTCCAAGATCACCATTGATTCGAACGGTTCCAAACGGTTTTCGGTTTATAAACAAATTTCACCACCAATTTTTACTAAGCAACTTCTACACACGTGTTCGCGGGTACGCTTACTTCGAGAAATACGGACACTTGTAAAGAAAGATTTAGATAAGGCGTTCGCGGGTTGACGTAACCCACGTACAGTAAGTCGGTTCACCGGCATACGAGAAAACCGAAAGGAGGTAAATTGTGTTCTAAATGTGTAAATACTTACCCCTGGTAAAGTCCGCTTTTCATGCAGAGCGTTCTGGGCACTGATTGCGCTGTCACGACTATAGTAGGTGAGAAATGCACAGCCTGAAACAGAGTAGAAAACAGCAACAGTTAATCAAAACTGGGACAAGATTTTACCAGATTGCTGAGAAATAAATGGTCGATAATTATTCGCATTTTTAAATCGTTATAATTCGTACAAACTTTATTTCTCATTACTTTTTTGATCAAAAGCATCAATCACAATTTATCGATCATTTCTTTCCCACTTTGCTATTCTTAGTAATTTTCGTCCAATTCGTCAATTTCGCTTCAAAGGCCGAGAATCGAAACAAAAAATAAGCGTGCACGGGAAACGTTCGTGCGAATTCCAGTAAGAAACGCAAATGAAAAAATATCGTAACGTTAATCGCAATCGCGGCGAACAAGAATTACGTATTTACAAGTTCTGTGGGAAATGAAACCTATATGGCAGGTTTATCTGAAAGGTGATAAAGTGCACCCCTGGCGTCAACCTTTCGCATGCGTTCACCATCTGTCCAACATTTACGTGACGCGAGTCAATGCGTCACAGTAATTAGATATAAGCGATTGAAACTTTTCGCTGCATAATTACTGGCGCGGCTACATTAAGAAAACTTCTGCGTTATAATTTTTACAACGCGTCGTAGGCAACGTGCGACAAGCAAAGGGGTGGCAAGGCATCGCAGAAACGTTCGCCGGAAATGTCCGTACATCACGCAGTTGCGGAGTCGACTAAATTCTTCGAACCTTTTGGTACGTCGTACAGGAATGAACGTGACGTTTCCATGGGGAACCTTTTTGGATAGTCCTTCCGAAGATCGTTTCCTGCTAAATTCGCGAATAACGTTTCACACACGACGGTTGTCGATTCTTGACGATTTATCAAGATTCAAAACGCATTATCGATCGATAATCGTGATATTTTATTAGTTAGGTTGACTATTATATTACTATGCTATCTACTTGATTATGCTATCAACTTGTTACGTAAGAATCTCCATGTAGTAACATGAACTATTATCTCACAATTGATACTAATAACAGTATTATAAAGGAACGATAAGTAACTTTAAGATATATATAATACATATTAATCGCACTTCATTGCTTTATTAGTTAATTATGTCTCCTAATTTCTCCAATATTTTTCATTATCTGTTGTAAGTTTCGTTAAGGTAGTAATTTTTAGACGGCAATGTTGATATGTAAAATGTATTATATATATATATTTTTTTTTATTTATATATATTTATATATTATGCATAGGGAACAAAGTGTTCGGGATTTCGACCTGTCATTCTTTACGACCCGAGCAGCACATGGCCTGGCCCAGAAACGATGGTATCTTTTACCTATTGCGTTGTAAATCTATACAATGTTGCGGGACGTATCCGATGTTGCATTTCGAGAGAATTCGTTACTTCTCGAGAGGCCTAATGAGTCATAGGTATTCTTCGATCCTGGATCGAACGATGGCCTACGTGATCAAGACCACGAGCGGTTATGAAATGCATGCATGGTGGGGAGGAACAAAAGACAGAGAAATCAAGATTGGCAATTTCCAATAGTTCTCTTCTGACGGTCACACAGCAAACGTCAAGACACTCACATCATATTCTCAATCACTCAGTCACAGTCTTAATCCATCAAGTCAAACGTCATACGAGTCATACTTGCATAATTCGTCCGAGTCAAGTCTTGCATTAACATTTGAATCAAACAGTTTGTTCACAATCCATACTCAAGCTATCCGAAGTCTACATTCACGATAAATATCATAATAAATATTAACACCTTCCTTGTAATTCATATTCGGGCTATCCGCAGCCTACATTCGTTCTAACGAAATGTTCTCAAGTGTACCACATACTATGTGTTCGTTGTGAGCACCTAAATAGAGTGAATAAACAATATAATTATTATACGTGTCTCCAATCATTGCGATACCTCCACTCTGAACGTTAATGTCGTTCACGGTCAGCGGTATCACCGATCGGTTGCAACTGACTGGTCGTCATAGAGTTGAAAGTCGCATCACAAAGTATGCACTTGGATGTACCACCGTGCGAATGTGACCGCTATCGCAATTCGTTTACGATATACAGTGGGTCACAAAATTATTCGCTCACTCGCTAATGTGGCAAAGATGAACGAAATAATCAGGCAACGCAAGGTATTTTTAAATTTTTTATTTGGATATACATAGTTCAAAGTTTAATTTGATAGAATAGTAAAAAAAAATTGCGAAATTTTCATTTATAATTACAGAAAAATGAATTTTAAGAAATCTTTACNACATAAAGATTTCTTAAAATTCATTTTTCTGTAATTATAAATGAAAATTTCGCAATTTTTTTTACTGTTCTATTAAGTTAAACTTTGAACTATGTATATCCAAATAAAAAATTTAAAAGTACCTTGCGTTGCCTGATTATTTCGTTCATCTTTGCCACATTAGCGAGTGAGCGAATAATTTTGTGACCCACTGTATATTACTCCTTCTGGTTGTACCACAGTCGCACAGACGTAATATATAATGGGATTTTCCGATCGGATGGAATTAACGAATCGATTAAACAAAAATTCGAATTCGTTGAAAAGAACAACACGTGTTAATCGAATCGTTTATTCGCGCGTTGCCTTGGAAATTTCCCGAAGCAGCGGAAGTATCGGCATTCTCACCGTCGTAAAATTAATTTTCCAAAACGACTCGAACCAGTTTAAGAACCGACGCCAGTATAGCAGGTTAAAACGATGGTAATTAACCCTAGAATTGGACGGTGGCTGAACCAGACCATTATCGGCTATCGCACTGTCGAGCAAACCTCCTAGAACCGCCTTCCTATCGGTCTGAGGATTTATTCAAAGGGCCTGTTCGCCCTATCTGATCGCCATTTGACTATCTCAACACACCGAGATGGATGTAAGCAAGCACGCGCGCTGCAAGACTCGTGGACAGAACTCGGTCTAAGATCACTTACTATTTACGACACGACATTATCGTGACTGCCCGATAGCCTTGATCTGTCTATAATCACGACTGCCACGGATACGGAATCCATTAACTATTAATTTTACAGATAATCCGGATAGCTTCGCATACATAGAAATACGCATCCGTTTGTCGTTGGAATCCGAATGAATTTCTCCGAAGCTTCTCCGGCTGTTCTTTTTATTTTACGCTTTGATGAACTTTGATTAATTTTGTGAAAGCAAAAATAAATAAATCCTGGAGCGTATTGCTGAATTAGACATTTATGAATGTACATGTATGGTACATATATATTAACAAATTTGTCACGATAGGTTTACTTTTTCAAGGTTCCAGGCTAAGCGTCGTGCGGTCCCTTACAGTGCGTCTACCAAAAAGGCATCAATGCCTTCGCCACACTCCGTGGTCAGATCCTTTAGAAGACAAAGTCTATTGTTTGGCAGTGCGACATCTCGTTCGGTCGTTTGCCACTAAATTATCTCGTGCATTCTTTAAACAGTCGCATCATCGACATCTCAGTTCGCCGGCTTTGACGAAGCACCCTGCCGAGGTACTTACCGAGCTCTCGGCCCAATCATAAATTAAATGGCATAAGGCTAAATTTCAAATCAAAAGGTCTATTTGTCATAATATGGTTGAGAAAATGCGTTGCCGTTAACCTGTACAGATTGTCTCGAAATAAGCAACTCGCTACCCATTCTTCTTTGTTTGAACTCATCGACAGAGTGAGAGATCCGAGAACAAGCAAGAAATCAGCGAAAGCACGAAGCCATAAATTTTTCTGGTCCAATGAATAGTGACGTCGTTTAGTAGAAAACGAATAGAATTTGTATAATAAAATTATATCTATATACTGCTCGGCCGATCAGTTTATGATTTACCGCTATCTCGAGCCTCTCGCTCATTATCCGTGCCCTTTTTGTCTTGTTTGGGAACAAAGTCAAGCCGAGTACCTGTCCCGTAATAAGCAATTTGCCGATAGCGAGCGTGTTACTTATTTCCGGGCAAAACTGCACATATGTAAAAGTTTCATGCGTCACATGGAAACGATCCTACGTATCATAAATACGGAGATTCGCACAAAGCAGGAGCTATGTAGGCAAAACATGAAAACTGCTAAAAGATAAAGTGCACTCGTGAATAACTACATCTGTAGACTTTACAACTTTGTTCTGACGCTTTTGTTTCCTAACAATAAAAATTTCATACATTATTTAAATGAAATATTGAATATTGCATAAAAAGATGGCAATTACACATGTAAAAATCTACCATTTCTTAAATCTAACATTTTGAACAACTTTTTCCTGTGCACATAACCGTCGGCCGATCATAGCTTCCAAGCTATCTGCGAAAAAACTGTCCGCAGTGTCGGTACCACATACAGTAAATTCTACTTACTATTCAGAGACAAGATATGTAACGCCTAATCGAAACCTAATTCTTGCCTTTTGTTTATAGTTTTGTATAGGTTTGGATTAGATATCATTTTATTCTCGTGGGGCGGCCGGCAACCAACCAATTAACGCATACGCCGTCGCGGATGCACAATTATAGGCAGAATTCACTGCTGCGATACCGAACACGTGCAGTGGACAGTTCTCCGCGAATATCTCGGAAACTAAGACCGTTCGACAGTTATATGCGTAAGTAAAAGTTGTTCAAATCATTGAGTTTTATAATATATTGAAGAATCACCGGAATCGACGTTCAAGATAAACTTTTAAATAATTATCGAAAAAGATTATATTTTGAAAAAGCAAGGATCAAATTTATATCGGTATGCGAATGTTTCTGCGATTAGTTGTACTATAATAGCGTTATAATAAGTCAAGGTAAATGATAGCTATTCAGATATTAAATTAAACTACCGTGACTCGATTTCATGTTCACTCACGTAACATTCTCTGTAGATCGGTATTATAAGCTATACTTTCAACGGTACACCTTCGTGTCATAAAATCTCTTCTACCGACAGATTTATCAGCGTTGTTTCGTAACAAACAAACAAGCCTGCTGGCAGTTTGTGCACGATTGCTCGTCACATCGTTCGAGCATGCAAAATTCAAATCGGTCGTCGGTGTTGTCGTTTCACCGAGCCGTGCCGCGAAGCTCGAGACGTTTTAATCTCACGGAGACTCGGAGGATGCAATTTCGTCGCGATAGCAGGTGGAGTCGCTGCGGCAACAGTTTCTTAGCGGGGAATTACGTCGTCGCGTCGCGTCGCGTCGCGTTGGAAACGAGAGTAACAGGGAGAGAGACATACACAGAGCGGGAAAGAGAAGGCGGGAAATACCGTGGAAGTAAGGAAAAATGACGCAATAAGAAAGACGAAGGTGTACAGTTGCCACGGTGTTGTAATTTTTCATGAAACGCGACACGTTGTACGCGCATCGAGATTCCCCTTAGTTATCTGAAGGCGTTGCGAAACGGTGGTATTCGCGCGTAGGGTGTCTAACCTAGCCCACATAAAAGCTCTGGCGAAGGGTGGAACGGAAAAGGGGAAACGCGTTAAAGAAGAACGAAACTGGTCGTCGTGTTGGCGATGAATCCGAAAGTTTGCAAGGGGTCGACGCCGGCGGTGGTCACGCCAAGTATTCGCTGTCAGATATACACTGGCCCGACTTCACCATCCCTTACCCCTCCTGCCCCATATCGCCCTGGCAAATGGGAATAGAGCGAAATATTTATAAACATCGCCGGTGCTTATCTTAATTGCATTGGGACAGGTTGCATGACACTCTTATTCTCCGCGGCTAATATCCACCGGGAATAGAAAAGTTCGTGAGCCATACGCCCTGCGGGGCTTCAAGGCGAATTAGCTTCCGTGGCGTATCAAGAACAAGGGCGACCTTTCTTCCTTCCTCTGGCGCGCGCTTTCCTGAGCTTCCGCCCCGTCTTTCGCCCGAATTAAATCTATAGATAACGCCCAGAGCCATACACGAATCGCCAGACTGCGAGACAGAAGCTAAATCTACTTCTCCGAAATTTACATTTACTGGATATTTGCTTTCTCTTGCGAGGTACATCATTTCGCGACCAGTTTCATCCAAATGGTAATTAGATTCGATGCCGATGTTCGCCAGCTAATTTCCAATTCATCCGTGACAACAAAGAGAAAAAAATCGGCCCCGTTTCGATGACACACTTTATATTCGCTTAATTTTCATATCGCAGTGTATTCGTCTATTTGGCACTACTTTTTTGGCTTCCTTCAAATACATTTGGATTCGAAAGCCCGGTATGCAAGTGCCAACTTTCATCCTTGCCAACGTTGTTCCTACGAGCATTCCGAAGAATCAGGTTGAAGCGCAAACTGTATTGCTTAGTTCTTCCAAGTTCCGTTACGAATACATCGGATTATTGTAAAAACAATAGACAATACATACTCGTTGTTCGAAATGTCCGTTAAATGTCGAAATAGCCATTCGAGATGTCGATATGTTTCTTTCATTAAGGTTTAAATAATTCGTCGAATTAGATTTAAACAAGAGATTCGTTTCCTCCCGACAGACGTATTTCAGAGATTCGTTTGTATTTTTCCACTGGATTCTATTATATTTCTCGAAGTTGATATTCGTCAATGGAGAAACGAAGCGAAGAACGTTACGTGCTGCTTGAATTTCGTATACGATTCGTTTTATTCACGCACCTTCAAACGTTCCCAAGAAATTCATCGAAGAAATTACTCGGTTGGTTCGGAGCGCAACTACGTTCTGAATTTCAAGCCTCTGGGCAATGCTTATCGCTGGGAAAGATCCTCCTATCAATCACGATGATCCCTGGTTTCGATATTATCAACGAAAAAAGTCGAGAAATCCTCGTGCTAATATCAGTTCATTTAGTCTCTTAGTCTTCTTTGTATCGCTATTATTCGTCGCGCTACTATTTCGAAAATTTATAATATTCTCCTCGAATTATTTAAACGCCAGGCAGAAAGAAGAACGCTAGACATGGTACAACGAGACGTTTAACCTGGGAGAGTAAGACAAGAGAAAACGAGAACGAGAAGGAGAATGTGAAAGACGCGTGTTATCTTCCAAGATGTCACAAAAGTCAGGTATTCTGCAACGCACGGGCAAGATATATTCGTTAAAGGTTATTCAAGAATAATGTCGCGTTTTTATCGTCCATGTTCCGTGAGCCGAGAGTAAAATTATCGCAAGAATACACGATACACGACCATCGACGAAACAATTGCGATCACCGTCCAACTACTCCATTTTCTTCTCGCTCTTAAAAAGAAACACTATCGAAGAAAGAAATTAAGGATATCGCGCTGGCACGCGTTTGCAATTACGATAAGGTTTACGATTAGTTCGATAATAACGCAGTTCCCTGTATCAACGTTTCGAGATCGAAGGAAAACAAGAAACAACGTCACGAGACAGCTTTATCGAGAAAATCAAGCTCCAAGACTCTAGTCAATTAGAACGAGAATGATTAACGAATTTTCAAAAATATTCGAATTAATTAATATTCTAGTTAAATTCGAGATGTTATTGAAAAAAGCAACATCTATTATCATCAACGTCCATTTACACCGTAATTACCCACCATTAACTAATTGTAAGAATTGAATAATTTAACGCGTCCGACTCATAAATCGTTATCGAAAATACAGACACTACCTACGTTGCAACATTGTAAATTCAGTGGTTCAATTATTCCGTTGATTTTCTCTATAACATGACAGGTTATTGCGTGCTAGTGGCAAAAGGCAATGTCCTGTATTACGCAGCTGGTACGCCTCGGCTATCCCCGACGGTACTTAATTTTCGCTATACGAATCTAATTAATTCAATTGGGATTAATTATCCTCTACTACGAACGGACTCGCACCGATGTTCCTGGGCCTCAACGCGGGAGACCAATTTGTAGAACGGCTGCCTGACGGCCACGAGGTACGTATTTCGCCGGTATTACGCTGATTCGCGATCGTTCACGGACGAGTCGATTAAAACGACGCGGAACATGCCTGTGCAAAACGAGTTATTGTTGTTCCGGCCGCGCCGGTATCGCGGAGATCCGTCCAGATATCATATGTTAACACACCTATATGCATACGCGATTCGTTTGCATAGGTGAACGATTTGACGCGAACATTAAACTCCGAACGACCGATCGTTCGCGTCTAGACACCTCTAACGCTCTTAAATATTTAATCGTAAAACTGTCGTAAAGCTGGTGTGAATTAGCGACGCCGCGTCGTCTCCGAGCCAATCGAATAAAGAACCGACTGGAAGCTTCGGCCCCGCGTAAATTCGTCTACGATAATTGGAGCCGGTATCGGTAACCGGGAAACAACTAAACAATGCGAACATCGAAGGATAATCGAGCGCGTGTTTTGCGTGACGCGAATGCTCTCGTGACAGAGTTAGCGAGCCGAAAGGTACGAGACCATGAAGATCATCCAGCTACGGAGCTCTTGCCTATAAACCTACCGATGTGTATCGAGCACGAACGAAAGGCAAAACAGGCACATACGATACGGATGGGCAAATAGACAAAAAGAGAAACGATAGGAAGAGACGTGTGGAATACGGACGAAAGTTGATGGCGTCTGACGACCGTCCGACGTCGACAAGGGTGAGGCGAGGTGGTTAAAGGGGATTCAAGAGTAGAAGAGCGTTTTATTTGCGAGGCAATGCGACGGCTAATACACCAGTCACTGGACAGCGTCCAAGTCATAAAATGGATTTTATGACGCCGATCGATACAACGAGATCTCTCTTTCCCTCTCTTCGACGTCGTTGTCCTATCTCCGTTCCTCTCTCCCTTTCAATGGACAACTGCCGACGCCTATGTCTGCTGCCTATACCCCTCGAGAGACCACCGCTCCTCGAGTCCACTTCGTTCCGGCAAACTCGGGGTAAACCGAAGACGGAATATAATTCGTTTGTGTGTCGCGTGTATTCATTAAGGAAAAAGTCTTCGATTCTTTTCTTAGCTCTTTTTCCCTTTCGATCCTTCGTCCGTCTCCCACAATCCACTTGCATTTTTAGCATTTGCAGACGTCTACGCGTCTCTATCTAGATAGACGTTGGTCTATCGACGCTCCCCGCATCTCGAACTCGTAAAAGTTGAAAGACACGCGTTACGATATACAGTTATAAAGGATGCCTCTGACGTATCAGCAACCCACGAGTCGTACTTCCAAGTTTCGTACCGGTGATACTACGTTTAACACTTAATACATGTATTAACGTATATTTGATGCAAAACTACCTACTCGTATTTGTACGATTATTATATATTATATATTAGCGACGGCCATATGTTAAAGGCCGTCGCGTTGGTGTCAGTTAACCTGGCGCTACCAAGACTATTATTTATTAATTATTTCCGTAATTATTAAGACAATATTTTAAGACAATTTATGGCAGGCACGTAGACCGCGCGTAACCAGTGAAATCACGAGTGAGAATGAGCAAATGTGATCGTTTAGAATGAGAAAGAAACGACAAGCGATACAGCGTCGCCTTCGATAATAGTAATACCGTTCGTGGAAGAGGCGAACGAGAAGACAGGGGTACCTTCAGGAATAGCACGATACGAACCCAGAACTTTGAAAATAAATGCATGCCTGAACGAGATTCGACCGTGCAGTGCTTAGTACTCCGAGATAAAAATTTCTAAGATGCACTTCCCATCCATGGAAACAATCAATTTTCCGAGAACACTTTTCCCATTAACTCCATTTAACAAATGAAACTTCCGAATCGAGGAAACAATTGTAACCTCCAGATACGATATTGTTTATTTAACTCGTTTATTTAACTCCTCCAATTATCTTAACAAGATTCGAACGGGTTGCTGGCAGAGGCGAACATCGCAGAGAGGAAGAAGAAGAGAAAGTTTCCGAGTCAACGACTAGAGGAAGGGCGATTCCCGCGAACCGAAACGGCGTTGAGCGAGCGGTAGGCAGCCAGGGAATTAGAATTTTACGGTTTCCCTAATGAATTGAAACGAAATGAGGCTACGATAGACCTATTCGCCGTACCTACACATTAGACCCTCCGGCGACTTAACGCTGCTACGCCGCTGCGTCGCGCGCCGCCACGCCGTCTCGACGGCTCGTTTCGCGGGATTCGCGCAGACAAGGAATTTGCATCTCGGCTGAAAATTGAAATGCCTCGCTACAATGGACAGGGTAGAGTGTCCTGCGGAATGACTTTTATAATAGAACGCAGGTAATATAGCCGAGTCGGAACGAGAAACGTTCTCAGGCGATAGCGTCCGGCATACGTATACATACATATATACGCACGTGCAAGCTCATTGGCATGCCGCGCAAACTCACCTCGCTATCTTGGAAAAAACGCTGGGACGCGGGTATGCAGGTCGAAGCGACAATTATTTCTATACAAACAATTTTATGCCGTTTTGTTAGGTAACAATGAAAGGTAGAATTTATTGGATAACTTTCTCTCTTACGCTTCTTTCCAAATACTCGATGATGACAGAAACGATGTAACGTGGCTATTCTACGGTGGAGGTACAACGTAGAATTCAACGTTTTTGATAAAAACAACGCGTTCACCGAACGTAACGTATGCCCATATTTCCGTCTGGTCTCTTCCAAGCATCCTATATAATACGAATAAACGCGGCATTCGATTATCTAGAACTTTATAATCCTTGGATTTCGTACGAGTACGATGTGAGAAAGTTGGAACGTTAGTTTAGCTCGTACTGTACCATTCGACCGGTCAATACCAAAGCCAGGGGGTGCCTCTTGCCTCTTGGATAATTACCGTACCACCCTGTGTAGCCATATTCCAACGTAGCAGCATCCAACGAGCAACGTTTACCCCCGACATTGACATCTTCTCCGCGCAGACTTGCGCGATCTTTGGGTTCACACAGATGCATCCAGTGTAGGTACGTTTACGAAAAGAGGCGCGATATACTTGCAAAACGTGCAAGCGAGAAACTATGTGTTAGCGTGGACGCGTCTGTGAACGTGTTTCAGCTGCGCGTCGACAGTACCCTCGTTGTTGCGCAGAGGAAATTGAAATATGCAAATAACCGCAACCCCGACGCCACCTAGCTAGCAGCTCCGCAAAAGGTTGATGTTTCATCCTCAGAGTATCGGCATTTATCGTCAATGTTGAATATCGCACGCCTTGTTTCAGTGAGATTCCCGCTTTTTGAATATCGATGTCTAGGAGATTCTGCGTACGTATCACGTATTCACTCGTGTACCCATTGGCCTGTGTATCACGAGCAAATCGACCGTTTATCGATAACGGGATTTTTAGACGAGAATTTATACAAGAATAGTATCGTAAATGAAATTGTACGGCTTTTCGTAATACGATTAATAGATAATATAGCATAGAAGATACGTATTATAAACGAGAAAATTACACGCATCATTCTCTTCTATCGCAACGAAGTCAAAAAACGTCAATTTTTTCCAGAAAATTCTATATACTGCCCTATCCTATTTTTTCCATCGAAATCGTCATTTGTTCGCCGCGCGACATAAAATGTCACTGCCTTAAATACGCTTTGAATGTTACCTTGAATAATGCCACCGCGAGAAAGACTCAACGCAATCCTTTTCTCGAATGGTGTCAAAAAGGATTAAGGTTCTCGCGGGGGAGAAGAAAAAGAAGAAGAAGAGAAAGAAGCTTCGTCGCTTCCGCGGTCACGAAATCCCGGTCCATAAGGCCGTCGAGAGCGCATAAGTAAAGTGGTCGCATGGTACGGAACGATGAACCCACTTCGTGGTATTCTGCCCCATCGACCTTTGCAACGCGGCCAACTGCTCGGGAAGCTAGAAACGAAACGTAAGGCAGTAGCTAAGAGTTTAAAGACGGCCAATGATGCACACTGTACAATGAAACTGGCTGTAGCGTCTAAAGTGATTCGTGCATATCGATGAAGCTTTCCTCTAAGAAAGAAAAGCGAAATCGGGTCGATAAGAATAAAGAAGGTGAGCATAAAGAACATGTATCTCAAATATCGAGAAAAGAAACATCTCTATGTTTTTTTTTCTACAACTTTCTCTAAAGTTGTCTCCTCTATTAATGAAAATGCCAATAGACGTTTTATTAGCTTATATAAAATAAAAAAAACATTTTTATAAAAGAACCAAGTTGTTCTCTGTCACTGCTGATATGGAACGAAATAAATTTAAGCGCCTTGTTGGCGATATCAGGTAATCTATGATTAATATAAAGTCAAGAAAGAAGATAATACGGAATTGCTTTCTACAAACTTTCTTGATTAATTCGACGCACGTTGAACGTTGTTTCTCTTGATAAGTCAAGACCAAGAGAATCATTGGAACGAACCAAGTTATTTACGTCAACATCCAGCATATATAATTAACCTTATTTGTAATATCCGACTAGCGAATAGAAAAGCGGTAAAAACTACCAAAATTGTAGTGTTAACAGGCAAACCTATATTCTTTCTCGTTAATTGTAAATAAAATTCCTTATATTTAGTGCCATGTTCTTAGCAAAGTTGTACGATTTTTATATCGCTACGTTCTCTTCCACGCGCTCACTCTTCGAAAAGCACGGTGCTAAAGTCAAGTGCATTATTGAAAGACAATGTTCAGCGTGCTATGCACGGTATATATATATATATATATATATATATATATATATAATATAATATATATAATATATACTTATAGTATATATATAATATATACTTTAAATATATATATATATATATTTAAAGTATATATTTAAAATCTAGTCCAGGATTTTTAATGTTACCGGGAGGAGAAACATAAAAATAGGCGAGTCATGAAGTTATTAAGATTCCGTAAGGATCAAACCGGCGGGGTCCTGTCGTCGTGTGTTTTGCACACCCTTTCCCTCTTTCTCATTTTCCCACTCTCTTCTTCTCTTCGCCACCCTTATTCTTTTTCCTTATGCAGATCCTTTCCAACTTTTGCTTGTTCCCTCTCTCTCTCTCTCTATCTCTCGTTGTCTCCTCTCTTTTGCTGTTTTTCATCGCCTCTTCTTACGTCGGCCAAATTAAATATCGTGCCTGGAAAATCCTGAGGAGGCTTCCTCGGATATTCAGAAGCATCCTGGACGCATGGTCGCGTTCAATTTCAGTGGTACCCGTACCGGGGCATGAGAAGAGGGAAGGAAGGATAGAGAAAACAAGATCGACCAACGGAAGCGTTAAGCAAGAAGGAAGTTCGATCGGACGGTACGGATTCGAGCGTAACATTGACTAAAAGATAAAGCGTCGAACAGGTGGCGCGCACCTTTTTTGAGCGATACGCGAGATTTTCGTTTTCTTTTCGCGGTTCCGAAACTATTCAATCCAGGTCTCAAATTGCATTTATTAATTTTAATAGCCCTACCGATGCACAACGTCCCGTTATATAATATTACGCAAGAAGGCATGTATCCTTAAAGCTAGATACCTGCTTTATATAATATATTCAGCCCTTCCCTACATACGAGCTCTGCCTATGTGCAGACATAAATATGTATTTAGCCTGGATTAAATTATTTGCAGGAAGATGAAACGGGTCCAACCCGCATAGCTTCATTTCCCCAGACATCTTGGTTGCGCCTACCGCGTGTCGATGGAAATGCGCCTTACAGGCAACTGCAACCCATTCGTCTCCACCGGTAGAGTTTAGATCGGCTGCCAAGTTAATTCTCTCACGGGGTACCTGCTTAATTTATCTAAATTGCCATGTCAATCAATTTTAACTGAGTAACGCGGGAAATTTTGCAAGATATTTAAAGCAAGAAAATTAACGTCAACTGAAATATTCAAGAAACGTAGGTATTATCAAACTGTTTCCAATCTCTGTGGTCGATTGAAATTAAATGTAAGAGTCATTTTGTATCGAATCGTAGAGTCGTACTAAAAAGTACGAAATAAAATTCCTTGCAAATATTATTAAATCTGCGCTCGGCCTCTAAATACGATTATTACCGTAACTTCTCAAAATGTGTAGTCACGTGTGTGTTACAAGCAAAGAATTTTCTCCTTCTAATTTCTCTTGTGTCTCCTTGTTTGCACAATGTAAATGTTATTAACGACACGTGGACTGTAGATCGCAGCTTAACGACCGTCTTGCGAAGTGAATTTGTGAAGTGAATTTGTGGAGTGAATTTTCGTATAACGAGGGGTCAAGGATTGCGTTGCAATAATGGTGAACGCGAAACAAACGGTCGAAAGCGCAATAAGGTCTGCTGTCATTTATTCGTTGTTATACCGAACCGGTTGATGGCTTAATATTTCACGGCGGCAAACTGTGGTACCAGCGTGAATTCTGCCGTTTTAATGACTACCGCAGCATTTAATTGTGACATTTAATAATTCACGATGGTCAGAACTAGCGCGCACTCTGTATATCGTGACGCTCTGCTGTAGGTTCGAAAGCCCAAAGGTTTGCTTCCAAAGGGACCGTTACAATGCTTCATACTACAGTGACCATCCTTGTTCATTTCCATCCTTTGTCCTGCCATCTCTTCGTCTCCCTTTCGCCGCTCAATTTCTCCTTGTTCCACGTAACCCCTGGTCTTTCTGTTCTTAACTAGGGTCACGTTAATTCATTCTCAACATAACTCGCACAGACTACCGTGTAGCCTATCCTTCTTGGTCCATGAGGTATCTCGTTTCCAGAAGGATGCGTACGAATTTGGCACACGTTTCTCCGATTTGCATCTGTATGAATAGGCGCGGATTACGGGATTGGAATAAATTTGGCCGGCTAAGTGAGCTCTGCAATTTATACCGGCTCACGAACGACGGTCGTGTACATAGTATACTCGGGCTTCGCTACGTTCGCAAAATCGCCACTTTCACTTTATTTTCAATAATCCAAGTTGTGAAAAAAGTAAAAGCTATTATAGATCTGCCATCTATCTTTAATTATACCCTCCTTGTCTCATAGATCGGAACAACAAAGATCAAACTTTCAAATTATCGTATCGAGTACAAATGGTTCTTGAAAAATCGAAGAAATAAGTCGACCGACCATCTCGAGATGATTTCCGTTTGGCTTATCACCCACGCTGGCCCCTGTAGGGTTCAACGTGAATTGCTTATGACAGGGCATCGTTTCGGGTTTTGGATATGCTCCGGCGCAACTACAATCCACCGTGGCTGAACGAGAACTTATTACGATCTGTCATTTTGTCCGTTCGCCGCTCGTAACAAGCATCTTTTACGACACCGCGTAAAAGGAGAAGAACGATAGCGCGGCGCCATAGACGTTGATTGTCGTGGGACGCGTTCTTTCCACTTTCCACTTTCCACTTTCCACTTTCCACATTCCACTTTCTCTTTCCTTTTCTCTCTCGTTCTCCAGCCGGTCTACCTGCCCATGTCGTATTTTCCTTCCACGTCGCTTCTTTTACCACGCGTTCCATGATCTCACTTTCCGCAGACTGGTAGTATCTGGAGAAAGGAATGACGGTGTACTCCCTAGACGAAGGAAAACTGTCGTCGTGAAACGGCCTTGCGCCATGCTACAGCGGCAGAAAGACGTTGTTAGGGCTATTGCTCTCTGTCCGAATGAAGGACCGCTCATATTTACAAGCGACGCCAGCAAATGGCCGGTGAGAAAGCGAACAAGAAGGGAAAAAAGGAAGCAGGGATGGAAGGAACAGACCCGTCAAATCGCCCCGCGGGACGAGCCAACGATTCGCTTCTCTCTATCCGTTCCTTGATCTAAGCCATTTTTATTCTCACCCTCACCGGTCGAGAGACTGTGTACCTTTCCCTTGCAATTCACTCGCGTCTTCTCGTCGATCGTTTCTCGTTCGTCATACCATTTGCAGCTGTGAAGAAAACGTTTCGACGAAATGGAAACGGGGATCCCCGATACAATGCCGCGCATGTACACAACGAGATCAGCTTGGCAAATTGTTTGTGTTTCGTGAGACGTTGTAGAAGCGATATATTACGTTATCGCTTGATTCTGTGTTCTCTTTTGTCATTCGTCGACGCGATAACGCGATATTTTACCATTTTGCATGGAAACACGCGATCGACGCTGTATATTATACGTATATATAAACAAAGATACAAGCGTTTATATCGCTTTAATCTATCGGTACGTTTGACGCTTTTACAAATTCCTTTTTCTGGGAACCTTGTATGAATATTACGCGGTTCACGAGCAACGATAAAGCGCCGGTTCATGAATACAAGCCATAAAGAATAGAGGAAATTTCATACTTTTTGAATCGAATTCCATAATACTAACATCTCGATGGTTCAAGCTCGTCTTGTATGTACATTGTACGTTATACACGGACGAGTATTTTACTCGTGTATGGTCTATTCGAGGACTACAGAGCGAATTCGTTGAAAGAAAAGTTTGGCGAACAGTGGTCCGACAGAACTCGCGTCGAGGTGCAAGTAGTTAGAAAGTGTTAGGAGCAGAGTGTGAAAACTGGAGAAACCGTGCTATGAGCAAACACTTTTCAAAGGCCAGTGCAAACGGAACGCCACGAGCCATTGAGAAACAGTGTTCACAAAATTGAAATGTAACTGCCCCTACGAGTTGTCGAACAATACAGAACGTTCGATACATCTTAATACGAGCAGGAGGAAGATAATTACCAAAGAATGAGTATAATAAGCATAATCTATATATTTTTTACTACTAGTTGGCTGTGTCGATGTTTGAAGAAAGGTCAACGTAATTATTGAAATTATTCTTATTGCTCAGTGAGTCGAATGTAAATGCGATTTAAGACGATACCTCTTGGTCTGTGTATCGACAAGATAAAGAATAAATAAAGAAAAACGTAGTAACCGTACCGTAAGCAAACGGTGAACAATTATTCCGACTTTCGCATTTACTTTCTTTATATCCAGCTTAAAAGAGAATTGTGCTATAATATCGTTTTCCACTATTGGGATCTCTTGTTTGATTCATCGAAAGCGATCTGCACTTTGGCCAAGCTGAATGCTGAGAAAGAGGGAGGGAGGGAGAGAGGAAGAGTGAAAGAAGACACTCTCTTATTTCTTGGCAATTCGATCGAATAACTTTTCTTTGATCTTAAATACATTTCAAACTTACCCAATTTATTAGAGATTAGAGATGCGTGCTTTAACTAGATATCGACAACGAAGATGATCGTCTCTATTTCGATCTATAGAAATGGCAATCTCATATCGCACAACTTGATATTAACGTAATAAGTCGGACAGTAAGAAACATTTCTGAATATTATTAAGAAAATGACTACGATCTATCGTAAATTTACTGGCAACGAATCCGTGTAAAACGCAACGGATGGACAGTGTGATCGTTGCGAAATAATGGAGCAACTCACACCACGTGGCATTTTGTTCTTTCTCTTCGCCTCTCGCCAAACTCACTGTTCCACCAGACTCGAAGCGTGTTCACGCGGATATTTTTATGGATCCATCGATGTATGAACACATGCAATCGCTCGCGTTTATTGTTTTTGTCGGCCCGTTCCCGACGTCCGACGAATTTGCATATTTTGTACCGTGCCGACTGTCCGACCTATTGTGTCCAACCGACTGCCGAATTGCTTCACATCGAGCATAAGCTCGCACTTTTGCATGACAATGAAAACACCATTGGTGTCGAGCATGTTCGACTCGTAACGCGGTTAAAAGTTTGCAGACAGATTACAAGAAGTGCATTTTGTTAACCTATTATACTTTGCATAACGAAGCGTAACCGATCGTAATAATTACAATTCATAACACGAGTTACATTTTTTGTGGAAATAAAAACACAAACGAAAATGAATTTTAGTAATTAATTTTATAACGCGGTCGATCAAAGTTAGAATATATTTAATAGCGGAAATTCATAGCAAACCGAATTTTCAGTTTCGTCAGTCCTCGGGTTTGATCGAAATCGCGAAGAATCGTAAAATTTATGAACGAGACGCGCACAAATGTTTTCGATTAAAACAAGACTAGGATTTTTATTAACGCCACTGCGGGCAAGTCAAAAGCGCGTGAATTATCTATCGCGCTTCGCTTTCGCCATTACGATGATGCATGGTTAGACGCATAAAAAATGTGAGCGAGAGCCATGTCGGGGAGGCGATATCGTGAAAAATGAGACTTTCGGGATTGCAACATGTACGAACGAACAAATAGTTCGATGGATCAAGTTTTAATGACCGGAACAACCAAGCGGCGACGCCGCTATCGAGCCATTGACAAACCACTGCGGGCTTCTACTGCTAAAATGAATCACGCTGTTATTTGCGAACGCATAACATTAAACCGCCAATATACGTGCTCGCAATATTGTTACCATGATAACAATAAGTTTACGAGCAGAAAATACGACCGACGTCTCTCCGATCTACGTTCAAATGTAAAAGTACATTTTGGAAAAGCATCCCTGCGGACTGTCACGTCCTCGAAAATCTACGCTCCGCCTGCCTTTGAAATATTATCCCAAATGATGGTACGTTTACAGTGATTTAAGTCAATTCCCCGATAAAATATCAAATGTTTTGTAGCGATGAAACACGAGCTGTACAATTTAAAACCAGTCGCTACGAGACGGTTTATTCGTTTTACGTTATTTATATGCTACGACTGAAATCTCATGAATAAAAATCGCGGACATTGATCTTTTTATTATTTTTATTTGTAAATTCTTGATATGGGATCGATTCGACTACTAAGTAAGTCTCACTTTCGGTAAAACCGCATCCAGTGATACGAGTCAAGGAAAACGATAACTCGCGCACTTTTGTAACGCGTCCCTCTATTTCTTCCCTCCTGTTTAAGAAATAATCTTTGCTCGCACACCCTTGTGAAACTTTGATCGAACAGCAACAAATGCAATTTTTATTCCAAATCAATAAATCTCGATTATCCATGAAACGTTAACGAAGCTTTTCCTTTACCTACTTATTATGCGATACTAGTTATTGCAAGTAACTTATTGTTACGAATGTTATTTGTTGAAGTGGTCATCAGTGGATTTGTTTGGTTTTCTCAATCGCTAATAGCCATCTTGGAACACGCCTTGTGCAGATAACGGTGGCATGCTATAGACGATAGACAGGCAACGACGGCAGACTATAAACAATAGACAGGCGACGATGGCTTCGGGGAGTTTAGTCAAAAAGTAACATTGTCAGCGCGCGGATCTGGACCAGCTCAAACTGTATTCAAACTGTATTCAAACTGTATACTTACACTTCTGTTTGAAATATATTTCCACTTTACAATTTATCCACGCGTTCCTCTATTTAACTGCCCAAAAATAACCTCGACATTATTGTCCTATCGTCGGTGTATAGCATATATAGAGAATTGTGTATACGTAGGAAGAAATAACCGAGAAAGCATTACAGGTGACAAATCTGACTATTCCAGAGTCTGAAGCCCGAATAGAGACACATGTCCGTTAATGGCTGGCAGAGTCACCGGCTGGCGATCATTGCCAAGTGAAGCTACGGGCCGCCTCTATCTGCTCGCGGCTACGTGCACAGCTTTCGGAAAGCTTGACTTGGAGCACGGCGTCTGTCCGCAGGTACATTCACGTAAACATGCACACGTTGTCCTGTCTCCGCCACGCGCGGTCACATTGTACATACATCCACCGTATACATACTCCCCTCCGTGTACGGTTCGCACGCGAGAAAACGTTTTGAATTTCTTTACGTACGACGACTCTCTCGACGAAAGCAAACGAGCACGTAATCCAAAATTGTCGACTTCATCGTGGAAGGAATCGGATTCAACTTAAAGTGAAATTTCGATAACTCATGCGTTCCATTCGACGTCGAAACGGCTCGTTATTCTCTACGTGACAGTGGAGCAGATTCCGATGAGCCAGGCTAACGACTTTTGAATAACTCTGTCTGGAGTAAGTTGCTGGAACGCTCACGTTCGAGAACGTGGGCTTTAAATCGCATTCTGTTATCGAAATTGCTTTCGAAAATCCTTACCCTTGGTGCAAATAGTGAAAGATTGACGGGGAGAAACGCGCAAGTATACAGAAGAATATAACGTAATCATTTTGTACAAACGGATACCGTGAATAAATATTGTACTCGTCGTTTAATACGTTCTAGAAATTGAATATAATAATATAACGCGACATGGATCCTTTTATCCGTAAATTCACTGTAATATGTAATGCCGCGCAAATATTTGAGAAACGTAACGCGGAAGCTAAATACGGTAGCATCGTAATATCGTAACGTAAATTTCATAGCATACGAAGGGACTATTACACCTTGTATCTTGTCGAAAATAAGCGCCGGCATAGCGGTCTAGCAAAATAAAGTAAAACTATCTGGTTAAAAAGGAAACAAAATAGTAGAAAAACAAGAGTGTTAGCGAATGGAAAAAGCAAAAGGCGGAATGGACGTGAAATAATCAGGACTCCGTTGCAGCGGAACGTAACTCCGAGACAAATGTCCGTTGATAAATCGTAAGGGGGTATTGGATCGTGATTGAAGTCAAAGGTCTTTAGTATCGTGGCGAAGGAGAAGCGTATCTTATCGCTTATAGCAAAGTTTTTCGGTGGGAAAAGAAAGAGGGAAAGAAGTAAGTAGCCGGGTGGGCAAGACGATCTCCTCGATGTTTGATTTCTACAAGGGTCGCAGAAATCCCAGGCGGCAGATTCATTGGCACCGTTTCAATTCTGGGCAGCGGATCAAACGTCGACGTGCGGTCGTCTGGTGGTTATAACGGCACGAGCGGGCACAGGCGTGTGGCAAAGACGACGAGCTTTGTGCCGTCGACGCCGACACCGTCGCCAGCCTCGTCGTTCGCAGGAGCGATCATCAAGAGTCGCACGACGTCTAGCTGGCGTCGACAAAGGAGGACCGAGGCCGCCGTCAACGACGCGACTTGGCAACTCGTCAAGAAGCTTGTAACCCTAACTGTGCCATTGTGCAAGAGCCGCTCGGTGAAAACTCCTTTCTGGTCGGCCTGCTGTTTCGAGGCTTCTTTGTTTCCCCCGAGGGGTGAACGCCAGAGGCGCGTGCCACGCTACCACTTGCCGTGAACCTTCTTCTTCCCGCGACATTGCCCACCTGATAGTAGTCTTTCGACGGTCGACTGTCACCTACCGATTCGAGACTGCCAACTCTCAAACAGAGCCGAAACGCATTCTTATTCCACGATTTAACGCGCTTAATTACTTATACGGCTTCGATAGCAACGGTCACTAGTCGCTCGTTGCCAATTTCGTGAACCCGCGTATCACGGGATAGGATTCGAAGTATTTGCAAAGAAGAAGGGTTAGCGAGCAAGTCTTCAAATCGGTGTTCCTAAGGTCTCCCGACGATCTTCCATGGATTCCGCGTATTTCTAGTTCGCTAGGACAAGGCCCAGTAATAATTGCGACGTTTTTTAAAAATAGCCTCTTATTGCATCGAGTCAAAGTTCACGAAATGCTTTGCAGACAGGATCTTCAAATCTGCATGCTTTAGACTCGAAGGTGGACGGAAAGTAAGATGAAGAATTCAACACCGCTTGCGACCATAGATAACGCGATAGACAAGGAAAGGGAAGAAACTGTCAATGGGATCTGTCAGAGGTAGAAACTATGAAAACGAAGGGGGATGGAATCGTCGAATTTGCGGTGGCAACTGACTGGCCCGTATACGCGAAACTATAGCAGGATGGTAGCTGTACACATTTAGAACAACAAGTTCTTTCGAACAGATGGTGCGCATCGGCACTCCCATAAACAAGCCGACGCCGCAGTCTATAGTCAACAACTGCGTTTCCTTCTTTTTCCCTCTTTGAGTTTCTTTCTGCCCGATTCCGTTCGTCCGTCTTCCCTTTCCTCTGGCCGATTATTCCGTCTCGCTTTCTCCTTGCACGCTTCCGTTCGTTGTTCCACCACGTCCAAGGAAAGCCAATAAACCATCGAATTCCTCGGGTATATTGCGGGACTCCGCTACTGCCTTGAACCAGCAACAAGTCCCGTGCTCTTATATTCCGCGAGTCGTCTTTCCGTCGAACAGACGTTCGTACTTTTGCAAATTACTGGCCCATAGTTACGCGCACGTTCTCCAGTTGTGAGAACTAGAGTAAACGGAAACATCAATGGAAAAGAAGAAAGTGAAGCTTGTGCACACCACAACGGGGCGTACGCCGCGCGCCACTGAGTTTCGCGGTATGCTTCCCTTCGTGTTTATAGCGCGGACGGGCAAATGGGGGAGGGGGGAAGCGAGTTATATAGGGAAAGTTGGAAAGAATCGATAAGATTATTTTATTACCGTACAGTCCGCGAAAAGTTTCGCCGCTTTAGAAACTGTCGACACTATTGTGACGCATTGCTCGACGATGAACTCTTCCCAAGACTTTTTTCCATCGAATAAATTTCTTTCATACCTGGTCGATTCACCGAGGGCTAACGATCAAAACGACCGAGAAACGAGAATGTTTCCTTTATTTTACGACAACAGGAATTTTAACGGAAACTTGAACCAGTAGAACGGAATTATTCAAAATGGATTTCCCAAGGAGGATTTAACAGGATAGCGAACCATTAAATCATGGCCCTATTAATCTTCGAGAGAGCGAGAAACGTAATCGAGCGTCATGCATTCGAACGAAAGTCTCGAGGTAGCTGAATACCTATCTTTGATATTAAAGTAATAAGATCTTTATAGTCGAACGATTTCCCCATCGATTTCCCTTTAGTTTACAGTCGCTTCTCAACATTAAAAAATCCAGGATTACTCACAAATGAATTTCTTCTACATCGTAAAGATTCGCCATAAAGAAAAGCGCTACTTTCGTGCTACTCCAAGTATTAACGAGAGAAGATACTTCCGAGAGTAACAGTTACGCAGCAGCCTATTAAAAACAATAACATTGCCCTGATGCATGAAGCAAGAAGAGCGTTCGAAGCGTGACGAGTACTTTGCCAGGTTATAAAACTTATGTATAATATCTGGCTGTCCGATCTTATTCTTCCTCTCGTTCGTCTCCCAGTAATAAGTGGGGAAGCGTTATACGGGTGGAGGACCGTTTAATAGTGCCGACGAGCCGTGTTCTATCGCGTGGAGATATATTGAATTTTTGCCCATTAGAACCCCCCTCTCCACCTCCACTCCCGCGAACCACCACTACGCTTCTAAAGTAAATACGTTTAATGACTGTGTCTCGTTAGCGCATCGCGCGTGCTCTATCTTCGGTTAATACCGTGTCTCCCAACACATTCGTGAAACTGAACGCGATCTTTCGTTTCGTTCCGCGAAACATTTTCGCGGGAATCTACTTACGCAATGTCGATATAAATATATTTTAATAACTTTAGCCTAATGTCGCGACAATTCCGACTCGAAAGGCGTAACGATTCTGCTCTGTTCGACGACTGAGACGATACGTAATAGGTATTTACGTTTCTAAGCGTTTCCTGCAATCTAGAAACGTATTTACGTTCGTCGTCGATCGTTGGTACGCCATCCCGGTGTTTTTACATGAACTTTTGCCGTAATAACTTTACTGCTCGTAAAACGATAAATTAAAGACTGCCCGAAGAATTACGCAATTTTTAACGCGTTTTATTAGTTTCGAGCGTCTGATAGCATTCGAGTATTACAAGATCGTTTCGTAACTTATAAAACTTGAACTTAACCGGTAGTATTTTGGGCGTATTATCGATATCAGAATAATGTTCGTTGAGTTTCTACGATTATGAATTTGGAAATAACGATTATGTAAATACAATCTTATTGCGAGTCAAGCGACTGCTTCATAATGGAATGTTAAATCGTAATTGCCGAGACGTCGCCACGTATTAACACATTTAGCAAATTTCAAGACATTGATTCTCTATAAATGTTCGGGATAGTTTATAGCGCTACATCTGACAATCTGCTATCTGGTTTCCGGTCGAACGGGTGCTTAACCACGACCTGTCTGTTACAGCACTAATGTAACGTCACTGAATGCGGATTACATCCCGTACACTATCGTCCATTAGGTTTAATGCGAAAGGCCGGTAGCTAAGTGAAACTGGAAGTTTACAATTAGAAGCTAATTATGTCCGCTTTAAGACGTTGATTACTCGCGGCTAGATATTGCACAAATTCTCGGTTATTATCGTACTTGGTTTATTCAACCGTATTGAAAGTTCAACCTGTGTGGAGCAATCTATGTAAATACATGTTTTTTGAGTATTTACATTTTAGAAATTCCAAGTGTATCTTCGATCTTCGATGTTCGAACTAATTTCTAGTTTATTTGTAACGATAGATTTACGTTGGCAATTGTCATCGCATCATAGTTATTTTCATTTATTCGCAAACTTGCGGGGAATTTTAACGCTGATCGTAAGAAAACTTATTTCCACGAGCGATATGACTCGCGACACTTGCGCAGCCTAACAGAATCTCGGAGACGCAAACTAGAGCCAAAAAAGGAATATAAATCGTCGATTCAGTAATTCTAAGGATTTTATAGCATAAATCTAACTTTTGCGGGCAAGGGTCGACCAACAGAGCCCACAAGATTCAAGGACTTTTGCCAGAGTAACTCTAATCCCCCGATAGTTCCCCCCTCGTTGAGTTACGTGGAGTTCTTCCACGAGAGACCGTGTCTTCTCCTCCGTAGCGGCCGACGATGCTCGAAGGTAGTAGCCTCGTGCCACTCTTCGCGCAAAACTATGCTTAAAATCTGAAACGTGTTTCTTTAGAAAATAAATCCCGAGGAAGCATCATACCCTCGCATCGTCGTCGTTGAATTCAATGAAATTTAATCTGCTCGGTAGTAGATTCGCTCTTTATCGTAAAAATCCTTATTTACTTTTGATCGATCATTAGGCTAAGATAAATAATTCACTCCGCGTTATTCGAAACAGAGCGATGTTACAGTGTTAACAGCAATGTTAACATTCTGGTTTGGTAACGCTGTTAAAAGAGCGCGAATGGCGACAACACAGAGAATATGATCGTGCTTCGACTATTTCGATTGTATTCGCAGATCCTCATAAGAAAATTGAATAAGACACAGGTATACGTATACAGCGTATTGTTTTTTCGTAAAAAGCTATCGACTACGTTAGAACGAGCCTCGATAGAGGATTGGAACGTAGAACGATCCTTGGTTCGTCGGTGAATGAAAATAACGTTGTCATAGGAGGGGAGAGGCAGTTGGTTATTGATATCGGTAGGAAGCATGGCTGCTCGCGACGACAAAGTAAGAAGAAGGAGCAGCAGCCAAAGGGGAGCCAAGAGTTACGTGTAGGTAAGTGTTAATCTTGGTGGGTTAACGCAAGTGGCACCCGTTGCCAAGTCTGCGGATTATCGCGCATCTTGTAATTGCCAACCAATCCCACGGGTGGAACCGGTTGGGAGTGGCTAGAACTGTTTGGCATCAAGCCTGATTGTGCTACCGCGCTCTCCTACGTACCCGTTTGCCATTCGGCGGGCTGCCGACGTTATTTCCTCGGTGGCCTCTTCCTCCTTGCTCTTACCGAACTCTCCGCACATTCGACCATCCTATTCTGAGATCGTCTAAATCCTATTCGACGTCTCGACCTAACCTTCGTTCGTTTGTCAACAACGACGGAGACTATTGGTCTCCACGGAAATCACGAATGTCCAGTATCTAATGTACCATTGGTCAGCAGTCTGCAGACAGCTATAGCTTTCCTACTTTTTCTTTTTCAATTTGTCATCGATACGTATCTTTTCCAAGTTTCCGGCAAAACCTTGAATATTATACGACGTCTCTCGTGCTTCGGGTATAATAACGCGCCGCCATATGCGGTACAAACCTCTAGAAAGAGAATTATGTTTCGACCGGAACGCTATAACGACGAGCCTGTGTGTACCGGAGTATACGTTGAATATAACGCGAAGAGATTGCCACACTTCGCAAGGGGTCTCCTCTGTAATCTAAACAAATATAATACATATCGATTTTACGCTGACGCGAGAAACGTAAGCGGATTTCAATTATATTCGATAAAGTTCTGTCAAATGGTTCGAGGCTGCCTTTTATCCAGAGGATGTCCCGGAGGAAATTAAGATTTGTCAGTTCCATTAGTACATTGCAAGCTTCCGAGAAAATCGGTTGGTGACGAGATCGTAAACAATTCGTACAATTATATCGAACGGTAATATGTAATTGAAAAAGAGAAAGGGATAGACAGAAGCTCGAGCAGGTTGGTATTGGCGCAAACAAATCGAATGGTAACAGCAAGAGAACAAAGAGGCGCACGTCCCTGTTAAGCTGTTACGGCCGAATTAGGACTGCCTGCTGAACTTAACGAGTTGTTTGTGCAATGAGTGGAACGCGATGGGCCACGTGGTGGCGCACCGGCACGAGTAGGAAATGTCTAAATTAAACGACAAATACGCCGAGACACGGGGATTTACACGAGGCGCAAAACACGCACCCTCCATTTTCTCCGGCTTGTGTACCTAACCATGTGGCCGATCGTCCTACTATCGCAGTCCTTGTACACCGAATTAGAGTACTGCATTACCATAAGCCCATCATTTATGAGAGTGTGCAGCCGTTGCCGCATACATCGCAGTAACATCTTAAAATATTAAAGTAGTTCGACCAATGACGCGCTTGACCATTATGATGGCCCCCAAACTGCCGCCCTACTCGTCCAACTTATAATTACCTACTGCCTGAAATTGGTGCGGAGGAAACTTACTTCAATTGCCGTGTCCTCCTTTCGTGCCAAAATAACGCGGCTTCGCACGAATAGATCCGATCAGGATGCAACCGGTGCCGTCAGGGTCATTTCAGCGGGGTTTCGCAAAAGCAAATCGTCGCTAAGATAATCGAAAAGGTTACCAAGAAAGAAACGACGATTCCTTCCCGCGCATCCTTTCCTAGTTCTCTTGCAGTAAATCAGCGAATAAGCGAAAAACACTCGAGAGAAGCGCGAGTTTCCGAAATCGCTTGTACGTCGCGTCGCTGGGAAACCCGCGATATCTCGTTCCTGTTCTTCTCTTCGTTTTTCTTATTTCGCTGGCGGTGGCCTTTTTAAAGAAAATACCCAAATGGTCGAAGGAAAAGAAGAGAATAGCAGCGCAGGACTTTAGCTTGGTCGTTGGTAGGCAAGCAGTCTGGATCGGTATAACGCGGTGGTGCACCAAAGAGGGGTAGTAGCGAGTAGTGTGAGGGGTGTCACGTGTGTTTTATAGTTTCGCCTGGCCGGGGGTGGCGAGGTGTTGACGGACGGGACGTGGTACAACGACCCAACGTTGCTCACTTCTCTTTCTCTCTCTTTTGGCCATCCCTCTTTTCCCACCCTCTCATTCGTTCGCTTGTTTGTCGTCTCTTTTCCTCCCGTGTCTGTCTCGCGTATACTCTCCGTTCGGCTACCAACTGCCAAAGCTACCCTCGGACGAAACCCAAACAGTGTTGCCAAACGTCTGCGACGCATAGTCCCGACCCCATTTGCATTTCGTTTGTTCTCGAACGCGAAATATTTTGCGTACCGTGTTTTATCAAGAGTATGCGAGGGAGGAAAGCCCCGAGGCCTCTTTCCGTGTTTAGAGACGATCTCCCGTTTCAGTTATGGAAAGCGTTGCTTTAAGCTTTCGTATATCCAATAGCTTGATACCCTTACACCCTTAAACTTTATATTTTAATACGTCCACGATACCATTTAATTCGACGTATCTTTGCGCTTTCAGCGATTCAACGAGCAATTTTTCCATTTTATTAACAGGTTATCACGATACGATCGATCACGGCGAAAACTATCCGTTGCTTTCAACTCTCGGTTATCGTCCACGCTTGAAACAACTCCTAATTCTTAATATATAAATAGACTTCTTTTACTATATCGATTCAAGCATTCCATTCAAATACTTTAACATTTTATTTTATAACAAGACTTTCGTATTGGTCGAAGGAATAAGATCGATAAACCGTTCACGAGTCAGGCGCCTGCATTTTTCGCACGTGTTGGGAAAATCGATGAAGCGATATTTTCAAATTAGAACAGAGTTCGTAAAAGAGAAACGAAAGATCGAGAGCTTTTACGTATAAGTTTGTTCGAATCCCTGCTAAACTAAGGCGCTTTACCTTAACTATTTTGACTCTACGAGCAGAATCCAGTTTTTTAACTTGCAAGGGCGTATCGCAAACGTCGAAGAAAGTATCTCTAGATTTCCTTTTGAAACGATTGGTCATCGGTGATCATGTTCGCAGCGATAACTGAGAAAACCACGCAACTCGCACGTTGCATATGTACTATGATAAAAGGAGTAACGCGAGACCGTTGGTCGAAATCGCGGATGCACCTTTGCCGATAGACCTTGTTGTTGTTCGGGAAGAAAACGAAAGGCGATACGCATCTTGTAGTCGTAATTGTCAGGGTTGGATCTGAAAGTGCAGATGCAGCACGTGTAACGCCTGCTGTGTGGAATCGCGTCTACGAAGTTGCGAACCAAGGGTTTCGCAACAACTGAATCGCGCGACTGTGGCGGCCGCCTCTGATGTAGTGCGGCGAAACTTTGCGGACAAACAAATCCGCACCGGAAATCCGACGAACGGCCGATATACATGAACCGATTCGCCGAATAACATTCGTCGCGAGTGACGCAGAGTCGTACAGCACGGGTAAAAAGGCAAATTGGGTAAACAATTAAGACAAACGGCGGCGCGAAGGTATCGAAACAAACAGACTCCCAGCCGGCGCTGCCGTTTCACGCTACGACAAATATGTCGCGCCGATTTTCTCATCCTTTCTTTCTCTCGTTTTTTACTCTTTTGTCGTCTAAAACTTGTTAACTCACTCGGGCCGCTGTTTCACGATTCGCAAAAATATCCTTGATAAATGTATTGGCCGTAAAAGCTCAGGGATAGACGGTGTTTTGATAACTTTTGCCCCGTTTGTTGTCGCACGTTGTACTTAGTTCTTCTGGAACGAGTTACAGTGGGTCACAAAATTATTCGCTCACTCGCTAATGTGGCAAAGATGAACGAAATAATCAGGCAACGCAAGGTACTTTTAAATTTTTTATTTGGATATACATAGTTCAAAGTTTAACTTAATAGAACAGTAAAAAAAATTGCGAAATTTTCATTTATAATTACAGAAAAATGAATTTTAAGAAATCTTTATGTTNGTAAAGATTTCTTAAAATTCATTTTTCTGTAATTATAAATGAAAATTTCGCAATTTTTTTTTACTATTCTATCAAATTAAACTTTGAACTATGTATATCCAAATAAAAAATTTAAAAATACCTTGCGTTGCCTGATTATTTCGTTCATCTTTGCCACATTAGCGAGTGAGCGAATAATTTTGTGACCCACTGTATATCGAAGTTAACGTCCGTATGTTTTTTATCCGACGTAGCGCTTCGCGCAAATGACAAACGGATTTGCAATTTAATAAGCGGACTTCTCGAGAAAGCTTTTCAGTAATTAGTTATAATAGTTGAGCCAAGTTAAGAGAGGTCGAGGAGATTTTTTAAAAATTATTGCTCAAGTAGATTACGGTTGGGTCCTGCCGACTTTTCATAAGCAAGATTGGTTCACAACGGACGGAACGAAGCTCGAAGCACGAAGTACGAAGCTCGAAGCCCGAAGCTCGGCACAGAGGCTCGAGTTGTGGCGCAGTCTCATATTTTAAGTCTGGTAGAACAATATTAAAAGTACGGCAGCTGCGCTGTTGGCGCGGGAGAAGGGGTAGAATTGGAGTGATATCACACAGTCCTCCGCTGGGACAGCTCCATCCTCGCAGTCTGCAAAGCCACTTCTGCTTCTTTTCCCTTCTTACTTTTCCCCTCTCACAGAATCTACCGCCTTACACGCTTTAAGTCAGTTTCCTATTCGAGGACACGGTTATGAAATACAGCGTGCACCTCACGAAAAATCCACCGATCATCAACCTTCCAGTCCGTCGTCTAACACGACTTTATTGCGCCGATATATCCTCGTGTATTCGTAATTTACAAAGAGATCCGTTGTCAATGCCAAGTTAAGGGCAACTATCGCACCGGTTTATTTAAGCAGGCCTTTTATCGTTAACACGTGCGATTTTAAGAATAAAATTGGGAAATCGAAGCGGCATTATTCGGACGAAAAAGAAGTTGTTAGAGATATCTTTTAATATCGTTCCACGACCAACCTAGGAGAGTTTCTGTAAAGAAAGCGGTATCCAACGCGATAATATCGCTTCCGTAGAACAGATTTAACACGCGTTATTCTTTGACGTTCGACGCAAGATAATGAACGGAACAATGCTTGAATAAACGCGTAAAAAGGCATTGCGTGTATCGCGGTACTCGAGACTATCGGAAACCACGTAATGAAATTCTCTATTGTACTAACAAAAAAGGTCAGCTTCACCTGGCAACGAGAAAATTTCTCTCGACGCAAGGAATGAGTGAAGGGGAAGGTGGAGGGCTCTCGATCGGTGAAACTACTCGAGGTTCCTTCAGCGTGGAAACTTTCGACTCCGTTGGGAAGCGAACGAAGATGCAACGAAGCTCTTCTCGTACACTCATCCCCGTCCATCGTCGGCCACCCCTGCCTCCTTTCTTCCCTTTTCCACCCTTCCTCCCCCTGCTATCCCTATTTTCTCTCTCTCTCTCTCTCTCTGTGTCTCTCCTCTCTCTCCTCTCTCTCTCTCTCTTGCTCGCTCGTACTGTCTTGCGATGTAGTGGAAAGTATTTATCGTGACTCTCCTACCCGCGCCAACTCTTCGTCCTTTTTTCGTAAAGAACGTTCTGTATAGAAGGAGGAGGTGGGACCTTATCGGGTAGTTCTTCCCAACTGCGGAAAGCCTCGGTCTGGCTCCGAGAGAGGAGATTTGATAAAGGCCGAACGGAACGAACCAGGGAAAACAACTGGAGTGCATTTGTCTAGATCGCGGAGAAGCGGACTACTCTTTTTAAGGAGTTTCTTCTATCTTGCTATCTTTGCCGCGAGCTGGGTCTCACCGAGCAACAGATCCATAGCGAACTATCTACCTGCAACGGGCTCGATTCCTTCGTACCCTACGTTTTCAAATCGTATCTTAATCAAAACTCCATCGTCTATGTATTTTTCCTTCGGCGTAACCTAACCATCGATATAATTACTTCTTTTTCCAAACAATTAGAAGTAGTTTCTGGGAAATTGTCGTTTTACCAATAAACGTGTCTATAGTTTGTTTCATAGAACCATTTTTCCTTATGTTGAAGTGGTCGTCACTTCTAAGAAAACTCTACATCCGATTTGTTTGGTTTTCTCAATCGCTAATAGCCATCTTGGAACACGCCTTGTGCAGATAACGGTGGCAGGCTATAGACGATAGACAGGCGACGATGGCAGACTATAAACAATAGACAGGCGACGATGGCTTCGGGGAGTTTAGTCAAAAAGTAACATTGTCAGCGCGCGGATCTGGACCAGCTCAAACTGTATTCAAACTGTATTCAAACTGTATACTCACACTTCTGTTTGAAATATATTTCCACTTTACAATTTATCCACGCGTTCCTCTATTTAACTGTCCAAAAATAACATCAACACCTTATCGTATGTAACCTAACTATCCAAACTACGCAGCGTGTATTCTCAAGCATGCGTGATTGCAATATTCTTGGCGACGCAACCCTCGATGACGCTTGAACGTACTTAGTAGCTCGGAAAAGAGATCGACACAAATCTGAAGCGACTTGCCCCTTTGCACCGGCTCAGTCACTTTGGTACGTGGTATTGATTCTGTTAAGTAGAAAGCATTCAGAGAGGGCGAGAATGGGATGAGGGTGCGAAAGTGCACGCCATTGGTGGCGGTAAACGATGCGGTTTCTTTCAGAGCCCGACTTGTGGAAAAGCGGCTGAATGAGTAACGCGCAACGGTTCGAGGCGTGCATAAGTCGATAAAAACTACATCAATTAAAGGAGCCGGTTGGTTTACGCGCAAGCTTCACCGTTGAAAGACGAAAGAGAACTAAAAGGGGTGGTGCGTGTTTTGGCCGTAGCCAGGAAGCTTAGCAGTCACCCTCTTGTAACCCCTCCTCGCTGGAATTCTCTGGCGCAGCATACCGCGCACCGCTCCAACGAGTTGCCACAATTTTTCCAAGTGCCGTCATTGTTTCGTATATTTTTCACGCCGTACGATAGACATGTAAAAAATAGCCTTTTGACAGGAAAAATTGGAAACGTGTGTACGTACTTGCCATTTTTACCGTAACTAATCGTAAGTTGCGCGTACCGAAGATATCGCGAAAAGAGTACGAGTTCCTATGTGTTACTTTTGATTACGGGCTTACGCTAAATAAACTCGATAACTTGTATTGTAGTTTCTAATGCGAAACGTTTGGTAAACAGCGTTCGTAATAATATTCGCGTCTATAACGTTAGATTATAACGTTGAAACCGTTTTTGAATTCTCAATATCGTTATCTGTATTACATAGCACGTTGCTCTGCAATTTTGCAAGCGCAACGCAACATGCATATTGTTTATTATGCTGACGCTGCAATTCTGCAAATTCCCGTTTTGCACCCGAGCCAATAAAACTGAAAACAATCGATGCGTAACTTTACCGAAAGATAGAGTTACGACATATTATACTTCTAAACACTTTTCACTGTGGCTATAATAAAGCGCGATAATCACGGCCGGTTCGGCGTTTCCTTTCCATTTGACAAATAAAGAAGGAAAAGCAAACTTTACGATACGTGGGGAATTTTTTTTCCAAAACCGTGTTGGCGGAGAAGTATTTTATGGGGAAAAATATGAATCCATGGGAACAGTGTTCGTCCATCATACACATGTACAGATTTGGATGGCGTGCGTGCACACGTATGCGAGCGTTCGTTTATAAATCACTGTAAAAGGTGAACAGAGTCTACTTGCCGGGTAAAAAATTAATCGCGACGAAAGGAATATATCAAACATGGGTAAACCCGACGGAGTGATTAATTAGCACCGGAAGCAGACGATTAAAATTCAGATACAGTGCGCCTGCGCTAGAGCAGACATCAAGGGAGCTGCTCAGAAATCGCGCAGATCCATCTGGCTGGATTTTATTCCGTTGCCGTCAGTGCCAGTAAATCAAGTCACGTGTCATTTACCCGAATACGTAATGTATCGCATAAATATACGAGCCACGCACACCGTCACGCATGGACGGACATGTGGAGGGCGCAGAATTTTTTTCTATCTCTCTCCGATGTTTCTCTACCCTCTTCCCTCTTCCCTATTCCCTTTCCGATGGCTCCGTCACCCTCTGTCCAGCCTGGAAACCGCAATCCCTCATCTTTCCCTACATTTACTCGATCCGTAACGGGTGAAACGTAAACTCGTTGGTTCGCACCCCCGCACGGCGTCGCTCGGTATCGTGCGTGCGCAAGCGTCTATGTGCGCTTTTTCCTCATCTCTGGTCTCTCGTTCGCGCGACATCGACCGAGATAACAACGTTTCTCCTGGCCTCCACGGAAAAATTCGACTCAACTCTGTGTTCCTGTTCCACAACGGATGGCATTAACGATAACGTCATTACTGTTAAATCCAGTCTGGAACACGGGCGAAACTATTTTCAACTTCGAGATTACGTTTTATCGATGCATACCGTATAAAACATGCGTTCGTTTGGCGTCACTATCCAAAGAAACGTAACGTTTGGATCAATTTTGCATATTAAGAAATTTCGAAACGTCACAATATGCTCGCATCCTGAAATTGTCTTGCAGTTTTCGCAAATGTTACGAGACTACCAAAATCAATCAAGAAGCAGGAATGATAACGCGAAGCAACAGTTACACGCCTCGCGTCGTATTAAACGCCACACGAGACGACGTGACGCTCGGTCAGATATAGTCGAATGCTTCGCAGTTAAAAGTTAGAAAATCTCGGCAAAGCGGAAGGAAAAATGAGATACGATGGAGCAGCTGAGCGTAAAATAGTCCTCGACTCCGTCTGCTCGAATACCACTTACTCACTATATATACATACTGGTCGCGGTTTCACGTATTAACTTCTTTCATATCCGGGCAAGCGATTTTGCGCTTTTTTACGCCAAAAGTATTCCCCTGTTCTTCGTTCACACTTTTTGTAAAAAATTTGGAAACTTGCAATTTTTTCACTCCGCCAAACATATAGAAATATAATTGATCCCCGTCTTAAAGCGTAAAAGTGTCGATACTAACGGTTACGATTACACGGATACGAAGAGGCAAATGACGCGATACTTGGCATCTGCGTACTTTCTCGCAATCGGAGAAGCGATACAACCACGAAATCTCTAATACGACAAAACGGCAGAATCGACGAAAAAAATAAAGGACTCGCGAAGAAGAAGAAGAAGAAGAGGAAGAAGAAGAAGAAGAAGAAGAAGAAGAAGAAGAGGGAGGAGAAGTAAAAGGAGAAGAAAAGCGAGAGCCCGGTAATCCAACTCCGTGCCAAGCGCCGCGGGGATAGATTCGAAAATGAGTGGATCCTTGGAACTCGATGCGGCTTCCAACTATCCCATGATGGAAGATTTGCCGCGCGTCTGGTGTCGGTGTGCCGGCGATGGTGGTGATCTGTTCCTGGCTGCAGAAACCCGAAGGTTTCGCAAAGAGAACCGAAAAAAGGAAGGCCGCCGTGAAAGAAGGGGCCGAAGGAACGAGGGTTTTCTCGAAAGCGCGAGGAGGCAAGAACAGGGGCAACAACGGAAATAGAAGCGTAGGAGGCTACCGCCGTCCCGCCTCGTCTTGATCAATACAGCCACGGCCTACTACTACTATAGGTAACGTTTCGCTGCCTGCTTGCTTGCTGCCTTGCTTGCTTGTACTTGCTTTCCTCCCTCATCCCCCGTAACTCGCTGCTATAGATCTGTCTCTTATTCGAACCAACACGCCTCGTCCTATCCCGTGGCTGTTCTATCTCGTTCCGTCTTCTGCTACCGCTATTCCAACAGAAGAGAGAGTAGATAGGTATACGCGGCAGCAACCTACCCCACGGGACATGGACGACCGAAAGAACACCTCTCTTTCCATTCTCGCTACAGCCCGGTTTTCTTATTAAAGAAGAAAGTATCAGATATTTTATCCTAAAAACTCCTGGTATTTGCACTTTCCACGGCAACATTTTCGCGTTTCGTTCGACTACCGGAATATCTTGTGTCGACGTTGCGCTTCCAAATTTCGATTCTTAGCGATTAAAACGGCTACCGATCTACGAGAAGAACTACGTTTGAAGATATTTCGCTACTGTATATTGTCCTATATGTACGTCGTACGAACTGATTCTCTCGCTCGAGAGCTTGAAAGGAGAAGCCGCCGCGCGTTGTTTCGTCGGTCCAATCATTATATCTATGAATCTATGTGAAATCAGAAAATAGGGCAGATTTCAAACCAGTCACGCACAAACACACGCAGGATGCAAGCACTATTGCCCTTGACGTCGAAACAATGTCTGATCAGCGAGTTCTCCTTTTGATTTTTCTGGCGAGTACACCATCTCGTGTACTCAAAGTTACATATGTATATGAAACAGTTTGATTAACAGATCAGAACAGAGTAAGAGATCGGTGAAAGCTAAAGGCCAGGAATTTTTGTGACCGAATAAACAGTGACATCGTTTAGCAGGAAACGAATAGAATATGTATAATGCTTTCTCGCTTTGGTATTAGCGATCGTGACGTCTTATACCTATGTACTCTTCGGATGGTCACTTTATGATTTGCCGCTATCTCGAGCCTCTTTTTTGTCTCGTTCGAGAGCGAAAAAACATAATAAGCAACTATCCGATCTCGTGCTTGTTGCTTATTTCGAGACCAAGCTATACAGCATTCATGGAATGCAGAAATTTTCCAAATCACGAGCACGAAACACGCCGAGGACGAGAACAAGCGTGTTTCTTTGATCGTCACTCTCTATCACATCACGTGTATCGTGGAGCAGAGCACGTAAATAGACATACCATGCGCCCTAATTTTTGATATATCAGACTCGTACGTCGCTAAGTACGCAAATTGCGATAGCTAATGACTCCGACGATGCTTTCCCCGTTTGGTTTGTACACACTATACGCTTGCGCTTGAAAAATAAACGTTGTACTTCTATTTTATTTGGCTTATAAACCGTTTAATTCGACTACGATTTTTCGCTGCAAACGTTAAATTTGCTTTATCCAACTTTATCTGTTCCGTACCTCGACAGTCTTTGGAGAATAGCCGTTTCTAATTTTCCAAAGATGTCATATACTTTTCCCAGTTTTATTTTTCCGTCTCCGTTTCCCTTAATGTATTCTCTTGGACCAGCAATAATCCCCAAAGAGCCGTTAATGCCGTGTCGAAATTTAGTCTTTATTACAACTCGAGGGTACGCTCCGTGTGTGCGAGTGACCTTCAGTTTGGAGACGATCAGTTCTCATTTTTTCTACCAGTTTTTCCAACCAATTAGCAACGATGACCGCTGCCCTTACTTCTTCACCGAAAATTGTAATTTACGAATCCGCTTGTCCCATGTTCTAGGCACGTCCATCTCAAGTTTTCATCTTTTCTGCATCACCGATACTTCACTTGCACTCAGCTCTCCGCGCAAGACACCATTCCGCTTAAACTTAACATTCATCCGCACATTCAGTCTTCGAATGTGTTCTTCGTGAAATATATAATTATATTTCAACTGTAAAACCCTGTGTCAGATTTTCTCTAAATAACCCCATCATCGTAATCGAAGTAGGCAATCGGCTGATTCGTGGTGTCGATACTAGTCGAGACGAGAATTTACGACTCTCGTTGACGAGTCACATCGCAGACGCGTCTTCCCACGAATACAGTCGAACGTTATCGTAACTGTCGCGTCCCGTGACCTTACCATAAACCATAATCCATCCCTCGATCAAGATGGCCACCATCTATACAAACGTATAAACTCAGAACTAATCCTATGGAATCGTCATAAAAGTTAACATTTTTTACGATCAAGGCCCTTAATTGCTACAAGCATCTTTAAAGTTGAGAAATGCCTTAGGGTTATTGTTCATTGGTGTGAGCTCGGCTGGTTTTTTCATGTCGACGGCCACTGGTGGGGAGGGAGGGGGACAAGCACCCATATAGTTCCTTATAAATATCACCATCGCGTAACATAACTTGCTCTAAACTCTTCGCTGAGAACACTTCGATACACACCATTCGCATTCTTCAAAGTCGTTGGAAATAAAGAGTATATTTAAAATCAGTGTTAAATCAGTGTTATAATCATTTAACCAGCCCTATTATCTTGACAGATATAGGGGATCGGCTGATTTGGTGGCGTACCGAAAATTTAAACTCTCGTTGACGCGTTATACTCGCGAACGCGTCTGCCCGCGAAACGGTCGAACAGTAACGAATACGTGTAACGCGTAAGAACGTGCGTGTATAAAAATTCCCAGTGAAAATCGTTAGAAATTGGATCGGTACCGCTGGGTAAAGCCGATCGAACCGAGAATCCGGAACCGGTGGTGTAAAATTAATTTCACGAGTCAAGTGCGAATCTAAACACGAGCCGCCGATTTCGTTTACCTGGCCTTTTGACGCAGCTTTCAGAATACGAGAAGATGCGCACCGTTCATCCGTATAAGCTAAGTTTCTGGTGGCTGCGCCTTTGGCGAGGAAGGTATTCGCCGGTGGATGGGCTCATAAGAGATTCAAGAGCGGCTCGTCGTGAACGATAGAGTTCTCTCGAAAGGAGGCGGAGGCAAATAATTGGGACTGGCGTTGCGGCGAAAGAGTGGAGGCAGAGGAGAGCGGGAGAATCGCCGGCGTGGTTCGCGTGCCACGGCTGTTAGACGGCCGTGATGGTCGCACGCCGCAAAAATTAACAGTTAAACAATGGAATCCTGTTATATAGCCGTTACTCGCAAACCGAGGTAGAAATAATTAGGGAAGCGAGTTACCGTGTATAACCGGCTCAACTTACTTCGCTCGTTCCCTCGTTCGCCACCTTCGTGCCCCTTTCCTCCCTCTATCATTCCCACGATTCCACAAGCAACGCCACCCAGTCCATCCTTAACCAACCCCTCCATCCTAGCCTGTTACAGCAACGGAGCGGACATGAAAGGAGCGGTCGTGCTTTCCCAGACACTCCATACCCCCTCGTCGTCCATATCCCCACTACTCTTCACACTACGTTCCTCGCACGTGAGCTTCCGCCACTGTTATGCGCCGCTAGCTGACTCTTTATGGTCTTTTAATTAGAGCCACTTTGCAGAACGAGGATAGGAAAGGTTAGGAATGCCGCTTAGAAAGTTCTTTAATTTGCTCGATAAATCAGAGGACGGTTTTCTGCCGCGCAGCCTCGCAAACCGATCCCAGTTTCCTCGAATAATTTCGTCTCTCGTGGCTTGCCGGGCCTTTGCTTCCCTCTGTCTTTTCGTTCCTCTTCCTTCTCCCGTTTATTTCTCCAAAATTCTCTAAAACCAAATTTGCTTATTTCTCACGATCAGGGTCGATTTTCACTTTTCTCTCTCTCTCTCTCTCTCCCTGCTACGTTCCTATTCGCACGAGTACTTTCAAAAAGGAGATTTACCGAGACGATGATCTAATATACACGTAAAAGCCGTTAAATATTTTACACGACTGACGTGCGAGCTTCGGCTTTTTCTCTTATCCGATCGAGTTAATCTCGATTAATGTTCATAAATTACCGTTCCACAACTGCAACTCCGGTACGATCGCTTTCGAAAGAACCCAAGTTTCACTCGATAAAGGTTTTGATTAAAGCGCTTGCGTGTAAGGAAGTTCCATACGGAGTATCCATATGTTTCCAACTTAATCTAACTCGAGCTCCGAAAGCTCCAACTTTTTGCGCGATATTTGATCGCGGCCGTTGTTCTCTTTCAGTGGAGTCTCGCTGGGCCATAAATTTTTCGCGTCTACTCGTAAGCCGTGGCTGACCGCAAAATAATATGCGGCGAGCTCGGCCCTCATGTTTGGCTGATCGGCGGCTGATTACACGTGTTCCACGCCAATGGTAGGAGGGCATGATAAAGCTGGCGGACGGCTGGGGCAGAAGGCCAGACACAGCCTCAATCACCGCAACCTGCTGGTCAGCCTAATCCGCCATGGTGGCCACCCATTCAAAATCAATAGATAATTTTAGCCCTCTACACCAGGACGTGTATGCATGGTGACGTACGTATGTAGTAAAGGCAGGCTCAATAATCCTCAGCCTTCACTCGCCAGCCTCTCCTATAAATCTGAAGCCAGGAGTTAACTCCAAAGTCTTCGGGTACAATGGATCCGCGATATGGCATCGTGAATATCAGCCAGAGACATCTCCTTTAACAAGGAACGCTTACTTAAACGTTACCTCGGTTACAAATGAAATTCAAAATGAAATTCATCGTTTATTGTTGCTAGCGCAAGCAACGTCCGTGAACCGCGTCGAATAATAATTGGAATTTGACTCGTAAAAGCGCTTTCCTCGAACGTTGTTCGTTTACACGGATGAAGAAGTAACGAGACGATGGATAGGATCAGAAAGGGTAAATATCAATTAAACGGTAGGAGGTTTAGAGCAGGTGTATCCCCGGCGCAAAGACGAAGTAAGGACGAGGCAGGGACCAAAAGGTTATCGGACACCCTGTACACTGTACACTGACGCCGTTATACGACGCGAAGCTGTAGCGACGTGTGGGTAGAAACCGCGCTACGTGTTTTGCTCACATCACCGAGGCATTAAGGCGCGTTTTGCCCTTCCGTACGGGGAACTAAGTTCGTCTGTCCCCTCTATCTCCTCCTCTTTGCGTCCTGCCGTCGCGGCGGCGGTGTTCGCCCCTACACGGTGGCATGAATATTCAGAATCTGCGCCTCGTTCAATATGAATGCCGTTGATCTTGGCGAGCCGCTTCTCGTTCCGTTTGCGTTAACGCACACCCATGAAGAGGCGGACGGTCGCGTTGTTTGCTCCCCGGATAAATAGCATTCAGAACGAAGGATACCGTTGTCGTCGTCGTCGTCGTCGTCGTCGTCGTCGTCGTCGTCGTCGTCGTTGCCGTCGTCCTCGACGTCTCTGTAACGGTAAACCAATGAAGCTACTTCTGATTGCGAGAGAGAACGCTTCCTCTAGAACGACAGGAACAGCAGACTAACCCATATAATGCGAGCATCGGATGGCGGGCGGAATTTTTTTCCCTATCGGCGTGCGAGAATCTTAAAGAATTTCACTGAAATATTCAGACTCCGTCTTTTTTCCCGTGCCCCTCTCGACGAGGTTCGTTCTCCGCGGTAAGCATAAAGCATGCGGTTCACGTGTAAGAGATTCGAAAGAACCGCGTATAGCGTACACTACGTGACGAATAAGAGAAGAAAAGGAACTTCGTTGTCTGAGGCTTCATTATGGAGTATGCTAGCTCGGCGAAGGAAAAAATGAAGCGCAAGAGTGGCAAATTAATGAGGTTTCCGCGATAAAACAGCCAAAGTTAGCGATCGCGTGTCAGTCTCGTTCTTTCAAATTCGTTCGACATATACATACGTGGAAGGCGTACATACGTATATGTATATATAATGTACACGTTCCGTGTAAAGAGAAACGTTTATTGCAATACCGATTCAATACCGTCGGAGAATCGTGTTCGACCGATTAGCCGAGTTTTACCATTCTTCTTGAACGACAATGAGAGCGATCGTGTCACCATTTATCGATCGTAAGATCTCACCAGCCGTGCCCGTTTCAACACCGAAACGATTCACCGAAAACATACGAATACACACTCGGGTGAACGTGATCGAGATTCTTCAGTTTCTCGTTACTAGAGTAAATCGTGCAGGTGTAATCGAGGCACGGAACGCTCAAACAAGCTGCACAGGGCGAGCGCGGCAAAGCCAAGAGCACCGCGCCGGCTGATGTGGATACTCGAGCTTTCGTCGAAAAGCGGAAGCAAAGAGACAGGACGCAGGCAAGATTCAACGCGAAAGAGAAAAAGATAGAAAAGTGGAAGAGGAGGGAGAGGGTCGACCGACCGGCCAGTCGAGTATGGTAGAGCGAGGCAGAGGAACGCAGAGAAACGCGAGTATAGATAAGAGAGGAAGCAACCAGGGGACGACAGGGGACAGTGGGAGGGTGGGGGGTGGCAAGCAGCGTGCTTTGAGAGTGGACCCCCGCGCTGAAAGTTCAATCAAGCTAAACAACATTTCTGTCCGGTCGCTCGCCAAAAAGCGGACTGCCGCGCACGGCCGGCCGACTGCGGCAGGCCAGGGCTGGCTGGCCAGCCAACCTTTCCCGACATCGGTCTGGCCTCAAACCAACTTCAAACGCGTATGAAATCGCGCTATCGTGTTGGCGAGTAGGGCGTGGCCGTATCCGTGG
This sequence comes from Bombus waltoni, assembly GCA_014737395.1. Classification (NCBI taxonomy): domain Eukaryota; kingdom Metazoa; phylum Arthropoda; class Insecta; order Hymenoptera; family Apidae; genus Bombus; species Bombus waltoni. The sequence goes on along the minus strand of JACXII010000046.1, from coordinate 441,461 downwards.
GACCGTGCAGGATCTGTGGTTTTCCAGGTAGCGATCAGGATCGAAAATCTGTTGCTACACAGGGACGATCATCGGTCTAGGTTTGCGTAAGAATATTCCACCGAATAGAAAGCACGGAATTGAACAATGCACCGATTACATTTTACTTATTCCTTCGAAATATTCGTTTCTTCGATTTTCAGGTTTTTGCAAATCTAACCTACTCGACTTATTTCGTTATAAAAACGTCGAGTCGAGAAACGACGAACAAAGGCCAAAACCGTTTTCATAAGACTTTTCTCTGACACTCGATTTTCGTGGTAGTAAAATCCAATAGCAGAATTTCGTACGCGTAACTTTCAAATTTACTTAAATAGCATTTCTATATTTTCTTACAAATATTTATTATTCGTTATTCGTATACTACTAATTCCGGTTAGATATATCGCAAAAATAAGCTAGCCAAAGATAAATTACCTTTTATCACATTACGACATTCGTTTCTCATCGCATAAATTGTCCGTTTCATTCGTGAAAATTTAGATAATAGTACCATTTTCGTCGAATAATTCACAATTCAAGCGAAAATGTAAGTGCAACCTAGATAAAAATAAGCGAAACTCCAATATGCAACCGCTGAATATTTCTGAACGTTTCCATATTTTCCGACTCTGACAATGAGTTATTTATTCGACCATATCCTATTCGTAACTTCCCTCAAGGAAAAATATGGAACAGTTACTTCACATTTTTGCACTTTATCGTTTACGAATGTGAAAATCGAACGAAACTATAGGCACGGAAACTGAGAAAGAAATACACAGCCGCTGTCCATGTATGTATTTCACGAACGTTATAGTATCAACTTTAAATTCGGCATAGAATTTATAAATACAATCTAAAAATCGACACCAAGCGTATTTGTTTGGTATAAATATACATTCATCAAATATCGAAAATGTACAAAATTTTAAAAGGCGGTCTCATCGATTTTGTTTTATGGATTATCCTAATCGGCAATATAAGGTATTTCTGAAATTAACGATGATTTAAATTTCGGTTTTCGGAGCAGAAACGATGCTCTGCACCTAGACTAATTAACAAACATGCTAGAGTTTACCGATCCCGATGATTCATGTCGACTTGTCGTTAAGCAGGCACGAGTGATGCGCAGGGATTACCGATTTTGACAAGCAACCGTTGTTCCGGTAAGACGAGACACGTTGATATACGAGTTAGACGCGCGTCCGTAGCTTCGCACAGTATCGTTCGGAGCGAAATCAAGGGAGGGCAATAGCTGGACGGGCAACAGATTGATCGGAGCCAAGGCTGATTATGCCGGTGACGTAAGCAAGGGAAAAAGAGGAGGTAGGCTTATGTGTAACAGGGGGGTCGTCGCCCGGATTTACTTCTATGCGTCCTTCGTATTCGTCCCACCTTCGATCCTTTATTTTTAAGCCGTCCTAGCTTTCTTTTCTCGGTGCGAGGGCGCGCTCGCGCGCGCCTGAAAATGCAAATCCTTTTGTTATACTCGAAGGCTGAAAGGAAACGTAATCTGGCGAACCTGATCGAACCAACTAAATTACAAAAAAGCGTGGGTAGAATCACGGGGAATATAACGTCGGTATAGTCCTCGCCCGAGCACCGTGTACATTTTGCGCTATTAACTACGAAATATCGTACGATCTTAATAACATTTACGGTGAACACGTAATCTCGAACGAAACCAAAATGAGAGCCAACTAATTGGAGCAAGTCGCCCCGGTAAAATCTATTTACTCGGTGAGCCGCGGTATCTTTGCGATCGTGAGAAGTAAGTGAATTCTGTTATAAATACCGTGCTGTTAATTTGCGCGACGTTACATCGTGAATATACCGCCATTTCGAATAACGAAGTCAGAGACATGCGTGTCTAGGAATATCTTCTTACCGCATTAAAACGTGCCACACGAATGTCGTGTCTCGCCGAGAAACAAATAGGCGGTCTGATATCGTTTATTTGAGAACGGCGTGGCGGCTGGAAAAGTTTGAAAGTGGAATTGAAAGTAAAGCAGTGTGGCACGTAAACCGTGTTTGCCACTTGCAGCCGTTTACCGTTGGATTCGCGAGGGCGCTTTTTTTCTTTTCTTCCTCCTCTTTTTTCTTTTTTCCTATTTTTTCCTTTATTCCTCTTTTATTACTATTTTTTTTCTTTTTCTTTTTTTGCTTCTTTCAACAACATTTCCGCCGAATCAACGGATCGCTCGCGCTTTTTCCTCGCGCCCCATCACAGAGATCGTTCGGCCGAAACCAATATAGAGTTATCATACGAACGGCATTATTACACGTTCCCTCCATTAACATAAATACAATTCCGTAGCGGCGAAAAGAAGTAGCAGCGAGGAAAAACGAATGAACGAGTTTCGTTTTTTCCTTTCTTCTCGCAAACCTATCCTTCTCTCATAATTCTCCTTTCCCTTCTTGCTTTATCTTGAACCAAAGTGGTCTGGTCTGACTTGTTCTCTCTCACGCGCGATTCTTCCCTCTATCCTCGTCCAAAGCTTTATTTTATTTCCTCCATTGTTTCCACTGCTCGTGGGCACACCACCCTCACGTAGTCCTCCTCATTTTCCACTCACACGGGCCCAAGCTTACCAACACGTAGCTCTGAATCTTCTACAAACACCCACACGATGCCGTATACACGTACGACCACATCGAGATCCCTTTTCTCAGTTAGCTCCTGGTCCCTGAAACGTTCGCATTATTTTGCTTCGTGGTCCCTTTGTTTCGGTTCAGCCTATTGAACTGTGGGTGAGATAATACGCCCTACAGACCTGTGTGCACGACACGTTGCTTCGAAACAAACCCGCATTCTCACTTTCCAATAATCCGCACTTTTATCTCAACATCTTACCTTCGATACCGCGCCAAATTCCGTACTCTCTTCGAGCGATCGCGTTCGATTCAATTGACACGTACTTTACGCTTGACATGAAATAATCGCGGTAAAGCTTGCTTGCTTTCGCACGATTTATTCGCCTCCTATTGTAGCTCGAATAAATAGAAATCGAATTAGCAGGATACAGGAGCTTCTTCCAAACTGGTTCGACCGAACACTTTATCAAAAATATATCATCGAATTTATCAACTGGCAGACCTTCTTCTACCGATCGAACGATGCTCGCGATAGAAGCAAGCAAATTCCTTGGATACTATTTTCACCGCATTAGCGTTGCGTTCGAATCAAATATCGTCAAATATCAAATTCCGCGTTAGTTAATAATACCAAAAATATTAAATAGCTTGTTTCGAAATTTGAGTCTTTATCAAGAAATTGATTATCGGACCATGAAATTTTCCTCAAATTATCGTGACATTCCTTGAATGTAATATTTGACAAGGGTAATAATATTACACGTTTGTTTGGTAAAATCGATACTCGGTACCTGGGCATCGTCCGCCCTCCGGTTAATTTTGCGATACGCGACTGGGTTTCGTTCGTCGACAACCAATTGCGCGCACATTGATTAAATATCAGGATGTAATTTTCACGAGCGATTTCTAAGTCGAAGTATCGCTGGTGTTAGGAAACCGCAAACCTATGTATTTCAGAGTAAATTCCGAACTTAGAGGAGAGGGGGGGGGGCATTTGGGATAATATTATGCCGTGCTGACATCTTTGGTGTTAGCCAGGCTATCCATTGGGTAGCCCAACACAGAACTACGAAGCAACCCATGCCTTCCTTTACCCTTCTCTCTGTAGAACCGGAGCACAAGCAACGTCGATAGCGAGAGCCCGAGATCCTGCGGTCAGGTCACCCTTTACAGGAAAGGCCAAAGGAGTTGCTTGCTTTCGCTAGAAAGAACGGGAGACCTAGAGACGGGAGGAAAGGAAAGGGATACAGAGATGGAGAGAGAGCCTAACCTTTCCATAGAAGACTAGGGAAACCGACTGACCGAACACCACGCCTTAGCAAGCTCCTGCAGCCGTGTTACGGGGCTTTCAAATTACGGCAAAATTTCGTCCAAGAAACCACGATCTGAATTAACGAGACGAGCTAGGATGAACGCACCTGAGCCTCCTACATTTCCCTAAACGGTCTACAGAATGTATCCCCGTCTGCCTTTCCTACCTTGTAAGATACAAGAAACCATTATCAATACGACGAGGGTAAAGTTAAAAACGTTCGACTCACGATACATGGACCCTACGTGTTCAAATTGCTTTAGAGAGCCACAATTATGGTATCTATATTTATTCAGCTGCAAATTGCAAAATGCAAACAGATGTTTCACATAGATGATACCTGGAATTGTCAATAACCGTAAAATAAAGCATGTTTGACCGCGTTAAAAATAGCAATAAGCGGAATACCCTTATGCCCTAGAAAACTTGGAGAAACGGAACACATTTGTCATATAGAGGTTTCGACGAAACCTTAAAGTACTGAAAAACGAATGCTGTCGTAGTTTTTAATCGCTTCCCAGGAAATAGTTAATGCGGTGTACTTTTGCAGAGAAACATGCGATATTAGGAAGGAAAACTCGGACGTGTTTAACTCGGATATCGACGTAATAGGAACGTAAACGAAACAAAAGATAAAGTCGTTGGTCGCTATAAAGAAAATCGTCGCGTAAATTGTCCGGCGAGAGAAAAACCGGTATGCATGAGAAAGCGGCTCGTGTATTTCCAACCTCATTTTGAGACGTCGGTTGAATTTATCGTCGCAACATAAATACCGGCCGTACTTCGCATACCACGCGTAAGAGGTTCGTATATGCGCGAAGACGTATCGGGACGTAGCCATTTAAAGATGAAAGATCTTCCGGCAACGTAACGCGCGTGATATATCGCATGGTGCATGGCGGTCTTAACGTTATTAAATTTTCGGCCTTGCTAGCCGCACTAACCGTCTTACATTTTAAATTCATCTAATGATTATCAGCCAAGCGTAGAATTATTCACCGATAGATACACCGGTTCATACGGTGGCGAGTATTTATCATTTAACCATACAGAGGTAAACGCGTTTCGCTTAAAAATTCATCGGTTTCTCGGCTCTTGAGCCGGTATTATTTACGCGGCGGACGTGAAATTCAAGGAAACTGCTGATGGATCGCGTATTTTCCGCGTAGAAGTTAGTGGAACGGCGAAAGTTCCCGGAGGAACGCACATGCTCGTTGTATAATATTCGAAACGAAAAACATAGGGATTAACGGTACGCGACTATAGCAGATGGGTGACGCAGAGAGTGCAGTTAGCCTGAATTCGTCAGCATGCTTCAGCGCGCTCAGACTCGCATAAAAAATGTATGAAATGATATAATTTTCGTTTAATTAAAACTGTAATAACAGTTTTGACTACATTCCGCCAGGTTGACATTAAAATATACAAGGCGCCAGCGTCACCAACGCCGCCGCTATGATGAGAGGACAGTCAGACTCGGGGAGACGGGATGAAAAGTCAGTCGATGAAAAGGTGGGTGAAAGGGCGCGGCAGAAAAGGGCCACGAATCCCGCCTTAATACTTCCGACCCTTTGTCTGTCTCCCTCCCCCCTCCCTATTGCTATATATACTGTGTACAATATTTTAATTACAGTCGCGGATGCGGAAACCCTTTCATCGATTAGTACGGCTGCCAGTTCCTTTTTCGTGTTTTAAAGAAAAGCTTCCTCCTGAAACATTTTCGATTGGTTAGGATTGTAAAAACATGGTGAACCGTGGAGAACTACCTCGCTGAATCACCAGTGGCGACTGCTAATTTCGACCGACTGTTTGCCATCTTCTAATTATCTGCTTGAAAAGTAGAGGGAAAAGTTCGATTATCATAGTTTCTTTTAATTAAACAGCGTGCCATAGAGCATTTACAGAACGAGGAGCAAGGCTGAAAGAGAAGTTTGAACAGGCTCGTATTCGAAAGCTGCGGCTGTATAGAGCCACGAAGGTGAGAAAGACGACGAGAATGGAAAATAAACGTAGCTATGATGCCCCGAGTTTGAAACAATTAACATAACAAAGCGAAGGGAGCCGACAAGGGATGGTCGGAAAGGCGGGATACGCTGCAGCCAAGAGCAGACGAGAGGACGCGAGCGCGTTTCTCTTGAGATTTTGGCACTGTTTCCACCAGCGCGGTGGTCGTAGCTTATTCCAAGTTGCGGTATTTGAAAACATTTCCCAGACCAACGTTAACGAATCTGACGTGGCGAACAGCTGAAGGACTGCGCGGTGTGAAACTTTCCCCCATTACCAACTACTTTTTTATATAGAAATTCTACCCCGACTAAATATTATCGTACGTTAACCCGTTTGCTTTCGTCTTTCCTTTTAGGGAATCTTTCATCGAAAATATTTACCTACTTTAGATCATGCGATAGGGGGAAAGGAAGGATTTAACAGAAATTTGAAATAAAACCCGCTGTTCGAGAGATTTGGAAATTCTTACGTTTACGCGAATATCATACTATCCGGTGATAAGTCGCAGATCGAGCATCTTTATTCTTTCGTTTGCATATAAGGCAAGAAGCGGCGCAATCTATTTGTCTCGTTGTATATGCATGGCGTCGGATCAAGCGAGGGAACATTTTCCACGTTGTGCGTTTCAAGGTACGACGATTCAAAGTATCTTCAATGTCTCAATTTTCCAGCATCGTCGACGTAGCATGGCTTATTTGATTAAGGTGCATCGAAGGCACTAGACATATAATCGTATAAATTGCTTTTGATGTGAGAGAGCGTGAACTCTCGCAGTTTCATCTGTGTGGTTGAAAGTTTCACCCCCTTCTTCCCCTCCCCCCTCTTTGCATTTCCATCGACTCCTCTAGCCCTTCTTGACATATCTCCGTGATATGCAATATCGTCACGCGAAAAACAAAATACAATAGCTGGCACGAGAGTCCCTATCGAAAGGATAAATGTGATAAGAAAGAATATACGGGGGAAAGTCAGAAAGAAGGTATTAAAAATCGCTCACTCGTACACGAAAATGTAGTTCACGTGAGATATAGTGCAACTTCCTTCCGAACTCTCTTCGAACGATTCAAACATTCGAAGAACTGTAATTTTATAGGTCGTTATTAAACCGTAGCGACGTAAAATTTGTTTAACAAGAAAGTACGCGTAATTATTGCTCGCAATTGCGGTGAATAAACTATAGGTGTCCGAATTTTCAGGGAAACGTCACGCGATTAAATTTACTATTTAGATAACGCTGGATAATCTAGTTGCTTCAGAATTAAGGTTACCAGTGAAATAAAGCTACAGCTGAAGTCTGACATAAATTAAACGGTGTACGTGACTGTGATAAAAATGTAGCTTTTCTCATCGGTACTAGAACGTACCGAAGTCTTTCGGACAAACGAATATATTACTACTTTTAGATTTAGAACATGATTTGCAAACATTTGAACACAAAATGTCCATACAAACAACGTTTGTACACAAAATACCGTACTAAAAACATAAATAAATAAGGCGAAAATATTTATGTAACGGAAAACGATTAGACGCTAATATCGCGTTTTATGATTCTATAAGTCCCTACTTAATTCCAATGTTATTACCGTGAAAGTTTGAAAACGTGTTTACAATACGCAAATAAAGCTATTTATGTAAAACGCACGGAGTGGAGGAAAATAATAGAGGCGAAACGTGTTTGAACGACACGTCACGTCTGACTATACACAGACTATATCTACTTGTCGTAGTTACGCACCCAGCTAAGTGGAACGAGGCGTTACGTTCAGACGTCGCTGTTCCGGTAACACAATTCAGAAGGGAGTTCTCTCCGAGGACTTTCACCGTATTAACCCAATATCAGCCATACGCTTTAGAATCAGGTTAACAACCTCCTAGTTATAGACTTCCCCTTCCATCGATCCAACAAATTTGGTTATTCTACTATTTATTTGTCGATTACGTTCGATAATTAAACAACGATGTCTCGGAATAGATGGTTATATGGGTCGCTCGTTCATCGACCATCAAATTTGCAAGCCGTGAAACGAAGCGCCTTTTTCAACGTTATCGTACGTAACGCGAGAACGTGTTTCACTTTAGACGCTTCAGCGAAAAGGAAGACAATTCTTTTTCTCGGTAAAAGGCGATCAAATTGCCGTTTCCCGGCCGATTCCTTCGATCCTAGTGATTCATAAACATTCCTCCGGTATCTGTTTACGTCTATTAGCATTTCGTCGTGCGGAGAATCGCGGAGAAAATGTTCTCCATCTGTTGATGGTATTGCAGTTCGAGTAACGCTCCAGCGATCGCCGAGGCAACCAGTCACCGCTGCTAGGAAGTATAAAATGTCAATACGCTTACCGGTGCCTTATTGTCGAGCTTGATCTATGTTTATAGGCGTTGCAGTATAGGCCGCCATTACGTTGCATATATTGCTACGATACGGAGAGAGCAGCGAGTATCTTCTTCTGTAATATTCTGGTCATAATGGTACAAAGGCGACAGTCGCTCCTAACTTTCGCGCTAAAATATACGTACGCTCGTGCCACTCGCGCCAACAAGCACAACGTACATTTGCGTAGATTCGCGTAGATTTGCAAATAGCGTCGAGACAAAACAGGTACAAAGGCTATTTCTGTTTCAATTTCGAATATCAATCGTCATAAAATTATCTCCTTCGTTTGCCGCGCGCGCAAAATTTCAATGATTATTATGAGAAAACATAATATATATCTTTGATACATATCTTTCGTTTCTTATGCGGTAACCTTTCATTTAACGTAGTAGTTACTTGGCAATATTACAACAAAAGAAGTACGAGTTTCACCATTGGCAAGTCAAACCATACAACATGTATATTTAAATACGCGTGAAAAATCGAACATGGAAAAATGCATGAAAGTAGCAGTGTAGACAAGTGACACAGCACGAGACGTTATGTTGTTTGAATTGTATAGAATGTAAATGATGCATACTCATTCTCGAGGTCATGGATAAGGACTCGAAGGCGCCTAGTAGCAAGTTGTTTGCACAGGTCAAGATGACAAAACGTGCAACTCCTTTCGTACACTCTCTGTCACTGTCACTGTCTCTGTCTGCCTGTCTGTTTGTCTCTCTCTCTCTCTCTCTCCCTCCCTCCCTCTAAGTTTCTCTACCACATACGCCGTAGGTAAGTAAATACGTGTGGTTGTTTCACCTCACGCGTACACACACACGCAAGCGTGTAAAGGGCGTAAATGTGTGTAACCCGCGTCTGGCTGAGGGCGATATCGTTTACGATAATGCATGTGCCTAGTGCAGATCGCTCGGTCGAACGATCGTCCCCTTCAGCCTGCTTCCCCTATCGTCGACTCGTTACCTTCGACTTAACACGTTCACACACGATATGATACTTCGACGGACGCCGCTTCGCTCCAACGACGATCTTCTCCGGTCGATTTCGAAAAATTGAACTGGAACAGCAGAAATTTACCAGTGCCTCTTTCCTATCTCCGAACGTGTACCTCATGCTGTTAGAGTATTTTCTCATTTCGGGTTATTTTCCGGGTACGCGCTCGATGCTATCCGGCACGTAGGAGAAAATTGCCGGGCGCAGAAAAAAGGAATTGTAGCGTGCTGTTGGTTCGTTTTGTTCGGTATATCGGAACCAGGTTCGACGAAGCGAAGGGGTTGAGGCGCCGGAGACTCGCCGAGGGAATGAAACCTGATTTAGAACTGCGGTCCAGAAATCTCCCGGGGGACCATCCGAGTTGACCACTGCGCACTCGCCTCGCTTTCCAGTGTCCCTGCGAGTGCGATCCTCACCCTGCTACTACCACCGATTCTTCGCCGACTCCTCCGTGTCCCACGTCCAACATCTTCGTGTCCCTGGACGCCAACAAGTGCGACTCTTTACCAACATCGCGTTCGAAATGTGTCCGGAATACTAAGGAACCCCCTCAGGCGTTACACCAGAATTTATTAAGGCAAAAATAGACAAACGCAGCATCGCGCAAATTCTGTTATCAAGCCAGTTGGGAATAAGATACTTTTCTCTCTCTCTCTCTCTCTCTCTCTCTCACGCACGCACACGCGCACACACATACATACACACGCACAGAGCACGATGGTTTCGTTTCATCAAACACTTCTACCATAGTACCCCTTTTACCTACATACAGTAGAGTACGATTTTCTCAGATACTTCTCGCAGAACGTATACCCCCCTCGCTGCTGGAAGAAATTGAAAGAAAATTTCCGTTCCTGTTATAAAAGTTTCAGCTGGTGGAATCTTTACTTCGCAAGTTCCTTTCTACATCCGATGCAGATAACAAATATTGTTTCGACTAGTATAATATCGAATCTCTGTGGTCCTATATCGAGCGTATCCCTGTGAAACCCAAAGGAAAGGGGAGGGGACCGAATAGGGGAAAAGTTTTAGGCAAGAGCCAAGGAAAAGAAAGAAATAAAGAGCGAGGTAGGAAGACGCTCCTGGCACAGCCTGGCGTGTAGGTTACTACGTGCTTGCTAGTCGGGGCATCCCGTGACCGTGGTCTGGCTTAAAGATTCGGGTCAGGCTGTAACCTGCCTCGATTGCAAATACAAGGGAGAAACACTCTTGGAAGCGCTGCCAAAACCAAAACTCAAGTGGCATCGGCTATAGACCCGTGCCCGACCACAAACACGCAAAAATTTAATCGCCTCCCTCTACGACTCATTTGATTCCTCGGTGATCGACTCTGGCATCGCTTCCTCTGGAAGAATCTGTTATAACCACGGATAAACGGTACTTGCGCCTCGCGAACCATCTTTTGGAAAGAAGGGAATATCTTTCTTGTGTACCGCGCTACGATGAAAAATATACTGGCCGATACACATAGAAATTCCTACATACTTTGGATAAAAAATTTCATCGTACAACGTAGAACTTTCTTCCTTAATTAAGTAATTACATGTAGGTAGAATACTTTTATCTTTCGATAATCGTTAATTGTATTAGCCACAACTTTTGATATCGTAGTTGTTCACAACCATGTAACATTGCATAAGGTTTTCTGTCGTTAAAGTAACGCTTCGTATAGATGGCTCGACATAGATTACGCAGATTCCGGTTTGGACAGATAGGTTCCAATAAAACTTATCGACTCGTCGTTCGCATACTTGAAGAGACCTTTTTTTATAAAACATAGTAAAGATTCCCATTAAGATCAGAGTATTTCCTTCGGCGTATAAATTCTGGCTGGCTACTAGAGTGGTATGCTGCGAATGTTCGAACGACGTCTAAATTTTTAAAGATTCCGTCACTGTACGATCGCGCAATAGCCTAGAATACAACAAGACAGGCATCGTGCACTAAGGATATCCATTCAATATGCGACATTCCAAGTTTCGCAAGATGAGTTTCGCGAAAAAAGGAAAGAGCAAGTAAGGGTACGCGCGACGTCACGGAAAAATAGCACGCCCTTTGTCACCGGATATGAATCCTATTGAGCATACTTGGGATATGCTTGGGAGATCCAGTAGTGGCACAAGAATGCACCCTCGATGCGACGAAAGCTCGTTGCTTAGGCACTGAAGAATGGCTCGGCATACCATAAGAAGCTCTTTGCTATCTTTTTGGAAGCTGCGCATTCTCATCTTATTGCGAGTGCGAAGAATGTGACATTCGGGCTGACGAATGCCGAAGACATTCTAGCCAACCAACCACGAATTATTTCTATTTTACGTTTTGTATCTTTTTCCATTTACTTCAACCTGCTTATTTATAACTTGTAACGACTCCCACAAACAGCGCCCTTGGCGATAGAAAATCGTGAGATGAGATAGCGACTGTAGCGAAACAACGATTGTTATTTAGCGATGCGAGTACGAATATATTGGAGGAAAGGTGTAAAACATAAAGAAGGAGAGAGAAAGAGAGAGAAGATATTCGTGACCGCATATAGCAGATTCCCTGCTCGGATACTTGCCACCGTGCATCGCAACGTTTTGTCCTCAGAATCGGCTGATCGCTTGATACCTGATCGGCAAACTAGTTGCGACACTAAAAATAGCATGACGCGGCTCTCTATGCCAGTTCGTCGCATAAATTGTTCGTTCGAATTCGACGCTACGGTTATAACAACTTTCGAACGGCACGTTAAAAGAAAAGTTTCCAATAATCGTCAATCTAAATTTTATCGCAAAGCACAAACTTTCCCAGAGTCCTCGAAAAGTGAAACTCTCGTAAATATTTACACGCTTTCCATAGGTCGAACTTAACCGAAAACATGAACGTCTATCGTAAGAAAATACACATGGAAGATCGGGATCGAGTTGGAAACTTTCTAGCGAACAATGATAACAAAGAGGGCACAAAGAGGAACGTTCGACGAAAAGGCCTGTTTTGTAAAAGAAAATTAATGTACCTGGTTGATAAAGGTAAAGGTCCGCGGCGCGCGGCCACAATATCGCTGAGCGCTCCACGCTGCCTGCTTGATTCCGCGCGTTTGCGGATCCGAAAAATCCTACGAAGAATCTCGCAAACAACGACGCGGTACTAGTGTCTCGTTGCAGCACTGATGATCGCCGTTTAAGCAATTCACGAGCCTTCTTCGTCCTCTTCGACGATGTCTGCAGCACAACGACGACGATGCACCGTCATCCCTCTCCTTCTATTCGCGACATGAAAGTGACACACACACACACACGTTTCGATCCCTCGACAGCAGGATGGAGAAATCGTTTGACAAGGAGAATCTCGATTTTCTTTCCTGTTGGTTTCGCTCTTTTCACTCGGCCGGACACTCACCGGATCGCGTTCGATGTTACAACGTCGGTATAGAGGATCAATAAAAATTCAACAGGCACACAGGTAGTCGGCAACTTTCAAACTGATCACGAGCAACTCTTTTCAACGTGAGGAACATCCGTGAGTATCGCGAAAGCGCCACTATCAGCAGAGTGTCGCCGGTAGTAGTTGGACGACCACGTGAGCTAGGAACGATCGGATTCGGATCCACGTGTCGTCGACCTCGCGTTGACGATCAGCCGGACCAAACGAAATCCGTCAAACCTTGAAATCGTTTGGCCGATCTCGAAAGGAGTTGGGACGTCGTTGATACTCTCGTCCTTCGACTTGGATCGTAAAACACTGCGGTCGTAGGACGACGCTTTAAAACCGGAAGGACAACTGGTAAAACTAGATATTTATACGACGCGTTAAAGAAACAATCTGAAATTGTAAGCCGCGTAGTCAGTACTCGCGACACCTGAGCACGTGTATCATCAAATATCAATAATAACAACAATAACAACCACAACAGCACTATATCACGATAGAGGGGAAGATGGTCCCTCCGGAATCGTTTCTCCTCCGCTAGCTCCGCAACAGACGCTCCTCGTGCTAGGTGTCAGCCCCTTCGGAGATGCCGGTACCGGCGGTGAGAGCGTCAACCGCGTGGCTACCGACCGTGATTCTCGACGGCGTCGTCGTACTCATCAAGAAAAGGATTCGTCACCTTGTCGATCAAAATAACGAAAAGACACCAGCCAGCCTGGTTCGTCAGCCGCGCGAAGAAAACTCGTACCTTTTTATTTTCGTTTTCGCTTTCGTTTTCGTTTTCGTTTTCGCTCTCGTTTTCGTTTTCGTTTTTGTTTTTGTTTTCGTTTTCGTTTTCGTTTCAAGTCGACGCACTCGAGCTACCGCCGCGACCAGAGTTCTCGTGTTTGACAAAGTCTGTATCGCGGCGAGGAACAACCTGAACGAGAAGGCAGGGAAGGGGTCTGTGACAAACGACACTTTGCTCGTCCAGCTGATCGGTACGACGTGAGAAAACTCGTTCGCTCAGCAACGATGCTGCTGTTGCCTTCTTTGCCAAAACGTGGAGATGGTGTACACTGCGGTCGCTCTCCGCACACTGAGGATAGCTGACGTCATGAGCCTACCACGCGGAGGTGGTCTCGCGAGCGAGCGTTTCGCGCCGGCGCCTGCGGCGCTGCAATCCCTATAGATACACCACCGCTCCAGCGGTATACCTCTCTCTATGCCGCGCCGGTATACCGCCGGTCGCATATATGTACCATTGGCCTACGTCGACGATTCGACTCCACTCCACTCGTTTCTACCTACGACCAGAGACCGAGTAACGGTTTAACCGTCAACGGAGGAGCTAACACCTAATGGAGTTTTACGTTACGCAACGTTGGACACGGTCAAAAAGGTCAAACGGTTGCACCAGACCAACCTTACGGATAGAACCGCGAAACCCGTTCCACGTGAATATTATGCGAACAGTAATTGGTTGATACGGCTGATACGATAACCGCCGTACCGATTTTTATCTTTCTTCCTATCAAACGTATCTCCTCGTTTCACGAATGCGGAACGCACCGAGTTACGTTTGAAAGTAAGTAAGAATTTGCTTTACGAGTAACTTGTTATCGACTTAACGCAACGATCGTATCAACGTGTATTCCAAACCTTTTACCTTGCTAAATAACGAAAGCAAATATTTTCTAACACGAGTCAATCAGACGTCTAACGTTAATTTTAAGATCGGATGGCGATAAATTAAACGCGTTTCTAGACGATACCTGCGACTACTGATTTTATATACAACGAAAAATTCAACCGGCAGTATCATGCGCGCAGAAAACGTTTCGCCGATAACGATGGATCAACGTCATAAATGATTTTAACCTAAAGCCTGTATAACAATTCTTTTATTCTTAACCACACGGTACCTCTCTAAAGTGTACATGACGTTTGTAGAATTAAAACGAAAAGCGAGGTAAACTATACTAAAGAACTCTTGATCGCGTCCCATAAATCATCGTTAAAACAACATTCTGTCAAGGTTTCATCGCCCTTCATGAACTCGTGCATTTCTACAATGGAATATTTCCAACGAAATCTATATTCCGTGCGTTTATTTCTCTTCGATCGAAATAACAGATAGAAACAAGAAGAACGAACGATTCGCAATTAGTATCAATTACGCTTTCCCTGATGCTTCTTCCATATCGCCTTGCTCTTAACTCCATATCTTTTTGCGCGTGTTCACAAAAAATCGAATGCTGGATAAAGATCGTACGAGAATCCCTCTCGCGGTGATACCCATGATCCTTAAGGTGATTTCTCACAGACGGGAAACCGCGAGCAAGGGATTTCAAAGAGAAAACTCGCAAGTTCCTTCGGACCGTCGTTACGGGTAGAAAGTTTCGACGGAAGTTGTGGCCTAACTCTGTTAACTCCATGGAAGACGACAGAGAAATCGACAAATCCAAGACGAAGGATCGGTGAGAAGATACCGAGAGCTTTCGTGGATTTTTAAATGTAGATATTAGGACGAATGAAAATCTTATAGATTCCGGACGGGTATTCCAGATGGATTTCTTTTTTACTAACAACGACAGACGATAAGAGAAGGTATGATTTAAACGAAAGACAGCAAGCGTAGTTAGCTGGAAATGTTTGTACCATTTTTGTCACAAATGGATCGATTAATAAATATTAACGGGTAATCGCGTTTCTCCCTAGTTGGACAGTTTCATGGATTTCGAAATTTAGATATTAAGATAAATAAGAACTCTATTGATCTCAAGCGGGAACGCGGTTGTGTATCGATAGTTTTCTTATTGAAACCGATAACACAGGGGAAATGTTTCTTTATCGAAGATATCATCGATACACCGTTCTCAGAACGAAATAGTCGAATTACTCGTGGAAGATAGCAATTGATGCTACGAGTTTCCTACTCGTTGTACGTAGAGTAGCTGGTTTAAGTGCATGTCAGTTAGTATGTAGGTTGATGCAGTAGGAATAGAACAGTCGAGGAGAGCGAACGAGAGCGAGAACCAAACGAGACAAATAGGGGGATACAGAAAGGGTAGAACAGAAGGGAAGAGAAAGGAAGGGAGGGAAGGGAAGGGAAAGGAAAGGAAGGGAAGGGAAAGGGAAAGGGAAAGGGAAGGAAAGAAAGAAAGAAAGAAGGAAGGAAAGAAAGAAAAAAGAAAGGAAGAAGGAAAGAAAGAAAGAGAACGGCCGCCCGTCAATCTCTTTCTGATCCCATCTCGCTTGTTCTTTCTCGTTTGCTCTTGGTCGTTGGTGGTGTTGGGTGGGCTGATGGTAGGAGGTGGATGGAAATCAATAGCCCTGAATAATGAACCCCAAGGCAGCACCCTCACTCCGCTCTCTCCACGGTCTGGAGCAGTCTCTCATGCATCCTCTCATTCCAAACTGAGAGAGAAAGCAATTCTCTCTCCGTCTCGTACTTTCCCTCGTTTTCTCTTTCCGTCTCTCTCCTCCTTCCTTCGATCTCCTTCGCTTCTCTGCGCCACCCGGGGCCTACCGATCCCTTCTCCTTCTCGACACCCGAAAGGAGGTGTTTGTGTCCTCTCCTAGTCCCCAACTTTGCTACGAGACCCCCTCGAACCCAATTCGGATAACCGACGGAAGAGGAGGAGAAGCAGGAGGACACGGAAAATGATTACCCTCCTCCTCTTTCTCCTTCACCTCCTCCTTCTCTTTCTCCACGACGGATCGATGGTCGTCGAGCACCTTGGTTCGTGATTCTCTTGGATTCGGATCAATACCTACTTTAGCATTGCAATAAAATGGTCGGACAGCGCGTTATGATAGCCCACTCTCTTATCGAGTATCCGTCGAAGAAGCAATTTCGCGGCCACTAAAGTTATTTGCGATTTCACTCGAACGTGAAACGTGTACATTACACGTCGATCTAGAAAAAAAAGACGAGTGTATATAATGCTCGAAAGATGGAACAAATTAAAATTACTCATGGGCGTAACACGTAATCCGATCGTTGAAAGGGATAAATCGCAAACGACGTAGGAAACGACGTAGCAATTAGAAAAGACCGGTAAAACACGCGGCTGCTTGATGGTGCGCGGACGGAAGTGCGATTCTGAGAAACTGCAGACTGATGTTTTCATCTGATGGAGTTTCGATACGATGACTAGAATAAATAGACCCGTCAATTTACATAGTCGTTAACGGGCATAGCTGGCAAGCCCTTATCGGCTCCGGTGGCTCCTGAACCTCCTGACCTAGCCAACGCGTTCTACGTTATTCCTATACTCCTCCTTTCCTACACCTCGGTAACTTCAAGGCTCTTCTCCTATATACACCACCCTGGATCCTTATCCGAAGGAGACGCTTATTAAAGATCGATCGGGGACACTGCAGCAATTCTTGGATACTTTAACCAATTGAAAGTAACTGGATAGCTGCAAACGTTGGCCTGAATGCAAACCCTTGTAATTTACCAGCGCCCATATTGCTCCTACAGCTTGTAGCTTCAACGATGCATCTGTAACGACGACTAAGAGCTACAGTTTAACGACATTTACAATTTAGATATAGTTGGAGTGTCGCCGAGTATTCTCCCTTTATTCGAGTCGAACGATTCGATTATTAAAAGTATTCGATATTCCGTTTGCGATGCATTATCGAATTCTAGACGAGGTATATCATCGAATGCGTGCGCGCCGAATAGAAGAATAAACCAACCAAATGTTTATTTTACGCAAATTATTTACTGCGCAAAATTATATTCGCTCGTCATTTCGAGATAATAAGTCAGTATACCGACTAAAATGTTTTAGCAATCAAACGGGTCGCGATGCCAGTCGTCTTCTTTCCTTCGAGCCAAAAGAGCCTAAAGCGGATCGTCGGAACATCCCCTCGTAAAGGCGGGCTAGTAACGACTATGCAAATTTCATTTGGCCCGGTCCAATTCTTCACACACGAAAGATTAAGACATTAGACCAGCGAGAAGAGAAGGAGGAGAGCTTGCTCTAAACTGGAGAGCGAATATATAGAGAAGGAGAAGACGAACGAGGAAGCAGAAGAGGATCTTTACCATGAGATTGCGAACACCGACATACTTCCGTCGCGTCGTCTGGATTATCTTCCTGCCTTCAACTATGCATCGCCTTCGTATGTAAACCTAAAACGATGGAACTCTTAAATTTTCTACGAAACTTTGCCTCGTTACCGTACATCACTCGGCGTTTCTACTAACTGCAACAATCGTTAATAACCGACATTTTCACTTGAACCTACGTGCTACGATATATCGTTGTACGTTGCGTGCAATTAAACATCAGTAGCATAGAACCTTCCGTATCTTCGTAAAGACGGTCGTTTCGTTCTAATGGATCAAGGTCTACTATGTACGAACAAAGCGTCGCGTTCTACGCAAGTTGTTACAATCAATTTCATCTACTGGTACCGCGTTAAAATTGAGATTATTTAAAGAAGCATGTAACGGTTAGTTAGTTTCTCGAATAAAGGAATCGCGGAACACAGAAGGTAGGATAGATATTGGACAAAAAGACCATGTCCTCTGTGTAAAAGCTGCTGGTAAAGAATTTCACGGCTCTTGTTCTCCTACGAACGTATCCGAGCGGCACGACGCCGCGGCGGACCGATGTGGCTTTGCGGAGAATTTCGCGTCCGCTGGAACAACGGCAGAAAATGCATCGTAGGTTATGCTTCCCATCCCAAGATCCTACCTCCTGCCGCCGTCACGATGGCAATTCCCATTCTTTGTGCTCGGCGGCTCGAAATTTTCCGCTAGTCAAGCATCGACGTTGCTCGAAACTTCTTCCTTGTGCCTTTCATTGTCGCGTAATTTTAGTTTGATACCGAAGCGATAGCCATATGAATCGAGTGCGCTCTCTTTCGACACGACCACGGACCAGGAACAAGTGAGAAAGAGAAAGTGCATCGTTTCAGAAGAATAAGGTGGTGCAACCCGAGGTCCTTTACCTTCCCGAACAACGCGACTCTTCTTGCCCTCGATCGAGACAAAGCCGTAGGTATTACCTTATTTCCCCAGTGCCTTGCTCCATTCTATCGTACAAATCCTTCTTAGGAGGGTGTTCACACTCACACACTGGCTGTCTAGAATCTGCCAAAGTATTGCCAGCCGCTTCTTTCTCGCCAACTGCTGCTTCTGCTTATTTATGTCGAAACAATACGCGTGCTCGTTATTTTAATGGATCCTTCTCCTCGACGGAAGCTACCCTCGATGGTAGATTACTTCTGTTCGACGCTGTTTACCATTCGTTTAAGGTAAACGTTTAAGGTTGCTACGGGAGGGGGGAGAAAGCGAGGGAGGGAGGCCGCCGAAGGATGCGATCGGTGACGATTAAGTCGCACGTAAAGATGTCGGTAAGCGGTATTATTTCCAGGACAACGGAGTACTGTTATAAAGAGGATTTCGTTTTCCGGATTAAAAACAACAATTCCTCCATTGTCAATTCCAACACCAAATTGTTCCGAATCCTAGCAATTTTCAATGGGCTAGAGGGCGATGCGTTCTGACTGGATCGATTCGCCAGGGTAGGAGTGACAGAGAGAAGAGTCGATGTAGAGAGGCCCTGTGGCAAAAAAAAGTGGGATAACATACGCCCGTGCATGCAGACGAAGAGACGAACGAACGAGCGTACGGACGAACGAGCGAACGGACGGACGAACGAGCGAACGGACGGACGAACGAGCGAGCGAGCGAGCGAGCGAGCGAGCGAACGGACGGACGAACGGAACGAGCGGACAGACAGCCCTCGTGAACCTCGTGTCGAGAGAGAAGAGAGAGAGATTGCGGGAAGGCTGGTAGCGGGGTTGGTTGCCATTGTAATGGCGTGTGCCATGGTCCCCATGTGCCAACCACCCCAACAGCTGAGCCCTTTGCTACACTGCTGTTAAATACGCTGAAACGAGCAAACCGCTCGCGAGAGTTAAACTCGTAGTTATCGTTCGCATCGATATACATATATGTGCGAATCGATGGACGCGTCCTCTTTAAATCCACTCTACTGCACAAACGCTTGCAATTGAAAGGAAATGATTTCATTTGGTTCTATTCTGCGGCCACCGCCGATATCAAGATTTATATTTTAATACATTTAATTGAACGACAAAATGATATACGTTTGTCGCTTAAATTATGCCGACGGCCGCAGCACGATTCCACCGTTCGTTGCATCTCGATACCGTTTGATTGTGAATTGTAGCATTGAATTGTATTGTGTTTCGAACGCTGCCGCCTCCACCCCCACTCCCCCCCACCACAGTTGCGATCGGTTCATGCAAATTCAATCGCACACACGCGTATAACCGTGTGTCCATGTACGTACGGCAAACGGTCGTTAAGACCGTTAATTATCTTCTTTTCTCGGTCCGAAAAGTTACGGCTTTATGCGCTCATTAATATGTTATGACGTCGCTGACAACGAGATACGGGAACCGAGATTATAAAATCGAAACAGGAACGAGGAACGAAGGAATTGTTCTCGAATATCGACGGTGGATAATTAAGTAAGAATGCCGAAGTGGCAGTCAATGGAGCGGCCAGTAAAATAAAGGGAATGCAAAGCGAGTTTCCGTGAACAGAGCCGAAGTGGTAGTTTTCTGTTTACCCTGAATTGTAACTCAATCTGTAGGGCAAAACAAATTGGTCGAACGCCGGCAACCGGAAGGAGGACAGCCGTGGCGACTGTCGAAGCAGAGAATGGTGACCGAGAAGGGTGGAAAGGAAAGCGGAGGACTACCATGATCCGGCCAGTGAATGCTAGCCAAGGACGAGGGAGGGAGAGAGAGAGAGAGAGAGAGAGAGAGGGTTAAAGAGGTGGATGTATTAGCATTCACAGCAACCTTCTGCTACCTTGCCGGAAGTACGAAAGAGAAAGAAAAAGGGAAAAAAGATAATGCCGTGAAGAAAGACGGACGTCATGCCGAGGACAAGGACCGGAGAAAGAGAGGAAAAGTTTCGCTCGAAACCGTGACAAGGGATGGGCAGCGAACGGTTAAAAAGGAGGGGTGCGGAGACGAAGCTACGCAGTTCGAGGAATCAAAATATAATTACACGAAGACAGACCATAACACAGAGACAGAATCACCGAGAAATAGACGGGTCTCATTAAAATTGGAGAGCTGTTTCGAAACTACAAGACTGCCGTGTCGGTTGCAGCCTTGTCGCCGTTGAACACTACCTTTCCCTGACTCGAGCTCTTGCCACGCTCTCCTCTCGCTGTGTATCCTATGCTCGTCTCCCCCCCCCTTTCCTTTCCCTTTTTCTCTCTCTCTCTCTCTCTCTCTCGCACTTTTTCTTCGTATACGTTTTGAACGAAAAACTTCACAGAGGTTACAGACAACGTATTGAAAAACCGAGCTGGATGTAAAATAAAGGGAACGCGGCGACGTTGAATGTAACTTCGCGGCTTTCAGATGTGCATTTTAATGAACCCGTCGACATCATCGGACCAGCGACGTCATCAAGTGACAACAACTCCTACGTAAGTAGTCGCGGGGCCAATAGTCTTTTTCAATGTCTCTTCGACAGATCGCGCGATACCATCATTTCGGCCTCCTCGCACAGACGTAACGCGCGCGCATGTGCCCGTTATTTGACTTGGCGAATGTCAATGCAAACGAATACATTTCGTTCGTTGTTAGCAAAGTGACCCCCGATTGTTTCGGTGGACGCGCGTCAAAACCATACCACCCTTGTTTGCTGGAAAGCTTCAAATTACAGGTGTCGTGGCGGTACGGTTGCCGAAAATCGCTTCATAATAGCTTTGTACCCGTTTTACGCGTGAACGAAACCTTTCTTCTTCAGCGAACGCGAACAAACGCGAGCCGGCTAATGAAAATATTTTTAAGAGCGTAACGATCTACAAATATCTTTATGTTTGCGCGAACGTTAATTACGAGACGCGTGATCCGATTTAAATGCAGATAATTACGATAGCCCAAATAGATAGCAAGCCGAGAATAATCGAATGAAAGAACGAACGTAGAACGACGAATAATGGGAAAGAGTTAAGGCATCTATCAAGACTCGACTTGATATGGCACGTTTCAAACTTAATGCGCGTAACAGCGACAAGCATCTAGGTATAATCCCATCGTAAGCATATGTATATATACATATATATGCGTACTTTTACAGGTTTTACAGATACAATTATGGAGCGATAAAATATTGCCGATTCGCAGAGAACGCGCGAAGCGTAGCAAAGTTGGAAGCGAGAATAATTCGAAAGATTAACGAGCTATTTCCCGGCAAAAACTCGAACGGCCATTCGTCAACCATAAATTTTGCATGCCTACAAAAATAAAAATGTGCTAGCCCCAACGTCGCACTGGTCTTCTGTGTAGCTTATCGGCCGGATATTTATTGTAAAATATCTGCATCCCCCTTTCCCCCGACTACGGTCAGGCGAGCGGATTACGGTCATTTTTCCTACAAATTAAATAAACGGAAGCCGCTGAAGGATACTGGCGACGATACGAGATTTCCAAGAATTATTTATCAAAATCAACCATCCTTGATCCATTGCTTGAATATTTTACGATCGCCTACGGCGTGACGGTTATCGATCAAAGGTCGAGTGTCCTCCTATCCCCCGTCTCCCCTCTGCCGCCGAAAAACTAGTTTTGTAATGACGAAACGATATCATCGAGGCTGAAATTCAGGAATAAAATCGTTCGAACCCGAGACTTCGAGTCTGATGCACAATTCATGAAGACAATCCGCGCGCAGCTCTCCGAACATTGTCTCATTTTTCTAGATGCCTTTATAAGATCCCAACAGAAGCAAGGCGAGGCAACGCGCGTCGCCAAAACCACTTCTTCCGAGCTTTCGTCCTTTCCGCATCCCCCTTTCGTTTATACGAAGGTATCGCATAACCGACCCCATAGTAATTCGAGCAGGCTACGATCGAATGGAAGCATTAGATACCTTTCGCCAGAAGAGGAAAGACTGTGCGATCAGTGACGTCAGTGTTAAAATCTCCGTTTCCGGGCAAGTTTCCGCTACGGAAACGACACGAATCGCTCATGAACGTTGTCCCATTGTATCAGGTTTGCCGGTGTCTGGTATACCGCGATGTTCGAGGGAGGAAGAGAAGGAGAGGTTACCGAGGGTGGATAGGGAAGCTTACGGCCGGCCAACAAAGGCCGTCGATCGTTGACGTCGGCTCATCCTCTCGGAGATCGACGTGAATGCCCGCGAAATTTATTGTTTCACCGGCTTAGCCCACTCTTCTATGCCCCTTGCCTCGCTTTTCTTTCCTCCTTTTCCTCGCTCTTTTAACCCTCAAACGTGCTCCTTCTCGCTCTTCGTGTCTCTGTTGCCGGTCGGTGTTGTCGCCATACATCGCATCGTCAGACAAAAGAATAAATCCTGATTAATCTCTCAGTCGCGTTTCGAAAGCTACCACGCCGATGATACCGCCGTGTATAATGCGCTGTCCGGTTATACAATGCGAAGGGTGCTCGTTCCGATACACATCGTGCATCTACGTTTTTTCCTACCGCCGTTCCTGCTCCCCATTATCGAGAACCAGCGAAAGCTATCGGGATTACTATGACTTTATATTTATCGCTTTTCGTTGGTTTTACCAAGCCATTGCTGCATCACAGTTTTTCGATTCTATCGGTTTCACCAAATTTATAAATATACCTCGGATAAGAAATATAAAGCAAGTTCTATCCAATTCTCTGAATTTTCCCGTCGCAACGCTGCTACAGCTTGGTAAATCGAACAGCTTTTAGCCGAAAATACTAAATAAGATACGCGTTTGTTCCCACTCACCCTTGTGCATGCCAGTGTACTTGTCCTTGAGTACAGTGAACTCGTAAATTTTGCCAAATTCCTCGAACATGGGTCGTAACGCGTCCTCTTCGAGATGACGCGGTATTTGTCCCACAAAGAGTTTGATGGCGCCGTCTCCATTGTTGAAGGATGGCGAGGACAAGACTGGTATCAACATTTCTGTTTCCCGCGATTGGACTTGCGTTCAAACTGCGTGTCAAAGCTCGGCAGCTGATGTCGACGACCTTGGAGCCCGCTTCACGTATCAGGTCGGTCGCGATCGATCGTCTAGCACGTGTTTTCGGACAAAAGGGTTTCGCGATTACTTATCGCGACGCGCATAAACCACGTCCGCGAGCAAAGTCAGTGAACAGTTGACACGTCACGAAGGTGCTCGTTAACTGTCGTCACTGAGGGTAACCGACCGGTCGACGGGGATCTAGGGATGAGGCGACGAGAGCGTGAAACAGGGCGTTATTTGTCAAAAGCGGAGTCTCAACGAACAGGTAGTGGAGAACTAACAGGACGAGTAAGAGGAGAAGGAGAAGGAAAAGGAGTTGGGGGAGCGAGAGGTCCGGTTTTAATCAGGAACTCGATAAAAAATACACGATAGCGTAATCTTCGTTGGAACGGAAAACAGAGTGACGTGGGAAGAGTAGTAGTGCCGAAAAGAAAGAAGGAGTAAGATAGGAGAAGACTGTGGCGAGGGTGGAAAGCGGCTAATGCGGCTTGTGCACGGAAAAGCGAATACTTAACGAGAAAGAGGGTAAAATAAAGGAAGCCAGTGGAAGAGGGAGTCGACGATGCTGCTCGCACGCAACGATTAATGGCTTTCGAAACACATTAAGAGAGGCCTTTGAAAAAATATATCTTCTATCCGAGTAAATTAAGTGCGTGCTGTCGCGTGTGATCGCGACGTTGTGCCGTTGATAATGTTGGATTTAATGTCCGTTCGACTAATCACGAGATAACGATGTCCATGCGCATCCGCTAGAGCGTCGATTATTATCAATTACACGTTTACAATACTGCCCATTACAGAAATAGTGGCCAATACGGTGCTTATCGATTCGCAGAGGTTCGATCGATAAACGCATTGAACAATGTGACCGCGTCCACAAACACCAGTTGCTCGCAAGCAATCCGCAAGCAATCTGAATAGAGAACGTCCAATACGATCCGAAAAATCCGGCAGATTTACCAATAATAACCGTTTTACGTCAAAGTTTTAAGCGGAGCGAAATATCATTTATTACGTGATATGATATTACGTTTAGAAATATAAGACGTATACAGCGCGTAACATAGACAACCAACAGCGACACGATAACGACGACCACGATACTGCACTTTCACCAGACAAATCTCACTCTACAGTCGACATAAACACGATTGCTAATTCATCGATCACTTGTGTTAATTGCATTTATACTCCATACTAAATATCCTCGATGTTTATTCTTTCGATACGTTACATTGGAATCGCGATCTTCTCTCTTGCAAATTCTTTTTACGACGTGACTGCTTGATCGACGATCGACGGGTTTGTTGCACGATTCAAAACTATCCAGCAACGTAAGTATCCTTTGCCACGGGTAACCACGCTACTTCTAAGAAAACCTTAAGTACGTTGTCAAGCAGATTATTTCGCTCATAAATAGAAATATCTTAAGCTAAACGATCACAAGCACAGCACGTTCACGATCACAAGAGAACAGAACTACGACACAGCGCGCGAGACACTAAACAACACTGGTGGTTGAACGACCCTCAGTTTGATCCACACCACGAGCCCTGACGCCATCGTCCACCGGGAAATTACACGCACCCTTCCCCTCCTACGAGCCACCCCTACGACGTCATTCCGTCTCAATATACGAAGGGTGCAGTTCCCCTATCGAGTCTTTGCCGGGCACGAGGGCGTCTTTGCGCCCTCTTATTAGCCTGTCCAACTTCCCAGCAGCCTCTGTACCGACTGTTTCCATGCATCGTCTTCAAGCTCTACTGCCCCGTTCATCCGAATTCGATTCGACGAAAAAACGTTACAGTCTGTGTTGTTGTCGTGCTTCGTATAACTATACCTAAATTTCTGCTCCAGACAGTTCAAATTTTTAACTTAGATGGGTCTTCATACATAAATATATATTTAATTCTACTTAACGTCGATGATCAAAGTGAACTCCAACGAACAACGTACTAAACAACATACTGAATTAAGGAACAGTTGGAATCGTTGAAAATTGCCAATTTACTCGTCCATATCGCACAAGCGGAAACATACAAACAAACAAAATAGAAATATTCACTTTCATAAAAGGAATAGACGAGAAACTAGAAAAATCAACAACGCGGTGATTAATGCGTTTCGTTTCAAACGCAAGTTTTGTGAGCACTGCCGGCGAAGGGTATCTGTTCTAGTGGGTAGCCTCTCTCTCTCTCTCTCTCTCTCTCTCTCTCTCTCTCTCTACGGGGTTAGTGAGCTGAGTCATCGCCTCGTGCGATACTCGATCGCATCACACTCTCGCAGCTCCTGCGATACACGCACACACAATTAAATAGCCGCTTATACGCGCACACGTCATCTGTAAGAAATCCTGCATTTCCAAATTCTAACATTTTTCGCACGACTGCTATGCACGTAATCGCGTGACCGAAAGTCACGCTTGAAAAGTTTCTCGCTATATTTTAACACGAAATCTCGTTCCTTTACGTATCGCGCTATCCGTTTAAACCGATTTTGTAAATAAATTGTCGAACGTAGTTTTTTAACCGTGTTAAACGTAACTAAAAAACGAAGGATATTGAGAAGTATCGGGCGTTTTAAAATTACCCATTCGCTTGAAACGCTAGGCATAAAACAAAAGTATAATTGCGGTATTACTACCGCATTAAAAGTATATACGCGGTATTTCTACCGCTTATAGGTATTCGGTCGTCCCGTTAACGCACTCGTTACGGATCGGACGTTTTATCATCCGTGAGCTATCTCTTTGCGTCTTTGTTTCATAAGACTCGTCGATACGTCCCGTAGATTCGATATAACGGTACCAGCGTTTTAAACAACGATAAGCTGTTTTTATCCAGTTCCGCAGAATGAAAGATCTCTGCGTGGTGATACGAGGACGAACGCAAGGCTAATATTCAGCAAATTTAGTTCCAACATGTGCTCTGGTCCTCGCGTTTATCGACCCATTCTCCGTGGAAAGACGCGGACTGTGATGTTAATGTAGGTTAAGGATAGAAAGAAATACACCAGTAGTGTACTCTGGAAAAGCGCACCCGACATAAGAGAGCCGCATAAGTATTACGTTTGCACGTTCCTACATACCTGACAACTACTCTTTGTTTCGAAACTGAAGAGACCTCGGTTCTTCGTTTTACAAAACGCTAAGCATCGTCTTGTTTGTAGATTAACCGCGATATGGAAACTTAGCTGGTTAACGTTTTGTTAGGTTAATATTTGTTAAGTTAGGAAATAAAGAAGAAAAAGGTGAGAATGGTGATCGCGGTAGAGGTCGGTGCGCGGGAGATGAACTCGACGACGCCGACGTGATTTATGGCTAGAGGAAATTGCCCGAAAGTATACGAATTTTTCGTGGAACGACGAAACTACAAAACGTGATCCATGAAAAGCAGAGTATCGACCAAGGATAACGTTAGAAGGATAGCAAGAAATATAAACGAGCTTCCCAAATATGAGATAGAAACGAGTTTCCATTCCTCCCTACATACGGGTTCAGAGTACGGTTACTCGTGTTTTTTTACAAACGCTGTGAAAAGAAATCAAGACTAAGAAAATAGTTTCGGAATGTAGAGTTTCGAGATGGCCGAACGGCAGCCGAGCCATTTTTCAAAGAAAACTACTCCCTCGGCTGAATTAATCACGCTTTTTTTAAGCAAATTCATCGTACGTCCGCGGCCGTTCCCGTAGCGTTAACTCGTCGACGATAAATATTCCCGCGGTTTATAAAGAATGCAAACCGTACATGCAGCCTTCCACTGTCGACGATCTTTCCCGTTATTGCATCGCAAATACGTACCAAAGCTAGAAAAAAAATAGAAAATAGAAAATTTAGTTGGCATAGCGCACGAACCTACACCTTCCCCGTTGTCACTATCATACGGCGTACATGTATCGTAGCAGACCGATCTTGAAAAACCATCTTGTATCCCCTACGTCGCATCCCTTGCCATTTACCCAGGAAACACGTAAAAAATATAACCCACCGGTATCTGACGCGCGTGTCCTAAAAACTCTACCAGCAATAATTCACGCACGGAGGATGCTCTTACCTAGGTACGGTCTGGATGTACATGTATGGGCGGTATGTATCACAAGTATCGGCCAGTTTCTTCCTGCGAGTAGACGACCCTGTACAGACGGCCCGAGTAACAGACTCGTGTCCACGTATACAAGAATGTATGCGCAAGTATGATATAACTCACGGTAAAGTTTCAGGCCACTTGTGCCGCGTAAATTATTAAGCATGTGTTGCCTGAGTTGCCTCCGCGCTCTCCAACTAGAGAGGAAAGGAACAGAGGGGTTCCGCTGGATATACCGAGAGGACGAAAGGTCAGAGAATCACAGAGAGAGGTCGAGAAAGAGGAAGAAGGTAACTGGCGGTTTCTGGTTCGACTTCCTCGTCGGTCTCTTCATGGGATGGAGCACCATTGTAATGCCGAGTAATGCAATGCAATGCGATCTAAGTGAACTTTGGCTGGGTCGAGCGCATGCATATTAGCCTCATCGCCAAGTAGCACTGCCACAACCGCCTCTTGCGTGTCTTCCCACCCACCCTTTCTTCGCTCCTCTATTCTGACCCCTCGCTCTCCTTTGCGCGTGCCTCCACCTTCTCGTTCACGAAACTATATCCTCTTGGTCCTTCGTATATACCAGCTACCATCCCGATTCTCATCTAAGGCCGACTTTAATGCGCGGGGGTGCCATGGGATTTGCCGGATTAGCACCGAGAATTAGCAAGCAGATGCGGCAAGATGCTACCCACCTCCGACATCCCGAAAATTATTTGTCGCTTCGTCGCTTCGTCGCTTCGCTTGCTCACACGCATATGTTCGCTGTTATTAGAAACAGTTTAAACCTCCGCTCGCGATCTTATATTCCTATGCTAATGTAATACAACGTTGGATAACTCTTGATAACGAGCAACTGCAAATTTCAGATTTTACACGAGTAGAAAATTATTTATTTGCGTCATTTATTCCGCAATCACGCACAGTTCGAAATTATTTCATCACATGCGACATTCGTCGGCGTTTATCATCGGGTTTTCCTAAAAAATTTATCGCTGATCGTAAAAAGACTGTGGGAGAAGATAATACACGGTGCGGCAGAAAAGCCTGCCGGATTTTTAACGTCAACGGAAAAGGCTCGGTGAACGCGAATCAACGTTTTATTATGTAATCTAAAAGTACATGGAACACAGTTTGTACCCATGCAATTTTGAAACGACGTCACCAAGACTTTCACTCGCCACACATATTTGTAACCGATTTCTCAAGTTTTTGTACTGTCGCGGCGTCCGAATGCCGAACCGTTCGAGTTTTTTTCAGACGGTTTTCTTTTCGGCGCTGAACCTGTGGCACAGAAATTTTCAACCCAAAAATTTCACCATAAAATAGCATCGAATGTTTCTCGGTCCGGACTCGCAGCATTTCGCTGCTGACCGCGATGTGACTACTAAAAGCTCTCCGTGTCGCTGTCACAGATTCTTTGTTTTTTTATAAACGCCTCAATGGCAATATCTGAATCTCAATGGCACCCTGCATACGCGTGCAAGACATGGTGGAGAGTAAAAACCGTATGCTATATGGTATCGAAAGACTCCAACTACGACGAAATCCGGAAAATGTTATTGTCGTATCCCGTCTAACGTTACGTTCAGGATGGACGTTCTTATCAAAATGTTCAAAATATCGATCATATTACGCAAGAAACAGTCGCGATACGCGTGAACACACGCGTTGCTAATGTGTAATCCAAACGTGGACATTAAATTTGAATTTCAATTGGTTGACTTCAGAGTGAGAAACATTAAAGATTCGTCGGTTGATTCACTGATCTAAACAGTTCCCAGGATAATTCGAATCGATTCGAATAACGCGGTCACGTTTGATATCGTTTCCGAATGTGAAACATATAAAAATCCCATCTTTCTTTTGTCGTTGATGAATATAATTCTTTAAATGTGCAGTTTTTTTATTTAAACCAGTGTCACGAACCAGTGTATCAATTCGCTGATGGATATTATAACAAGAAATCAGTAGGTATATACGTAGTTGTCCAAGTAGCATAAGATAGAGTCGTGGTAGATTTAAGTTCGCAATAAGATTTTTTGCTACTTAGCGTGATTTGCTTTTTCTTACAGCGCACTCGCTTTCTCTTAACACTGTAGCAAATTGGTTCGTTGATGTGTCGACGGGATTGTAAGGCTGCATTACGCGAAAGGCGGCGCGGCGGCGTGGCGATGCGCACGAGAGCCTGAAATTAGAGCCAATCAATTACTCGACGAGCTCCTTACGACGTAGTTTCGACATGTGTACGCACACTATTTCTTAAAGGAAGCCGGAAATCATCGTGTGCCATAGAGCAATGAGCATTTTCAACGACTCAACGTCCGTGGGAACGAAGATATATATCGACGAAACACGCATTGCGAGAAATCGCACCTCGAACGCCGGAATAGAAAGCACGCCGAGAAAAGTGAATTAGAACATTCGTCGAGTCATAAATCGGTTAACTCTGTTCTCTTAACGGAATTACTGTCGGTAAATCAACGACCGAAGAAAAAACTGAAAAAAGACAGAAGCCCGTGTCCTCGCTTCTGTGACGAAGGTACCACTCGTCTTAACGAAAGGGCTGCGCAAAACAATACCGTAAAAGCACTCCCTAGAATTGTAACTGGAACAAACGAATGCACGTTCGACGCTCTAATCCTATTAATCGCAATCTATTTCCAAGTGTACCTTACAAATTATTTCCCCTGTTTCCTCTATGTAACTGAAAACTGATAAGAAAATAATAAGAAAATGTTCTATATTATTTTCTTGTATCACGTTGTTATATTATGTTCATGCTTGTTTTGTACCTACTTGTGTATATTGTCACCGTTTCAATTTCTCGATTCTAAAACTGAAGAAGCTTCGATATTGTATTCCGAGATGGATAAATTGGCAAACTTTTTAATTTTATTTTCGCTGTGGTTCGTAGTTTCGTTTGCTGTACGCGAAAGGTGAATCGACATCAGTGCTCGCCAATTCTTCGATATATGTATTATATGTATGTATAGACCTCTCTGCTGCGAGTTGCACTAATTTATCATCGGTCATTTCACCAACGTATACACTTGAGTATTTGAAAATCGTTTGAACAAAACCACCACGAATTCGTGCGGTATTCACAAGCTTTGATAACCGTATGCCCACAATGTAGCGGTTGCGTTAACAGCGTTCCTGTTCGCCGCACCCAAACAACAAATATTTATGTTTTCTTGATGACGTACCGGATCGCGCATGAACGACTAACAATCAATTAACTTTACTTCGTCGAGGAAAAAGCAAACTATATGTTGCACTTATTCAGGGCAAAGCGAGCTCAACTTCCTCGAAAATGTTAAGTTACAAATTCAACACGAAGAAGTTCTATTATTATGACGAAAAATTGTGGAACAAGTGCAACAAATTTCATTATTTAGCATCGCTATTAAGAAGAAACGTATAACATACGGTACAAGTACTTCAAGTTGATCTCTGTCCTTGTCTATTTGTATTCTCGAATACTTACGTGTATATTACGTAGTTGTACATTTACACCGGTGTACATTTATATTGGGTATATAATAGTGCATGTGCAATTTAATCGATACAGTCTATAATTCAATCGCGGATTAAATTACAATTGCCTATTAACGATAATACATACGTGTGAAACTACCGTAGATCTATATATATATCGATAATTGCAAATGAAAATACATTTACATACAATTTCTATTTATCGTATCAATAATAAACTATTGTCAGACTTCAACCACGTAAAAATGTTCGTATATATATATATATATATATATATATATATATATATTGAAGTTGAAGCCTAACAATAGTTTATTATTGATACGATAAATGGAAGTTGTATGTAGATGTATTTTCATTTGCAATTATCGATATACATATATATATATACAAGACATGCTTTTTTAATATCTTTTTTTTATGGTAATACTATTTATAATTGGAGGATTTGGAAATTATTTAATTCCATTAATATTAGGTTCTCCTGATATAGCATTACATATATATATATATATATATATATATATATATGTATATATATATATATATATGTAATTACGTAATTTCTCAAGTAACGAACAATACGTATGCAGTTTCTCGTTTGCATGCGGAAAAATATCTTGATAATTGTATTCTCTTGCCTAAGAGATTTAAAAGGATTTTTCTTGTGGAGCACTTAAAGTTTTTAATGTATTCAGTGGCGATGAACAATGTGCTGGACTTGCAACAACTTACAGAAAATGCGTATCGTACAATACGTATATAACGCAGAAGGAATATTTGAAAATCTATGATCCGCAGATGTGATCATTGTATAAATATGGAAGGAAGATATACCAAATATCTACAAACACGAACATTTATATTACATGTTCGTCTGTGAAGTATGTGTATATATGTATAAAAAAAATTTCGATACCTTTCGTTGAAAGTCTTTTTGTATAGGTCCTACGTAGAAGATGTTAAAGAGACGGGCCCGATACTGGAAGAGTTGATAGTACTCAACGAGGAGACTAAGAAATATCGAAACAACATAAGATTTAAAAGCAATCTTTTCGATGTAAAAACATTTTTTATTATTTATTAGCGTTCGATATCGTGAGCGAGTCTGCTACATATTTAATATATATATACATAAATGAGGAATCGATGGAAACGAATAATCGGGAAAATATTGGATACCGAAAATTATGTAAAGTTAAGCATCTATTTTTTTATTACTGGACTTTGAAAAATAAATATTTTCGTTTAATTACAACGAAATAGTTTTTATAGATCAAATATAGAGAAACTTTATAGCGAGCGAGTGAAATGTAATTTCCTGTCGTGGTTATCGATAAAAAAAGCATGACTGCCGCGAGCGGTCGTAAGCTTCATCCTACAGACAATGACGAAATTTTCGTAAGGTATCGCTGTTTATTATATCCATCTGAACGTTAATCAAGCAACCTGATTTATGAAAAACCAATATCTTCGGATCCCATGAAGATATCTCCCTATCTAAAGATACCTAAACCTATCGACCCGTCGTGAAACTGTTTTATATAAGATAACCAAATAAGCCAAACTTTCTCTGTATAAACAGCGAATATTTTCTTTACGTTTGGTCTTCGATGAAATACATCGAGGACAAAGATTCGATTGATCGTGAGTCAGGCGATGTCTGCCACTATACAAGAGCAGCAATACGTAGGTATTCTAGCCGATAGAATATGATAAAAGCCGAATAAAAATAATCACGGTATACGAATGGTACCGATCGGCGCTAATCGAAAAGCGCACTCAAATATTCGAGAGTCGTATCGCGAAGGAATACTCTTAAAAACCAGGTGCCTACCCTCGCTAAGCAGTCACCTTCATATTCGATTCACCCTACTCTACGTGGCGCTTAACCAACCTTCCCTTCTGTCTATCTACCCATATACCTAGCTACATATCTATGCAACTTACTCCACTTTCCGTATTTCCAAAACTCTGAATCATTTATCCATGCTCAGCCGTGCATACTTAGCTAACCTATGCTTCCGTCTGGCACCGACCCTCGGGGATGCGAAGAGATGCAACAACTATACGTTCATGCGCATCGTGCACATTCGTCTTGCTACGGCGCACGCTGCCCCGAGACTTTAAACGACCGCACAGAAAGGTCGGCCCGCGTTTAGAATTATCATTAAGCGTCGTTAGTCGAGCATCCCGTTATTTCGTCACGGATGGTTGTATCGGTTCCTCCTCGTTAATTCCGCTCGAGCTTAATACTTAGGCCATCCGGCTTCAAATATATTTTACGATATAAGCATAGAGTTTACATGAAAATGACAAAAGCCGTGGCTTCTGAGAATATTTCTTTGCGTAATGGTAATATTCTGCATGACAATCGCTGCCGGTATATCAAAGTTATTACCGTAATGGAAATTGTAAGACGTGGTAATTTAGAAAAGCTTGGGAACGTTTCTTTTCACAGATTATTAATTCGCGTGTGTTTAAATGAAAATGCACTCAAAGTTGGTAAGACGAAAGGCAAAAAACTGAAAGATCAATATTGTGCAAGTACTTTAAGACATTTCGTTAGCAGCCTAAATTAAGAAAGCACAGAAGGGTGAGTCCGAAATGAAAGTTGGTGTTACGAGAGGAAAATAAAGAGCGCGCCGCAAATAAAAAGGCAAAGAGAGAAAGGAAAAGATATGGACGATGCTTTCGTTGTGAAATAAGTCTCGCCGGTGGAGAGACGATACCTGGCGTCATTCTGACATTCTCGTACGAAGGGTTGCACCCCTGTGTCTACAATACAGAAGAGGGCCCTATTGTGACCTAAAAGTCAGTATCTCGGAGACCTCTCTCAGCCGGCATCCGTCACAGCGTATTGCAACCCCCCTTTGCGCTACTTGGTTTCTGCGCCCCTGTCTCCGCTACGTCCCGCTTGGAACCGCCCCCATTCGTCCCGACCTCCGCAAGACAGCCATTGTGTTCCCTATTAATTACATTGCTTTACCACCCTAACCTCATGCCAGGACCTGTGCACACCCGGTTAGGCTACGGTCTAAATACTGTGGACCGTGAGGTACAGTCTCATCAGGACGTACGAAAGCATTCACAGATTGTCAGTGTAGGAAATTGCCTAATTCGTCACAACGAGTTTTCCCCATTAACCAGTTTGCCACGGTTTAGTTCCTCATTTACGTGACTTTGTCAGGCTGTGTAAAACACGATAAAATACTTCCGAAAGTTTCTTCCGCGAAACAGGTGTGCCCGGAATATTTTTCGGGACGGCCACGATCGACCTACTGGTCGACATGAACGCGCCGAGCTTTTGCGTCAACTGGTACTCATTCGCGATACGATGGAAATTTTCTACGTCCACGATGGAGCAACTGTACCACGTGAAACTAGTCGTAGAACGCGTTAGCCTCCTTCCTCGTCCGACAACACTAACGAAAAGCTCGTTGTTGCGGACGACCATGGAAGAACGATACTAGTACAGAAAGGATGACGCAGGGACGAACCGTTCTCCAGACGGGACGTTGCTCCTGATTCTCGCGTGTTTATCCAGCTCCCTAATTTATTCAATGTGTACATTCACTTCGCATTGCCGCTCTGTAAGCCCTCGTGAACGCAGTTAGGATTTAATAGCGCATGTTTTACTGACAAACTCGTCCGTGTACGACGCTAGTTAGATGCCGCGTTCGTGACTG
Source organism: Bombus waltoni (assembly GCA_014737395.1). Lineage (NCBI taxonomy): Eukaryota > Metazoa > Arthropoda > Insecta > Hymenoptera > Apidae > Bombus > Bombus waltoni. The sequence continues at coordinate 406,458 of JACXII010000046.1, read as the reverse complement.
ACGGAAACTGGATTAACGCCAAAAGATGCGAAATCTAACCGATTCTCATAAACCAAAACGGAAAGACTATAGAGGAAGAAGAATGTAGGAAACATTATGGGAGACAAGCAGGGAGATCATAGTCTAGAGAAGAAAATTAGCAACGTCAAGCGTGCTGTGTGCGATCGAATATTATTACTTTTAGATCTAGTGGGATACGTCGTACTTGATACTTGAGGGATAAATAGAAAGGTATAAATGTACGTATTTTCGACTGTATTCAACGACACCGCCGTTGTATCTTGGAGATATTTCGAAATCGATACTCGAATTATCTGATTTACTGATTTACGATCCGTAACACAGTGCAATAGGAGCTTTATGGGAGACACGTGCATATACAAGATGGAAAAGGAACCGCGAGGAAAAACGAACCTCCGCAGGAAAATAGAATGAGCGAGCAACCTATACATATACCTATATATGTAGTTACGAAAGACTTGGAGAAAACGATGGAGTCGACGATGCTCTACGCTCTACGCTCTACGCTCTACGCCAAGGCAACCAGCCACATGTTGCTCTCTTTTAAGCGCCATCCTTAATATCGACAAACGGATACGGCTGCCGATCTACCGGCAGCAACGTGCATGCACGTATGTCTCGAATTCGATACTTCGCATCCAGTCGATGCCGGTGAACGCAAAACATTGTTACAGTGTCTGCTTTGAATTCAGATAACGTATCTCGCGCCTTCGATATCTCTCATTCGCTCTAACCTTCGTTCTTCGTCTTGTTCTCCTTCTCGATCTCTCTGGCCTATCTCCCTTTTGTACTTTTGTACCCCTTCCCACCTCTGTCACCTGCTTTTCACGCGTGTTGTCTCCCTGCAGCTTCCTTCTTCTGTCTTTTGCTCGCTCGCATACTCGCCGTTCAACGTACGTATAACGAACGGAGACAACGTGTTAGATACGAGTGCGTTTTCAACGACATTCGTGTCTAATTGTAGCTCGTCTTAATATTGAAATTCGATACGGCGTTTCGCGTTTTTAATAGTATGCATTACGTATGGATATCAAGTTGGACAAAAGTTGCTACCATACTATGTAAAATATAATATCTAACAGATATATCGATTCGGATATTGTCTAAAAGGATCAGACGGTTCGGATTTTGCCGTTTTATACGCGATATATGCGTATAATTTTGAATTTCACAGCCGCTGATCTCTGATAGCGGTATACGTTTGGTTGGATTGACCCGAAAATTACGAAGATCGCGGGCCGTCTATTCTAATCAACGACATTAAGTGCAAACGATTATGTTGCGACGCGAGGCAGTTCTGAGCACAGGACATTATCCAAGGTAGAGTGATATCGGTTTTAATGCGACGCAGGCATTAGCATTAATTTGAGTTACCGTTTATTTATAATGGGTTAATGTTAATTTACGAAGTAGCCGGCATCGTGTGGGCCTGTGCTCCGACCGACGACCCACACCCCGCCCATCCGCGACTAAAAGCATTGTTTCGAGCCGTGGTTTTGTGCTCAATTTGCATTTCCCTGCTAATACATTACGGTTTATAGCCGCGCGGCAGTCGCTTTCGCGGTAAACTGCATAAAATACGAGGACTCGCTTCACGTGCCGCGGTGTTAGGGCGGTACCCTAACCGCGAACGTGTTGCTTGCGGGAAAAACGCAGATTTTCCCCTTTTACATTTCGCCAGGACTAAGAGCGACGCGTAACACGAGCATCGCCGCCACGGATATTTTTCCTGCTGCCGAAACCGCGCACCGATTTCTCTTCTTCTTTCTTATTTTACTCTTTCTTGCGGTCACGTGACGTGTACGTTTCAATTATTTTATACAGCGTATTCTAAAATTTGTGCGATAAATAAAATCTTAAGTCGGCAAATCAATTTGTAGCTTGATATACGCGAGTTAAAGATTATCTATTATCGGTTATCTAAAAATATTTAGTAATTAAAATAAATGTTGTAACTAGTTTGTTCAGCGATATAATATTTTCTTGTTAAACTTATAGTTTTTACCATGTGTATATTATTTTTTCTAATAACGATCGAATAACGAATTATATTTAGTCCGAGGTACGATTGGAATTTGATGAATTATCGATAAGAAATTATCGAGAAAGTGCGTACTTTTGCAAAAAAAATATCGCCTTGTCAGAGCGATGTTTTATGCGCGATTGTGTTTAATAAAATCGACTTCGGAAAGAAAGTGACCCCAGCCACATTTATCTCCACTCGAGAAAAGAATGAACGCTTGTCCTACGGGTGAGCACTTTGCTCCACGATGCCTCCTACGGACCTCTTGAACTCATCGCACATCAATATTTCCTCGTTCGAGTGGCGAACAACGACCGATCCGTTTGTCCGACAACAGACTCGCCGAAGAAACATTCGTAATCTGGTTCACGATTATTTTAAAGACGATCGAAATCTCGTGAACGTCGTTGCTTAACGTCGAAACTTACCGTTTCGCTGTACCTTGAATTTCGTCAACTTTGCAAATGTCATCTCCTCTCGTAAGTAAAATTGGCGCATCGAGCGAAAAGAGTTGCTGTAGAGACGTGACATTTGATCAGAAATATCATCCAATAAGGTAACCAGGATGTAACAAGAGATTGATTTGCCGAAACTTGTAATTTCGTATCGATTGTATTAGTCGACGCACCGATTTATCACCTAAATGTAACGCCATCTTGGAGCCAATATCCTTGCGTATAAATCACGCGTCAGCCATTGCAGAGACAAAGACGAATATCAGCTCGATCGGCAGATGTGTCCCTGAATTATTCGATATTCTCCGAGAACTTACTTGGTATCTCTTGAAACGCGGTGAATACCGGTAAAGTATGAACCACTTTGCTTTAGAACTCGCAATCTTTGGAACGTAACGATGACGAGATTAGAGAGTAAGCAAAGTTACATCGCTCGACTTTATCCCACGATATATGCAGCGATGGAATTTCTGCAAGCTGGTAGACATTTTCAGTCGTTGAAAATTTCTCGTTATTATTTCGTGTCGGCAGCTACGGACACTTTGGACGTGTTCTCCGGACTGACTTTAAAACAAGGAATTTCATCGTTCGTTCGCTTCGGCGAAATAAGTTGGCGGATGAAGCTTGGGCGATTAACAAGACGGTCGATAAAAGGGAGGAAAAAAAAGTGAACGAACTGGAAAGTTTCTCCTCGGGTCGTCGTAGAAACGTGTCGCCAGTTAGTCGACGACGCAACACCTAGATTCCGTCGGTCGATGAGGGGAACGATTTTTGGAGCGGAAAAATATCTTTGCAGAGAAAAGTATTATATCTCGCGGCTCGTCCGCCATTTCCGAGATCTCTCACCAATTTCAGCTCCATTTTCTCAAGTTGCTGCTTCTCTTTTCGGCCAAGCCGTGCTCGTCAACCAACCCAGGAGCCATTATCGGCCAGTGTCAATATCTTGTTACCGGCATATAACGTCGCGACGCGACGCGCGACGGCAGCCGTCTCCTCTGTTTACTCTCCTGTGGCTGGCCCGTTCTACTGGTTGCTCCGCAGTCCGTCCCCCTTCCCACGGTTTCCGTCCATTATCAACGTCCTGGTAAAGACCACAAAATATCCTCCAGCGCCCGCCCCCCCCCCTCCAAACGTGCGAAAAATTTTCCAACGAATTTTACATTGACGAATTTAGCAGCGAACTCAACTTTCAAACTGAAACGAGCAGCGCGATCGTTTTAATCGCCCACTTTATAGCGTACGTTAACTCGATAATTTACAATCGAGTAACAACGATATCGTACGCGGATTGAGAATAGTACGCGCGATTAGAAAAAGGATGGCGAAAGACGAGATTTGTATTTTCTATACAAATTCTATGCAGTATAGCAACTTTTGCAACCTTGCTATTCGATTCACAGGATATCTACGGGAGTGCGACTAGAATTTTATCCAGAACACGGACTAATATCGTTTTTTAAGCCACGATTCGTCTCGAATAAACGAAACCGTTTTTCGTGGAGTCTGGTCCCGCGGCGAGAGCTCGAGTGCCTTATTCCTTATCTCTGCCAGAGTAACGGAATCAGAAGGAAAGAAACATAGGAAACTATTGCGTGAGATGCGATGCGTATATAGTCGATCGATAGTCGTGGAAACGCCTGCAGGATCTGTCACGCACAAAAATATTACGTCATATATCTGAGGCTAGACGGGCTCCAGGGTTGTTTACGACTTACGGGATCGTTTCCAGAAGACTTTCGCGATATACGTAACCACCGAGGGTGACGGGTGCAACGGGTGACGTACAAGTACGAAAGACCGAATCTCCAAAGTCCTCGACCGTCCATTTATTTCCCTCGCGAATCTCGGACGGTCGTTTTCACTTTATTACGCGAGTATCGTGCGCCGTCGGCAATGCCCGATAGACGAGGGCCTATAAATTTTTATGACAGTAATCAGAAGCGGTGTCATACGACTGCTTGATACCACACACGTGTATAATATGGACACGATAAGGTTGCAGATACGTTCGTGACTGACTTTCCTATCTGTGACTCGGGTAGTTTGTCGTACGCGATACAAGATCGTCGCGAGAATTCACGGAAATTTGATCTACTTTCTACATCGTAGAGGGTAACATCGACTTTATCGAAAAAACCAAGTCGTATCTGATTCGAAAAAAAAAAAAAAATGTTCAAACGGCGCGTCGTTCGCTCTTAAACGTTCCCTATATAAACAATCGCAAAAGATATAATCGTTGCTCGCGTATGCAACACGATACAACGTACACGTAACGAGAAGATTAACGTGATTAACTGTGAAAAACGAGCAAATGCCGGCATATCTTTGAACGGCAGATGATACACATGGTACACGCACGCATACGTCGCGGTTAAGACAGTTAAGAGAAATACATATACGCATAAACTGAATCCTCTTTACGCCTTTGCAAACTGGCCGCGCACGCCGGTTTTACGCTCCTTTCTCTGCTCGTATTTTTCAATTGCCCTGCTAACGAAACAGTCCCGGCGATAGCGGCGGTTTCAATAGCGTCACACAACAACCCGCACCGTGCATACCCATCTAGTGTACCATACCCTCGTTCGACTATACTTGTGTTTGATTAAACCCTTCGACTGTCGACCGAGATACACCGCTATATACACGTACAATGACGTATAAAGCTTTCGTTCAATTACCCCAACCTCGACCGTTGGACCCTGATTGAACCATTCGATACCTTGGTTCCGTTAAACGTACAACGTGGCTAATTAGACAACGTTCTCTCTACTTCGATTGCGATGTATACCTCTGCGGCGTTGTTTCATCGACTTCGACGAAAGAGCATCGCGATAATTTTCAATAAACGCGTTGCATGGATCGCTTCCTGACCAATTGCGATCTCCGCGTTGCTAATGGGCTGCGCTTCAGCTCGACTTTTTCAATCGTACAGACGATCCGCGAACTGCGCACGCACGCTGGTGGGTTTAAATTCATCTTGAACGTCGAGTCGATCGGTTTCACCGGGTTAACCGGTTAACGGGTTAGATAGTTCTAAATTGGATGGCTAGATCGAGTGAAAAAGTTGCGCTCGCACGAGCTAGCGGGCCGACGCGACGGCGTCGATTAATTAAAATAGCGTGAATACGATTTAGCGGCATAGCTGCGGCAACCGTGGGTAGATTTTCCACGGCACGGCACGGCACCACCGACTCGCCTCCCCATTCGTTCCTCTCCGTCGACACGACCCTCTTCCCTGTCGCCTGTGTATCCCGCTGCTACAGCCAGCGTCCCTTTACAGCCTGCTCTGTTCTCGACCCTCTATCATGCATCCCCTCCTCTCCAACCCTCACGACCCAGACTCGCGAGGCCATTCGGCGTGGTTTACGCGTCCGGCATTCAGATGACCGCATTCGCACGAGCCGAGGAATGTCCAACAATATCCGCATGGCTACGGTCACCGACGACGAGGCTGCAGCGTGGAATTCGCTCGCTCATTTCGTTTTTTCCTCTCCTCCGTCATGCGCCGGATCCGGCAACATGTTATTGCGTTCGTACACCCCCTCCTTTCGCGTCACCGATCGTACGTTTCCACTGTATACCAGCTACATTTTCACCGGACGGCCACGTAAACCCGTTTCGCTACCGCTTTCCATAATCACTCCCACTCCCCGATCCTATCGATGAACTCGATCAAACTGTTTAGACTCGAACCAGGTCTACGTTAGAGTCAAAAAATCCCAATTGCCAATTCTCAAATCGACAGAGACTGATTTCTTCTTTACCATAGCAGCGATTCGCTTGCAATCGAGTTTCGCTAATTCGCGACAACAGCGGCAATGTGTTTAACGAGTAAAACGACGTCTTTCACCCGACCGGTTGTTACAACGATCAACGAAGCTGATAAGTTACTTGCGGTTTTTGTAAACTTCTGAACGTTGATAAATCGATAAGAAGCGAAATAAATCGCTATGGTTATTTGTCGGATTTGCGATACAAGCAAGTTGCTCTTTCCTTTGTTTGATATAGATATAGTATTTAAATTAAGGTAACGTACAACAACACGGAACGATAGCACGCTTCCGGTAAAGCTGTGGTACGAGAAAGAGGAATGGAACGAGGAGGATAGATCGCTTAGAATTCGAAAGTTACACGAACGAATTGCGTGGATCTCGTCAATCTGCGATTCTACCGGCGGATATCACAGCCCGTCGGCCCTGTTTAATCCTTTTTCCGAATCTGCGGAGTTAAAAGCTTCACCATGGAATACGTCCAATAGGGCGAGTGTGGAATTCGAAAGATAAGCAGGAGCATAACTTCCCGACGGACGACGTAACTCAGCCGACCGCCAAGCACGAATCGTTATACGTCCCCCGTCGCTCGTAACGCAACTATCTCGAAACTTGTTTTTCTCCCTTATTTTAATAGGTCCCGCCGCTTCTTCTTCCTTTTATCTCGCATTCGACGCGCTCCCCGGCGGCTAATTCGCCAACGAAGAAACTTCGGGGTCAGTAATTGATGCAAATGAAGTTGCTAGCCGCGTCCGATTATCGGTTTAAATTCTTTGTAAAATTTAACAGCGGCAATTGCATCTGCTAACCGATGTGCAATTTACAGCATACTCGATTTTTGCATAATTCATGAGGCGTTAAAAGTCCAGGTAAATCGACAATAGACACGGGACAGCGCCTGACGAGTTTCCTTGCGGGGGACAGACACGGTTGCGCGCTGCCATGCCATGGCCACCGGGAAAACGGGAAAATTCGTGTCTCCGCTTTAAAATTAATATCGCGGAATACATTGCAATTAAATGTTGGCGTAAATAACGCTCTGACGCACAAATTCAATTAAATGCAATGTAAATGTTCCGCCTACGGTATCCAATGCAGTACCGCTTGCTGTATATATTACCGAGTTGTTGAACGTTTGACCATAGTACGCGGTTGTTTCGATTTTAGGTACGTTGCAGGTGCGCCTTCATTATTTTCATTATTTTCATTATTACGAACACGCGTGCTAACCGCACCTTAAAAATTTACTGGCCGTACGATATTCGCTACAATATTCGGTAGAATATTCAAATTGTAAATCAAGCCCCGTGGCAAAATCGAATATTAATTCGAACCGATTCAATTACCGAAGGGAAATAAATGTTCCTAACTTTACGGTAGCTTTTGTTTCCGGGCACAAAAGAAATGCTTCGAACGTTAATTACAAAGAGTTTTTCATCTTCAGATCGATTTTGTATTATCCAGTTTCGTATTGCGGTTCCTTCGTTCAAGCGTATCGGGATGATTGCCGCCACTTCGATATTAATTAATGGAACTATTATGTACGGAAACGGAGCAGGTTCGCTGGGGCTTGTTTACCGTTATATTTCGATACGCTACCCGTGAAATATTCAATCCGGAAATCCTTTTCTTTCACTCGCTATTTAAATACCGCGCGATCGCATTGTACGCGAATATGCACGATCTCCAGTAAGAAGCGTTGCCCCCTCTTTGCCTCTAGGTTTTTCGTTCCGTGTTGACTTTACGCGTTGCTACCGTACTAGGCGATACGGATGACGCCTTCGGTATCTACAGAACAGTACTCGGTACTTCGGGGGCTGTTTGTGGAGTGACGTAATCTGCTCTGAATCCTGACTTGTAACACCCTACGAGTCACCCTTTGCTCCCTCTATCTACCCGCATTCCAGTCCAACTTCAATGGCAGGCATATCACTTCGCAACTGCGGCAAGATAAACCTCCAACCCTTGACCCCGCGACTCCACTACCAGCCACAGTTTACATTCGACTTCGCGCCGTTTCATTCCAGTTTATAAAACTAGCTCTCGCACGTCGATTCTCGATAACACGAGTCTCGCACGAGTTGCTATCGTTCTTAAGCTAACTGCATACATACACGTACGATACATACGTGCAGCGTATTAGCACGAAACATTTCGACGATTCTGCCGCAGCCCAATACGTTCGCAATCCAGCAGAAATGCTAGAATCGTTTGCTTCTACCATTCGTCCCAACGATTCGTCCGCCTACTGTCATTGTATATACGTACTATAGCAAAAATATTTGTATATCCGTTTGCATATACGCTGTAATAGATTTAAACCGAACAACCTCACCGATCGGATTCGAGAGCATTCTCGCGAAAACGATAATACGGCTAATTCGATTCGGTATTAACGATTCGTTTCCCAGTATCCGTTGCAGTCTATTCGATGCAACTCGAAAGTCTACCTGACCGATATATCTGAGGACCGAGGGAAACCTCGAAATACATACATATATGTATGAAAATATATTCTGGCAATCCCTCAGGGGATAATCTGGCTTAGGGACGAGAGAGTAGGATACCTGTGTGAGTGGTAGACCCTCGGCTAGCGAGGCAAGGGGTAGAAAAGGTATTACTGGCCGCGACCAGCCACCTCGGTTGTGGTGCCAGCAAGCCGCTGAACTCTGCCTAATGATTATTTGTCGCCGTGGTAAGTGCTACGCTTAAAACAACATTACCAGACCGCAAGACTCGGCAGACCGCTATCTTCCTCTAGCTTAACCGGTCTTATTTCACCCGTCTCTCTCCCACTTAAGTTCAACCAGTAACGCCGCCGCGTGGCGTCAAGTCTAATACCCCCGCTACCGCTATAGTTTAAAACGATCCGAATCGTCTTACCTAAATTGCACAATCATGTCGTCCTGTATTATTTAGCAATAGGATTTTACGCCCGGCCGCTTACGATTAGGTACCTCCGTCGTCGAATTCGCCGGATCTCGAGAAGATTTGTCGTACCATTGTTTTCCGATCTCGCGTTCGTTTCGCGTTCTTAAGTTGGACGCGTTTTCAACCAACTTACAGATCGGTAACATAAATCTGGAAAGTAGGACGAAGTGTATCTCTTGCCTCGCTGACTTAACGGCAGTGACCACGCCATAATCCCTTAATATTCCGGGGTTCGATACATTATGGGGTAGCTATTAACTCTGCGTTAACTCGGCGCAAACGGGATACCCGGTTTGCCGGTTGGCTGGATTATACAGGAGAAAAATGACCTTATTGGTTCGAGCTAGAACCAAGCCTGGGGTCTGTTACACCCTGCTATAGCAGCAGCAGCTGCATAACGCTGGGGCTCGGTTGGGCGAGTTGCAATAATACGATTCTCTCTTCCTCTCTCTTCCTATCTCCCTATCGTCGTATACCTTCTCTCTTTCTCTGTTAATGCTCCCAGCCGTAAACACCGAATAGAACCGAACGGAGTACGGTAAAGGTGGCTAACGTGTGGGTGTATACGCGATTACTACTTCCATGAAACTCTGTTATTGTATAATACCGTGCACATGAACGCACCATGTCCACACACCGATTACGCTATGAACTTGTTTCCCGTGTTCAAAAATTCCGCCATCTAGACTAGCTAAATGTCAACTCTGATTTATCGCGTATTCGTCGTCCGTATCTTTGACATCCATTATGTAGAAAATCCGATCCACGTTTTATCGTCTTTGTTTTATTTAATACCGTACTATGTTTTACCTTTGGTTTCTATTCCCGCTGCAAGTTATTGCATCGAGCTTCAAACTATCTATATCGTAACAATGCACATAGTAACGTCTTTGTTGTGTTTTCTTAATATTTCGCTCTTTTTCCTCTTTTTTTTTTTTGGCAGTTTTACGATTTATTATCGAATTAGGAAGACAGTACATTTGGCTGACATTAACAGCCGGTATCGCTGTACTCGAACATAGTATTAGAAAGAAGCGTGAGATATCCGATTATTAACAGCGGCGTTCGTTAAATAGCTGCATGCAAGCTACTATTAGTTACTTAATTAATTACAGACCAGCCTGTTTTATTTCGCAACGGCGACCGCGACCATACATACGTAGTAGCATCCAATAATCCGATCCCACATTTCTACACGAGCCCATTGCTACAAGTCTGACCCAGCCGTTGTTGTTTGTTACAAAACACAATTCGAGTACCTATTGCAACCGCTATTTCACCTATTAAATAAAATACGAGCGACGTCAGTTGGTGTTCATTAACGGCTCTGCTAACGATTCGATTGCAGTCCGATTGCTTATTTAGTTCTGACGCATACATACGAGATCGACGCGAAAGCTACGTGGTGGACATGAAAGCTTATTATAAGAATCGAAAGCTTATAAAAGAATCGAAAGATTCGATGTAACTATTTTAAAGGTTCGATAGGCTATCGTTTAAAATTCAAGATGGAAACGCAGGTGATCGTTAGGCGGAAAGAAAAAGCTACGTTACACGATAGCTGTTAAACGCCGAGTAGTGTAAAAAAAAATGAACGTTATTTGTAAACAACGCAGAATGCAAAACAAGAGATACGACGTATTTTCTTAGGCTCGTACAAACGTTCAGAAAAATTGTGTTATCGCATCGCGGGAAAGCTATGAACAACGTCGTAACGACGCGATGTTTGAACCTCTCTACGAAATATCGACAAGGAAAGCGTACGAATAAATTTTCCCAAGACAACGGCACACAAACAATCGAGCCTGTCTTTCCTGTATTCTTCTTGCTTGAAAAATTATTGGATTTTACGCCGCATCGCATAACGATTCGTCGAAACCACCGCGCTTCGCAGCCCAACTCCTCGACGATTCACAAATAAAGTCGTGCCTGGCCGACAAATGAAACCGTATAGATTTTCGTTATTGAGAGGCCTGCATCACCCAGTTGCACTGCAGGCCTGCTCGGGCAGCGGAGTTCTCGTTCAGTACCATTGCTGAGTGCACCCGGCTCTCACTCCACGCAATCTGCAATAACAACCCTCGCTCTGTACACTAGGTCTCTCTCTCACTCTCTTTCTTTCTCTCTCACTCATTCTCTTGCTTCCTCTCTTTCGCCCTGCCCGCTGTCTACCCGCTTCCTCCCCGCCGCATACTCCGATCCTTCACTTTCCATAAAGGTACTGTTCACTCGGTTGCTTGTGTGCGTATGCGCGTGTGTGGGTGTATTTGAGCGTGTATGTGCTAAACGCTATGCCAAACCCTCGGTGCACCAACTTCCCACCCTCTTTCTATTCTCCTCCAACTACTTGCAACTACGTCACCCCCAACACGGCCAATACCTATCGTCTGTAGTCTGTGTAGCGTGTATGTACTTTTCACCAGGTTTCCTAAAACAGCCACGTGATTTACAGTTGAGTACGGAGGATGCGCACTCGTTAGCCCTCTTTTCCGAAACGCGGCTCTGTGTGCTATCGGATCAAAGGAACGGTTTGATAATGCAACGCCAAACGCCTTCGTTAAGGTTAACGATGTTTCCCGCGTAAGCGAACTTTCGCGCAAATTATTTTCATTTCACGATTACCTTTACAATTTGAAGACCGATAACGAGTTATTTTTCATCTCAGCGAAAATTTCGTAAAGATAAAATTGTTCGGATCTGCGCGATCTTATCGTGAAATTAATACATGCGTACGCGCCGTTTAATTTGTATGTTCGGACATTTGTATGTACAGTCTCGGACTACTTATCCACGTTCTTCGAAGACGAACGACGAGCGTCAAATGAAATGTAAATGGACACGACGACGAACGATAACGGATATCAATCATTTCCTCGTGGCTTTCTAAAAGAGTAGGCATTGTAGGAGGCACCGGCATCCCATTCTCGTTTCGCAATCAATCGAGAAGAAAAAAAAGGCAGAGGACGGAACGGATACAGCTACGAATTGCTGAGCTGGTGATGTGGCGGGAGACGGTTTGCCTTTCCGGTTCAGGGGATTTCGTTCGGAGTGCTTGGGTCATTTCCAAAGCAAACCAAAACTGGGCGACTGAATGGGCATCGAATCGCGACCGCAGCTCCGAACCGCCGCAAACGCGAGCGTAACACAAACTCAACGAGAACGAGTGCTCCCTGCACCTCGTACGGCTGGAAGGGGGGGCAGGGCGGCGGAGAGGTCCTTTTAGCAGCTCCGTGGTCAGGGCCATTTGACAGCTCGTACATAATGAATGGTTCACCGTACATTCGAATAACGAGGAGACTGTCGATCGAACAGCCACGGATGCACGATATTCGGTGAAAATAAACGAGACGCGTGAATTCCCCTACCTTTATAGACAGATACTAGGGACAAACGAAACGCAAGTGACGCGAGCGTCAGTTCGGATCTTCGTTTAGAACGGCTGTGCTTTTGATATACAGTTAAATTTTAACGAACCACGTACAAATAATAGAGAGCAAACGGATTATCCCGTGGCATTGTTCCGAACATTTTTCATGTCACAACTGTCATAACTTTTATGGTCAGCCGCAAATGCTAATAGAGAAATCGTGTCGGGCGATACAACGTTTCGCGTGATAGCTTCTCTGGTAGAACTCAAAGCTGAATGTCATTCCACAGGTTATAACTAATAATGACGGTATCTCTCCTCCTTTTGCAAACCTAGCCCTGTTATAGCGATAACGGGTATAGCATTAATGGTTTGCAGAGTTGTGCAATCGCGCATGTTATTTCCCGGTACCCGCCACTTTATTGTCGCTATCGGATTAACCGTTTTAATTTAATCACCCGAGTGCTGATCGGCCGATAGCAAACACGGAAAAACAATTTCCCAGTAACCGGGGAACTATCTCGGGGGCACTTGTCGCATGGCGATCGCTCGATCGAAAATCGTATTTCGAAGATTCGTTTCGATCTCTGCGCGCCTGTCTAGTTCTTCCGATCGTCGTAAATACTTCGAATCGTAAGAACAAATCATTTTTTCACGCCTGTATATCAACAACAAACGCGTGATGCGGTTATCCTATTGTCGGCGTGATGTAATGTACATACGTACTATGTATGTTTCATCCCACTCTTCTCAGAAGAGATCAAGAAATTTGCCTTCGGACACGAACCGTAATCTACCTTCTTACTATCTTTGCGAACTCTGGGAATTCCTTTTCTCCACTGGTAGATTTCTATAACAGAGAATCGTTGTACGCCGAGCTTCGCACCTAGCGCTACGAATAACATTGTAAATCCTCTGTACAAATTGATAATTTCGTATGACCTAGCCATTACGAGTGGATAAGATACGAAAATCGAAACCTATTGTTCGCGAGACCGTGTAACAGCGGAAAACTATTAACGCGCGAATGTAATTGTAACATCGTAGTGACAAAATTACACGGAGTATTACGCGCAGCAATCAGCCATACACGGCGCACAATGGAAGGATATGCGGGTACCGATCGCCACAGTGGTGGGGGCACACAGATCACGGTACATTGTCATGCAAGCAATGCGACGTGTTATGTATTGTTATGTTATTGGCGCATAATTGATGTCGCATTAGCGTCGTGCGCACACCCCTATAATGAACCGACGCATATCGCTAAGGATCTTGTATGCAACATGCGTTTAACTTGTACGCATTTCGTTCGTCGCAAGAAACAGTATCTTTCTCCACCGCGAAAGAAATCAAATGTTTCGTACTCCTTCGAACTTGTCCAACTACGTTCACCTATTTGTCGTGACATATATACACCTAATTGGACACCTATGTCCTGAACTACGAGAATCGTCGAAAACGTAATTACGTGCCGTTCTTAAATACGTCTTGTATAGACGTATATCAACGTTCCAGTTTGTAAATCGTTTCTCGCTCTCTAGCGGAAGATTAAAATTACGTCAACAAAAAGTATAAGAATAGATTTGAGTTGTTTATAATTAGATTATTACAACAATCGCTTTAAACGATCTGGTAACGCGAAGTAAAACATTCTAATATCCTATATTGTGATATTCCAATTTTTATAGCCTCACGTTATATTAGATTATTAAGAATACGTAGAAATTATAAATTTTACCTAGGGTGGACTTAAACATTAAACGCGTTATAATTTTCTCAAAAACTAAGCTCAAAGTAAAGCATACTATACATAAATATCCTTTCGGAGGGATTTAGAAAAAATATATACGTGCTATATTTAAAAAATGCTACGCTAATAGCTGTATGTATAATAGCAAACCCCTAGGTGGTCGTAAACTGTTCTCTGTAGAACTGACACGATTATTTTTAGAGGAAATTTGATCAGAAAGAAAGAAACTGACTCTTAATACCCATTTTTACACATATTATTCTAAAGGCGTTATATAGGATGTAAATATTGTTCGACGATTAACATGCATATCAGATACACGGTGATTCGCCGAAAATTCATCTGGATGCGCATATAACTTTTGTAAAAATAAAAGATGCGAACGATCAATATCGAACCGGTATTTCAATGGCAATAAGCTGCAGCAATTATTTACAACGAAGTACTCGTTAGTTGGGTCCTCTACCGTCTCCCGTTCCATTTGCGCTCACCTCCGCATCACGCGCAACCCAAATCGGAATTTTCTCGTAAATTAATAAAATAATGATTTCGAATCCTGCTATACTGTCTGGGAAACGAGCCACCGTCCTTCCGGTATTACGTCCACGAAATTTTCGTATCGGTACTCAGAAATCCACGGCACTTTCAGGTTTGCGACAAACTCATCGCAGTCGAGCATCGCGTCATTTATTACGTGTGCGTCAAGGTTCACTGTGAGCAACCCTTCTTTACACGTACCAACATATGTTCCTGTCATGGAAAATAGAGAGGGGCGTCGGAGAAAGCGGGAAAATAACGGTCAGCCAGAAGTAGCCGAGAAATGTGCGCGCACACCGTTGGTCCAATTAAAATAAAGCCACAAAATAAATGCGTACGATTCGTTCGACAGACCGTTCGACGTTTCAGGAAGAACTGCTAATGAACTGAATACGAATTTGCATACATCTGCGAGTCCATTCGAACCGGGTTTTGTTTCGTATGTACTCTAAATATCGGTTGAATCTTAAACAAATCTAGAAGAGAAATCTTTCGACATTTTGACGTTCGAGAGGGATACTATTTGGACTAACGCGAACTGCATTTATACGTATAAAATTAACTAATTGCTTTCTTTCGTTCTGGTACTACTTAATTTTAAGTTACGGTATGAAGCGACAAGGAAGTAGAAGAAAAAGGAGAAAAAGAAGAAGGAGGAGAAGAAGGGAGGGGAAAAGGGAATAATCAAAAATTAAACAAGCTAGAGCTAAGACTCTAAAGGATGAACAAAGTTGCCTCGTCTAATCGGTAAATACTTTAATAATGAATCAATAATATTTCGTAGGTGGCACGAAATAGGTCTCGATGGACTCGAAGGATAATAGAGGTTAGCTTAGAAGTCTGTACCACGGTCGACAAATCAGGTAGTTTAATGCAGGCGAAAATGCAGGTTGGACCATCGGGAGGGAGTTAGAGGTTTACAGGTCTCGAGGGTGAGTTTATCGCCGAGTTAAGTAATACGAATGTGTCTGTGCCTGCGACTGTTGGTGGGTGCCTAGGCCAGAGTTATCTATAGAGGACAGCTTTAACGTACTACAATCCTCGCATCCATTCATTTGAATAAATATTCATTTCCCTACTGCACTTTTCTCCAGCTCTTCATATCCAACTCCAACAGTTTGAAGCGTTTAAGTTAAGATCTCGTAACGGCTGGAATTGGTACAATTTCCTCGTTTGCTCGCGAACAAGGTGTCGCTACTTAAATATTTTTTTCGGGCCGTTCTCAGTTTTCAACGGGGACTGATTCCAATTCCATGGATCCGCCCCCCCCCCCGTCCTCTGTCGTCTTTACAACTGCTCTAAAATACGCGCAGTTAACGATTCCGTAAGGGTCTTAAGGGAAACTTTCTGTTCTCGACGCGGCGTTGTTAAACTCTTTACGACGCCCATTCGTCGCTACAATGGCGCTGCTGGGTACTATATAGGCCGTTCGAATGAACGAACAGTCCCGAGGTCTCAGGAAGGACCATTTATCTACAGCTGTCGACCGTTACTCAAGAGAATTTCACAAACTTTGCGAAGATACGTGATTATGTTAATGATTCTTTCAAATTCGAACGCATCCTGGAGCCCGCCTGAATAAACTGTGAAAAAAGTCAAAGTACTGTGACCTTTGGACAAGTTTTACGCGTTAACTACAATAAATTATAGATTATCGAAAACTGTTCTCCTATGTACCGAAATTGTAGAGGACAAAGACATAAATAAATCTTCGAATTTCGAGCAAACAAAATTTGTATTTCGTTCGGAAATGCATTTTTTGGAGCGAGGGCTCCAGCGATAGTGCACAAATTCGTTTTTCAGAAACTTGGAAACAAAGAGCAATTTTCCATTCAAGTTTTATTACACGAGGTATGCCGTAACGTTCGGCAATTTTTAACATGCAGCCCCATTATCTTACAGAAATTGCCAGATTTTTGCGGTAGAAAAAATTCAAGCGATTTATACGTATTCGATTGAAACATTTGATATATTCAACATCGTGATACCCGTGGGACGTTTTATCCGCGAAACACGTCATAGATGCAACGTTGGATAAAAAGAATTCAAAAACGTTCAAACTGAAACCATTCTATGAAACAATGGTTCGTGTGATTGCTAGGATGCAGTTAAGGATAATAGCCTGAATGAATCGGACGAGCCTTAACTCTGGTGCAAGGGGTTTGGAACAAATTTGGGGCTGCGAATGCACGAGAGAAAGTTCGTTCGTGAACATAGGCACCGGAGCAGCGGTAGAATACGTGGTAGGAGAGACGAAGAGATTACCAGGGATCATTAATAACGCGGAGCACCATTATTCCGGCAACTTTTATCTGCTTGGACGAGCTCTAATGAATATAATGACGTACTCTTTCCTATCCCGATCGACTTAGTTGTGTGGATATCCGAGAGGAGCTCGCGTCGTTGATATTTCTGTGACGCCTAGTCTTGGAAATCGCAGATATATCATCGGTCTGAAACGTCTTACATATCGATACGTTTTTCGTATCGTATCGGTCTTTGTAGATAAATTTTGCTCGAAATACGCCTTGGAAAATTGTACAAATAAATTAAATTTGTACGGCTACGTCGTTTCGAATCTGTAAACTATTTTGGGAAATTTTCCATAAATATTTGAGAGTACAGCGGCAAAACAAACAAGAAAAGCGTAAAACTGGTAGGTTTCTTATTACCCGAGCTCGTGCCAATCATGGGAAAACTAACAAAATTGCCTGACAAATAATAGATCTATGCATTACAGGGTCATTACAATCGGATCAATGCACGTCAGTTGTGCGCTAGAATCATTTGGAACAAGCTATTGGGTTTATTCGGTGCTAGTCATTACCACGATATGATAATCGAACGATACATCTACCTTGCACCGATAGGTTCTTCTAATTGCAGCGGATATTAACGGATATTGATCGCCTACCGAAATGACTGCCATGTCTGTACATCCCAATTAGTGAAATTGATGAAAAACCTGGATTAAACGTACGTAACCACAAAAATCCGCCAATTCCAATTTAGAGTGTGACACGGAATTTTAACGTGATTAAAATTTTTCGCAACCCTTGCCGCGATAACAACTGTGTTTCAGTCAGTGCTTAATTCGTTGTCGCGTTATACAGTTATTCCAGCAGCCGTTCAGCTTTCTTTTCTTCTAAAAAATACTTAAACTTTATCGGGGCCGTGTATCTTTTAATAAAATGTGGCTATATGTACACTATTGTACATAAATATTTGAACACTCGGTGCAATCCGACCAGAAAATCGATACTTTTGTTATATTTTTAACGTTACGATAGCAGAATTTTTCTCTGCTGTTATCTTTTTACTTCTTGTTACAACTGGAATCAAATATCCTGCTAAATCGAAACTGAAACAACGAGTACACCTGCGTCAATCGAGTTTCACGTTTATCCGCAATAAATAGCTGACACTTTGTAAAATCTACATAAACTTTTGGAATGTGGTTAGAAACACAAATTCCAATCGTTCCAAGATCTTAACATTGAACAGATACGCTTAAATTCGTTTAACTTGGGTGTTTCCGTACGAGCAATATTCATCAACCTTCCAGTTATTTCATTTTTATCTATAGATGCTAATTAATATCGACCATTGTTTTTATCGATATCTACTAACTGTACATGACTGTTTGAGATAAGATCAGAGGCGAAGTTTAGATTAGGTGTAGAGCTTCGTTGGAAGAATGTTTTTAAAATAATTTGTAAGTATCGAATTGCACGGCAGTGCAAATACATACAAGTAAATTGTAAAGAAAGCGAATACGAAACACGGCATTGAAACACGATCCAAGGAAAACAATAATAAATTTGAATTGCACAAAACTATGGTGGATATCCAAATTAAGATCGTAGGTAATCTAAATGGTAGAAATAGAACTTTGTGAGTGGGTGGAAAGGGGCAATGAATGAATAGAGGTTAAAGATGGATCAATGAGGGCAAAGGAATAGCACGATTGCTCGTGGAAGAAAGGACAGGGGACTAATTGAAATCCCACAACGACACCTTCGGGTCAGCAATTCGATTCTCGTGGTGCATGAAACTTTAGAAGCTATATCATGGTTAACGTGTAGATCTCTCTTAGCTTCGCGTATGTGCTAACAGATCGAAACTTGGTTCGTGCAAACACCATGAAACGACTCGAACAATCCAGCTGTTATACGAATTTACTGGGGGAAAAGAAAGCTCCGTATTGACGATAACGTGATATAAGAATAAATAAAATCTAATAAACATTGCACGATGTTAGATAGTAGAAGCAGAATCTATGTATAGATTCGAGATGCCGCCTGGCTGATCGCTATGCCAAAAACTCTCGAAGGATATTTATGAGGTAATCTGAGAATTCTGTTTATCGCTTCCTGAAATCTATTTCTATAGGAATTAAATTTGAGCGTCACGAACGCCGAGAAAAGTATCTAATAATACAATCAAGAAGCTTGAATTTAGAACATTTGGGAATGAGAGTTCAAAATTTTAATTCTACGGTATAATAGTTATTTTTATACGTGTTTTAAAGAGCAGCAAAGTAATTCTGTTGGTTTAGAAGGTAACAAGCAAGTATTGGGTAACGCATTTCGGTCACGACAGACGATCGTAAACAAAAGGCATCGATTTCTTTTTCCTCGCGAAATATGTAGGTGGAAAACGCGTTCCGAAGATCCCGTTAAAAGATAGATTTAATACGAGCGAAAATAAGGTTATTTACTCCGGTGCGACGTGAAAACCAAGAGCAACGTGTGCAAGCTCCAACTTCTTACACACGGCCAAACACGGTGAAGAATTATCACCGTACCGAGAAGAGCGAACGCCCAGTCAACAGACAGAAAAACAGAGGCAGGCCGATGAAATACGACGAGACGTCTGATACGCCGCGAAAAAGCGCGTATACGTCGAAAAATTCGTTTCACCACGAGGCAACGACCAATCAGCAAGTTAACCACGATGGTACGAGCGCAGGAATAGTGGAAGCCATTCGTCTTGTCGTCGCCACAGGCATTATCATATTTCCCAGGCAGCGTCAGAGCTGGCGGAGTCACCCTGAACCGTGCACTGCTTGCCTCGGTTCCTCTTACTCCTTTACGCACGAGTAGCGCCGTCTAAGTGGATAAATCTCTTCCGAACCAATTTCGTAAAGTTTCATTTGCATCGAAGGTAGATCGGCAGAATTTGATTTCGTGGCTTCGTAAACAACTCTTAGGTCCCCGTAACTCCTTAGATGGTTCGCCGCTCAGTAAACTCGTTAAGAGTTGCCAGAGTGGATTTTCCTCAAGATTATAGTCGTGTATGAAAGCATACACGCCAATCGTATTTGTTCACTTTTCAGTGAAACTGAAAATCGGTTTACACCGGCGCTCGCGTCGTGCACGGAGATCGAAATACGCGACTGGTTCGATGTACCAAGCACCGGGATAATTCGCGACATCTTCGTCGCCAGTACGAATAAGTTATCGGGTTCTTAAAGTAAACAAGACGGCGCACCCTGACAAAGCATGTAGCGCGCTAGAAGCAGTATAAAGTATAATATAAAAGGCAATTTGAAATGTTCCGGAATGGAAATCTGCTTAGCAACGGGATTTGCCCGGAGAAAAATATAAATTGGCTTTAAAATGGGATACCGTTGCGAGTTGTCTTACACTTGGGAGCCAGATAAACGGAAAGGAAAAGGGAGACGAAAGAACGGACGAGGAGAGAAACTCATCGGTGGTCTGGCAATTCTGCTCACGAAGGGACCTTGGTAGAACGAAACTGAATCCCTCTATTTACGCTCGCAACTTTTATCACCATGGATAGACTGTGCTACCCTCGGGCTTTCTCGCAAGGCTAGCCGGGTAATAATCATAATTCGCTGGCTATTGTTTCACAGATAATTAAGTTCTTGCCCCGCGTGCGAAGCGTGCCGGTTAGGCTCGGCTCGGCGTGGCGCGGCGCGACGTAGCATCTCTGCCAATTCCAGGAAAAACCATTTGCCGTCCTTATTTGGATAGAACGCAACTCCAGCTGCAAATAGGAAGGCATTAGGAATTTCTTGCGAACGCGATCCTAGTTTCCGAAATTGTAGCGCTGTAGCCAAATTTAATCGCGTATCGGTCCTGTTCCGTTTTCTTATCGATAAATATGTACGTTAATTACTTCCTTAAAGTGCACTTTGAATCGACTAATTATTATTTTATATAGTTGGAACCGTGCAACTGTTTTATACAAGTTTTCCAGATACAAGTCAGCACTTCCGAAACAAATTTTCAACAAAACCGTTCCTCGCCGATTTCTTTTGCGCGCGTCACGTCGAAGATGGTTCGAGAATCTTCGAGAAAAATAGTCTTCGCACCAGCGCTATTGCGCGAAAGACTAAATTTTCATCGAACCGGTTGACGTATTCCTATACTATAACGTATAATTCCTAACATCGTCCAGAGTCTAAACGATATTAATCTATTTCACAATATCGAAAATAACGCAGAAAGCTGGTGTGGTGCGAATAGGATAACGGATAACACTGAAAGATTCGATAATGCTTGCAGCTGCAACAACGGTAACAGAATGCTCGACTTTGTCGGCAAGCAACGAGCAGTGTACCAGCGCGGGGCTGGCCGTCCGCCACACGTACGCTCCTCCGTCACGCCCTCCTTCCCCCGCTCCGGATAAATTACGCTAGATATCTGCATACAAAACGGCCCGGGAAAATTAAAAACACAAACAGCGAACAGAGGCCACGGCAACTCCCTGTTACCTCTTCTACCCTCTGCCTCTTTCTTCGCGATTGTATGCACCGGCCGCTGTTTTCCCTACAGCGATAGCGACGCTATCACATTATAGCGCCAAGCCACCAATCTTGTAAATTGCCTTCCGCTGAGAGTAGAAATCATAAGTTTTCCGGTAATCAAATGATTCATTGCAACCGACTACCGAACGAGATTGCGCCAACTTACGACGCGTCTCTTATGACGAGACGGTTCTTCGTAAAATCATATCTCCTTCTCTATCCTATCCTTCGTCGGCTATTCACGCGCGAAGAAACAGCGAAAGAGGATACGCGCGCGCTCTCGCTCGCTCGCGTTCACCACCACAACCTCCGTAATTCCGGCCGTCGAACGGTGCATGTAAGAAACGCGGTCTTTTGATTTATCGGCCACAAATCATACCGGCCAAAGAAAACGCTTGATTTTTATTGGCCACAGTTACTTCTAATACATCATCCGGAGGCCGGCACCCTGGTGGAGCGAGTTGCCTCCTCGGGCCATTGCTTCCTGCACACCGGTGAATTCAATTCCGGATTCTCGAGACTCGCGATAATTTTGCCCTTTCATGAAAATTGATACGAGGACGTATGTAATTCCCCGAAGTGCGGAAAAATCTCGCTCACGGCATGTCGCTGTACGGCGTGGAACAGCGTGGCCGATCGATTTTAAAAATAGATCGAGAAAGTTACCGAAGGAATGATTAATCGACGGCAGTAACTACATTAACGATATCGCTGGAAATTGCATTAATTATTCCAAGTGCTCGTTCTCCGCAGCTATATCCTGACCGATGGCGATAGATTATTCGGTTCGCGTATGATTGCCACGCCACATCGAAGATATTGTTAAACGATTTTAGAAGCTAAAACGCATCTTCTCATTCCATCGCGGTTATATGGGAATCATGGTATCCGCGTAACTATCGTTCTAATTGGATGCATACCGCAGTTAGTGGATCGTATATGCATTAACGCGATACATAGCAACACACGATAGATTAATATCCCCTCGTTATCCGCTCAAACTAATTAAAATCATTATTTGTTTGTTACATATATGTTTCCTCGCGACTATCGATTTTTCCTTGTACATATCTATTTTGGTATTGATCCGCAGTGCTTCGAAATAACTCGGACTCTATTTAAAGTCAGACAGTTTAGAAGAGACCTGTTACCAACGCGTATACCTATTCGTGTACGACCAGACACAAGCGTTCACCATTTGGTATACGCATATGCGGACTTCCGCGTGTACAGGTCTACATATATGCGTAAGTGTATGTATATAAATACGGAATACATAATATGTACGCGTAGAAAGCAATGTACCCACCCCAAGCAAGCAACGTAACGACAACTTAGCAACTTTCAATCAAATCGGCCCCCATTTCCTTCGGGTTACCAGTAACTTTTTTCTTTAACATTTTTCGCGAGCTTATCACTCGGCGTAACGTTGTTTACCGCACGCTAGAGCGTAACAGTCGCGTGAGCAACAAACTTTCGCCGGAAAATATATATTAATAGCGTCTTTTATCACATATTATTTAAGATTAATGGGGAACGCCGTAAACTGCATGTAGATACCGTACCGTTCCACCATCCGTTGCAAACTTTTCTATGTAAATGTAGCCAGCAACATATAATAAAGCTGTCCAACATGGCAACGCCAGATTATCGTCGAGACAACACGTAGCGACACAAGATCGCACGCAACGTAATGTGTCTTCGACGTTTCGCAGTATCACCGTCACAATGTGTCCTTTATATCAATTTCATTTCCTTAAAAGTATTTTTATCGGTGGGATAGTCTGCACCGACAGCCTCGAGTCGTTCGTAAAATCGTATACGACCTTCATTGGGGACAATGGACTTTGATATTGGAGCTGGCGCCATGTCCATCAACCACGTTCTAACTTGGACAAATCTCTTATAGAAATACCTATATCTAGTGATACGGGAAAATACGATATTCCCATCTTGTTTATTCTATATCTACTTTCTATTATTTTATTCTACTTGTACTCTGTATATCGTTTTATATCATAAAGATACGGTCAAAGACTTTTATACTCCTCTACATTTTTAGACAAATGTACATCCTTACGGAAGATTATAGTAAACAGAATCTATTATTCAATGTCCAATCGTTATACTGCTGTTTCGATTCGTTTTCGTTCGTCGATTACATTAACGATAAAGAAATATCTTCATCTTCTCGTCTTTCGTTATTACCACTGGTTTATTATTTGCGACGACGATAATTCTTCGATTATATAAATGCAATATAACGGATTAACTCGATGAAACTGAATGCATCGTATAACCGATAGGAAACGATCATACGCGACCCAACTCCTATGTCAGACAATGAGTTGATGTTTCTGAATCGTAGCGCGCACTTCCGCTTGTAAATGCTACAGCAGAATCCGGCGAACTCGATAATTCTCTAGGCAACACGGACAATCAAATCCTGGGAACACGATCGCTAACACGTGTGAGTATATTAGTGTCGCGCCCTTCTATCCAGAATACATGTGGTGTGTATCTGCATACCTACCTCACCAATTACCATTCCCAGTCTATACAGGAGTACCGACCATTTCACGCAGCTTCGAATCATATAGGGACATAACTGCGGATCACCTCATTAAATTATACAAGATGATTGTCTTGCTTAACCAAGAATCGACAAATTGATACCAAGCCCTACGTTATAACCGGATTTCGCAAATGCAAGACAATATTTTCTACGGTTAACGCGAATGGAAACGTTGCGCAATTCTCGTTACTGTATCGCACACAGGTACGGGCACAAACTCTTAACTCTCGGTGATTCCCATCAGAATATGAGCGATCACGGATTTAGCTTTCGCCAACTTATGTACAATGCATCGACAATTTATAATAGAATATCGAGTACATCGAAAAGAACGAATAATAATCCGTTTGAAACGTCGAAATATCGAAATACACGATGCATATGTGGTTGGAAATGGCGAGTTGCAACGGACTTTTTCGGTGGATAGATCACACAAATTATAAAACGTTAGCGTTCCAAAGTTAAAGCGACATTTTTTGGCGCACGGCACAAGAGCTCTTTGAAAAATTGAAATATAGCGTATAATCAAGGTTCCTTTGAGTCCTTTGTCGTGTAGAAAGGCTAGCAGAGTTCCGTCCAACTTCATGGTGCTGGTACGGGGTATCGGAAATCGACGCATCGATCTTGAAGGGTGAAGAAACTGGACGAGGAAATTGTGGGTCAACGGTTGGGGTTATTCTCAACGCGTCAGCGCTTTAACTTCGTTAATGACGTCATTTACCTGTCTCAGTGCGCGTTATATCAAAAAGAATACAAAAAAAAAGCGAGCGACCAGCAAAAAGTTTTATGATTTCCTAAAAAAAGACTAGATAAAGGAATCGTGCGGAACACCAAGATATTTCAAGCACGATTATCAAAACGAATAAAAACTCTCGCGTAATTACACCTACTAAAACAAGACGACAAACCGAAAATTAAAATCTATAGGAAATAAAACACGTGCGCGCGCCTCTATATGCATGTACGCGTATGTGAATAATGTAAACGTATTCAGCTTAAAGGCATTTAAATTTTGAAACAGGATTTTCACGGACATTATTCACCAAACGCAGACGCACTACGCATACAAACATATGTAAATTAATTTACGTATAATTAACTTTAAAATTAAAAGTCTGATTACCAAGTGCGTATATTCACGAACGAGAACACTTAATTTTACCTCGTATCATTTGCACGTTCATCCCCATCCTTTTACACTGAAACATTACCATTCTAACAATATGCTTTCCTAAAATTACATCAGAAATTTTCATAAAGTACATCAGCGTGGTATTCAGCGAGCACCGGTGGACAGATTTCCTTTTACGAAAAAATAAAACGTGTAAAATAATTTTCTTAAAAACCACAACTTCGTTAAAAGAGGAAAAAAAAGGGAAAGATAGCGACTGACAAACTGTGATGAAACATATGTAGAATTTATAGAGAAACAATTTCGAGTAAACATATGAAAAGCAACTCGACCGTCGCTTGTCGAATGAGACAAAACCTAATCTGTTGGAATTAACTATACAGAGCTACGCAGATTAAAATACGAAATATTATCGTATAACAAATTGTTCCAATATCACGATACGTTATAGCTGCTACGCGACAAACAACGAAACATTAATACAGAACGATTTAAGTTCTAATCTCGATAGACTGATCGTTACTGATTCTAAACGAAGCTCAGAGTCCATAGGAAAGAAGATACCGGAAGAAGGGAAGACTAGCGAATCGTAGAAGGTGAAATTATGTTTTGGTGACTGCCGTTTACATGGTACGGGCGGCCTCTACACTCTGCCAGTTCATATCGTAGCCAGAGAGAGAGTAGAAGGTACAGACTGGAGGTTCCACACACAGAATCCGTAGAACCGTAGCCCCAGCTCCGGCTATAGCTTCCCTCTGCAGTTCGTCGGCTATTTCCCATTTGGCAGGCGAGCCAGACCCAGCACTTTTGGTGCCAACCGATAATTGGACGAATCGCAGTCATTCGCTTCGCGCGAACTCCTCTCCTCTCTTTCTCCCTTCCTTTCTTCCTTCCCACTTTCTCTTACTCTTGCACGCCGTATCTTTACCATCGTGCGTTGTTCCTCTCTATTTCTCCTTCTCCTTCCCCCTACTCCTTCCTCAGCGTTTCACTTGAACGCCATTTCTCTCACCGTTTATGCACATGGTGTTCTCTCGGTTCTTCGTCTTCCTCTCCGCGTTGACCGTTCTATTCTCTGTCAACGTCTTCCAAAATGATCATTTCCGTGAAACTTCACCCCGAACAAACATCCGCGGTGGAAGTCCGACTCCCATGGGAGAGTAACGCCAACGAATAATCTTCCACGATGACGAAAAAGGATCGAAGATACTAGGTATAAAATATACGTATCCTATGGATATGTGCACCACGTTATGATTCTTGACACTACATCCTAACTAATATCACTGCTGGAAAGAGCCGAGAATAACGGATTACGGCACGAATGGAAAGTGGAAGTATTTAATTTTGGTCAGTTAGATCGTTCGTATGTCAAGGAAGAACCGGGAAGCTAATGACGAAAATACTTTCTAACGATATTATCGAGTATTTTACCGACATATTTGTTTATCGAAAGCCTAGCTTCAGGAAACTTAAATACATTCGTGATAAAATTCAGGATTTCTGCCGGAAACAATCGTAAGATTGTAAAAACGCGAAAAGGAAGGGAATAAAGAAACGTGGCGATTGTCTCGTGTCATTTATAAAACAGTTTCTACGTCAATTAATATACAACTTTGTTCGAGATTATTTTACCGACGTTTCTATCTGCCAACACTGATATTTTTACACTAAAATATCCGAAGAAAACGGAATAAAAGAAATTCTAGCATAGTAAAGTAAACTTGATACAGTTGTAACTTGAAAGCGTGATAATTATATGTACTTACAACTAGAAAGGTAGAATTTTTAAACGGGAAAGGAAAGAAAGAGATTCGTTGATTTCTCGAAATATGCTCTTTAGCAAGTTCGGGTACACTCCCGCTAAAACCTTGGATTTGCATTAGAGGCAATCACAAATTCACAGAGCATTAACCGCACATTCAGAGGCGATAGAATATAGGCGTAGGTGATGCGAAGAACGCGAATTGGCGAAGGGATAACGGGGTAAGGGCAGGAATAGGGGTACGGGAAGTATGCACTAACTGTAGGATCCATGCTATTTGCGCAAAGTGGCCTAACCTCTCACCGTCTTCAATCCCTCCCTCTTCTCCGATTCGACATAACCGGCTACATTTAGGCGGTCTGAGGAGGGGGGCGGTAATACATTGTTTGCTCTTCGTTCGCTAAACTAAACCGCATTCGGAATTAATTGCACGTTAGGAGGCCACGGGATAATTAAAGCCGCCTCGATTACCCTCGCCCACCACCTCTTGTTTCCGATGCGTTGCTACCGGACGTCTTTGCCAGAATTAACTATCGTAATAAAACATCGTTATTACACCATAATGAAAGGATATCGATCAAAGACACGTGAATCTACTTTTACGTAATCTCGAAATCCTTTGACCGCATAGTAATAAAATTCTTTTGATGAAATACAGGAATTCAGTCGACTACAAGAAATGAAAAATTCACTGGATAATTCGTTTACGCTTATACGACTTCGAGAATTTTAAAGTGTGACAGTTTCATTCGACTAGAAATGGAACAGATAGAGTGCGGGTTTCGGATAACAGCAAAATTTTGTGTGACTAACCACGAACGAAAAACGTTCGTTGAAAAAATACCATTAGCAAAGAATAAGACAGAAGATAATTCGAGCGATCAAAAAAAGTCAATGAATTGCGTTTATAGGAGGATTAAAAAGCGATGGAAAATGTTGAAGACCAATGATCAGGTACGCAAACATAACGATCGTGCGTCATGGTCTTCCAATAGTATACGAAAAGAGTGAATAAACGCCAGCAAATCGCAATCGTCTCCCTTGATAATTTATAGGTTTTTTCGGCGTGGAAGACCGCCCACACGAGGGACCGCCAAGGAACCATTGTTTCTTTGCGTACGACCAGCTTGATCGTGTTAATGAAAAATGGGAAAGAAGTAAAGTCAAGCCAATGGTTCTACGTCGAAGGGTGCCGGCAACATTGGCTTCACCGAAGAATAGCGGGGTGTAACGGGAATTGAACGTGATCCAAAAGCGCTTATAAATGAATAACATCCATAAAGGATAAGATATCGAAGGATTATACCCATTATCATATATCTGCGCGGGAATGCTTTTTTCTCTGCGTGTCACTGATATCCATATTTCTTTTCAGCTATGAGGATTATCGATTATAAATATGTTTCAAATGTCAATGGTTTTATCGTGTAAGTACGTGCGCCGAATGTAACCTCAACGCAGTGATACATATGTGTATGTATATGTAGGTATATGTTAGTTTGCATGGTAAATAAATGCAAACGTAACACGCGCAAGAAGAAAAGTAAACTAAGAATTTAAATGTAAAAATTGTTTAAATTCACGATACGAGATTTTTTACAAAATGCGCTTAATATGCAAAATATCTCTATTTAAATTCTACTTCTTTAATTATGTTCACAGAAATATGAATCTGTATAGATATTCGCAGTTTATTCATTTTGTACAAGATATTAATACCATAAAACCGTGGAACATCTTGTATGATTTAACTTCTTTATTGTTTGTAACGTTACTTTCGCGTTATTATTGGAAAAGAATTACAAAAAGAAACACGTGTATTTAACTTCGCTATAACTTCATTAAGTAACTCAAAGAATGTAAAAATTTAGTTTAAAAATTTTCTAAAATAAAAATTTACGCGATTAAATAAGCTTCAAATAATTAAAAGACATTTTATCGCGTATAAGAATGTACGCACGTATGTATATACTAACAATTGTGCATGCTTATTAGTCTGTGTCTGAAATAGTTTTTGAATCTATCTTCGTGGAGAGAATATCAATAATATCGACATTTGATAAGAGTGAATCGTCTCGTCTCAGTGTTTCAAAGTCGATAGTTTCAGCCATTGATCATTCTCAGCGCAGACGACACACGTACGCATTAACTAACCGCAAACATGCAAGCATTGACTAAGTACAGGATCTCGCCTGTGATACAGGTTACAGCCGACATTGTGTCAGTCTTTTTGTCTCACATTCTAAAATACCGACCTCGAAAAACAGAGCGAAATAATTAAGCGACCGGAGGAACAAAAATCTATTCAACTCACGATTAGATGCGAAGAACGTTGTCACTGATATTGTTGCGATCCAAGGGAAGTTATCGATCAAATAGGAATCGTCAAATGCCATGGAAGAAGTGAAGATTGAAAGAAATCTGTAAAAAAGCATAAAATATAATTTTTTCCTAAAGACGAATACTGTCAATTATTTGGGAAGTTTGAAATAATGAAAGATAGATCTCTATTAAATATAAACCTTCAATGATGACATTCAATTAAAGAGAATGAAAAGTTTAAACTCGTCGAATTTTCGATCAGATTCTATGTTTTAATTGTTAATAATCAACGTAAAATTCATGGAATATAATTAAGCGAAGTACAAAATTTGAATCCTGCTTATAACCTTAACCTAATTCTCGTCTTTTTTTCCACTCACCGTGCTATAAGGTGACCGACCGGTAACTAAACTAACGCGTACATTGTCACGGATGCACAATTATAGGCAGAATTCACTGTAGTGGTACCGTTGGACAATATTTTACTGATAAGTGTCTTGGAAACTAAGCCGAATGACGATTACATGTATAGGAAACATATAAATACGTTTCCCTTTATTAAAATAAATCATGTTACCAAATCTCCATGAAAAGCTTTCAGATTCATCGTCAATCATCGTGACGTCCTTCTAGATTTCGCGGCGTCACTCTAGCACTCTTATACTTCGAAGTTCCCCTCGCAATCAAACAATAATCTGCACAAAAGAAGGCCAAAATATTGAAATAAATGTATAAAAAGAACAAAAATGAAACAATAAAAAAAGAGGAGAAAAAAGACAAAGAGACATAGGAACCAAGATTAGCAGTTTCCAATAGTTCTGTTCTCTTCTGACGGTCACACAGCAAACGTCGAGAAACTCAATTCACATTCTTAATCACTCAGTCACACTCTTAACAATCAAACATCACGGTCTTACTTAACACTCATTTATCGGAATTTATCTACAACTCATCAATTATTACACCATTCGAGATCGTTTTTGTAATGTTAATATATCTGATTGTTTATACGCTTCGTGCGAAAGATTGTTGGAAATATAGTATATATAGAACCTGTTAATTCATTGTCAAAATCAATATAACCACCCCTAATATCCTAAACGAATTAGGGGAACAACTGTTTGATGGCGTCGATTATCAAAATCGTAAAGAGAATTTACGCCTCTCGTTGGCGCGTTTCCTCGCGGTCGCGTCTCTTCGCGAACGGTCGTAACAAAGACGATTAAAGAAAAAAAAGTAATCAAATACATAATGGATTATTGAATAAAAACGTAAGTTAACTAAACGTAACAGTAACAGTAACGGTCAAGGTTTAAACAGCGAAAGAATAATTATAAGACTACGTATATACATAGATACTACGTAGGAGTGAAAGCGATACCTGTCGCGGAGTACCACGAAAACACAATGAATCGCGTTGAATATCGGCTGATGAATAGTAAGGGGCTCGCCGGTAAGTCGACTACAAATAGAAGTCGTCAAATTTCTAAAAATGTTTTTCTACGTCTTCAGTGGTGAACGTATCGTATTCTAAATAAAGAAATATATAATACGCTAGATTTAAACGCGGAGATACGCGTAGTATGTAAACACATGTAGTAAATAAACATGCATAAGTTTACATAATATGCATTTACGTATAATTTTAACGGATAATGTTTATAGGTTTGAAACGTGGATTGTACCTAGCCTTATAAAGATTTAATATAATTTAATTTGATTAAATAAATACTAATGGATGAAAAGCATAAAGATAATAATTTTTAGTCCAAAATGAAATAGATAATATTTTAGATCAAAATACTGCAATTATATCTTATTATATTTTGGCTGTTGCTTAGAAAATCAAGTGATAGGAAAGAAAAGGAAGGTAAAGAAGATAAGAAAGAGATATCAGCGATATAAAAGGGAATATAATAACAGGCAAGGAGTGAAAAGGAAAAAAAAGTCAAGAGGAGCGAACATAACAAGGAAAAGGGAAAGAGTCGAAATGAGGAAAGAAACGAGAGAAAAGTGAAAAGAAAAAAGAGGAAAGATAATGTAAGAAAAGGGTAGTAAATTATACGTACTTTATTTGTAATTATAATACAGAATGCATTAACGCGCAACACAGTCTAATATATTTATGTAACTGTAACTATTCAAATCTTTATCACGATTGTACTGACAACGATAAGCTCGCATGTCACACGAATATGGTAAGAGTGTCAGTCAAGTGATCCCCAACACATGGGACACGAAAAAGCATTGAATGTCGGACCTTATCATCTTGTACTTACAATTAGTCAATGATATACAGAACATCTTGTATGTTTTCATAAATGTATAATATAGTAATATACTGCATATTGATACTGCAAATAAAACAATTCCTTTCTTTCGATTTCAATTAATTTCTTACGATTTGTTTTATACAAATATAACAGTGTACATATTATTATCGTTTGTAATTTATTTAATTGTGTGTTATCAGTTATACTAATACATTTTCTTCTTTTAAATTTTTTATATATTATATTTTGATTGTATATTTTTATAAATAATTCTATGCAAAATGTGTTTTTATCTATTCATTTGGCCATCAATTTATCTTTTGATTAAATATATCGTAACGCAACATATATTTGTTAATTAACGTAGAAAGAGTACGCCACGGATAATATAAAATTACAAACATCTTTCCGAAAATTATGTCCATCGAATAGTTATTTGTACGTATTTTTTTTAATATCCTTCTTTTTACTTACAACATGCTTTACATAATTACCAATTATTATAATCTTACTAATCTTTCTTCACCATACACAGACACACATACTTAGCAACTTAGCTTTAAGAACATTTATTGTTTTGCTAGTTTTCAAATTTATTAACAGTTTAGTAACATTTATTTCGTTTGGTATACTGGTAACATAGCAGCTGTTGGCTACACTGTTCACTGAAGCAGCGATACTTCACTTAATACGCGACGTACACAGAACTCTCGTTTTATGGTGTCGTCGATTCATATTAAACATGTAACAGCAAGAAAGGTAAGATATGCTTTCAACATTAAATATTACCTTCTCTTCTAAACAAACACGATAAATATCTAAATTTTTTTGTAGGAGAAGAAAATCTCTCTATTTTAGGCGTATTTGGTTAAAGTAAATTGTCCCCAGGGGTGGGGTCTCCTGTCACTTAAAACCAAAGAGGTGAAAAGAGGTGAATGAGTTATGTTGACTTTGTAAAAAATAATATAATACAATCATGGCACGACCTATTATACCTAGTCAACAAAAGTTAGCTGAGAAGCTAACCATTTTAAATGACAGAGGTATTGGAATGTTAACTCGCATTTATAACATAAAAAAGGCATGCGGTGATGCCAAATCAAAGCCTGGATTTCTTTCGGATAAAAGTTTAGAATCTTCTATCAAGACGATTGTCAGAAAGTTTCCTAATATTGATGTTAAGAGTTTGCAAACTATTACGAATCTTCGCAATGAGATTATTAAATCTTTATCTCTATATTATTACACCTTTGTTGATTTGCTTGATTTCAAAGACAATGTTTGTGAGCTTTTAACTACAATGGATGCTTGTGGCGTTCATATGGACATAACAATAAATTTTGAGTTAACAAAAGGTTATTTGGACCTTGTTGTTACGTATGTCAGTTTAATGATTCTTTTGTCACAAGTAGAAGATCGCAAAGCGGTATTAGGTTTATTTAACGCAGCTCATGAAATGGTACACAGTCAATCTGATCCTAGCTTTCCTCGCTTGGGTCAAATGATTATGGATTATGATGCTCCATTAAAAAAGCTTTCAGAAGAATTTGTTCCTCATTCTAAATTATTAAAGACTGCTCTTACCTCATTGTGGCCTATTTATCCTGAGAGAAATTTATCTGCGGATACATGGAGAGCAGATCAAAAGCTCAGCCTCGTTGGAAGTCCTGGACAGATACTTAAAGCAGCAGCAACAGACACTATGTCTTGTGAAACTTTGAGCTTGGATAGAATAGAAAGATGGGTTATTTTAGGTTTCACATTGTGTCATTCATTCTTAAATCAGGAACAGCCCGGTAAATTATGGACCACGGCTTTAGAATCTGGTTGGGTGTTAGCCTTGTTCAGAGATGAAGTTATTTATATACATCAATACATACAAACATTTTTTGAAAGTATAAAAGGCTATAGTAAAAGGGTATCAGAAGTGAAAGAATGTTATAATCAAGCAGTGCAAAAAGCTGGTTATAGACACAGGGAAAGAAGAAAATTCTTAAGGACAGCACTGAAAGAGCTGGGCTTAATTTTGACCGACCAACCTGGTCTCTTAGGACCAAAAGCGCTCTTAGTTTTGATGGGACTCTCTCATGCAAGGGATGAAATTTTATGGCTTTTACGACATGGCGTTAATCCTCCGACGCAAGGAAAAGGTAAAGGAAGGGGAGGCGAGGATTTAGTGGATCGTCAATTGCCAGAATTACTGTTTCACTGCGAAGAATTAAGAGCATTAGTGAAGAAATATTCCCAAGTACTTCAAAGGTATTACGTGCAGTTTTTGTCTGGATTTGACGCACCTGCTTTAGATCAAATGATACAAAACCTTCCAGTTTGTCCAGAAGATGAAGGAGCGATTCTTAGTGATATGTGTTCAAAAATAGCTAGTCTAACAGTGAAACAAGTGGAAGATAACGAACTATTTGATTTTCGTGCATTCCGATTGGATTGGTTCAGATTGCAAGCATATATGTCTATCGCAAAATGTAACATGAATTTAGCTGATAATAGAGAGTTAGCGTCTTTTATGGATACTCTATCGTTTCATACCAAGATGGTGGATAATTTGGATGAAATGCTAGTTGAAACATCCGATTTATCTATCTTCTGTTTCTACAGCAAAGTATTTGAAGATCAATTTCACATGTGTTTAGAATTTCCTGCTCAAAATAGATATATCGTTGCATTTCCTTTAATATGTAGTCATTTTCAAAGTTGTACGCACGAACTGTGTCCAGAAGAGCGTCATCATATTCGAGAAAGAAGTTTATCCGTGGTTAATATGTTTTTAGACGAAATGGCCAAAGAAGCTAAAAATATTATTACGACTATCTGCGATGAGCAGTGTAACATGAGTGATAAATTATTGCCAAAACACTGTGCATTATTAATCTCTCAGGTTGTAAACCGAAAGAAAAAAGATAAAAATAAGAAGAATATGTATGAAATTCATAAACCGGGTATAGAGAGTTACAGAAAAACTAGAGAAGAACTTACCACAATGGATAAACTTCACATGGCATTAACAGAGTTATGCTATGCCATTAATTACTGCCCTACTATCAATGTATGGGAATATACATTTGCGCCAAGGGAATACTTGCATCAACATTTAGAATCAAGATTTGCCAGAGCACTTGTTGGTATGGTCATGTACAATTCAGATACTAGTGAAATAGCTAAACCATCAGAATTATTTGTGAGCGTTAGATCTTATATGAATGTTCTTCAGACAGTTGAAAACTATGTGCATATAGATATTACACGTGTATTTAATAACGCACTTCTTCAACAAACTCAAGAATTAGATAGTCATGGTGATAAAACTATTGCTGCTTTATACACGCAATGGTATTCCGATGTTTTATTAAGGCGAGTTAGCGCCGGAAATATTTGTTATTCTAGCAATCAAAGAGCATTTGTTAGTTTATCCGTAGAGGGAGCAATACCTTTTAACGCGGAGGAATTTTCTGATATCAATGAATTGAGAGCGCTAGCTGAACTAATCGGACCATATGGTATGAAGATGTTGAATGAAAATTTGATGTGGCATATAGCAAGTCAAGTGCAACAGCTAAAAAAATTAGTTGCTGGCAACAAAGATGTTCTTATCGCTTTGCGAACGAATTTTGATAAACCAGAAGTAATGAAAGAACAATTTAAAAGATTGCAACAGGTAGATAATGTGCTGCAACGAGTTACAATTATAGGTGTAATTCTAAGTTTCAGACAATTAGCCCAATCTGCATTGGTTGATGTCCTGGAAGAACGTATACCGTTTCTTTTAAGTTCGATTCTAGATTTCCGACATCATTTACCATCTGGTGATCCCATGCGTGTTGTTTCCGAAATGACTTCAGCCGCTGGTTTAACATGCAAAGTTGATCCAACATTAACAGCAGCATTAAGGAGCCAAAAATCCGAAGTAGACGAAGACGAACATTTGCTCGTATGTCTGTTAATGGTTTTCGTGGCCGTTTCTATTCCGAAATTAGCTCGAAATGAGAATTCCTTTTATCGGGCATCCCTAGAGGGACATTCTAACAACATCCATTGCATGGCAACTGCAATAAATAATATTTTCGGTGCATTATTTACTATCTGTGGACAAAATGATATAGAAGATCGAATGAAGGAATTCCTTGCGCTGGCATCGTCCAGTTTACTCAGACTAGGCCAAGAAGCAGACAAAGAGGCGATTAAAAACAGGGAATCCGTGTATCTTTTATTGGATCAGATAGTCCAAGAATCGCCATTTTTAACGATGGATCTGTTAGAGAGCTGCTTCCCATATGCACTAATACGTAACGCATATCACGATGTATACAAGCTCGAACATTCGCAGCCATAAAATCACCGATAAAGAATACATTTTCAGCTTGCCACTCAGGGTCATTTTTTTACGTCCATTACATTAAACACGGAATCAAAAGCATTTTCGTTGACTCCGTTTAAAGACGGAAAGAAGAAGCGACGAACGTGGCAAAATATTCTATTTGTAAAAAATATAATTAGTAATATTTTGTTTATACTGCTTTAAGTCGAATCGAATTCTCCAAATATATCGAATTCAATAAGCTTGTTTGAAAATGTATTTAAAATGTCCGAACAGACAAGTTTGCATTAATTTATTTAAAACAATGCATTTCGTATAGGGCAATATCATCACTTTCATATTTGATACCTGGCTTAGGATATTCGCTGACAAACAATACTACATCTTTTCAGTATTCTATTATACGTCATCTGTATGTAAGGAACGTTTTGTATTACAGATGAATTATAAAATGCTATCTGTCTATGAATGGAAATATACACGTATCGTAAAATAGACACGTTAGAGACGTTCAATCTACATTTTCTAATGTACAATATTGTAACTTTTACAATAGTTTATAAAATAAATAAAAGTATCTACAAGTTGTGTTTATATGTATATTGCGAAACCCTTTTGTTTTTATGTGATTATTTTATAATAGGTAATAGCTAGAAAATAAATTTGAATATTTTTAAAAGATACTACATTAATTTATGGAATTTGAAGTATTAATGAAATTACTCAGTCTTACAAATTAAAGATGTACAAGGTTTAATTGTTTTTCTGTCTCTCTAATATTATTCTTTTCACTTGTCAGAAAAATTTCCGATTTTTTAAATAATTTATTAATCGATAAACATCGTCGCTCACACGTGCGATTTACGTAGAAAATTTATATTTCTTAAATTATGGTATAGTTATCAATTACATCAATAAATAATGGATAAATAATAAGTAATAATATGTTAATGAATATGACGGGTGACGGAGGATATAGTGGAAAGTACAATTATATAAATGTAAAATGTATGCTTTATTTAGTTCTTTACAATGTTGTTGTTTTTCTTTTTTTTTTTTTTTATAATCACATTAACATAACACAAAAGATTCACAATCAGATTCCTTTTATTTATAGTATTCTTAAAACACTCGCCACGTTCTAGACATTGGGGAAAAAGAGAGAGTGGTGGTCTGAAGCAACGTTCAGGCGATTGGTCAGTATCATGCTTAATAAAACTTACATCAAAATATCAATTCAAAACACAGAGCTTAAAATTGTTTGTATGAATTAAAAATGAAATAAAACACTACGGCACATAAAACATAAAGGCAACTTGGTGATTTTGTGATATCCAAGCAATACTTTCTACACGTAGAACGTATGGACTCTTGGTGAAACGAGACAACATATGTATGTATATATGTATGTATGTATGTATGTACTATTTTAGCTAAAATCATATCGGAACGGACATGAAAAATTTAACGTAGATGAAATTAATCTTGGATGCACGATGTTGATAGGTCACCACATTTTTGGATCGATAGAAAAAATATAATCTTCGATTTCTTTTTGTTTCTTCCTTACTAACATTATGTACAAGTGATAAAGTAGTGTGCATTGCGTCACGACGACACACGTCTGGATTAAGATAGGTACTTCAAAGATGCTGTTTTTTGCAGACATTCAAATTTTCTTTTAATCGAAGAATTTGCTCGTGCCCCACAGAAATTGTTTATCACATAATGTGCCGCGAGATGCACAATTACCGAATAATGATAATTAATAATAATAACAACAACAATAATAATAATAGAACGCGATCTTAATCCAGACAGCGCAGAAACGATTGAGCTTAAGCATATGTAGTAGAGACTCCTCGGAGACAAATGACGAATGAAAACATACTTTTGCTTTTTAATCGTTATAATTCTCTCGATACGGGCAAGCAACGTTTTTGTCAACTAGATACTAGAATACTTGATCCCATTCTACGCTCGTCTTAGGCTTCTCTTTTCGAAACAATGCCATTATTTCTCTTGCTTTTTCTTTTATTTTGATCTTGTATTCAGTCATTTGAACCGTTTTTATGGCAGTGAAATGGAAGCAAGAATAATCATGAACGGTATTGAAACATCGATCGATTCATCTACGGATGAGTAGACGAATATGTCCTCTACGCATCGTGATTGCCGATCAAACGGCAGTCGATACCTGACTTTTAGGGAAATCTAATAAATTATTGTTCCTTGTATTATCATAATATATGATAATTATATAAATACACATGATAAAAATGATATTAACGTGACGTTAATTTGAATACATTTTCCCAAGTAGATTTATAGCGGGTTTACCGTCTATGCTTTGAAAAGTCGTTCGATTTTCTTTGCTACGCGTTACTACGAATGGCAGTAATTCGTGCTCATGGATTGCCATGAAACACGTGGAAATAATACA
Source organism: Bombus waltoni (assembly GCA_014737395.1). NCBI lineage: Eukaryota > Metazoa > Arthropoda > Insecta > Hymenoptera > Apidae > Bombus > Bombus waltoni. The sequence goes on along the minus strand of JACXII010000046.1, from coordinate 367,986 downwards.
ATTAACTTTTACGTTACGATCGGACGAGCGACTACGAATGGGACCAAACGGAATCCTGTTGCATCTATATGCAAGAAACTTCAAAACTGCTTAAATAACCTATGTCAAACGATCCGGACCGGTCCACGTTGGATCGTCGTTAAAAAAGTCATTACCTTAAAAACCTAAGGGCTCGATTACACGCACATACAGGCATTCGTTCGTCATCCTTAAACTTCCGTCCCGATTACAAAATACAGGATAATATTTCGCTATAATACAGATTTGATATAAAAACAAGTATTTTTTTTTTGTATTCGCTTTACCATCTGTTGTGGTTATATAATTATCGTTTATGTATATATAATATCAATATATGTACACAGTTTAACACTCTCTCTTTTATTCTTTCACGCCCATTCTCCTCCCATACCTTTTCGTCGCTCTTTTCTTCCTTCTCACTTTCGCACGTATCTCGCATCAGCTTTCGTATGATCCACTTTTTTTCTTTATAATCACATTGCGACTATTGTACATTTCCACACGATCCGCAAACTCGTATTTCCTGCGATTTGGCGGACACCTCCTTATTTTGTCTCTTCATCCCTGTTAATGCTCCTTCTGTCTTGCACGACTCTATGTTTAAAATTGTTTAATTTCTGGATCATCGTCTAAACGAAATCTATGTCTTCGAGTGTATAAACTATCTGTCGTAACGTTGAACGGTATCTAATGACATTTTTCGTCACATATAGAACGAGAAGAAATAGGAAACACATTCCCTTATGAAAATATTGCTAAGCCTAACGATATTCGATCGAAAACATTGGACAAAAGAAAAACGCTAGATTAGGATATTAATAAATCGCTATTACGTCGCTATCGATAGCGATGGTAAATATCTGCACGTTCGATTATTACCTCGAATAGAAATACATGGAACAAACTGGACAAAATTTGCGCAAGAAGGTTCGACGAGGGACGAGTAAAAAAATTCAGTCGATCACGTATTAACATTTTTGGCGTTTCGAGAAAGGAAGTGTATATATCGCGTACAATTTAGTACGATTCGCCGTTGGACACGCGCGAATTTTGTTTGTGTGGCATACGAGTATGCAGCGGTGCACAAATGAGCCCATGTATATTAAAACACGTTTATAGTTCAAAAGGAGGGCTCGTCTTTGGTCCGCTATGCGCGTCATTAAAGCGCGTTTACGGTACAGCCCTCTATAATTGTAAATTAAAAACCATATTTAAATACAACTTATAACATTCGCGATAGCGAAGATAAATTATCATTTGCAATAGATAACTAATTAATAATAGTAATAGCCATAATAGTAATAATATCGTTAATAATTATATCAGCACAATTATAATAGAATCGATATCATTTCCATCAGAATAATCGTTAATGAAATATAACTATAAAAATTTGTTTCTTGATACTCTTTTCCCATGTTCATAGTCTCTCGTAACTTTGCTCGTTTCAATTGGCTAATAAAAATTAGTATAAGAATATTACATATCATTAATTATTATACTACAATGGTAGAGATCAAGTGAATGACCTGCGATAGTTTGGTAATGGTAAACGCGCTTTTTCGCTGCGGAAAGCGGTGGTATAATCACAAAGACCTTTAGGTTTAAATAAAATAATATCCTTACAGACTATAACTTATGTATAAATGCATTAAAAAAGAAATCATATTTCAACATTTTGGCATTACTTATTAATTATCTTTACCTATACTTGTATAAAAAATACTAATAATTAAAAGCTTAACTTGGAATAAAGAACATGCATTTGGAAGAACATTGAAATAAAAAAAAAATGTCTGTCTTTTAAAATCGTACTATAATATAGAATAATGTACACAATAATCGCGTATAAAAGTTAAAAGGCACAAGGTACGTTCAACGGGAGCTTTTCAAAAATTACGGTTATCATCCTAACACTTATTCCAAATATATATTGTCGTCTCCGTCATCCCCTTGAACTTCCCTTCTTCTTCTAACCAACAGTCTCCACGTATGTATAAAAGTATGCTTTCCGGAGCGAAAAACACGCAAAAATTCGACTTCACCAAGAAATCGAAGCACAAACGCTACTATGCAATCTTGGCCATAAATGTTCTTATATCGAACGACGAAAACGCGTTGCGTTCAATATTACTCGATATTGCTGTGCGAATCCAGCGTTGTCCACAGAAATAAATTTCCACAATTTCGATCGGTACATTGATATCAGAGAATTTCGCGGACAAAGACATTTATCGAAAGCCTTGTAATTTTGATCGAGACGCGAAAAATATTTAATGGCAACACGGAGGAATCAGCAGGAAACATTTAAAAGACGAATTACAGAGAATCGCATAATATTAGTCTTTTAACGAGTTCTCAGTTTACGATCTATCACGTCCAACGGCATCGTTCGTTTCGTTTTTGCAACATCGATGTCCTCGTACGTTTGCCGATAAAAATCAGCTCGACAAAAGCTTAATGTCAAACGAGAAGTCTCGGTATATCACCACCATTGATTATATAATACACTTGTTCAATTTACAATTTCCGAACCAGTTCCCTCGCGCGAGTTACTTCGATCGAAATAAAAACGTAGATCGGCGATCGTCGGAAGCATTTCGAATGCTTTCAATTGCGCTCTGTATTCTATTCTTCCATCGATTCCGTCGATCTCGATTACGAGAGATATCGTATGTTGGATGGGTCGCGGCTCGTTTCACAGTTTGGCATTAAACAATAGAACAATTTACGGTGCAACGTCGAGACCGGCTCCCGTCTGTGGTAGTCCTCTAAGATCGTCACACCTTGTTGTGATGCCTCATCTCGTAGGCTGAGGCCCGCCCCCCTCCCCCGGAGCCCGAATAGGCGCCGGCGTACAGTTCTGGATGATTGGACCGGCCGTAGTTGGGAGCTGCGCTGCTGCTGGGTGGCGCACTAGCTGTGGGAACCGAGCGATAGCCTGCTTAAAGTTTACAAAAGTATTCGATCGTGAAAAGAAATATCGAAGCCAACTAAACAACGAATGTACCGAGATAATAAGTGTTAGTCGTTGTTGCTACAACCACTTGGCTCGTTGGAAAAATGACGAAATTTATCATGCGCTTAATTTTTTCGATTACCAACAAGATAATACCTCTAGCAAGATCCACTAATCATACAGAAGCCACGTTTCGCAAAAACACTGTCGAAATTAATACGAATGATGCGTAAGCGGAGTAGATATTGATACTAAATTTTACTTTGATTACGATCGATACTCGATGATTCGAATGAAATTTCTATCCGATGGCTTTCGTCGAATGGTTATGAAAGAGAGATTACTAGGAGCAAATACAAGAATTCACGGCGATGTCGCGATATCGGAAATGACCCGTTCGTCGTAAAACATCGTAGTACGCGTTTTTTCTATCGTGATTCTATTCGTGAACTTGCTCCTATCAAGGGTAGGTATAGAGTATAGGCCCCAGCTCACCTCTGTAGGTCATAGAACGATAGTATCAGGTAGTGATGCGCGTCAATCAATGCGAGGAAGATGCAAACAGGAAAAAACATTGATGTAGTTGCAGAGATCACACAGGGACAAATACATAACGGCAAGCTTCTTAGCTTGAGTTTAATCCATATTTTATCGGGTAATATACAAACATAACGTACGTATTAGAACGAGCAACATTTATTAGGATCAAACTCGAGCAACCGATAGCTGCATTAAAAAGCGATCGAAATTATCATGCGGATTTACCTTTGGGATAATACTGAGCACCTCTACCCTCTCCATAGCCGTGAGAGGGGCCCCGAGTAGCACCATGGCCTCCTTGATTTTGTCTAGGAGGTATACTCCTGGGACCGGCTCCACCTCCGCCATGTGGATGTCGCTATAAGAACGCGATTACGCCATTTTTTATTATAAAGTAAACCAAAACTACCGACGTTTGATCGTTTATATTTGTATTTTATTATTCTTTCATACGATATACCATTCTTCTCAAAGTGTTCATCGGTCTTCTTAAAGTGTCGCTAATACGTCTCGCTGGTGGTTTCTTAGGATTACTCGAGGGAGTATGAACGGCACAGCACTTGATGAACAAACCCATGAAAATAATAAAGGCTATTCCCATTAATAGCACTGCCCACCAAAATTCCTAAGATGGAAAACGTTTGATATTATATCGGTATACTCTCGCGTGAAATAAAGCGACCCCCAGAGCGTATACATGAAATTCATACTTACAGTTATCCATTGTGCTACCGTACGCAACGTGTCCTTATTGAATAAAAGATTCTTCAGTCTGGCTAATGGTCCTTCCGCGTCAACCGCTCTACACTTCAAAAATACATCACAATATCCCTAAAAGGAGTGTTCTATCGCTATTAGTAGCTCTAAACGCAAATAGTACATTTATAAAGTAATATATGAAATTAGGTTTGTACTTGAAAGTTATCACAAGGTGATCCAGGCCGGAGGCTAATTCCACCTTCAGGCAGACCAACAACGTGTGCAAATTCGCTAGTACTACGGCAGGTCGATGGATCGGTTCCATTTTGACAAGCCAATTCGCACAATTTACGTTTATCGATATTTGGAATTACGTTACTAGTCAAAAAGCACTCGGTCAGGTTCCACTCTAGGCAAATCGATCCCGTACACTCGCCATTGATGCACAACTGCGAACAAATTTCCGATACGTAATTTCCAAAATACCTGTACGCATCGTTCTACGTGAAAATCTCGGCAAATCTCAAAGTTTCCTTTACCTGAGTTCCCTCGTTACATCTAGTTTTGTTAGCCCTTGGCAATGGAGGAGGACACTCGGAGGATCGTCCGTTACAAGTCGAATTGTAACTACAATCCGATTCCGCTTTGCACTGAACATTTTTAGAGAGAGGAACGAACTGGCACGATTCGCTGGAACAGCAAGGCCCTTGACTGGGGCTGTAAGAAAGGGACTCGTGAGATTCCTGATTACGCAAGTTGGACGATGTATTCTGCGTCGCAAATTTCTTATAAAATGTACCTGCATTGTGTTCCGGACTTTCTGGTGCAGCCTTTTGCTGTCTCATTTTTTATCTTATCCAATTCCGATACTTGTCTCGGATAGCAACATTTATCCACGCATTCATCGTCGTCGTACCCGCAATCGCATTCTTCTCCAGCTTCGACGATCTTATTGCCACAGAATGCACCAGCAGAAGCTGCATAAAAACGAATTAAATGACATAGGATTCAACTTTCGATCGAGATAAGCATGCTTTATCTCCCTTAACACTGCCTCAACTCTCTCTCTCTCTCTCTCTCTCTCTCTCTCTCTCTCTGAGAGTATATATATATATGTGTGTATATATACACACACACACACACACACGCATACACATACCGGTGAAACAATTTCTTTTCTTGTTGTCTTCGATGGCATCTAAAACGTTGCTGATATTACCGATACTGCATTTCGAAAATTTACTATTATTAGGTCGGTCACCGCTCGTCGCTGACGCAAACATAATATAATTTCCGTGCAATCCACCAGGTCTGCATTCCGGTGGAAAATCGTGCTGCAAGGAAAGCGCGATTAAATGGTGCGGTTAGGGCGAAACGAAATGCTGCGAAAACAAACGATTACAATAACAATGTAACGATAAATCCTCCAATGTTCCACTATAAATCCTTACAGGTGATCCGAAATTATGTCCTATCTCGTGGGCCAATGTCAGCTGTGACACCTTCGGTGGTACTCTGCTATTATAATTAACAAATGTGATGATTCCGGTATTCAAAGATCTCTTGGTGGATTGATACATTCCCCCGACAGTTTCCGTGTATGTTTTATATCTTTCGCAAATGCCGCCGGATGCGCCGGATGCAGAGGCTACCCAAGCAAGACCGAGCGTGCCGCCAGTAAAATCTCTGTTAATAATACAGACCAGCGATATAGATCTCTTGATACGTATATTTTAAAATAGTTCGCTCTCTTCGTACCTATACGTGAACACATAGGCGAGGCAAAAATCCTCGTGGTTGCCGAGCGAATGCAAATTTAAAAAGTTGCTAACGTCAATGTTCTCCATGCAGAACGGGTTTGGCTCGCCATACGTTTGTTGGGGCGTGCAAGCCGTATCGTCGTCGATCTATCGCAAACAGAATAATCGTATTTAACGTTTTACGCGTGGTAGACGGTGTTATTCGCAGCGCGTAGAAATTATCCAATGATGTAATCACCTTTATCCGTTGCACCTCGAATTTAATATTTCTGTGTTTGATTCTGCCGTCAAATCTGGTGTCTCTATAGATGTAATTCACAGCGGTAACGTGGTGCGCGATCAGAGACAGTATTTCTTCTCTGGTCTTCTCTGCGTCGTGATGTAACTGAAAGTGCAGTGGAAAAATCAACCACTCTCGTAATTTTTATAAAGGCACGGCAAGGAACGTCCGACCAAACAGAATTCAGAGATGGAAATATTGCATCGGGCCAAGGATACCGGAATGCCCGGACGTCTAGTTTAGAAGAAAATGCGAAATGAAATTACGCCAGCTCCCGTTACCAAGAAATAGTCGTACGAATGTGACTACAACGGGAGAACTGTATGCATTCGGAGAATTCGACGACTACGCAACGAGTTATTACGTTTTCGTGGTAAGTTTTATTTCGCTATATAGTAAAACAGACGGTGTCTTTCTCCTTGCAAGATCGAAACCACGTTAAAATACACTTAAAGGAAGAAACGTGCTTTTGGATGTATTCTAAATTTACCTGTTCCGATATATGTCTCCATATGAGTGGATCGGTTTGAATAAAAAGAGAACAAGTATTTTTGTTGTCCTCCTTCGGCCTGGTTGCCCTCCGTGTTCTTCGATGACTAGGTTCGTTCGCTTCCCTCGAATATTTGTGACCCGGCGATTCTCGATCGCCGTTCCACGGTTTCAACTGTGACTTGAATCTCTTCTCGTTTTTGTTCGCGGTTACCGGACGAGAAACATCCGGTATGGCAGAATTTTGAACTCTGTCCATCCACTCCACCACGTCATCGGTGATACCGCAACCGCCGGATTCGCCTACGAAGAACAGCAAAACGTTAATTCCATTCGCTACGTAACAATCACGTTACAAATATGGAAAATAAGACTGTCCGTCGACGATGCTAATTTTTAATACTATAGGAAACAGACTTTCGAAGTAAGGAGATAAGTGCTACCTACATACTTAAACTCGTTGTTTCACCGCGTTATACAGCATTGGATAATTATATGCCGAAGACTTATACGTCCACGAATAGATATTTCCTACAGGAAAAAAAGGTTACGCGTGTCGCGTCGAAGTTGATCGTGATGCGACCGTGCAAGGTATAAAAGAGATCAAACGCAGTTCGACGATTCACAGTGGATTTTTGTGATCGTTAGAATTTCCGAAGCAGCCGGACATTTTGCCGAGTCTCGAACCAGAGTCGTCGCCGAGAACTAACAATACTAACGAAACGTCTGCGTGTTCCAAGGCGATTCGAATTTCTCACCGTTCGTGTTTTCGATGGAAAGTAGCTACGGGGGAAAAGCTGGTTCCGTTAAAGCGTGAAAGGGTTGTTTGCAGAACGTTTGTCTGGACGAAACCCGAACGTACGATACGCGCGTATCGATACTCTAGGAACGTAAGAAATGGAAGCGGACACGAGCACGCGTCTCGATGTTTCCATCCTGCAAAGGAAGTTTATAACGCGTCGCAGCGGAAGTGCCGATGCGCAGTTTAATTATTCGCGTAATTTCGAAATGCAGGGAGCTGTGTCTGTAAAGCGGATGCACGGACATAATGCGCTATGTAATGGCAAACTCTAACCGCTTCCCCTTGGGTGTCGTATCATCCGTAACGGCGATGCTATTATTTTGAGGACGTGGTCACCCACCTACGTATGGGTGTGAAATCACACTTCCTCTTTCATCGTCCACCGACCGACACGGCACGGCGTGACGCGACGTGGCATACCAACCAGACGAGCGGCCGAGCAGACCTATCGGAGCGACGAGCGAGCAGACGCACACGCGACGTTCTATCATTTTTTACGAGTCGAGATTTCATCACGGTTCGTTGCTTTTTATAATTTAGCTTTAAAAGACCAGCTTCGATGATTCCCTACTTGGCCGTTTAGCGCGTTTGTCGCGCGATTCTTACGACGCAGGTTACCACATGGCGCCATCAGCGTACAATCTCTCTATTTATAAATAAATGTAAACATGTAAATACTGTAAATATCGCAAATAAAGCTAAATGACACACCCAACCTGCTATCCCTTCCCTCTGTCCCCCATCTCCCACAGAAACCAAATGTAGGCTACCGAATTGTCCAGTTTCGTCACCAGATTTTCAGGACAAAAGAAAAAGAGTAAGACGATATCGTAACGAATCTTGTGGCGTTATATTTAGCCAAGCGCGAAGCAGGATATTAATGCTGTTATACTAAATTTGAAATTAAATACCGAATATGTATAGTTAATTGTACGATCTGTTCTTACACGTAGCCTATACGTATAATCAGCGGTCGGCCTTAGTCTCCGAGATATTCGTAAAAAAACTACCGGTACCATTACAGTAAATTCTGCCTCCAGGTTTTCAGGACAAAAAAAAAAGAGAAAGAAAATATCGTATATAAGTACCGCCGCTGAGCCACTTAAATCTAACCCTCGGATATACGGTGAAAAATGCATCACAACAAAATATTGTACGTCTAGGTCGTACCGTCGAGTAACGGTACTCCTGACAAAACCAATCACTAATTATAATCCATCGTTTATTATGGAAGTATATTTGTTAATTAAAATCTCCGGATAAATAAACGTTTGTTAATAATGAAAAAAAGAAGAACGCAGGTCACTATCGAAATCCCAGCGTAGCTCGAAAACGTTTTCTTAAAATTTGTAACGTCGTTTAATAACTCAAGGCATAAATGATCTCTGCGGTATCGATTATTCCACTTTAACCGTAGCAGGAGCGGAAAAGATTAAGAAATTTGACGAGAGTCTGTCAAAAAAGCGGTTAACGATAACGACGACACCGGTCGTAATCTGCCCTTGCAAACTGCATAAAATTAAACAACGCGTGTCGCGTACGTTGTTATAATCCAAGCGATAGTCGATTACAGTAACTTGTGCAACCAAATTGAAGTGTCCCAGCATCGATAACATTGTATTAATCCTATTGCTAACGAGAGGGTGGATGCTCGTGATCAGAGAGACGAAAGCGCGGCGATATTTGTAGTTGGTCGATACCTAATATTACAGTTAAGCATAACGGTAACCGATTAGGATCGTCGTTGCATGTCTCCGCCTAAATTCTCTTTCTACTTTTTACAATCGAATCGCAGAGCACAAGTACCGCGTAATAAGAACAAGCTGATATCGTTGGTCTTGCTATCCAAGACAAGTGCAATGGCCGCTGCTGGTTTTATTGGCGGGTTAACCGTGAGCCACGAGCTTTAATGACTTAGCGTTTCGATGTCACGATATTGGCCAGCTTTATCGATATCACCTACGCGGTAGCGTTAATTCGGATCAGCGTTATACGCTCTGCAATCTCCAACAGGGGTGACCTTTCGCCTTTACTCTTCGCCAAAGACTAACAAAGGAAACTTGGCAGATTGGCTCGTGATTTACATCGACGCGTCGCACATCCCGATCGACGCGAGTAATAATCGAACGACGATGAAAAATACGAAAGACAGCGATATTTATTTAACGACGATCCTGAAAAGCTTGGGCGAACGTATCGTATTAAGATTTTTAAGGGGTACATCTTTGTAGCTGTAATAACGCGCAGTGATTCAATAACGACACTTGGAAAGGAAAGCGAATGGTCCAAGGGAACTTGACCGATCTTTAATTTTGCAGATTCATAACGGCACGCACACCGCTACTCGCATCTATCCTGCACGGAAACGGGCAAGATGGCGGGAGTTTGTCCGCGAAGCGCAATATACGCGAGAAGCACGATAAATATTATACACGGAACGGCAACTGTTTATTTAAGCGCCAGTTATTTGCATAAAAGCTGTAAACACGGTGGAGATGGTCGGACCGGGGTGAAATCTGCACGCGTGTCTATAGAAGCGGAACGGGGCTGAGCTGTGTTCTCGGCAATGCCTAATTCGAACTCGGCGAACACCTTCCACCCTTGTTTCCCTCGTACCGGTATATGCACCCGAATAGACTACTTTCTTCCGTAATGACATCGCGAATAACGCGAGGAATTCACCCTATCAAGCTGCTCGCTGGAGACCGTACCTTTATATGGAACGTGTAATCTCTCTGTATGACTGCAGACTGGTTTCAAACTGGAATAGACCACTTCGAACAGGTTCAAACGTGTAGCCAGTTAGCAAAATGTTCGGTAATAACGATTCTCTTTTGAAACAACGAGCATTTCCGCCAAGTAATCTGACTAGCGTTATCGAAATAAGCGAGAAGGAGGCGAGGCGAGACGAGAGCGAGACAACAGGTTTGCAACGGGAAGAAGAAAGCTTAAAAAAAGGATAACCCAGAAGGCAGTAAAGGCGCATACGCGTTCGCGCAATGTCGTCGACGCGTCTTTTCCAGGGTCAAATGAACCAGAAGCTCGATTCAGCAGTCTCGATCGAGCTGTACTCGCGTCGTTAAGCGCTTTAACTCGACGAGACCTTCGAGTTCAGCCTGCTAGCTACGCGCTACTTGTTTGAATTTGACTCTCTAACTAGCGTGCGCTCCGCGTGTCTGCGTGTGTCTCTATTCACGAACGTGCAATTCGGAGTCGGCTACGCAGACCAGCGTGTGTCGTTAAGGCGATTCGCTTAAAAACTGTACACGGCTGGGTGCTCCTTTAAGGATGGCTCGTAACACCGACTGTTTAGTCCGTCGGCTCGAGAAAGGGAGAAACCTGTGTACATCGCGTGGCAAAGGGGTGCTGTCCGTCCAAGTGTGTAAACGCAGGGTCGCGTGGCGCCGTTGCGAAGATGTATGCATTCGCGTCGACGCGACCTGCCCGTCGGATCTATAGAGACGGTACGCACTCTGTGTTCAGAGTCACGGAGAAGAACCTTTCTTCCGCGTCCTACTCGCGGCTAGCCGGCTTTCGTCAACCGCCGCAACTCGTCATTTGTTTAAAACGAAATTTCTACGCAAGACGCGACTGTCGAATCGATGATCCTTCAACGAGCGCAGGATCGCTCCTCCGTTCATCTTTGTCTATCTTATCTATCTTTGTACGACACGAGTCGGTGAACAAAATCGATCGAAAGAACCAACAAGTTGGTATAAGATCTCGTTTAGCTGTTATAGCGCAAGGAAGTTGTTAAAGTCACTTAACGCGATATTGATATTTAGTATTTTAAAATGGAATATAAGTGGAAATAAAGCTTTGGAGAAATATTAATCGTTCGCTGGCAATTGTCTTGTCAATAGCTTTCTATTTTCGAGTACCGTTATTGAAAATCAGCCGGATTTCGCAGAAAACAAAGTTGCATTCTGATATACGTACATAAGGCGTGTTTCAAAGGCGGAAAAATTTGTGCGAAGAATTGGCCCATCGCGACTTCTTCTCAACGCTAACGAGACAATGGTTCTATCGCACGAAAAACTTGATTTATCGAACAAGCGACGCAGCAACAGCATTAAAGACGAAAGCGCTGTCACGTTGATATTTCAAATAACGCACGAATGCTTTCACGGAGTAACAAAGTAAATAAATTTGCTACAGAAGCAAGTCGTGCCAGAGATTAACATTTTTTTTGGACGATTTCGTGCTTATTTTATGGCCCGTCGTTTAGTTTCGTACAGCTCTGACCCGACTTATGCACCATTATGTAATTGTTTATGTCCAGTAAAGAGCTTATCTTCTTACCGGTTTATTGCTCCTTCGAAAGTTTGATCGATATTTATTATCGCATTATAATCTCGTTTCGTGTAAGCTGTACAACGTTGATGGTAAGAATGGTACGCGAATCTTTACCACCGGCGATCCACGTACTATATTTTAGCGTAAGAACCTAGGCTAGATCGAGATACAAGATAGAGCGGCTCTCTCCTTTCTAGTATTCCTCGACTAACGTGTGTCGTACTTTAATTATTTCGCTTCGTCGACACGGTTACTTCGATACCCAATTACGCGATATAAATACTATCTATCTATAATACTATACTATAAATACTATCGATCGTCGTTTTTAGATTTTGTTTTAATACCGTTTGTACATTTACGTAAACAAATTTGCCACTCGACCAATTTCACTATGCTTCGAAAACGCGTAACCGCGTAAAGATTTCTAACAGAACGGAGGGAATTTACATTTTATCGAAGGCAGATGTATGCGAAACTGCCGTTTTAATCTGCCATGGAAATGCGCAACTGTGTAATTCAAATTAATTATTGTGTTTAATTAGCTCGAACGATGCATTACAGAACTCGAAGCGTGGCTTAATCGTAATAATCGTGTAAAATCAGATCTGTTAATTCGAAAACTTTCACTTTTTTTTATTCGACGAATCTAATATAACAATATGTCTGGTCTAAAACGGTTCGTTGGACCGATTGCAGCGACTTTACGACGATGTTATTTAAGAAAAAAATATCGCGAACGAAGAAAACAAGAAAAAAGGAGACGGAAAAAATTCGACGTACCTTTTCGAAGATGGGCGTACGGGTCGCCGACGTTATTTTCGTGATAGATGACCGAATGTAACGTGTCATTTATCTCGTGCGGCGGAAAGTAATAGTGCGCCTTCTCCACGTACCACGCGCCACCGCGAGGCGAAATGATTTTTCCGTGGAAAACACCGTCGCTGATGCTCCCGAACACGTGACTGCCAGGTTCGCCTGAAAATAACAACGGTTCTACATATTTAACAACGATGGCCAACTATACAAATATTTCGGACGAATTTTCCACGAATATTCGTAACGCGGTCTCTCGAGCTTCAGCGTTAATCCCATCGAATATAATTAATCTTTTGAACCGTGTAGCTATCAAATGCGATCTAAATTTAGCTGCTTGTTACCGTCGCAAGTACGTTTTACGTTTTTAAGCGATATCATTTTAAACGCGATCGGAATATGCATTTCGTTTTTTTTATTTTTCTTTCAAGTAGAATATTGCGCCAAGGAGAAGGTCGTGCAGCGTTTAATTTTGTTCTCTCCGTCGCGTCGTACGGAGGAATAAATATTTACAACAGAAGAAACGTTATACCAGACCTGTGTCAACTTGTTTTTCCTATCCACTTTGATAAAATGGAAGAAAATCTCGCGATCGAGTATCGCCGAATGTCAGCAACTTTTAAAATAGTTTTTTCTCCTCTGGCTTCGAAATCGAAAAGAATCGGAACAAGATCGGACTGTTTCCTTTCGGTCCACGGTAAACACGGACCACGGCAAGACGTAACCAGGTCGTCGAGGGTCGCAAGCGCAAAAGTGAAAGATAAACCGTTCCAACAAGCGAGCCGATCTATAATTTAAAACGTCCTCCTTTGCGCCAACTCCCGTAAATTATTAGAGTAGAAATAAAGATCTCAGCCAGTACGTACACGCACTTTTGCGTGCCACGCCTGGTATCGCGAATCGCGACTGGTTTAGCAGCAGATATAACGCTCCGACTATATTGTAAAACGGTACTGACTCGTTGCAGAATAAAGTTTCACGATGTAACAGCGCACACGTAAGGAGCAAGGAGCTGGTGATTTACGCTGCAGCATAGATATAGGTGTAGGGAATCTCACGACCGTTAGACCATATTCCGTGTTGCGTCGTATTTTACAACTGTTTGCTGGCTGTTTCGTTTCTTTCGCACACACTGTGCGCCATCGTCTGCGACCATCGACACCGCGCACCTTCACCTTGCACGCTTCTTCGTAATTTCCATCAGTTCGATAACCTTCTCACTGGCAACTGCGTTTCTTTTTACATTCCAACATCGATCGATAGGCGGAGCAACGTACAAAATGTTTTATTTTCGAACGCCCGCGCTATCGAAAGACGATAACGTTGTTACTCTCACATACTCGGGTATTACGTAGACGCAGACACTCGTGCAATTTTCGAAAAGACCGGTTTTGCAAACTGGACGAATACTTTTGAAAGGAGATACTTTGATCATTTTTATAATTTTCCTCCGCGTCTTTGTTACGCGTGCGTGCACATATTATACGTATTTTCGAAAAATTATCGTCTCGGCGCTGATTGAAAATCCGATCGCAGAAACACGCGAGTAAAGAAAGAACGATCAAAGCTGGAACTTACCAACCAAGTGGCCCTGGTAAATATGCGAGGTATCGAGGTCTTCCGTTTGACCGGAAGGGCCTTCGATAATTAAGTTACTGCTAAAGGTAGCCAGATCTCGCTTCAGACGAATGTGAAAGTCCCTTCCGTGCGAACGAAACTTCAGAGTCACGGAATTGTCGCGGGTAACCGACCTCTTGGCCCTCAAGTGACCTCGGTGGACCTCTTCGGTAGGATAAGAGAGAGGTTCGTAGTGGCGGATATATTCGTTCAATCGACGAGCTGCAACACAGAAAAATGCACAGGCGATGCTTCAAACTGCTCTTTAACCATACTTTCGAGCGCGTTCGTTGAACGATACGGGCAATAACGCGAATCGTTGAACTTGATCGAGTAGAATTCGCTATGAATTTTATTCCTTTGCATTCCGAGCTTTCTTCGCTGTACGAAATACACTTTCGTCGTAGATTTAATGTTTCTTGTAACTTGTTGGCGCATCGATACACCATCCACCGTCCGAGACTATATATAGCTGATTCTCGTTTAACGTGACTCACTTAATTGGCTAATTATTTGCAGCATGGACGATCTCGCTCATTTCATTTACCTCGATGTATATCATCAAGATCATCATTCTGAACATCTTCTTCCTATGCACGTTATACTCTTTATACGTGCGTATTTAACGATATTCGACTTTCCGGGTTTTCGATTAGGTTTAAATTAAATCGAATTCAATTTAAAGTTATATTTGCCTATATTTGCCGGTACATTTTATCATTAATGCTATATAACTGGGAATATTTCTACTATTGCAACGCGGAGAAATGCAATTATTCCGAAATAAAGAGTCATCGAAATTATGTCATCGACGTCGAATCTAAATGGAAAATCTCGTTCACGGCCGTGTACGCTGTAAGAAGCGACTTGTACAAATCTAGTACACAACCCAATACCAATGCTACGCGCGAGCGAGCGAGCGAGCGAGGAGTTTTTAAGAAAAAACTTTTGTCCGAAAATCGGACACCGTTCGTTCGCTTGTGAAATCGATACGACGCGGGATCGGTTTAGATTTTTACGAGCGTGCATCGCGTGCTGTCTCGAGGTAGAATTTTCCAAGACACTTGTTACAGCCTGGCATGTGCAACTGTGAACGAGATAATAAAGAGTTCGATAGCTGACGGATATAAGTAGTCCGCCAAGCGGCAAAAGGAGCGGCAAAACTATTTTTCCGTTCCTGTTCCAAATAATTAACGCTTCCTTTTACGCGTTAATTTGCTCGTTACAAAACGTACGACGTTAAGTTAATTTTTCAAACAAGATACTCGAACGAAAGTACGCCATTTACGTTCGATTGAATGAAGTAATAACGAATGGATTCGCTTTGAAGCAATTAAATTCAGTTTGAATTCGAATCTGGCACGAATTTAACGTTGCGATCAACGATGGAGATTTCAAGTGAAAAAGTAAAGCGATTTTCCTGGACAATATTCTATTTGAAGTAATTAACAGCCTATTTAATAATTCTGCAACATAAATTCGATAATATATGATAAATGATATGATAAATATATGATAAATATATGATAAATTCGCCAAGGCGTTATATTATCCATTAACGTGCAAAATTTCGAAATGATTAGTATATAGAAATACATATAGCGTATTGAAATTTCTTTATAGTGCAGATGAAAATCATTTAAGCGGGCTTTCGTATCACTTCGAAGAGTACTACTATCGCGTAAAAATAGATTTTTATATCGCGCTCAATTTATGAAACCGAAAAGTCATAGACTTTCATTTTTCGTAGAAAGTAAGTTTCATCCGTAATTAATTTGGTTAAAAACAGAAATATCGCTTGTGTTTTACGCATCAGATATTTGTGGCACTCGAAGGAACTCCGTCTATATAGTCCTGTAACCCGGTCAGTCGTCGTGACGCTTCGTTGCTTAACAAGTGCAAAGACGGTTGTTAATTCAGCGTATAGAGGCAAACCAAAGCGAAAGTTTATACGAAACAAGTGGTCGTTACATGCAACCAAGAGCGAGAGTTTTGCATCGCCGAGTAGTGTTCTAACGAACTATATACGTATTTGCAAATGGTTTCTAACGTACTCGTTTATCGGAATCCGAACCAGACATAGACGCAGGATAGAATTCCAGAATTCGAAGAACAAACGACACGAAAAATTCCAAATACGTTGTTACAAAAGATTTCTGTTATTGGCAATGGCAAACTTTTTTCCCTTTTTTTTTTTTTTTTTTTTTTTTTTTTTTTTTTTTTTTTTTTTTTTTTTTACTTTATTCTGTGTTTTACAATTTGTCCAACGGGACATTTGGTAAATGTGGCAAACTTGCCAACGAAGATCCTCGTGTGGTTCGTTCGATCAGAAAAGGAAGAAGAAAGGACGTCGCTTTTCGACGAAACAAGATAAAAGAAGGCACAGGAAAGAAAATATCTTGAAATTAATTCCGAGAAGTTCGAGAGCTAGTATCGGTCACGAGAACGTAACGTTGCTTCGTTTGTTATCGTTATCTTCGAGTTGCACGCGTTCCACGAGGTACGCGTCGCGTGAAATAAAGTCGAAGAGAACGGTCCAAGTTCGATAACCAGTCATCGTTTCGAAATGGAAAACTTGATAATTTGCTCTCGCCGGCGTTAACGTAAAATTCGCATTAAGATCTCGAGGAAACCGACAACTTTATTACGAATCTCACGGAAAACTACATTTTATGGAAGAAACAAGCATTGCTCTGTATAAACTTGGGTCTCGCGAAATCTTATAGAAACCAATACGAAAAGAAGCTAACATTTCGTTAAATCGTATAAATCTCGCAACGGTTCGCTGCAGACGGTGGGTTTAACTTTTAATCCGAACGACAGAAAGAGTACGCTGGGTAACGCGCACCTAACGGATGCCTACGACAGAAAAGGCGGCAGCAATATGCTGAAAGCGCAGAGAAACGTGGAACGATGGGATTGAGAAACGTGAAATGGTCGTCGCGACTTTCAATTTTCCGACGAACGCTTTTTCCTCCGAACCCTTGTACCACGACAAAAAAAAAAAAGAAAGAAAAAGGGAAAGAAAAAAAGAAAAAAAGAAATCGTAATAACGTTAAAAACACGTGGAACATAGTTGTGGAAAGTTGTGTTTACGGACAAATATACTAGAATATAAGATACTTCTATCAAAGACGTAAATATGTCGAACACTTTGAATTTAGAAAGAATGAATTTAGAATTTAGAGAAATTACAAAAAAAAAGGATATTTTTCTTTAATTTTCACGAGTACAAACGAACGAATATGTTCGAAGAAATCTACAAATTCTTGTCCCAAGCCGTAAGGAAACGCCGTCGTAAAATAGCATAAACCTACGTTGATATCGGTTGCGAAATTAGATTAACGCGATCAAGGTGATGAAAGAATCGAGGTAAGTGGGTCACCACGCACGGGTCGGCATTGTACCCGATGTGCATCGTGGGCGTAATTGGGCCGATACGACGGTGGCGTTACCTTTAAATTAGCGCAATCGCGTAATCCGAACGGGGAAATTTCCATTTCTCGTAACTCTGGGTTAACGTACAGCTTCGATAACCCGATAGTACCACGGCAAAGATACGTAACACGCGTTCTATCAAATTTTCAGGTCGTTTAAACGCTACAATGGTTTGGGCGATTCGACGTTGGACATCGTGTTTCCGCGTTCTGATCGTGCTCCGTCGAATCTTCCCTGGAAAACACTGCAAAAAGCAACACGCGTCCCTGATCAGCTGGTCAGATCGGTTTGGTCCAATGTTTTAGTACAGATTTCCTCTCTAAACGTCGTTTCCTCTTCCAAGAATACAAATACATATCCCGTGGCAAGAAAAGTCGAACCCATCGTTCGGAGGACATCGGTTTTCTCCAATAGCATTTACTCAAATACGCGTCTCTGTCTGTAGTTTTGCAATAACTATGCAATAACTAATAAGCATAACTATGTGGATCGCTTTCGAAAAGAAACTGCATTTAGTAGCACGGTTAGATGCTAGACTATCCTCGAGTACAGGATGCAAAAGTTGTTTTCCGATTTAATATTCCGAAAAAAATATAGAACGTATCGTTACGATGTTTAAGGGGCCAGAGAAATTTCTGCATTTCATATTCTCGGGTTATAATCGAAAAGATTTCGTGGGGAAACGTTTGCGGCATGGGAATCGCGTTAATAATCGCGTAGAAATTCTCGTAGGATTTCAGCGAAGACGCGAACCAAGCGTGTCTTCGTTCGCCGTTATCGAACTCGGCGAGGACCGAATAAAATTCAATGAATCTCCGCTACGTGCGCCTTTCACAGTAGCAGCAGTAGTACGTAGTATCTAGCAGTGGTAGCAGTCGGTCAAATTGCGTCTGGCATCGATCTATTGACTCGGGCATGTGCTCCCTTCTGTCCGGAGAGGAACCGGTTTCCGGTAGCTGGTTCTATCCACAGGAAACATCGTGGTTGCGAGGGGCGTAACTCGCCACGAACCGATGCGATGGATCCCTCGTTCTATGGTTTATGAACATGTACGATGGACACATGGTGCGTTCGCGATCAATCTTATCTGCACGCATGCGCATTATATGCATAGAAATAAAAAAGAAAGAAAATAGCAGGAGGGTAAAAGACGGATAGATAGGCAAGAGAGAAAGGGAGAAAGATTATGGAAAAACGAAACGAGTACGAAAGTTATCGAGAGTAACGTAATCCGTCAGTCAATTTTACATTGCATCCATTATAACGGGGTAAACGCTCTGTTCGTGTGATCTCAAACGATATGATTTTATAGTGCGTTTATCGTGGACGCTTGTTGCTTAAAGATACAAACTTCTTGCGCCGACGAAACTTGATACAATGTCGTTATAGGTAACGTTACCAACGCGACGATCGCCTATTTTTCCACGTATTCGGTTTTCTTGTTACAGACGATTTTCACGTGTAATCTCATCGAATTAAAATTTGATCTAGGTCATACAGCGCGCAAACCGATTAAAAGATTATTTATGTAAATGATTCTATCGTTCTTTAAAATATTCTAAGATAACGTATTTTGACAGCTTTGGAAATTCGATACAACCACGCAGACGATACGCGTTCGGTTTCCGATATTTCATTGCTATTACCATTACTAACAATTTATTATTACTATTGCTAACAACATCGATATGGTAGAATACGCTGTTACGGCGTATAAAGATACGACGAATGCGTATATGATAAAAATAAACACTCTCTCCCTGTCTCTTCTCTCTTTGCGCGAAATTAATTTTGTTGTTTACCAAAAATCGCCCGGGGAAAGCGAAGAATATACCACTGCGACTCAATGGTGAAAATAGGGTTGTCTCGGTACACGTTCGATCCGCCACGTGAGAAGGGATTTCAACGTCTTTCTTTCTCTCTCTATCAAACTATACAATCCCGTCCGACGTGGTTTCTGATCTACGTGGTGATTCGTACCGTTCGGAGATTTTGGCTAAATAAAATGAAAGACGTTCCTTTTGCTCGTGAAATTGGCTTCGTCGAGAACTTGGCTCGCGTCTTGCCTGATAAAAGGATTTGGAATAAAGTCCAGAAGCTTGTAAACAGTCGATGCGATGTACTTAAACGCGTACACACGCAAAACACACTCGTATTACGCGCGTTAGGAAGACGTTCGGGATAAAATATTGCAACCGATCCGGCACATACAGTGTAACAAACAGTATGCATTTAGTCGGAAAAAGTATATCGTTAAACGCACTTTACACGCGAGCTAACGTTGTCCGCGATGCCTAGAAAGCTTTTTCAAATGGCACCGTCGGCAACAAATTATTATTATCGATTCGGCCAAGCAGCAGCAGTTAGCTAGGAGACGATATTAACGATGGAGGAGGAATCAATTGACCTAGTTGCACGTGCCAATCCTGCCTGCTGGGCTACCACCATCTAATTTAACTATTTAGGCAGCTACTCGCACACTACGTTCGCCTGGGTTCGACGGAATAATGCCTTTGCACGAGAGGCACGTTTTGTTTCTACCATGTTTCTTCTTCTTTCGTTCTTCTTTGAAAGAAGAGACAAAACTCGACGAAAGTCGTTCTTGACGCAAAACTTTCGATCGCGGTAACGGCACATACGAGAAGAAAAGGAACGAAAGTAAACGGGTAAACATAACGGTATAAAGGAAACGATATGTCGTCCTATCGAAGGTCGCCTTATGTCGGTCGTAAGGGAATTACTTAGGGCGACCAGCAGCAGTGCGAACAATAGCACAAGCTCGATTCGGTCGAAGGCGCGTTGTTAGCCGCGAAGCGTGGAATGCAGCGAGAGGCTTTAATTAAATTAGTTTAGGAGCACCGGATTAACATTAGTTGGCTAATTAATGTTGCGGCCAGCTGACTCTCGGAAATTACCTTTTTCGCGTAATTAATAGCCGTTGGAACGAGCTCTGCAACAAGAAGCCTCCGACATACAAACCGGTGATAACTTACACGGGTTATTCCACTTATGTCACTGGTTAATTTCTAACAACTCGTTAATTACTCGTTAATTACTCGCGCGAATGTTTGTTTTCGTAAACACAAAGGCATTATTATTCTCGGATCAGATCGAACAGCAATTTGTCGGAAGACGAAACGTTTTTTGGTAAAACTGGTCTTACGTTTTACGTTTGAAGGCGTCGTGTCTTCGTTACGAGAACATCGGAAAAGTTTGGCATCCCTTTCGCACCTTTGGCACCTTTGGCAACAACGTCGTAAATCGCTCGCTAAAGCAAGCAAACTTTTATCCTTTGCCCCCATCTCAAGCGATCAACAAGCCGGGCAAATGCGAGAAATCAGTCGTCGATAGCCTGTTGTTTTCCATCTTACGAGAACCAAGGGTCATGGTCTGGTGGCCACCGCACACGACGGGCAAATGCGAAGAATCAATCCTCGAGAGCTCTTGTTGTCTTCCATCTGACGAAAACCACGGGGAAAACCAGACGAGAACCGAGGGTCGTGGTCTGGCCACCACACACGAGGGGTGGTACGTCAGTCAGTCGTAGAGTACGGTTCTCTTCCGTCTCACGAAGTTTAACAGTCGTGGTCTGATCGTCGGACACGACATAACAGCCGACATCTTGTATCGTGTCCAGAAGGGACAGTCCCTTAATAGTCTCCCAATAAATTCATACAGTCCACTTTATAATCAACTGTCTGGCCTGTGTAACTCCTTTCCTCCGTCAAGCCGCACACAACCGCGAGTATTCCGAAGCGTACAAAGTTTCCATATTCTCGATATATTCTCGATCAGTCATTACCGACCCTGCGGCTTTGAAGGCGATAGTAACGCGATATAAATGACGATTAAAAAGAAAGGAACGCGTTGCGTTCGACACTGCAATTCGAATCCCTCTCGAATTCCGCTCTTTCCCAGTCCCTCTCGTACGAAATAAATCTCAGTTATGTACGCTCGTTCGCAATGATGTATCAGGGACACTGACTCGTGTGAAATTAATCACACAAACCCGAATGAAAATACGCCCGAGTACGAAACCGACGTTCGATACGGCTTCCAAACGGCGAACAGAGTCTAAATATTTATCGACCGGTGGATGCTCTTACGCAACGTTCGACTTACGCGTTGTCATTCGCGAATTTTGCCAATCGCCACTGTGTTGGGAATTTTATTAACATCGTCTGTACCGTCTGTTTGCTATTTAGCCATTTGGCGGGAACCGCGTGTTTTTCTATTGATCTCTAACGATTAAGCAATCGTATTTACAAGAGGGATTACACTGTTGACGACTGATTCAATTATTTACATTCGTACTTGTTTCGTTATCTTTTCAAGTCAGATTTTGATCAGAATCGACGAAAGCTCGACGTGGCGTTTACAATGTACGCGATGGAAAAGCAACGATGCCAGCTGCATTTAAGATTTATCGTTCTTTAACGGTGGTTGCTACAAACGACCCTTTCTCCCTTCGTTCGCAATCCGTATAAATCATCGGTCAGAGGTGGCGCGATTTTAATATTACCAGCCAATGTCGCTACCACTGTCGGTACATTAGATCCGTAGATCTTTGTTTAATCCGGTGAAAGATACTAGTGTCCCCCCAAAAAAGTATATTTTCTATTATTACGTTGCTCGAAACACACGCGACAATATCTGCTCCACCGAATGGATTTTATAATGGTTTTTAAAAGAAGGAACGCGAGAAGATGCCTGGTTGTTTGAGACGTCTACACGCGCTTGCGTAAACGCAACGAGTTTGAAACGTTCCAACGTTGCTGGCGAGATTTACTCGTTCGTTGCAACCGTTTCGAGCGTTTAGCCGTTAATCGTAACATCGCTCGAAGATGCTTCGATCTCTGGTGCTGCGCATACGTAGCAAAAGACGTCTGGCCGTTGAACACTTAGGAGAATTTCTGAGACGTAATGAGATTTAGAGTAGCTTGGTGTGCGTTAAGTGGAAAGAGCGAAAATGTGAGCGAAAATACATTTACTTTCTACATGAGAAAATATGGAAAATGTGGAAAATACAGAAGCATACGGAATTGGATTTATGGACGGTAAAATATTTGGGAAGGGGTAAAGCGTACAGGCATTTGAAATAAAAGAAACAAGCGAAGAAATCTGAACATCTTGATATCAATTTTAGATGAAAAACAATGAAAAACAAGAAAAGAAAAGAAGACTAAGAAAAAAGCATCCCACTCACCTCGCTAAAGAAATAAAATAGACAATCTGGAAGATGGTATCCCGCTGGGGGTAACCATCCACGTGTTATTATGCAACAAAGTTATAAAAATTTACCAAATGTCCCGTTGGACAAATTGTAAAACGCAGAGTAAAATAAGTAATAAAAAAAAAGAAAAAAAAAACAATGCTGCTTTGCGCTTTTTCTTCTGTACGAACCAAGCCACGTATTGTGTGATTTTTGAAGCAAAACAGGCAAAGTTTGTGTCGCGTATGATGGAACTCGCGTCGAATTTACGCAAAACGATTAACTCTATTTAGTTACTTCGGACGAATGTGCGATGTGCAATAGCCGACCGTTAGCGTTTCTACATTGACGGCAAAGTACGTGTTGTACATCGGTTCTTGCACGAATACACGAATATATCATTATATTTACGTATATGTTTGCTAACGAATGATATTTGTTATTCCACTCGTCCGGTTTAACTTGGCGATTCAACAATCGCTATTTTCCACTGCTATTTAGTCGTTTTATTCCTCTCAAGTATGACGCGAACTCGTTTATCATTCTTCCGACGTACTAATCGAAGGAAATTGATCAATAACAGTTTCTTTTTCATCGTTCGAACAATCCGTACCACTACGCGGTTTTCTTAATTCCAATACACCAAAGCTCGAGTAAGATACGCGAAAAGTTGCAGGAATCGTTTAACCTTACATTTGCGAAAAGATATTCGTCTTTCTTATTATTGCTTCGATGTTGAAAAATGGTAATCGTCTCGTTAGAACGATACAAATATCAAGAAATATGGAATACCGTACGAGAACAGCATTTCCAGAAATAGAACAGAATAGAATAGAATAGAATAGAAACGATCCGGTAATTGATCCGAAGACCAATTGCTTGATTAAAGCAATTGAGAAGCAAGTCCTGTCTCGTAACATTTAGGCCAGTGTGTCGTTGATAACACGTATATTTACATGTATATTTTACTCGTCGCTTTTGAACGTAACAAAGATATCGGCTGTCGAGTCGCAAATATGGAAAATAATTTCAAACTGAAATAGGTATAGTCGGACAAGCGTTAAATGCGACAAATAAACGAAAGACAATAGACGAAAAAGAGGAAAATTTCCAGATCATCCTAGACTAAAGTGGTATTCTCTGACCCATGACGCGTTTTCATCGAGTTTAGCGGATACGTACGTTCGGTCCTGTAATCCGAAAGATCGCGTCTCTGGAAAGATTCAACAGGAACGTTAGGGAGTTCCTAAAGGCTATTTACTAGAGAGATGCGGCCGCTGTCTGACGCAAACTGTCGCAATACCGCGTTTTCAACGTCAGATTATCGTCGTAGTTTCGCTAATCGAACCGAAGCGACGACTTGGATCCAACGAAGAACCTTCTATCGCGACGTACCGGATTTAAACTCGCTGCGACATTAAACAGCCGTACATCGAAGATCGATAATCTACATCCGGAAACACGATCTAACTTATTCATCGATGTTTAGCCCTCGGGTCGGTGCAACCAGTGTAACGCGTAAACAATTTTTAATTCGCTCGAGCACGCTTCCGAAAGTCGCGCTAATCAACCGTTTTATTACGGAGCTTTTTGTCACAGATAAATCACGGACTAACAAGGCTATCCATGTGATCCAAGTCGAAGCTGTTTCCCGTGTCTGATATTTTCTAATAAATACATTGTCTTTCTGTCAATTAAATTAATTAAAACTCAACTTCGGGAAAGTTTTTCGATTGCGAGAAAATTCGCAGAGCGTTTCACTCCCCTTTCCGGGTCGTCCTCTTCTACTCGTACCAACGGCTTCCTTCCTGCACTTCAGAGTTCCTACGCCTTATAAATGCAGCTTTAGCGTACCTCGTAGAAAAAGTACTTAAAACTTTTACGGTTCGGCCCCTTCTACGACAGTAATTGAAAAGCCTAGGCGCAATAACCAGTCACGTTTAAAAATTAAATTCTTTGTTCTTTTCCGCTAAAACGGTAAATATTTTGCAAGATTTCTGGCTAATATAACTCGGTAAATAATCGTTGCAGAAAGACCGTTTCAATTTCAAAGGGATAGATGTCATTCCGAGAATACGAAACGTGCCTTTTGTTACTTTCCATCTCGTTACTCGTCGTTAATAACGGCGTGAAACGTCCAGCCATTATTTCCACGGCATCGTACGTCGCGTCGCGTCGATTGATTGGCGAGACGCGTCAAAGAATACGATACGACGTCCGTAAATAAACGTAGAATCGAAACTGCTTCTTGCATACGCGTGGCGCGACAAAACGCGAGTCTTCGAGCCTCGAGCTATAGCTTCGATGAAATACGATAAAGAGCGAAGACAAAGGGTGAGGAACGGTCGAGGAAGCGAAGGCGGCAACATTTCATCCAGAGGTACGAAACATCAGCAGCACCGCGAGAGAACGGCAAACAACAAATTTTCTACGTCTTTCTTCGTTTTTCCGCTCTACTTCGTCATCGATAAATATCGCGCGCGCGCTCTAGCGCGCCGCCCGTGCTACTTCCGTTTTCCACGGCAATGGTAAATACAAGCGAAATTTTCAACCGTTCCGTCAAACGTTCAAACCAATCCAATCCATCTAATCGAGCCTGCAATTACGTATTAACTTCAACTTGCGAAACGCGACGACCGACCGGCCAAATACGCTACAACGCTTCTTTCGGATAAACATGCAAAATCGAATTACCCTGGCTGCTTGCGTAAATAAATTTCACACATATATTCTAGCGCGAATAACCAATTTGAATCGCCGATGCAAGCCTACCTAACGTAGAATTCAATCGAGTCAAGTTGTTCAAACGGGCGCTTTGACGCGTGTGTGCAGTTACGTTACGCGTATCAAAATCGAAGAATTAACGACAAATTAGCGATTAGAAACGATATTCAATACCTTTCTCGTATCGATCCCGGATGATCGTGCGGATCGAAACAATTTGTTTTCTCCTAAGATGAAATAATTACATATTTCCTTATTTATTAGTCAACCGATCAGTTTACAAATATGTTTGCATTCAAATTCTATATACGCATGCACATACGTATACGATTGGTGATATACTCTGTAAATACGTACACGCATTGATAAACCAAGTTCTAAATACAAATCAGTTACGGTTCATTACCTTGACGCGTAGCATATCGATCGACATCGTCACGTTGTATAATCGAATTTTACAACCCGATGGATTCGTTTCAGATTCGCGTTTCGGTACAGAGAGGATTAAGTATATATAGTAATAATATTACTATCGAAATATATTACCAATTAATGGCAAAAATAACGTCCAAATTTACTCGCAGAATACATATATAAAACTTCATTAAACCCAAAGAAGATGCATTCTTCGTAACTGAATCGCAAATCCGGACAACGTTCCCTAAGAGCTAAAATTCCCGAAATTCTCGGCGCGGCGTTACGCGACAGAAATGACGGACAGGGTGGTATCGAAGATGTCCGATGGACGAACGTAACAGCGTTTAGGTTTTCCCAAAATTTCGTGTGTCTCGGGTTCGAAAACGCTAACGAATCGTGAACGAAGAGATATTAAGAAATCTCTCGCCTTCGTGCAGAGTTTGTGTCCACGATTTTGTCCAATCTTCCCACGGCATTCCGTATACGTTCCTTCAAATTAACAAAACCGAGTGAACTACAAGGAACGGTTTGGTCTTTATCTCAAGCAGCGTTGAATATACGAAACGTAGTCAGTGCCCGTGTAAAAGACATTAAGAAGGAATTTGCTGTTAGTTCTAGTTCCGTAAGCTCTGCGACAGTCAAGTTTCGCGAAGCGGCTCAAAGAAAAGCCAACACGCCGCATCCCATTTCCCAAGTTTCAAAGCGGCAACGTTTTGTTTTTTCGGACATTGTTCGCGATCCGTGGAAGAACAGATACCTCTACGCGGACGATACCACTCGTTTTGTTACGCGATAGATAAAAGCTAATTTAACGTTAACGGGCGACGTTTGATAGATTATTATTTATTCGATACATCGACTAAACTAATAACGAAAAACCTGTGGCTATTCTTTATAATTTATACTGCATTTAATATTTGCCATAAGAGATTTCATGAAAAATGAGTAGAGATAACGATAAAAATATAGGAATCTATAAATCCGAATAGCTATTTACTGTAGTACGTATTCGCATCGATGGCGGAATATTCATTTATCTCTGTCACTTACGCGTATGCAATTGAAAATGAAAGCTAAAAGCACAGAGAGGGTACTCTATACATCGCGACATCTTCCAACAGGAATGATTCATTTCAATCTTATCGTCTGATGACGAATTGAAAAATTCCGGTAGCGAGTATTTTACATCGCCTTCAATTATCTACGACAGATGGTCGGGCGAACGCAGAGAGACAATGGGAATAATGGCAAAAGGACGAACGATCGCCTTGTTCTAATTAAAGTCCGGTTTCCATGGACACTTTCAGACAGCGTAGCGTAGCGTCCTTATTATTACATTTCCGCGTTCGACTTTGAAAGAGTCTAATGCAACAACGGAGACTGCGAAGCAAGAAAAAAGAAAAGGTACAATGGGCATAGAAAAGCGCGGACGAAATCGACAGAGCACGCGAAAAAGTGGAAAAATAAACGAAAGAAAACGAACAAAGAATAGGAATGATGTTAAACCGATAAGGATGGTCGATGCAGCGGCTATAAATGAAGCAGAAAATAAAGCATTGGATATAAATGAAAGTTAAAAAGAAAACAGAAGGAACGAAGATAGAAAAGGAAGAGGAAAAAAAAGGAGATAGAAATTGGAATGCGAGATACGAGAAGGTAAAGAAGATCGGTAGATGTTCGGGTTTGCGCGTCACTGTGAGTTTTAATTTCAACTCGGACCTATCTTCGTTCTCCGCATTGCCAACTGGTATGATAAACGATGATGCATCGAAGCGCAAAAATATCGAGTTTAACGAACTCGAATTAGCGTAGAACCAAGAGAACGAAGATCTCGCAACGAACGATATGAAATTCCCCGTTCACGTTTCTTTGCATGCCGCCACTTTCGCTTCTTTCAAGCGATCATCTCTTTTTTCGCCAGACGCGTTGATTATATTTTTCAAAGAAAGTCAAGATAATAAGACACGATCCTCCAATTAAATAATCGGAAATTCTGCAACGCCTGTTGTCTCTTTCGCTTCACACGTGCTTCGGTTTTATAAGGCCGAACGCTATGATGCTTCGCGCCACTTTGAAATTTGAAAGCATCGTTAAAGCGTTAAGAGTATCGATTACAGTTTTTTCGCGAGTAGAGATAACGAGTTAAATTTTTACGCGATAAAGAAATCGGCGTCCTCGAAACAAGAGCCATATATCCAAAAGTCAACCGGTTCGTTCGTATCAGACTGCGTCTCGCAGTCTACGAGTCGGTCGTAAACAATTTTATCGTGATTATCTGTCAATCGAAAAAGGCATTAACAATCTGCCTTTATGGACGAATTTCGCTACAGTTCCGATCCACCTTCCATATAGTATTAAAATATAAAACAACGACCGGTATTACGCATGGTGTTCGCGCGAAGGTAGCCTGGTAGCCGATGAAATGACGTTCGAGCTTCCCAGCTCGTTGTCAGCCCATTGTAACCCCAGCGAAATCGGGCTTTCTTATTTGCCAGCCCTGAATATCGCTCGAACAGAATCAGATTTGCGCTGCGATCTCTTCCCTTGGCGCCACGTCGTGGTCGTAAGAGACTGGCGATGGCCAGGAGACGAGGGAAGCTCGGCCGACGAAGGGCTGCGAGTAAAGAAGAAGCACGGCAAAGACGGTAGCGGCAAATACGTTGGAAGAAAAGGAACAGGACTACGCTGCTAGGAAGCAGCGCGTGATATGACAATTTAAGTGTACCGGGAACGCGTTCGCGTTAAACGTAAAGTACGAAGAGAAAGAACGAGAATACGCGCACGATCATATTATAAAGAAAATACAGAATAGAGAGAAACTAAAAGAATACGGACGGTGAAAAAATGGTAGTTGAGACGGATGAGTGTTAGCGAAAAACGAGCGTTTGTTGTTCTTGCCGGTTTCTTCGAACGCATCGGTTACAATTTTCGATCGACAAGAGGATCGTCCTGGGAAAATTCCCGATGACAGCGATTCAAAGTGCTCAGCAGGAAATTTTAATTAGACACCAGAAAGACTGATTGGACTAATTACCTTGGTCGCCTCACTCCGATATGCGTACACGGCTCTGGCTCTCGTTGAATATTCAGAGTACTCGCTTACTCGGTAAACTCTGTACTCATCCGCAATTTTAAGCGTTCAGACGACAAAGCTATCGTCGTATGTCGCTGCTATTTAGAACCGATCTTTGAATAATTCATTCATCGGTAGTACGATTGCTTTTTGATCGAATCGAACCGAGTACCGACATTTGGATTTGCCATCGTTTCGCGTTACGTATTTACATTAAAATTACTGCTGAAATATTCATTTGGTCGGTGATATCACCAAATAAATGCCGCGTGTTAAGACAAATATGTATGCTCCGCTGTCGCAAGTCGATGACATCAAACGTATCAACATATAAACATCTCCTTTCTTATTTATTCGCAAATTAACCGGCTAATCACTTTTCATAGACCACCTTCGTTGTCGTCGCTAATTGGCCACCAACAAAATCCGCTGCAAAGATATTTTTGTCCTACGAGGTGTTTCACAAATACTCGATAGAGTTTTCAGTCTCGAAACTCGACTGCTCCACTCGTATTTCGAATTATAGACGTGCTTTAGGAATGGCTGTTGCTGGGAAATGGCAGAGCAAGGGACAGCGTTGGTATTTGCCAAGGCGGTGGTATCGTAAGTAACAAGGTTAGTTTATCGTGGTTTCGTGGTAGAGAGGACACGTTGGCTAGAATCATAAACTTTCTCGATGATTTAGTCCGATCGATTGCCACCTATGATTCCAATAATTCTCACGGATAAATAGTTGAACGTTTATCACGGACAACAGCTTACAACTTACTTGTAATCTGAAATTGTCCGCGAAATTCAGAGTTTCACGGTGATCCTTGCAAAATCGACGATGACAATCGAGATAGATCGTGATCATCGAGCTCGAATATTTCAACGATAGGTACATACATATATCGCGAATCGTTGTCGGATGTTTATAACGATTTACAAATGTGTCAGATAAAATCGAAATTCGTGTCGTATCATATACGCGTTCTATTTTAAAATAAATGAGAAGCGAAACGTTGAATGAATATCACGAGGTGACACGAATTAAAAGAATGCGTAGACAATTATCGTTGATAATTGTTAGCAAACAATATATTTTATCGTACCGTGATATTAAATTGTATCTACGTTTGTCGTGATTTTTCAGAAACGAAAATTACCCGCCCAGACGCACGAGCTTCGATCGTTAAATCCCAAGCGCGCGTTTGAGATTAGGCTACGAGAGAAGAGTGGTCCGACTCTAGCCAAAAGAAGACGCCTGATCGAAGGAAAAGAAAAAAGGGACGAGCTTCATCGTTCGATCGAGACAGATCGATGATGAGCGTTATACGTGCCAAGCTTTTTAATACGGATCGCGTATATATAACAAATCCCAGAATAGTTTGAAATATACAGACAACCGCCTATCGACCGATCGCACCAAAAGTTCGAACATTGCGGATTAAATATCTCAACTGCAATGGAAAACGCATTTGCCAATTATTCGCAGTAACCTTTTTACTTGTGTATATCCAACCAAGCGAACCAAAACATATTTTCCAAATAACAAACACACCATTAGACAGCATACCAACGACCCCGTTCTACTAAAATACCTTTGAGCGCTTACTGTTTCGGCTCATTTACAAACCATCTACATAGATCGTATTATAATCAGAAGCATACTAAAATACTAAAAAATCGTTTGCACGAAAGCCTCGATAATTAAAACACTCGATCCTCTTGAAAGACGTATGTAGCTACAAAAAAAAAAAAAAAAAAAAAAAAAGGAAACGTTGAACTTGACTGAAAGAAGAGAAAACAGAAAATAAATGCAAGGTAAGTTATTTATATATGTATTTGCAAAGGCTCGTGCACACGCGCATTGGAGAAAACGCGATGAGAAATTCGCTGGAAAGAGCGGCATTGAAGAGGACAAAGGGCGAGAGTTTACGATGTAACGGAGAGGATGAAAAGCGTACGGAAATCCCATGATGCGAGATATAACGCTGGGGTAAACTTGCGGACGTGTCAGCGTCGCGACGTTAAAGCACGTTCGCCATGAAACGATTCTCGGTGCGTACATATAACATCTAGCCTCATTTATGCAGCTGCGTTTCTCTCATACGCGCCACATCCGATAAAAACCTGTACTCTAGCAGCTAGCGTTTGCCTACAAGGAACGCCGTATAATGCTGTAAAAGCCCGATAAAGAGTCACCAGCCGGTGCAAGAAACCTGAAGCGGTTAATTGCAATGATTAGCCACGGAATAATAATCACGATGCTTTCGAAATTCGAACGCAAATGTACGACAGCGTGATAACTCGACTATTTTATTCGCAAACATTCGAAAAACGAAGGAAGGGGAAATAAATTTATATCTTTGATAGTGTCGGACAGTTATTTTTCTTTCCTCGTAATTCGACAATGTTTGTAGCAGCGCGACACAGTGCGGAGGAAGGCAACCTCATTACGAAAAGCTTTTCTCCCTGTTACGATACATGCACACATGCGTATTTATACGTGCGAAACTGTCGTGCAGATTACTCTGAAGAAAAGTTTAGAAGCAAAACAGTCGCGACGATACGACGACCTGGTAAGGTATATGATGTGTGAGACACGGCGCAAAACAAACGATGCGATTAAGTGTCCTGGCCGATCATGTAGAATGTAGAGAGCGTAAACGTTTGAAATAGTAAGCGTCGTCGACTTTGTATACCAAGGGAATAATCGGGTAAAGCTAGACAGACAAAATGGCTTAACGCTACACACTGGCTCCTCTTAGTTCACTCGTTAAATGGATATATCGTGTAACATTCGATTAAAATTTTCTAACCAAGTTCTACCCAATTTTGGCTCGTTTCCAAAGTTTCTGGATAAATTATCCGTGTCGATAAATACCAGACTTGTGCGTTACTCCTGTGAATAATAAAATAACGATCAATATAATACTTCGAATCTGAAAGATCACATTGTTGCAACCACGTTTGCTCTTCTCGACCTCGTGTCTTTCGTTCAGACCAATTTCATCCAGAATAAAACAGATCGACAAGTTTATTCGTATGAAAATATCAAGTAAACTCAACTGATTTATCGCAGTTACGATGAAAGATTTGTACGTTATCGTTTTCGCCATGGTACACCATTAAAAACAGAGAAGTTAAACGATACATAATTTCGTATGTAGATTATTTTCCGGACCTCCGATACTATCGGAACTAGAGAAATATTTAACACTAAACCTACCGACATTTCGCGTATACCTAATCCTACCATGAGCGATCAAACGACCGCTTCAAAAAAAAAATGCATCTTAATATAGAAAGAGATTTTAGCCAATTTTTTTCGGAAAGTAAACGATTAAGAAAGTTGTGAACATTGAAAAACAGGTTGTATGTATATTATAGGAAAAGTCAATAAGTTACACGGCGATACAGTACCGTTGTATACAAGAAATTCTAAACGAAATTTCAAAAACGGTTATTTGACCGCGAATGGTAGGTTTAGTGTTAATCGAACGATTAAAGTTATCGATGATACTTTGGTTAACCGTACTGTGTGTTAACCGTACTGTGTGTTAACCGTACGAACGCGTTCCCAGCACGAATCGTAGTACCACGCGTATTTCACAAGCGTCCGTTGCCGTTGCAATAACGCAGACATAGGTATCGGATATACGACTAAACCGGCTGTGTTTGCGCACAATTTACGCAATAACCTCTGTTTAGGCAGTCGACAACCCAGGAGGAGCAAACATTAGGCGTTGTTTCGTTAACGCTAATTGGATACCTCGCGAATTAAAGGACTGTCGATGCATCGATCAACAGCTAGCCACACAGAGATCCCCTGTGATCGCGTCTCAGAATGGGAGCTGCCTCGAATTTCCACTGGCCAGGAAGCTCGATAACTGACCTGACTACAGACAGCTCGCTTTGATTAGGGATTAATCTGTGCCAATCGATACGTCACCGCTGAAAACGTTTCTGGAACGTCGGGATGCGCGTTCATCGGATGACGCGCGTCCTTCCAGGCGCGTATTGGAATCGCTCTGTATGAGAAGAACGTGCGTCACTTGCTCCTTTTGGTTACGGTGTACGTGCCGATTAAACTACTTTCGCTAATCAAAGATACGCCGCTAACCACCAGTCGCAGCACGTTTGCTATCGGATCGTTCTGGAAGCTCGTAGCAAAATTTTTTACCACAATGCTTAACGATAATTTAAGCACGCTGTACGGGAAGTAGAGCGAGTAAAGTTGACTGTTTCAGCCAAAATACTATGTATACACAAAAACCGCCGCATTTAGAGCTATTTGCGGAGCAAGCGAACAGCGGTTCTTCGACTTGGAATGTAATACGGGCGACGTTATCAGACTACTTCTATTAAATTTTCTTGGTATCGCGTTCGAGAGAATTTTATTTAATTTCTACAGTGGGTAAAAGATAGGAAGCATTCTTGCTGGATTCGGTGCAGCGGCATTTTCATCCACGTGGAATGTCGACGTAATCGGAGGTAGACGAGGAAGTTAATGGTGGCAACGGTTCGGCAGTCTCGTAAAGGAATTGATCGTAGCTTCGAATGTACGTCACGTGCAGAGACAAGTTCGATTTTTCAAAGGGGCAAAAAAAGGGGGAAAAAAGGGGGAAAAAATGAATAAAAAGAGAAGAGAGGGGAGAAAAGGAAGAAAAGAGAACGCGCCGAGACAGAGGAATAGAGAGGAGAACGTCAAACATCGCTGGAACAACAAAGACGAGACTGATCGAATGGTAACGAAACGACTGTCCGTAAAATGGAAAGGGAACGGTTCGCGTCCATGCAGTTGCGTTAAAGGTATGTAACACCAATAGAACGTGTGTGTCTAGAATTGGTGTTGTAGTTTGCAGCTAGCAATTCGTACCTTTAAGATCTCGTTCCATTGGTTCGATCGGATATCACTTTTGCTTGCCCTCGTTCCGGCTAACGTCTGCGATTGTACAGGACAGAATCGTTTCGACTACTGGTCGTTCCTACTTTCATATTTCTATCGTTATCTCCTCGTAAGGACGAATAACGGAGTAATTTGTGGAAATAAATTTCACGAGCGCGAGATACGTCCATCTTATCGTTTTTCCCTTTGATCCGATCATGCCGAACTTGGATTCGATATCACAATACCACGACCTACTCGGTATGCTTCTCCAAGTGAATTCGCGCGAACGCCGCGAGTCGGAACCCGACGGACAGCTACTGGAAACTATTTTTTTAAGGATTTTATTTCACCGAGCCAATTTTCGGGCTTACTGTTCTTTGTTCGTTTGAATTCGCGCAGCGACTTGTTTCTCTTGGAAATTTTCCTCCTTCGAACACCTTTTCGACCGCTTCGTGCGCTCACGTACAAGTTCAATATACTTTTATTGGCCTGGCCATGGCTGTTCCGGCAATGTAGTCTATAAGCCGCGCAGTGCACCGTGCACCACGTATATACGCTAGGTTTTTCGATAACTCGATTTTCAATGTTCACCGATGCCTTGCATCGATGACCGGTCCGATCGTTCGGTTAGCAACGACTCCTCCATATCGTATACCCAATTAATATTCATCGCGCCCTGAATTAAACGTAGCACGTTAGCGAAAGGATTACGATTTGATCAACTTGGAATAAATCGAACCATTTTAGCGAACGTGGACCTACATGGATAGAAAGTCAAATATGTACATAAAATCACGATGAAGCTTTTAAATAGGTTATTCGAGACGAAATACATTTATCACGAAACAATTAAAATAGTGAACGTCACGTACGTGTATCGATCAAATCCCGAGAATTACTCGAGATTAATTAAATCGTTTGTGACGTTGCGTTATTACAAACGCTCGAAAGTACAATCGATGCGATCGATATACTCTCTCTTACCATACTCTTTTTACGAAAGTATCGAATTCTATCGGAGAATGTTTTACGTTTCTCAAATTGTTGTTTCGTTCGATTTCTCAACTTACAGCGATTACTTACAATTAAGCATACCACGTATACCAACCCAGGAACGTTTCAACAAAAGAGGCTGGTCGGTTGAAAATCGATAGTAGTTTAAAGTTTGAATCATACTCCTTACGATATATATTACAAACACAATTTGCTTCTGAGAAATTGTTGTATTGTTCTTGAAAATATGTTAAATTAAATATATCGGACTACAACCCGTAATAGGAAATTCCGTAAGGTCGCATTAAACGCAAAGTTAGACGTAAATATTTTTCAAGTTTGCATCTATACCGAGGAAGGTTTGTTTTAATATCGATGAAACGTTCAAGGGAAGCAGGTTGCATTTGTTCGAAGATATTAATCGCACGGAAAGCTCAATTTCTGTTGATAGCGACGAGCTACGAATAACTAAATAGTCCGTGACTGGTAAAAGTCGTTAATAAAGGTGGAGAAGAGTGCGTAGCCGAGACTGGTGAAAATTTCGCTGAAGTTGGCGTGGAAAATTTACCGCTGGTCGCCGTGAAAATTTGTCTTGCCTCGTGCATTCTGGAAAGTTGGAGGACACGATAGAGATAAAGATAGAGGGGGTGGTAGGATGGTACGGCACTAACTACTAGCTAAGTCGGAAACGATGCTCGGAGCTCGAGAAGGTCGGAGAGCGTTAAGACGCGGTCGTAGCACGATGCTGCACCGTCGTCGCCCTGATAAATGAGAGATGTTATCAACAGAGGGTGAACCAGGAGAGTCGCAGCAACTGCTTCTTAGACGAGGTGAGAGTAGCTCTAACGATTGTGTCCTAAGCTGGTGCACGTTACCGGCCTAGACATCGAGCATTATGCAAACGACCTAACAACCTTGCACGCCGCTTCAGATTACACGACGACTTCGAACGATGGAAATAGCCGCGAATGCGCGCGATATTTCGCGACACGATCGCGCCCCGGTCCTATTCCTCGTCCGTTTAAATCATTTCGTTAATTCAACGGTGGCTTGCCACGATAAAAAAAAAAAAACTAGGTTGCCAACCTAGTTGCGAATTACATCGGAAAAATGAACGAATACTAGATTCCCAGCGAGTGTCGAATAAAATATACGATCCACTTAACGGAATAAAATATTCGTTTGGTTCTCGAAGGTACCAGTAACTCGAAAGGACTATCGAATATGGCCGATTCATTCTTCTCGTAGACCGGCTATTAGCTTCGAAACAAGTACACAGCGAAGCCGATTTTCATTGAAACGTACCTAGTCAACAGCGATCGAATAAGCGGAAACGTGGGTAGCCGAGTATATAAATCTTTCATCGACGCGACCTTAAGTACCAAATCTTTCAGAGAAATATGATTCGCGTTTCCAGAGACGATGCACAGAGGGGATCGAGAGTTCAATGGGGTGAGGAGGCACGGTGGCTGAACGAACGAAACGCTTTCGTTAAAACAAATATCACGACTCGCCCCTGTTCTAATTAACCGTTCTTCCTTCCTCGCCATAAAACTCTTACTTTGTAGCGTGCATGGTTCTATGGGGTCACGGAATACGATAGTATGCTTCTTATTCTTCCCCCTCCCTCTCTCATCCTGTGTAGGTTGCGTGCGTACCTCTTTCGCTCTCTTCGTCCTTCTCTTTTATCTTCAAATAAGATATTCTGTTGACGAGAAGAGAGACAGCAAACAGAAGGATCGGGAAGGGGAATACGGCTGGAGCGTTTCGTTGAAAACAACGATGACCGTCTGCACAACTGCAAGGTACAAGGAGTTTTGGCTATCGGTGAAGCAGTTTACTTTCCTCTGGTCGTGTTTCTCCAACTTCGTAATTATCTCCGGAGCTCGAAACACGCGGAGGACTCGTACGATAAGAGCCATGCAAACCTGTATGTTTATGCATAGATGCTCTCGTTCTTCTTCGCTCGAGTATGTGCCCGAAAATCTATGCATGCATTTAAGCACGTATCATAACCAGCACCCAATTTTCTAGGTATTTCCACGTATTTTGCAAATTCGTCAATGCCGACTTTGTAGGGTAGAACGTCGATAATCGATGATAATTATCGTCGATTTGTTGGCAAGTACGTCTCGATTCGAACGATCAAGCCAAATTTTCAACATTTTACGGTGGATCGACGAGTTTGTAATATTTATTAACGCGTTACGCGCTTCGCGCGAAAGAGGGATCTTTGAACGACGTTACCGGGTCGGTGGTAAAGTTTTTTTTACTAAAATTTACTAAAAATTACTATATCAAGGTGATATTCCGTATTTTCGGAAAAGATCATCTGGAAAATTCTCTCGTATCGAATCGTTTTGGATCTATTTGGATGCACTTGTTAGTGTCGTAACGGATTTAGTTTCGGCGCAACCACAACTGTATGTACTTACACACGGTACATCATGCGCTTAATATGCCACTGAAATTTCACTTTACGCGTTTACGATTCGATTATTTATAATCGAATATGTCTATATAATCTTGAGTACATCGAGCGTAACGTTATTAATCGCAATCGATTTCGCGATACTTCGTGACCCCGATAATTAAATTTCATATTCTCCGTGTTAAAAAATGTTTTTTAATCGCATTCGCCGAAGATTAAATATCGAGGTATTTTATAAGGTTTCTCGTTCAAAACAAACTAGCGAAACTCTCGAAAAGTCTCTCTTCTTATCAAAATTCTTCCTTTTCTTTTCCTTAAAGAAAGAACAGGCTCGAACGAACGAGTTATCGGTAAAGCAGCAACAATGCTTCTATTTAAATACAAACGAAGTCGACACTGTGCGAGTACTTGAGGGACTTGGAAAGATACTTGAAGGTAAGATAACGTGGGCCGCGTTCCATTTCCCAGGTAAGCATGCTTCGTTTGCCAACGTACAATGACTTCCATCGTTGCGATGAAACTTTTTCCAACGATTTTTGTTGCTTTTCCCCTCCGACTTTCTCGTTCTATTCCTTAACCGAGCTACACCCGATTAAACTTTCATCCGTCGAGTTGCCGATTTATTGGCTTATCAAGTTGACCCGAACGAATTTGGCCATCTACAAGCACACGATAGGCGCTGCAAATATCGCTCGTCGATTCCCTAAGCCGTCTTTGCGCGAGATGTAGCAGAAGAGAGGGTTGTTCGTGAATAGAAATTGCATTCCGGGAGATACACATTGCTTGCGCGTAAGCTGATTCGCAGACGATGTGGGTCCTTGACGATTCACCGGCAATCGGCTTACGTTTCCAAAGAAACCCCCCGCGTTCCTTCACCCGGCAGCAGAATGTCGATATCTGACCGAACATCTCGAGTATCTTAAAACACAGCGTCCTATCTACCGGGCTTATTTCAAGGAGTAATCGATACGTTTCTTCCGCTCGAAAAAACGATAATTATTCGATAAGAATGGTAACGAAGCGCGAGACGCATCTCGCTTAAACATTTGACGCGCGAACCGCCAAAGCGCAAAGTTCGGGGCTCGTTTATTAAAATTCTTCGTTCTGCGTGCGCTTTCAATTACGCAATGAAAAGTATTTCGATAAAGCCGATTGCTCGACTCGCTCGTTCACGAAATTTTAACGAAAGACGCATCCGGAATTTTTCGCGATATTTATATATATATATATATATATATATATATATATATATATATATCATAAGTAAATATATCCGATATTGATAATCCTCGTACCGAGAATTCATCTCGCTCGCTATCAATTTACAAAGTACGTGTCGGGTATCTAACGATAAGTTCACGTCTGACGCACGTACAGGCGATCGCGTTTAACAATGACGTGTATTGTCATGCGAAAGTAAGTAAGCGTACACGCGCAGGAAGCGTTGCGCGCGAGGCGAAATCTCTGTGCGGTCACGTTTGCAATTTACCGTCGTGTTTTAGAATAAGTTTGGACGCGTTTGAGAAACCACAACGGAGCGCGATATCGGAAATTTCTCACGACATTTCGTCGTGATGTCGTGAAATCGTCGAACAACTAGCTCGTCGGCGATCGTGAGCAGAGCGTACAGTCGATTTTCAACTCGTTTGAACATAATACGTCTTTACGTTATCTACAGATACCGCCAATGTTACTGATTTCGTGTCACCGTCTCATCCCGGGGATGATCCCATCTCGTTCGGGTCGTATAACTTTTTCGCTCCTAACGTATCTTTCATCGACCTACCCTAGTCAACGACGCCAGACGCGTGTTTCCAACCAGCGGAAACTTCAAAGCGCATTAAATAAAAGGAATTAAGGGTCATAATTACATACAACTGCGTAATTAAAATTTCAAAGAACCGCCAAGCCCAAGAAAGGAGTAGTCAAGCTATGAAAACAGTCGACGAAACGCAGTCTCGTTACGTCACGTTCTGTCGGAACGAACGTAAAATTTTAATTTTAGAATATTCGTTAATAAAGGACGCGAAAGGATGCAGATAAGTAAAATTCGCTAGAGGCACGTTCTCCCTAAAACATCACCTAAATAGCTCGTGTAATAGAATTTTGCGGAAGGAACGGTGCTCTCTCGTACGCGCAGCCTTCTTTTGGTTATTACGCAAAGATGCAGTGTAAGGACGGATTTGGAGTTCGAGAGAAGTTCCGCCGACTCGCACTCGACGATCGAGGCCGTTTATTCGCGGACGGTCAACTGTCAACGAGAAAGTATTCCGGAATTACGTTGGACGAAAGTCGCGGTAACACGTGCTTGGGTTAACGAACGCGAGTATCGCGACGATAAAACATTACGATGTCGTAGCTTTAAACGTCGCGCACGCCGAACGACACAACGGTAGTTTAGCCGTGCAAAGAAACGCAAAACCAATCCTCCGGATTCGAGATTAAACGGAGCCAAGATCGTTGCTTTTGTCCCTTCGTTCGCTTTACTCTCCTTACTGCGCAATGCTAATGGATATCAGAGAGAGAATAGTCGCGACTCCCATCATTAGTCGATAGAACCACACCTTCGACTGGCAATCAGAGGTTGCCGAAAGCGCGGGAAGAATCATGCCCAAGAATCGCTTAGCACGTCGGTCAAAATGCTCAGGAATTAGCATAATTTTATATTTTAGAAGCGACGCTCTTTAGCGAGATACTTTAAGCGAGCCGCGAGAAAAAAAAGGGGGCGAAAATACCAAAACTTGCTACGTTTTAATACGCGCTAGAAATCTCACAGCGACGAGGAGTTTGGATAAACTTTTCACGAAATCAGCAGCTCCCGATGGCATACTTCGAGAGTAAACCAAGCTTCTACGAAAGGTTCAAGAAGACGTAGAACGATCGCGCCGAAAACGTTAGATTATTTTTTATCCCGATGAAATTTTGTTCGTTCCAGTTGTGCAAGCTAGACCAGCAGCTTGTCGTAAATCTTCGACCATGTCTCGTTGTTCGACCAAATCTTCGATGGATCCATTTCAACTAATACTTACGCGTTACGTTTTCAAAGTCCGAACGTGCAATTTACTCTAACTTACTTTTCCTCGGAGGTGGAGAGGAGGAGAGACGAGTTTCGCGAATTATGGCTTCGTACAAAGTTTGAAAGCTCAAGCTGGATAATATTTTAATACTTCGATACGAATCGTTGAAACGCAGAGATACCGAGTCTCGGAACGTCGTGACTTTTGAACGATCTAATCTCGTACAATCGAATATAATTAGAAAGTAATTACTCGATCTATTGTATTCAAAGCGATCGGAAATCTGACTAATCGCAGACTCAAATTTTATTTAACATCGCGCCAACTAACAATGGAACTAACGCGGTACGTCCGAGCACTTGGAGCGAACGAAAGAGAGACAAAGTCAAGAAAAAGGCGACGTTTAATTAGCAGAACCGTGAACTTTCTCCGGTAATTAAAAAGTCACAGGACGCGTTAAGGTTGCGAGAAAAGCAAGAAATTGCCGCGGCTTTAACGTTGCATTTTCGAATCCACCGCCCGTTGACATTTATAAGAGCGAGCGTTTGTTTTCTTAAAATTCCTTGGATACGTTATTTGCACACGAAGATGAGAACGGCGTACGAAATTCTACGATTTATACGTATCTGTGTTATATGCTCCGCAAACAGAAGTCAGAACACCTTCCGTATATTCGACTTGTTAGATCGTTAGATATTATTCACTTTACCGCTCTTCCGGAGTCACTTCCCGTTAAATCGATCATCCGATAGGAACAGGTTGTTAATTTCAAACAAAAGAAGAAGATTACCATTGGAGCGTCAGCTTAGGATCGTTAAATTATTCATACTTGCATTTTCCCTTTTCCTCGTTCGTTTGCGTTACCGCATAGGTATAATATTCCATATGAAACTTTGAGTTTCGATACGACAGGTCCATCCTCTTTCCGATGTAGAAAGTTTTAATTAGAAACGCGGCCCCCGTACAGTTACCATTATTCGATCTCGAGGATTTTTTGTTATCTTCCGTGACTACCTCGTCTCATCGAGTCCAATCGATACCGATACTCTCGCGGTTCACCGACTTAATTTAACTGGAAGCAAGAAATCTCAGATCCGCGAAAAAAAAATATCAATCGTTTTAAGCATCGAGGGAAATTCGAAACTTACTTCTATAGACAACAAACGATTTGATTCGCGATCCCCCGATGAATTACTTTTATTTTAATCCTGGCGCACCGTTCCACCGCATTATTTTAAATGCTACTCCGACGAGCCAACGAACGGAAAAAGAGATCTGTTTCCGACTTTTCTCCGGCGAGCCGTCTTTCTACGTTTCCCTCGTTAACTGAAAAACACCCCCGGCAGTCTACGAATAATTAGAAATTTCCAAGAATCACGGTATCCCTTAATTAAGCCACGACAACGACCAAGAATCGGCAACTATTCCGCGTAACTCGCTAACCTTCTCTTTCGATAACCACGCATTTCCCATTTTTATTTTCCTCTCCTCTTTGCATTCTCATTCTCTCTTCCTATCCAATCTTCCGTCTATCGTACCGTCCTCGCCAATGTTCCACTTTCCTCTTCCTCCATTTTCGCTCGTTCTCTCTTTGTTCTTTCGCTCATCGCGTTAACACCCGGTTTCGTTCCATTACGACTTCAAGACGCTCAACGACGTTACGGTTACCGGTAATGGGTCTTGTTCTTTGGTCGCATTAAGAAGGAGCCGCGAAGGTTCACGATCTCTGTCATGAACTTTTTAAGCGTATCTGACGTTCGTCTCGCTGCACGATCTTATCGATATAGTATTTCGAAATGAAATTGCGACTGGTCTTCGCGCGAATAAGCGAATGACCGATTACCGTACGATTTAAAACAACTAAAAACACAAAAAATTCCTACTTCGTTTCTTCGGCTTTCGCTACTAGCGTTGAGCATCGTTGTCGCCGCTAGCTGCACATCCCGTGTCTCTCGCCTAGACCTAAACGTGGACGGATGGTCCGCTACTATGTATTTGTGAAATAAAATATACAGATTCCTGTATGACGTTGCTTGAAATTTCTGAAAATTACCTGGCACCTGCCTTTAACGTCTCAGTAGCGGCTAATGTCGCGAATATTAACTCTAACCGGTGCGATTCTCGATACGGAGCTTTCACGTTCCTCGATCCAGATAGCCTACCCTGTTTCTTTGGGCTGCTGCGTTAACCGGGGATTTCAACTGCAACGTGATCACGCTACGAAATTCGCATAAAGCCAGCGACACGAGTTAATAATGGAAGTATGTCAAACGTATCGTGGAAACGGGACACATTTCTATGCTATTTCAATATTTAAGTTCCAACCTGTCTCTGTATACACGCACCCTCTTCATAGTCGTAAGTCACTCATGAGTCTTCCGCGATCGATCATCCAGAACTTCCTTCCTGTTTGAGCATCTAGTTTCTCTAGTATATCGAGTAGTTTATTGCAGGTTGAAAGTTTCCAGCGTCGCTATAAATATACTGGACAATTTCCATCGACTTGATTGCGGAAGATACCCAGGCCCGAGTTTGCTTTCGAGATATTTACTCGGACGCTAACTTTACATCACGTTTCGTAGTTGAAAGAAAAAAGACCATATCGACGTGGAGAATATTTCGAACGCGAAACTTACGAACCTAGATTTTTTTCTTCCAACCCTTCCTGTTCATTTTCAAATTTACTTGGTGAAACAGTGTGTTATTGTAAAAACGCGCCTTCATTCTCAGGCGCGTTTTAATTAATCTAATTTGACAGAGCATTCAGCCGTTCGCTTTTATTACGCAGGCGGCCATGCCTTCGAAATTAAACGTACCCTCAAAATGTCGTTTCAAATTTACATGAAATTTTTCACCATTTATGCGATAGGTATGTCCCATTTAACTACGCGCATAAAAATTCTTTTCTCGATTAGTTTCTTCCGTTCCTGGCATTTGGACGTTCGTTATTCGTATTCAATTGCTATTTTCAAACGGGAGCATACATTTTTATTGTGTCTCCATCTCCATCTCACGTATCTTGCGAGATAAATAGCGTATCTATACCTAATTATTCAATAAATAAAATAAATAAAAATAGTAGCTGCATAATTGCCGAAAACGCGTACTCTGCATACGTACATACATACGTCTTGTCACGGAAGTGGAAAGTTTTGCCTTGTCTACAGTTTTCTTCACTTAAAAAACATTTTATTACCCGTATGATTTCTCCGCTGGTAGAGCACTTTTAATACGGTACAAGCATCGTATAAATAAATTTAC
The DNA here is from genome assembly GCA_014737395.1 of Bombus waltoni. Lineage (NCBI taxonomy): Eukaryota > Metazoa > Arthropoda > Insecta > Hymenoptera > Apidae > Bombus > Bombus waltoni. Next base: position 324,265 of record JACXII010000046.1, on the reverse strand, counting down.
ATATTCCCTATGTCTCTCAAAATATATACCATATTTCCGTGGTAGAGATTCTATTTCCGTCCTAGTCACTTAGTAGTATCTTCTGCGGCCAGTGGAGGTTCTTTTTCCGTTCAAAGATGCCAGTTCTATCGCCGAAGACGAAGCTAAAGACGATTCGAAAGATAAGTGGCTATCCCAAGGCCGTGAGATCTTGCTTCGTTCCATTATGAATACCACCGAGTATCTATGGATATTATAGGGTTTCTAAGAATTTTATTACGAATCGAAAAATAGCAGTATTCATCCTATAGAATAGAAAGTACTATCAAATCTTGGCAACTACATATTAGCACGTACCTATCGTTAAATCCAACATCGCAAAATTAAATTGTCCTTATATTTGTTGGTGCGATACGTATAAGTAGATCGATGTTAATCAATCGTTTCCCTGAATGCGTTTGTAATTTTCATTTTCTGCTCGCGATACGATCGATGCTTTGAAACAATTTCCAGGAGTTTCGTTATCCACCTATATAAAGATACATCTATTACGTTAAAATATATATAACTTACGATAAAATTCCTTGCGTATTTTACGCTACTCTCGTTCAACTCGTACCGTGCGCTATAATGTAACATCGAAATGCGATAAATTCGGTCAATTTGCAATGATATCATTAAACAACGGTTTGATACTTTACTGGCTCGATTCAATTGACACGGAAAGCGATACAACTTGTACGCTCTGTTATTCTTCGCGTACGTTATTAAGCCAAATAATTATTTTAAAACTTAATTATACGAGCGATCTCAGACCGAATGCAGTTGGAAGTAGAAACAATAGTAAGGTAATAAATTATAAATTCATCTTATAGCTCGTGAAAATCCCTTTCACGCACTGGCTTACCTTAAATGAACGTTATCGTAAGAATTATAATACTAGAATTACATTTCATATAACGGACGTAATAACGAATTTTTCTATGTAGCGCGAGATGTTAGTACCGAATAACTATGAACGAATCGTATAATGTTCCCATGCAGATTTTCATGCCTAAGGGAATGTGGCGATAGAGGAAAAAATTGCGTCTCTATGAGGGATGCGCATCTCGAAAAAAAAAAGAGAAAAAAAAAGAAAACCGTGGCGAGGCCTCCGGCAGCGTGGCGTGCAACGAATCAACGTAATTGCAGAGACCGCTGCCAGAGACTGAGATTCACCGAGATGCGATAACGAGTGCAAAAGGCTCGAAACGTTCCAGGAATTCGACAGGTCTCGAGTTCAATTTATCTGGCATTCAAGCCACCGTGTACTTCCCAACAACGCGTTTGCCGCGCCGTGTTTCAATCGGACTCTGCGAAACAGTCGCGAACTACGCTTACGCTTCAAAAACTGCTCCTACGTATATATTTCTCCTTCTTTACCCTTCTCTCCCGCGGCCCCTCGTCTTGCTCGCCAACAACTCTTTTCTTTATTTTAATTACGTCAGTATGCGAGAACCGTGCGGCACATTCGTAGCAGTACCGATGAATGAGGGAGAGGGGGGGGGGGGAGAAAAAGCAGGGGAGAGGGAGAGAGAGAAACAGAGAGACTCCTGAAATTCGAGCACCGATGAACTCTACAATGGACTCGCTGCTAATGAGCTGCGCACCATATAGATACGGCATTATATAGATTACATTTTTTTTTTCTGTTGTTGCTGGTATAATTTCTGGATGAATTACAAGATAACGATAATTGTTATCTTGCTATGCATACACGCGTACGAACCATCTAATGGCTGCAACATGAAAATACGAACATATCTATGTTTGTACGCGTAAAGGAAACTGAAACAAAGGGAAACGGAGAGGCAAAGTAAAATACCGTTCTACGCACGTGGTTGGTGGTATACATTCATATCTGTGAACTATTTCGCTTTCTGATTGTATCGCCACGTTGATTTATTTATAACCAGTTATTTACAACAGTTATCAATTTGCGCTTGTTTCACCAGTAATCCACCAGTAAAAGAAAAGAGAAAAATCCAATCATAAGAAAATCATCTTATGGCAATAGCCGCGCGCAACTAGATTTAGAACCTCGATTTGCCAAACACAGAATCGAAAGTATAATTGTGTCTAGGCAAGATAACTATGAAGCTCGTCTACGTCGTAATTGAAACGTCGATTAAAAGATTGAAAGTAGCAATCGATCAAAAGCCGTTAGTTCATCGCTCGCGCACTTCTCACAAGTCTTCGTCTTTTAATCGCAAAATTAGTGTTAAAAACATTCAATTATTTTCGCTTAGACGGAGATAAGATATGATCAAAATTGAAACGCGATCGACGTTAAAAACGATCGGATTCGTTGATGCTACCAGCATCGGCTAAAAAGTTCTTTGTCGATGACACGATTGTTAGATGATTGAAATTATATCATAAAACGAAAAAAAGGTATATAGCTTGTAGAGTAACTTGTGGGGGAAACGGTAATACGAATCACTCGTTAATTATTCTCTATTCAAGAATGACGATCTGGCTCGTTTGTTCAATTATCTCTTTCATTTCAACTGTATTCGGGACAACGCATATCAATGGCAGTTTTTCAGTAAAATAAATTGAATCGATTTTGTCCTAAAGGTACCAGCTGAATTTGTCGAAATATAGTTACAAAAATGTCGCGGTTCGTCGATTCTAGTTTTTCCTTTCAGAAAGAAGAACAACGTAGCTTACAAAGAACGATTCGCGTTCCCTGAAATGAAGATACAAAAATCAAACGTATCGAAATACCAATTTCATATTTAGAACAATTAAATTGTTACGTGTCTTCGTCATTCGTGAAATTTAATTTCCAGCTGACTTTAAGAAACGGCTGCGTTATTTAAGATTAATCATTTACGCTACTCGTTTGAATTATTCGGATCATCAAAGGACAGTTTTCTCGTTTTTTGTTTCGTTTCGTTATGAAATTGGACGTGCGGTGCTGTCCGTTATCGGGCGAAATTACAGAATATGTTCTGCGTATATTTTAAAAGCAGATACGTATTCGCTACCTGAAATATTTCCATGTTTATTTTACTCTATTTTGAACATCGAAGCAATGCGCTGTTTAAAAATATTTTTGCAACTCTGGATCACTCGTATAACAAATCCGTGTAAATCTGTAAATCTCCGTTTTACCGAATGAAAAGTAAAACACCTTCGGCATGGGGGTGAACAGAGAAACGTGGGTACAGATGTCGCAAGAAGAAAAATGCTAAGGTCATGACTGACGCAAAACCTAGTTCTTACCCCAGTTAAAATTGGCTATGAGCCAACCAGGACTACTAACGCGGCACAGCCACAAGATTCTACTCGTCGATCAGCAAGAATTCGTTATACGTTTCTAATTACACGCTAGTATAGCTTATCGCGTTAATGAAGAGCGAAGTAGCACGGTAAATTTACCGTATCCAAGATTATTTAAAAAATTCCCAAGATACGAATACGTGCTTCCGTTCTATCGCGTAGTTCCAACTAAAGAAGTAATTAATCTCATTATACGTACAATTAGGTACACTTGCTTGCGTGCAATAATTCAACAGACGTTCTAAGACAGCAAATCGTGCATCCGAAGGAAAAAAAGAGACGCAGAGAGTTAAAAGAAAGAAAGAGGACACGGAAAACAAATCGCTCGCACGCTCGTCGGTATTTGGGATATCGTTGAATCGCGAATTAATTTTCCTTCCTAATTTTCCTAAAGAGCCATTTTGAAAATAGCTGATTGAATTTTCCCGCCGATAGCAGCAACATGCCCGCGAGGTATTAGGATGAAGCGTAAATGCAATCACGATCGAGGGGTGGTTGCGCTAATCAGTCAGTCAGTTGCGTATTAACTCAGGAAATTAAACAGGGTTGCCAGCTGGAATGTCAGCTAAGGGCGACGATATCAGCCACGAGTCTTCGATTTCACGTTTGCATGTATACGCGGAAATTTGTAAGTAAAGACGCGAGACGAACGCGACGCGACGCTTTAAGCGACCTGGTGCGTTTAAGCACGTACTGCTCCTCCACAAATTGCGAGGCAACGTCGAATTCACGTCCCGGCGACTCGCGTGTTCCTCAAACACCCAGGAAATTCGTTAGCCGCGATATTAAATGCAATCACAGAATGAGGAAACACCGTGTACACCCGGAGTCTGTAATAACGAATAAGTAATAACGAACATCGACGAGACGCCGACGTTTCGTCCCATTTCCCAGAATTACCAGTTTTCACCGACCCGAAAGGATATCGCTCTTGAAAAACGATACATTATCTTCGTACATGAATTCGTTAGTGATAAGGAATTAATCCAAGATAATCGTAAGATTATGTGGAATATAATTTTTCTAAGTGGTGGCTGCTGCCATATCTTTTCTAATATAAATCCTTTCAATTACATAGACGGTCTAACTTCTCCGTTCCGATAAATTTTACATACATATCTGTGCACGAGTCGGAATAAGCGAATAATTCATGTACATAATTATCTCGTACGAATATATTATGAAACGGAAGCTCGTATTACAGCGATATCGATATCGTGCTAAGGATTTTGACGGAATTTATGCGACGCGAACTATCACACCGACTAAATACTTAAACAAAGTACCTAATTATAATTCAAAGGTCTGAAATTAATACTTCTTACTATTTTTGCCGTTGGTTCTTGTAATGAAAAACGTATTGACATTTCCGATATATGTACATAACACGTTGCTTGTCTCGAATCGCAAGATCTGTATACATACATTCTCTATGCCACTTATATCGAATTTGAAAAGCGTTTGATCCAAAAACGAAGAATGCGTAATTCGAGTAAGGGAGGAATTACGAGGCAACGCGTGTTCGAGGTAACCGCACGTTTCAATGCGATAAGCGCGCAGATAACACGTCGCGTTGATACGACGTTGCGTCTTTGGCTGAATCGAGGAGAATTTTGATCGTCTCGAACCGGTGCTAAATCCTAAGCAGTGCCGATGCCGGTGAATATCCAGCAAAGTATAGCCATCCGTTTCTACGTTCGCTTATCGAATCGCACATATTTCGATCATTTATTTGGCCATTAAATAGGCACGTACCATAGTCTGCAATCAGCTTCGTACAATATCGATGTTGGAATTCGACACCGTTACGAGTACATGCCGCAAATGCATTCATCTTGAGTCATCGGCGAAATCTAAACGCGCATTCTTCGTACCTGCCACCCAATGTCGCACCCATGTACTTACGTATGTATGTTTGCTACCTGTTTCTTACAATGTCGTAATACGCATACACGCTTAAAAACGTATAAGAGCGATCCTTGTACGCGGCATATTGCTCTAGAATTAATCAGTTAGATTGTTCAAATCCCTTCTGATATGGCCATCAAGTATTGCAACACAGAGGAGTCGGATATGGAGGATTAGCGTTCCATAAGCTTCATTTCTGATATATCGATTTATTGTAGTTCGTAGTATGTACTTTGTTTTCATTTTTTACATGAAATTTTCTAACGCGTTATTCTCCTCCGCGTAACGAAAAATCAAAATATCCTAGCAATTTCCGATATCTCAATTGCCATATCTGTCGTAGCTTTACCGACTTTTCCTTTCTTCAAGGAAAGTTAGCCTCGAGTCTGACAAAACGCGTCGAACAGATAGCAGCACCCTCGTCGATGTTCGGAATTCGTGATCCGCGGCTCTTTCCAGGTTTCGTAAATACGATGGACTCTTTTGCATAGTGGATGGACCACGAGACGAGGTGTAAGACGACGCGATACACGCGACGTATTACAAATATTACGCGAAAAAAGCACGTAGAACTATTTTTTGCATGGCTGATAGTTCCCAAGACTCCGACGATCTCTCGTGAAAAGTTTCATGAAACTCTGGCACCAGGCCGCTGATGTTCCACGTTATAAATTATGTACTCTGTGAGCTGGCAGAGCGCGACCACAAGCTGTCATTAATAAATTTGTAGGCAAAAGGATGTGCGACCGCGTCTCATTGATCGCGTCAATTCCATACGGCCCCCCTATTCACCAAAGAAATCCCAGTTGCCTCTGCGCCGCTGCGTTTTCCCTCGGAAAATACGCGTGACGCGAAGAGAGAGGGGGAGGGGCAGAGAGAGAGAGAGAGAGAGAGAGAGAGCGGGAGAAGCAGAAGGGAGGAAGGTCTGGAAACGTTGCTACTCGGCCTAAAGGCGAAAACGAATTCGGGTCGACATGGCGGCTGCGCGATCCAGTCTTGGTGCAATGGAATTCCGCGCACGTCGGGAAATTGGGGCGACGCTAGTAGAACAAAGGTAAATGGATTCGGTTCCGCGCGAAACGCCATGAAATTCCGCGTTTTGCCATGGCGATGAAAGTATCGCGAGATCGTTGGGAGAGCAGAGCAGGATCCACGGAACGTGGCACGATACCGCCCAATGCGATGAGGAGCGCCGGCAAGGCAGCGCCAGTGATAGCCGCTTAAAAACATGCCTTTTACCGATAACACTGTTTCCTTTCCTCGTCTGGAAGCAGCGAAGCATGCGGGATCGGGTGCTGGCGTGCAGCCAATGCGACGGTTCGAAAGCCACAGAGCTAGGTGACCCAGCTGTGTAATATCGAGGAAGATCAAGGCGAACCGAAACCCCATTCCGACACTCTTGGTTCCCTCGATCGAATATATTACGAAGCGAACGCGCTGTGTCACAGACGGAAGAGAAAAATCGTTTAACAGACCAACAGACCGGTGCACCACCGGGGTTGGAGAGATGGTAGTAGGAAGAGCGTGCGAGCGAGTGACTGAGGTGGCGAGGTGTTCTGCAACTAGCTAAAGCATTCTCGCCGCTTTGAAGACTCCCAAGGGGAGCGTTGGACGAAGCTCGGGAACATTGCACGGGACAAAGATAGAGTTACCGAGAATGCTTTGAGAGACGCCTTGTAAAGGGAAAGAGAAAATGAGAGACAGAGAGGACGGGGTGGAAAGGGCGCGAAGGATGAGCTGCCATCGAGAGCCAGGAACGAGGTATGGCAAATTCCCCTTCAATCTGTACAGTAGAAAACAGCAAAGTGGAAATTTCCAAGTGCGTTGGAGACGCCGAATTTCTTGGATATGTCTGCGCCTATCTATTGGTTCTTTCAAATCCTTCGCTACAAAGCAGCCTTGTTTCTTTAACGAGATACGATGAGAACAACGATCGCGCCTCTCTATGAAACCGAGAAATCTATCAAAGAACTGTTTCGCGAAAATTTCAGGGAATTTCAGCCAATTTAACCGGCCACGATTCGTGCGACGTGATCCTAGGAAATTTTGCCAAATATCGTGTACCATTTTACATCGATATTCGACGGAACGCGAAGAATCCTCGTATCGATAAGAACGAACGTAGGAAAACACCGCTTACGCGATAAATAATCATTTAGCCTCGAATCAATCGTAATAACGAAGTTGATCAATGAAAGCGGAAATATACCAAATATAAATTCTTACATCTCTAAGAATTTAAGTGGCATGTGCGATTTAAAGAAGAGAAACCATAGCAACATACGCGATTGTTAGGGATTCGAATAGTTAAAACATTAATATTAATAGGAAATATCACTGAAACGCTGAAATAAATTTTGATTTGCGACTAGCAGCTATACCACCAGTCCAATAGAGAAGGTTTGTTCAACGGACTTTAGGAACGGTTATGGTTACGCATAAGCTGGCTGAACACGGTTTTAGCAAATGCTTTATTAATTTATGATGCAAACGCTATAATACGGAATAGCTTAGGGAATATCGTCGATAAAATTGTATAATAAACTTTCGCAATGCTCATTGCGTCGATTTCATCGAATCGGTCCAGAAACTTTATCGTTGTATCGTTTACTTTTGTATATAATACGTATCTTTATATATGTATTCTATAGGGAAAAGCACTTTTATTAAACATTTTAACGTTTTCGTTTCTCAACGTTTGAAGGTAGAATGCAATTCCTTGCAGATTCTACAATCATTTCACGTAAAATACTTGTTTTTTTTTTTATATAACCGCCAACTTTCGGCAACAATGTTTATTGGTTTATTTTAAAAAAAAAAAGAAACAATCTTCGATTTTTACTTAATCGAATACACCATTACAGCCGTGGTGACATTCAAAATAATAATGAAAGAATTCACGCCTCGAACTCGTGCTGAACGTTACACGCGGTAAATTAGGTATTTCGAGCGGAATTTAGACTTATTAAAACACATCGGAGGTACGTATGTAAAATTTGGTAATGAATTTTGTGGCGTTATATTTAGCCAAGCGCGAAGCAGGATATTAATGCTATTATACTAAATTTGAAATTAAATACCAAATATGTATAGTTAATTGTACGATCTGTTCTTACACGTAGCCTATACGTATAATCAGCGGTCGGCCTTAGTCTCCGAGATATTCGTAAAAAAACTACAGGTACCATTACAGTGAATTCTGCTTCCAGGTTTTCAGGACAAAAAAAGAAAAAGAGAAAGAAAATATCGTATATAAGTACCGCCGCTGAGCGATTTAAATCTCACCCTCGGATATACGGTGAAAAATGCATCACAACAAAATATTGTACGTCTACGTCGTACCGTCACGTAACGGTACTCCTACCAAAATTACTTCCAAAATGTAATTCATCGTTTATTATGAATGTACTATATATATGTAATCTTTATTTCACTGGTACATAAACGCTTAATAAAAGGAAAAAAAAATTTATGTCCGTAGCAACGTAAACGGTGGTGTTAATTGCCAGACGCCTTACGGCGCATCGGCCGGATGCAATGACCTAACCCAAAAACCTAACTCTTATCTTTTGTTTATAGTATATACGTAAAGGAAGGTAAGCTTGGATTTCACCGATCCTTCCAATGAAAGCCCCGTGCATAACTGCATATACGAGGCTGTAAGAAATGTCTGTTAGTTATAACTCAATTAAAATTAATAATTATTCTGTTTGGTAAAATAATATCAATTTTTATAAATAATTCCTTATTATTTGAGGCAAGCGTTGCCGATCACTTCACGGCGGTCGGATTCGAAAGTCTAATCATAACCCAATATATCGGCGATACACATTCGTTTTTAATCGAGTCGTAACAAATGTTTCTTGCAACCTCGCATACGCAGCTGTGCACGGGGCTTTAAACTCGCCCAGATCCCATTTACATATGTATAAATAGAAGACGAGGCGGCCGGCAACCAATGCTGAGGCATACGCCGTTTGCAATGGTACCGACAGCTTTTTCCGAATATTTCGGAAACTAAGGCTGATCGCCAATCGGCGATCATATAATCATATGTATAGTTATTCAAAATGTTTTCTATAACACGTTTCAAAATCAACGAAGTCGCAGAGGTAGTATCTTTTCTGCAGTTTCAAATCAAATCAAAGTAAAATATAAAATCTCTGTCTTCTGAACAGTTATAGGTATCGTTCTATAACCTATAATCCTGTTTTACTAAGGTAGAAATTATGAGAAAATCTTACCAATACTTGCAACCAATAAATTTAATGAAAACTGTAATTCTATAGTAGGATAACAAGTGATCCATAACTACAGTTTACGATTATCTATATGTGTAACGTCGTCTTAAACTAAACTAAAAGACAATGATCTTAAATGGACCCATGGTCGTCCTACGGTACAGGGATATATCAGGCAACCAATAAAAATACTCGAATCCGAATGTAAAAACTCAGCGGAAAATGATCCTAAATGTGGAGGTCTGTGAATTATGCCCGTGGCTAATATCTGTCATTTCAAGATAGTAAATCGACCCTAAATTATGTGATCATAGGGGAGGTAGGCGTATACCCAAGAATTCGCTGACAAGATTAAACGAAGTAAAACGACTCATGAATAAAAATTATCGTACATCCGGGGAGCTGTCCACGGTAGAAAAAATTTTGCAATTATCAGCCACGAGAGTATTATTCTATATACCTCTGATATATAAATACATTCTTTGTTATATAATACATCGACGAAAATTATTTCACCGTTGCTCGTCCCAATTATTTGCATATGATCGATAAGAAGCTTTTTAGTGGAAAGAAACATGGGGTGTCGATACCTGTAACGTGTCGAATAGAATGCTAAAAATAAATAATTCATTGCGATATTCAATAATTTTATTTTATTATATATATATACAAATAAAATTATTTAAATATCGAATTATATATATATATATGTGAACTAAATACAAATCGGGAAAAAACAAGTATCATATGATCCAAAGCATCGATTCTCTAAAAGATTCCATGATACTAAATATTACCATTAAGAAATATTGCGCTCATTAAAGGAATTACCTACAAGGATTAAGAAGGTAATCGTATGGTGGCTACGTTATATAATAATGGCTCGCGTTAACGTTAGTTGCAACGACCAAATGTATTAGAAACGATCACGAAGTGTCCAAAGTCTTGGATCCCCTGGCACGGATAAGCAAAGAGAGAACGAGTTTGTTCTTGACACGATTAATATCTGCAGGGACAGGGAGTTCGTCATTTCAAGCGTGTTCCCACTGACGAACCCGACCAATGCTTGTAATTTAGCTAGTTGATCCTGGTACTCCGTTTGGAAGGACAGCTACTCACGATTTGCTACCGAACAGAGGGGTTGTGCGCTCTGATTATGTTACACATACATATTCATGTTGCCTTTGAGGCACGTGTTACATGCGACGCTTGTTTCGGATTAATACTAACACATAAGATCGTAAGCCACGTTAAGCCACGAAAGACTTACCGGGTTTCGATTTTCGATAACCGTGTTCGATATGCATCGATTTCGATCGAACGTTAACGCGAAACAACTTCTATTCGGTTGCATTCGACAGCGTGTTACAAAAATAAGAATTCTTCGTAGAGAATCGTTCGTGGTTGGCGGTATACTCGAGAAAGGAGCGATCATTCGTAAAAAAAAACGAAGATAAAAAATTTGCAAATAGCAAATAGATAGTTTTTGCCTTGTTTTTGGAAAAAGTGAAAAGTTTGTTGGGAGCATATACTCGTTCTGCTCGTTCTTACAATATATGAAACTCAAAATTACAAAAAAGAAAATTGTTTTAATGAAACTAAGGTAGAACTAGAAAAACAAAATCCTTTATAGACTGTATATATTATACGATGACGTAAGTTCTGGAGCAGAGTTTTCTATGTAGTAGCGTACTTAAACTTTGGATAACACGATATATATAGCTTGAAATTTCAAATTCATTGCCAGTACGATGATAATCCGTAATTCAACCTTTCATTTTTTGTATCTTCGAAGAGCGCATTTAATGAATTGGTAAAAATAATCCAATAAGTAGCATACTTCTACCTGGGCGAGCAACCTGACACGCAGGTAGCTCTTTTTTCTAAAAGTACCTGAACTTGCAGGCTTTATCAAGATCTCGTCCGTTATTTGGTCTCTAATAAACCGACGGCTTCATTCCATGATGGATCAGAGTCGTGAGGGAATTTCGGAGAAAGATCGAAGAGAGACCAGATAGGAAGAAGGAGATGAATCCGTGAAAGGGATGAGAAAGAAAGGAAAGGAAAGGGATGGGAAGGGACGGGAAGGGAAGAGAAGGAAGGGAAGAGAAGGAAGGGAAGAGAAGGAAGGGAAGGGAAGAGAAGGAAGGGAAGGAAACGAAAGGGAAGGAAAGGAAAGGAAAGAAGAAAGAAATCTGTGCAGGGTATAAAAGGGGTAGTTTCCACTGAAGCGTACAGAAAAGCAACGTTCTTGCCGTATACCGCTAGAATACCATTCTACGGAGACCCTGGCTTCATAAAAACGTTATAAACCCTCCTTGTGTTGGTTCATCATACTCAAACGTGAACGGTGCAGCGCCTTCTGCGTACCATTCGTTGTTTACGTCTATCTGTTTTAAATTTCGCTTTCGGCCGTTACTCGCTTACACCCATTCTACTTTTATTTACAACCTTTTAAAACGATAGACGACAGAAGTAGCAGAAAAAAAACTTTCGCGGAAGAAATCTATCGATGCTAACAAACGTCAAACACCTATTCGAAGAAATTATATTATCCAATATAAATATGCGATGAATCTTCCTTTCGATCCTACTTATTACTCGCCTGTGCCCCTACGTCCTGTGTAGAATCAACGGAACACAACGGAAATCTTATTGTTAGACCAGATAATAGTTAACCGTACGAGCTCGAAAGATGCTTTGGTATAATGTACTGATTATACTTATACTAGTATAACTACTGTTACTAGGAACTAGTTGACCCTTTAATCTCGAAAGTGGAGTGTCATGGTCCGAGTGTACGGTTTCATACGTCATATTTAGTAGCTTGGTATTAGTTAACTTGACGTCCGACTCATAGTTTACACGATGCGTACGACATCGATCGTCCCATTACTATTCTCGCGAGAGCTCGAACTCAACGATTCGCGTACCTTGTATGCGTCCAGTAACTGATGGACGTCTCGAACGTGATTATATCCGAGTTTGTATTAATGCCTTTGCGCTTTGAGAAATTGTACGACATTACCAACAATCACGACTGCGGTTCGATCACTCGAAACCATATGCCGCTGCTAATATACACATATTAGACGTAATCAAACAACGCGGATCAGATGTTACGATTAGATGCTGCTGCACTTTCATCGGGGAAATTACATTCCATAAATCAAACGTACTTTGCGGCGCAAACCACTCTCCTCCTCCGACGCGACGTTGACAACGTTTCTTCTAACTTTGAGTTAACATTTTACATTATTTTTTTAACGTAATTATCTCCCGAATATAAAATTTCAATGTACGAATAGCCAACTTGGAGAGATTCGGAAAAAAGTTATACACAATTCGATATTTGACGATAGTTTCAACTCTGATCTAATTCGCTACGTGAAATACTCCAATTTCCTTTGTGAAACGAATTTTTTTAGCTTTTAAGTGGACGTACCAGAACGATAACGAGGATCTTTATACAGGTTTCGAATTTTAGCGTGAGTTTTATGTTTTATTGTACGACGTATAAAAAGATTACTAAACACGCGGATATGCGAAGCCATTTAAATTGGAGTGACAAGGAAAATTTATTGCCATCAACCCTCTGTAGCGACTAGAAGTAAAAAGAGAAATGTGACGAGGGAAACTTCCGATCAGATTATAGTATTATCTGCAACGGCGACAGAAACTGGAAATTACCACAGTGTTATCTTACACGGTTGTCGCTAAGCGGCCATAGTATAGATCTTCTGTACCCTATTATTAAATCCGGAACTACTCTTTATTCGATTTCCATCCCTATGTTTCCCATCAATCTGATATTACTTTGTATTTCGGAGAAGCTGATTGATCTAAAGGAGAGACAGTGGCAGATCGATTCGGGACCAAAGGAAAATTACTCTACCGAAGATGCTAAAATTATTTATAAGATAGATTAAACGGAGTACGCGCCTAAAGATATACTATACCATTTAAGAAGAATAATTGTAAGCAGAAGCTGCACCTTCACCCTTCTTTTGTAAAAATTTGAATCTCATTTTTATTCAGTCGGTTAAGCATGTCCACCGTGTCCGCTACACGTGTTTACCAACCCCCTTTTCTTATCCTCGCGTCAACTCCCTTCTAAGAATTCTCCTCCTGTGCCACCTACTAAACGCACGTCCATAGGATGCACCTAGCCAGCTCCCGCCCGCGCCCGGTCTATAGAGCACGTAGTGCATTTTACCGAACACCGTCGTTCATTGGTCACCGTGGCACGTAGATAAATGTAAGTGACCAGGTAAATACGGTTGTTAAAACTGCAGCCGATTCGATCTCGCTGAACGGTCGTAAATTGCTATATTAAATATATCAAGCACCGCAGTTAATATTTATTATTACATAGTCCATGCCTTTCGGCTTTGGACGGACTTCTGGTTTTACATTTCATTCGCCTTGCTCGCTTACAATTTATCAGTCTTGTTATTTTACAATGTATTACCTTATTGCCTCTTCCCTTGTGTCTAACTAATCTTCTCACTTTGTCTATCTCTTTATTCTTACATCTACCTCTTATCTTCCATATTCTATACATCATAGTTAATACTAATGGTTAAATACGATCACAAACAATATCCACCGATCCGAACCGAACAGTTTTTTTCGTAAGTTGCGTTTATCTTTAGACTGGGAGATTAAGAGGAAGAATTTCTAAGCGTTGTATCGTTGTTAAACAACTATCGATCAACAACTCTATATGTACGTACATACTTATATCGTTAATCACAAAAGTAGAATAACAGCGATGCGATATACGCGAAGTTAGCGATTCTTAAAAGTCTACGTATTACCAAGAAAGAGATATAATCCGTTCTCTCTCAAACGATCGCACAAAGAGAAATCGACGCGTCGAGTACTAACATTTTGTTATCCAGTCCACGAAATTACGCAATATGTAGTTTATAGAAAGAATTTTGTTTGCTTCTATTATGATTGAATTGCTATGTACCGGTGGCACAATGGTATAATAACTGAATATATTGTCTATAATAACGTTACGAAAATAAGCGAATAAAATGAAATTAAAGAAATTAATACGCGTGCTTTTTAAACTATGCGTTAAAAACTAATTGAAAGAATACGTTATACGGCGGGTTATTGCGGGTTACATAGTAAAAATCCCCAATGTAGACAAAATTTACGTTACATTCTGAATATAAATTCAACTTCCCAAATGAGTTTTGCACAAAAGGTACATCGTGTTTGCTGTCACGCATTTACGGTAATACACGGGACTCGTGTCGCATTTTAATGCGATACGTAGACATAACGAATATATATAGCCGTGTCAAATACGGTTGTTCTATATGGATCTTTCGCCATGATGCGAACGCTATTACCTTAACTGAAATGACTTTTTGATAATTCGCAAAGATCACGATATACGAGTATTCAAGTGTTACCTATCGTTACGAAATCACCTTGCTGGCTACGCTGCTCGCGTTCACAGAAAGAGGAGAAACATAAGAAGAAAGAAATTGAGATAATCTTTCGTGTGATAAAAGTTGAAGGAAAACCCACGTGTACGATTATCGATGATTAAACGTTAATAGTGAAATATAAGATTATAATTAATACACGCATCGTGATATCGGAAGAAGAGGAGCGATATCTCTGTACATCGTACATGCTGCGCGAACGAGCTACTCGATATTCACGAGAAAGATTGTCACACGGAAGTGCCGTTAATTACTTCTGCTGGGTGTTCGTGTTTATAAACGTGCGAAATTGTGCTTAAAATTGACTCATTTTGACAAAGACGGTTAAGAAAAAGAAAATTAGAACGGCAAGTAATGAACAATATTTTCACCGGAGCAAATAGCGATAGGTGAGTAGAATAGGTGATAACGATACGACAAGCGCTATGCAAATATTATCGAGAGGAAGAATATCAAACAAAGAAAGTTCGAAACATAAGTAAACTTATGTTATAAAATAAACGGTTACTCGGTCGCAGCACCAAAAACACATTTTCGGTCTCGGACATTGCGAGTAAATTTGACAATCGATAAACGATGCTACGCAAAAATATTGCAGAGGTTCTTTTATATTTTGACGAAAACACGAATACAAATTTCTGTTCGAGATTGCTAGTTACCGAGCGAACGAAAATTTAAATTAAAATTTCAAAGCATCGCGCTGCGACGTATCCCTCTTACTCAACGTCGTTAAAGTTCTGTGTGAAAGGACGGTTGAGTCAGCGCGGGTCGATAATGCGAAATTCATCATCTTGTATCGTGCAACAAAATTACGAGACAATGATAAAGTTAACGTTATCAGCGACTACAAGAAATCCGACTGTTATATCCGTTCGTTCGTTTATGCTGCCACCGTTCGATAACTAATATCTAACGATTCTATAGTCTATAGTCTGAAAGAGCTTACTCCGATCATTGACTTTAGTTTTATCCATGGTATCGCAAGATCGGTGTTTTTCGCGATACTCTGAATAAATATATGTAGTATGTTTATACTTACGAAACGTTTGGTTGAAACTTTTCGATATAGATTCTCGTTCGACCACTTAATAACACTTACCTGAAACGATCAAAGCAAATTTAGATGTTAGTTGTGCAAACATATCGGCTCTGATTCATTGAAACGAACGTCGTCATTGTATCTTTTTCTTAGGCTTTATAAGAAAGAATAACGTTATCCGTAAACAGGGAAGGAGAGAACAACTTTGGGCACATGCTCCAGAACATGCACTTCGTATATTCATGGAAAAAGAAAAAGAAGCGTCGATGCATTTATGTTACATTAAGTACATTTACATACATATTTGCCAATAAAACGTTCTCACACGCAAGAAAGAATCCCAATTTGACACGAGATAAAAGGTATTCATTGTGAAGAATAATTACCATGATAATGACTAAGATTATACGGTTTTGCAAAACACAAATAAAACAAGCATGCGTAGATACTCTTTCGTTCGTATGTAACGGCGTGCCACGGCGTTCACAACGCAGAGTTCAAGCGGCTCGATGTTTATTCATTAAAGCAATAGCATTGCCATTTCACCATACCAGCTGAGTACGCATGAACGAACGAACGGACGGACGCCATCGTTGGTGAAATGTTAATTCGATGCATCGCACCATGTACGGTTTTTACAATTTCTGTGGTAGCACATCCAGAGGGTCAGGAAATAGAGTAGGGGGAGTTTTCGGTAAATAAAATTTTAATATCAAACGGCTAAACGTAGATTTGCGAGAAACAATTTATTTCCGTTGTATTAATACCGCGACCGGATAATTCGACACGTTAGACAGTGAAAATTCGAATTTCAATTTGTAGCTTATCCATTAAATACCATTAACCGGTCGAAACTGTATTTTTATGTTTGTACATAAAATGATATTTTGTTTACACATAGTAAAAAAAAAAAAAAATCAGTAAAAAATACGAAGAATGAAAAGATAAATGTACGTAGGTAGGTAGGTTGCGTGTACGTGTACGTATATACATAGGTATTATTTTATCACGGATGGTAATTAAATTTGCTTAAATATTACGCCGTCCATTGACGGATTCTTTCTCTCTAATTGTCTGTACTATATCTTGCAGTATATTGTGCTGTTAATATTATGTGATGCATTTGTGCCGAGTCGTTTAATGGACCAGTGTACTGCAATATAGTATCACTTTTGAAGCAATTAAAAACGTTAAATGTGTAATAATATTAAACTTTAAAATGATGAAATTAAACGGTTCAGTAATATCAAGGATCGTTTAAAGTTTAAAGAGAAAATTATGCGATGCAATTGTCTATCAGCTGTAAATCCAAATTTCAATTTTCGAGAGGCTGTAAAGTCCTCCTTCGAATTTACCGAAACAGATACACATATCGTTTTAATCGTACGAACGTTCCTTTGACATATATAATTACAAGACGGATGACTGACACAAGGATCTTAAGAAACAGAAGCAACCACAAGCTTTCGACGTATTTAACTTTTCTTTAAGTCAGTTCGAGTAAGTAAGTTCGAGACACATTCGAAGGAAACGTTTTTTCGTATTTTTAATAATAACTAAAGAAGTAAACATATATGTACTTAAGTCGAATATGGTATAAACAACTAACAAATAACAAACGTGCTCCTCTTTGAAAGAATGTAAAATGAACAACTATTCAGCGGTTAATTATTTTAATAGAGTCGATCGAGACTTGACACTTACGTACATGTATAAATTGATTTTCCTTTCTAAATAATTCAATCGTCTTCGATTCCAATTTAAGCTTGAAATATTTAAAATTGCTACTATCGTAGTAGAATGTTTTAGAAAATATATGTAATTATTCATATGCGCAGTTTATTTTGATGAGACGCTTAATATATCCATGAAACGTTTTAATATATGCTTATAATGCATATTGCACAATATAAGCATATTGATGAAAATAGATGTAACGAAAAGTTGAAACGGACGAATAATTAATAAGACAAAATTTGTATCTCGAGGGAAACATCCTGTACGCTTGAATTGATTTTAAACGCAAACGGGACCTACTCGTGTAATATTGTTTTCTATCGAAACCTTTAGAAACATTTTTCACGAAACAATTTGATACGTTTTTATACGCCGCAATATTTGCTCTAAATGTGAAATCTCTGAACGAAGGAACCGGATAGTTGTGACAAAACTGGCATAAAAGATTGGACTGTCAAAGAAAAAGAAAGAAAAAAAAAGAAAACATTTTATTTAACATAGCGTCAACGTAGGAGTAACGTAGTATAACGCAAGCCACATCTACCTACCGACCGACAAGACATACCTGGGGTCTTCTAGGATGCAAATTCGAGGATTAGAAAAATTAAGCGCAGCAGAGCTACAACGAGACGTAAAATTAAAAGAGAACATCTGGTTTCGTGCTTCTACGATGTAACTACTACGTCTTATAAGCTATAAAGGACCTAATAAAACGAAAGCACGGTAAAGATGCAATTTTTTTAATTAGGTATACTTTATACACGATGCGCATCGAGCAATATTCGAGATCCTCCGACATCCGAAGTACGTCCGCTTTACTCTTATCTAGCTGGAATTCTATTTACGCGCATCCAATGAACGCGTCGTGATTAGATACAAATGCATTATCTTTACAATATATTAAATATCATAAGTGTACGATCTGATATCGTAGTTACGCCAATGCAGATATATATACCGATAAGCGCTATGTATTCGTTCCTTTCTATTATATATTATGTGGCAAGAATCCCTTCAATAAATATGGCAGAAATAGGCGATAAACTCGCGTTTACCATGATTTAATCGCTTAAATGGAGTAAAACTTTCCGTTTATTAATCGGCAAGCAATATTTTACGCACCGAGTAAAAAATTCTTATCCTACTATACCATAACTTCTTCGAATAATGCATGACGCTAACTGTCCCATTGTCGGTAATCTTTGATTCCGATTTCGGGATCAAACATGATAATCATAATTTATGTGGTTTTAAATATTTTATCAAGGTATTTCAGAACCTTGGCAGGGAGATAACGCGTCTCCATTTCACTGTGGTTACGGGTTAACGCAAAGCAAAAGTGAGTTGCTTTGAATGTATAATTTCGGTAATTAGTTGGTGTTAAGTAAAAAAGATTTAGCTCTAAAAGCAGAAAGGATTAAACGTCAAATCGGACTTTCGTACTTTCGTTCCATCATTTCTTCCACGAAACTCATTGTATACCACTCTTTTCCCTCTTCTGCCGCATTAATTACCATCGATTATCTTGATTTCCGATCGTTTTAAACAGAGATTTCGTTACTTTAAATAAAACACAAATCCGTAGGTTTTAGATACATCTAATTTCTAATAAAAGCTCTTCAATCGCCTCTAGATTCCAATGATAAAATATCGTTCACTCGCTTTATATCGCGTTATTGGTATCATTAATACGTACATTACGCACGATATCGATGCAAGGAAATTATACAAAATTTAAATATAAATATCATCATAATTCCATTACAATTACATTATCAAGCAAAATGCTTTTTGTTTATCAAATTTACAAACTGTAATTAAACAGCTTATCTACAATTCGACTATGTATTATATCGATTTATTCCCATAAACGTATGTAATCAGATTAGTAATATAATTTTGAACGTATATTTTTAATTATTCAATGTACCAAATACTAATATAATTATACTAATTTCAATAAATACAGTTGATTATGATTTACATTAAAGAATTTTCCTTAATAGTAATAGTGGATCTATTACTATTAAGTTAATAGTATCAGGATATTAATATTATCTATTATTGTCTATCTTATCTCATCCCTCTCTATCGTATAGTTACTATTACAGTATACATACCTATAACGCGTAGATGCGATCATTCAACCAACCGGTGCAAGATTGCAAGTATGACATTTTTTGGCTCGAGCAGAATCATATTTTTTGTGTAATTGCAACGACATATGTGTGTGTGTGTGTATATATATATATATATATATATATATATATATATATATATATTCATTTTACAACTGTATTTACAAGCGAAAATATATTTCTTTTCTACCGTAAAAGTTGGAAAATCCCTTTATTATTATTTCGTGTTAAAAAAAATAGAGTAATCAGTTTCGTAAAAACGCTTCCCCATCCGATTCCAAATGTGTACTTTGTGTGTATGTAGCTACATATCTATATATATCGGGTTACATCACCGAATATGTTATTTCAACTTAAATACGTTCCTTTTTTTAATCATTATTATATTTACACCGTACGCGAGTATATATACAACTGTATTACATATTTTTTCACCGAAGCACTAAAGACTTTTACAACGACATTTTCCTACTTTATATATATATATATATATATATATATATATATATATATATATATATATATATATATATAAATCATTATTATATCCGCTTAATATCTTTAACAACACGGACTGATTTATCAAATGTGCCGCCTGTACAGAATAAAAAAAGGGAGTGGGCTAGAAGGAGGGAATAATTCCATGGTTACGGATTAAAAAGGAACGATGCTTTACTAGCAAGTGTCGGGTATTAACAGCGATAATCCTACGGTCTCGCTGGATGCATGAGAGATCCAGTCATGGATGGAACGAGGGTTGGTTAATACGTACCTCGATAACTCTTATTAAAATATGCCCCTGATACGCATAAGACTGCCCGCAAATGCGCACGCTACACCGCAATTTTTCCTTAATATCTTTAAACAATCAGGTTGAGTACATGCAGGTACATACGTTGCGTATCTATCGTTAATTTTGTGAGTCTTTAGCAAATCATCGATATCGTTTCGATAATTTCCATTTCGTTCATCGATATCGCTTCCGAGTTTTACTTTTATTTGGTTTAATTTGCCTGAAAACACTAATAGTATCACGAGCTCTCTCGTGATCAAATTTAAGTTCCTATAACGTAGCCTTCGGATTATTCAGATTTTGTTCTCATCCATAGTTTGAAATCATCGATAGATCGTAAACAATCTGTCAGTTTACAATAAAACGATCGACAAACCATCGATCGTACGTTATTGAGTTAGTTTCGAACTTTCAATGGACCTAATCATTAAATTCCAGAAAAATGTTAGCGTTCGTCAAATTGGTCATTTGTCTATTATAAAGTTTGCTATTTTTACTATTTATTTCACTAAGTATTTTTAGAACAATTTCTAACTTAAATACGTTTCCGATTAATTCTATATCGCTAAAATTGTATTTGTCTTTGATTCAAGAACGAAATGTGTACGTTTTCTAACTTTTGAAGATTGTAATAAAAACATAATAAGTAAACGCGTATAGTTATATTTTGTTCGATACAGTGGAGAAAAATGTAAAATCGCATCGGTCGACTAAAGGGGTTATGTTAAACGCGAACGAAGATATCTTTCCAGTCTGCAACGGACAGTCGAAGAACACCTTGCCAAAGTGGGAGACCGGAAAATGGACGCCGAGCATTGTGTTGTAAATGCAACGTGACATTAGCGACATCCGTGACTATAGCTTGATTTGAATGTGCCATTCAGGAACTTCGACTGCCGAGTTCGAAACGTTGTTACAGCAGAGCGTGGAGAAATTATTGGCGCACAAACTACATTTTTGCGGAGCACGCGCGCGTTAAGAGACCCAACAACCGCATTGAGATTGTATCGTTCGTGTCTCGAACGGCAATGTGAATTCATATGTAGAAACGACGTGTCACAATAGAAGAAACGAACGTTGTGCAAAAAGGAAAAACGTCGTGGAAAAAGGAACGCGATCGGTCACGCGTTAAATATTTGGAAAATAAGAAATAGGAGGAAGGAGAGGGAGGGGGAACGTGCAAGCGAGAGAAAGAGAAAGAGAGAGAGAGAGAGAGAGAGAGATATTTAAAATCTTTACACAGAATTGGGCATTGTTCGAATAACGTTGAGAATAAATTATCTTTGTAATAAAAAGTGTGGATAAGTGGTTATTCGAGAATAACGACTAATTTTCTATTCAGCCAGGGTGTGTTTACTTGAATGCAAGGACCGATAAGATAAAAGTGGTCGCTCGGCGCTCGTCAATTGTATCGCGCGAAGAAACAAAACGTCGCATCGGGCGATTCGAACGGAGAGCGATCGCTTTTGTATCGCTCCAAGTACCACTGCTGTATCGAGTCAGTGCGGTGTCTGAAATCGAATAACGAATAATTTGTTAACTAATAAAATCGTTATTCCTTATTGGCGAATAAATCTGGACAAGTTATTCGTTGTTTGAATAAATTTTGCCGAATTCTGCCTTAAGAGAAAGCAAGATTACGTATTATCTATTAAAAGGAAATAAGACCATATCGTGCATGATATATTTAAGTCATAACTGTTTAGGGAGCGTTGGCTGATTACAAATGTGGTGAACGGGAAATGCAAATAGATCCAGCGTGATTTTTTGTGCGCAATTGGCTCGATTCATGGAAGCAAACAGCATGATGCTTGCACCCAGAGTCAATTTGCTCAGTGTGCGTAAATATGTAATCGGTTCTCGTACACTAGTGCATACATCGTCCTCGAGTACGTACATGAGCGTTCGCCTCGAAATACAGTGCGCGACTACCCAATTCCACCGTCCACTTCGGCACACATCGATACGCGAACGCTGTTCGCTCGCTCTTTGCTACAACTGATCGAAAGGCATATAAAATATTGCTCGGAGGAAAAGGGAAAAAGAAAAATACCACGGCGAGCGGTACAGCGTTTGCGATACATTTTAGCGTTGTTTACTCTTCTCCTCTTCCTGCACAATAAACGTGGAAAGTAAGAAACAAACGACATTATCGATCTCAACGTGTTCCGGCGTATGTTCGATGCTCGCTACCTACCTGACCAATCGATAATAATTAGGGCTGAAATCAATCGTATCATAAAAATGCAATCGAATTAATGAATTTTAAATCGATACGCTCTCCCTGGTATTACCGCTTTTTCGATTAATTAATTGTATTCATCGTTGCTTTGATGCCAATTAAAATTTATCAATTTAGTTTGATTGCTCTCCTTCGTTATATTTCAGTTCGTGTAGACCGTTTAATTAAATTTCACTTGACTCAAAATACAATGAGAATTATAATGACGCGCGACTCAATCGTACCATGCAATTATGTAATACATATTGCATCGACAATGTGCGCGTATGTACGTGCGTTTGAAACTCATGTATACAGTCGAAACACTTGAGCGAGTTAGCAAACTAAAGACAAATTATATACGTATCATGGATATATATCTATACATATGTATGTAGTTACTCGCACTCGTAGCAGCTCATTTCGGAAGATTTTGCCATTTTGCCAATATCAGCAAAAATAAACTTGGCTCTGCGTCTGACTTTCCTACATATAATAACTGTATATAACTATGACCAAAATATTTGGTTATATACAATCTATATGTGTACTATTTCAAATATCCTACAGAAAACATTTACATTTTCATGTTAAACAAGTTTATGTTAAACAAGACTGACATCGCTCTCGGAGAATGTAATTTTTCGTGCTATATTACATAAACAAAAAGAACCTGATTTAGAGAAACGTAGTGGAATATTAAATTAAATTACTGTTAATTAATTACCGTTAATGTAATTAAAAAGTTTGCCAATTTATTCGTATTATTTTATCGCGATTTCGACAGATTTGCGGAATATATATTTTTAGGATATTGCACTACAAAAAATAAAATTTAGTTGCTGTTTATACTGCTTATACATACAGTGGGTCACAAAATTATTCGCTCACTCGCTAATGTGGCAAAGATGAACGAAATAATCAGGCAACGCAAGGTACTTTTAAATTTTTTATTTGGATATACATAGTTCAAAGTTTAACTTAATAGAACAGTAAAAAAAATTGCGAAATTTTCATTTATAATTACAGAAAAATGAATTTTAAGAAATCTTTATNCGTAAAGATTTCTTAAAATTCATTTTTCTGTAATTATAAATGAAAATTTCGCAATTTTTTTTTACTATTCTATCAAATTAAACTTTGAACTATGTATATCCAAATAAAAAATTTAAAAATACCTTGCGTTGCCTGATTATTTCGTTCATCTTTGCCACATTAGCGAGTGAGCGAATAATTTTGTGACCCACTGTATGTACATAACATTCGATCATTGATATTCTTTTTTTGCTAGGTTCTCGGCTAGCGATCAAAGAGACGTGGTAAACACCAGCCATGGAGTAAATTCGGTAAAGTCACTTTCGATAGTAGATGCATTCTAGCCACGAAAACTGTTGAATATTCACTATTTTCGCAATAGGCATACAGTTCCGTTGCGGCGCATCGATAAATATTTACAGGTATAAATCGTGTCTAAATCGATCTATCCTGATGAATTGCCGCTAAAAGTTTATATTCCATAAATTGATCGAATTAAAATCAATGACGAATAAATACGCGGATTCGTGTTAATATCGTTAAATCTGTTCCAACGTATTACCAAAATCGTCGTCAAATCAAAAATATTTGGCAATTCGACAAAGAACAGAGGTAAAAGCGAAGATTTTTAACGATGAACCAAATATTTCATTTACCATAGACTTTTCACGTATAATTTCATGGAAACGTAGCGCGCCGTTCGATAAACGATTCTGCGCGATGTTTGTTTTAACAAAAGAAAATCCTACTTATACAGATAGATATGGACTTTTTGTCTTTGATTTTCGATAAATCTATAGAAAAATTTAACCAAATAAATTTTTGACGAATTTTTCACGTCGCATCACATAGAAACGAAATCCAATGAAAAATACAACGTTCGTTTTGTATGTGTTTAAATTTTATCGGAAAATGAAACTAAATTACTAATGGAGCAACTGACGATGGAATTCTATATAGAATTAAATATCGCGCAAATACGCGAAAGAAATATTTGATGTTTTAACAACGTATTATGGTCTGTACATGTTGTATGTTTTTCTTCAACATTCCACCATCTGTGTTATTAATCACGCGAACAATGCAAAGTAAAAAATGCAAACGCCGTTTATTAAATAACCCAAGAATTTTATGATTTTAATATTCAACGTGAAAATAATATTTTAGATTTTAGTATGCACGAGCAGCACTTACTATAAAATATAATTCCTCTGTAATGCTTTATTTCCCTTTAGAAGTATGTTAGATTGCAGAGGGTGCAAATGCGATATCGAACAAGCAAAGATACGACGCAGAAACGAAGAATTACCGATTATTTAATTATTTACGATTTATCCTGGATGCACGGGTTTAGACTGGTTTCGAGATTAAGTTCGACGATTTGTCGAGTTTCCCGTAGCTGTAACTCGACTGAATGGTAACACGGACGAAAGTAAACGGCGAAAACTAAAACGGCATAGAAGGATAAAAGAAAAGGTAAGAAAAAAGCGGTTACAGATAGCATAGCCAGAGATTGCAGACTACGATACGCAGTTACATGCTGTACTTTAACCTCCGTTCGCAGGTAAGGTAGAGTGAGACGCGAACCTTGCAAATTGCCTTTGCCACTCTCCCCTTACATCCCTCGCTCTTTGGAAATCACCCTCTGGATCCCTAGCCTGTTCGCAACGTTCCACGCTCTCGTTATTCTTTCTTCTAGCTGAATTCCTGGATCGTCTTGCTTTTTCAACAGAATTACCCGTGCAGGTGGCGCAATAGAATTTTCCGCGTCGAATATCCGTCATTGATCTTATCTCGTCCACTTAATCAGATTCTTCGAATCAGAATGAAAAATCCGCTCGTCGAGATGGAATAAACCAACGTAACCAGCCATCACGTCCGATGAATATCCTAAAATCCTAATCTTTCGAATCCGAATTAAATCTTTCACCTTTGCTCTTCGTCACGAGCGTATCTATTCGAAATCTAGCCATTCGCTAAACGACCAGCGAGTACGCAACTCCGACGTACGGCCATACGTACATACATCTCCTACCGATACGCCCTTAAACGTTGTAAGAACCGTAATTTTATAAATCGGTTCGTCGATATTGTCCAAAAACGTATTCGAGAAAATCCATCTTTCTTTCTTTTTTTTGGCTTTGTATTTTCTTAACAAATATACTACAAATATACAAATATACTACGCGACGCGAATATTACTTTCAGAATTTTAAATACGAAACTAAGCAAACGTGGACAAACAAAGATCGGATATCGCAAAGAAATCTTGATAATGCGAATCGAATTTGTTCGATCGAGCCGAATAATACCAATCGTATCGTGTAAACCAGTTTTTCCAGAGTTTCGTACTGTGTATAGTTGCGCACAATACTGTACCAAATGTCTACCATCTTACGATTCGGCCTACACGCTACATTCTATATACATATGTAGTATGTGGCCTGCCAGAACAACATCTAACTCACAGTCTCCTATCTCATATAACTTGCTACGAGATAAAGCCTTTGAGCAAAGTTATCCGTTGCTGGTGCCCCTTTTTGTCGGTGCACTTGTTCGCATGCTTTCGTATAAGATAGAACCGAACTTTGCGAGCGCGAAAGACAGCCACAACAACGCACTTTCTACGTGATATGTATAACATTGTAAAAATTCTTTTCTACTTTCATGAGACGCATTAGTATATATACTTGGCAATGCTTGCCAATCTTTGGCTGCATTTACAACGCGCGCAATTACGAACGGTGCTATTTGGTATTTGCTATTTGGAAAGCGTACGTGCCCGTAACTTAGAACCTAAGAAATGTATTATATTACTTATTATTATTATTATTATTATTATTATATTTACACATTCTAAAACGGTATACGAAATTCGTAAAAGTTTTAATAATGACAAAGCGATAAAGGAAACGTTACATATTCTAGCGAGTTGAGGCAGTGATTAAGACGCGACGCAACGCGACGCCAGCCATCTGTCTACCAAAAGATGGGCAACTTGATATGGGTAAAAGAAATTTAAGAAGAGAAGAACCGAACCAAAGAAACAATAACACGCTATCCCACACGCGGCATGTCTATTTTCTGTTACCGATATGAATTTTCTGTAATTACATAGTTCGAAATTCGATCGGCTAGTTTCCAAGATTTTGAATAGGATACTGCACCCAACTGAAATTCCATTCGGCCGAATTTTGGTATATCATCGATACTCCCGATATATATGCCGGTCAATACAGTATCGTTTTTAGTCTCCTTCCTTGTTATTATAAGCATAGAAATTCAACTCTCTATCGAACGCCAATTATACGCGTGTACTTGTACGAATTACACAGAGTTTTCAAATTGAAAAGACGCCGACTAATAGCAGCAAAGAGAATTTACAGGAAAAATTTCATTTCCAGGAATACAGGAACGGTTATACAGACCTACATAGGTATGCTTGCTTTATAACTTTACGATTATACCGTAACAATTTTTCTATCGCGTAACCGCTTCTCTCATTACATCTCGTAAAAAGAAACAATAACGTAAAGAAATTGGCAACGGAAATGCTTTAACACGGTTTTAACAACGGTCAAAGCGGGAGCTTTGTCGTTTCATTTCGCCTAATTAGTAATAAACTTATAATTATAGTTTATTTTCTACGACAGGTATATCATCGTCGCGTGTTCATTCTCATACTCTGTCTTTAGGAAAATTATTGGAGAAAAAAACTTATTCGTCCTTCTTGTTATAGATCTCTCGCCGATACGTGTAATGCGGAAATTATGTTTAATTAAAAAAAAAAAAAAAAAAAATTACGCAATTTACGCATTACGACAATCCGCTCGCCTTTCTTTCTTTTACGCGATAATTTAATATCGTAAAATTATTTTTCGATAAGTATTATTAATTCACGAGTATAATTACCCATTTCCGATTGCATTCGTACAACACCCATTTTTTTATTCATGCGCTCTTTTGTTTATTATTTCGTTTAAGTTTTAAATTAATATGATAAATACGATATACGATATGAAGAAGCCGCTAAGTATCAGAGATGTATGCGTATGTAAGTAGGTAGTTTCAGAGAGCTCTGAAACACGAAAGACTGTAGAATAAGCCGAGTACTGGTTTATGTTTTTATGACGACTTTAAATCGAAGGAAAGATTTCCAGAAAATGTAGCTACGACAAAGATCTAGCGCTGACAATGACCAATATTTTAAGTCATAACATTCATATCCGACCGGCATTTTCAGCGCCGCTATCGCTCGAAAGCCGGCGCTTTTTCACACAATTTACGACTTCGCTGTGTTTTATATAAAAACAACACAGCAGAGATTTCTTTTTAATTTATTTCGATTTAAAAAAAGCGAGAGGCATTTATTTATCGCGAGAAACAAATGACGAATTTTATTCATCGTTTGGTCGGCGATTGGCGCTAAAACGAAGAATTTCCATCCTCCGGCCGGATATGTGTTAACGTTAACCGTTTGATTTGCAACAGTCGTGTTAGAGAAGCAGCAGTTCTATTATAGCAAAAGCAGATGCAAATCGCGACTATGGTCGATCGTGCGAATAATCGTACTAAATCGCATAATAGAAGTAACATAGCTACGTTTCATTATTGGTCGATATTCGCGATGACGAGCGATTAGATTCGTCTCGTATCGTATCGAGTGGAATCGTATGTCTACGGCCGACTGCTATCCAGTAAATTGAGTTTCCGAACGGAGCTTGAGGGGTTGGTTGCTAAGGATGCGAAGAAAACGGCAGCCAGCTTGCACACCGAGATTGGATGCCGACGAAATCGTCTCGTGGGAAACCTGCTGCCCCACCTAACCCCTCCGTTGCATACTTTCCTCTAATATCGCTACCCGATTGCCTACTTTGCTCCAGGGACGTCGGAAGGCGATACATTTCTAAAGAACGTCCACTTCTTTGCTCCATTAAATGTTTATTGATCTCGCGGCGAATCAGTGATTTGCTAATGAAACGGTATCGATAGAGACTGTTTACACCGATCGTTACCAGAAGTGTTGGCGAGAGAACGAGAAAGAACGAGAAAGAGGAATAAAACAGGCGACAAAAGCTTGAGAATATTGAACGCGTAATATGTATTTCAGATATTCTGCCGTGTCGTTTGTGCGACGAGACTCGTCGATGCGCGTTTTTGCGCTTACCTCGAACAATCGTCTTGTGTCTTTCGTATAATTTTGAGACTGTTTCAGGCTGTAAGAATTAACGATGATCCATCTTGCGTGGTAATTACTATCATTGGTAAACGTTTAATTCTTTGGACAAACAAACTTATTATCTGCCTGATTAACGCGGTTCGATTTTCTTTAAACGACTCGATGGAGTTTAATTTCGTCAGGAAGGAAATCCTATTTAACGAGAAAACCGTGTCACGCGTATCATTAAAGATTGTTTTCGAATATCCTGTAAGAAATAGATACAAAGAATTTTTGTTAAAAGTTCTCGCTAAACGCACGAAAGACTCGTGCCATTATTAATTACTACCTACTTACCATCAAACAGAGACAAGAAAAGAGACGATTTTAAGGGTGCGTATATTTATCTGTTATAACAAAAACTCTGGAGGATAAATTTAATTTTCTTCCTAGATACGAGCAACTACACAGGTAGTATGTACGTATATCTAGGCCCATAACGTTACACGGTATAACACAATATAACTAATCGTTGAATCGTAAATGGTTAGTAAATTGTAAACGTTATATAATTATCAAAGTAGAAGCACGCTGCGGGCTATCATCGTATAATTAATAATCGCTAATGGTAATTAGGAACGCGTCCTGGGGATCCTTGCACCCGATTACAGAACGCCTCCTAACGATGCAACCCTGTGAGAAGGTAGATTCCATCGAAGGCTGCTGGAAGGCCTCGATGTTTGAGACTGGATTACGCAATTATCTAGTCTCTCGTTCGTATCTTCCATTATCGTAACGTTATAACGAATTTTCTTTTCAACGCTATTTCAGTCGTACGTTGCATGGTACTTTCGTTACCTTTATGATACAATGGCATACTTGGCATCCATGGCAATGACAAATAATGCCAGAGCGAAAACGACGTCCACTAGAAATTCCAAGTTACGAACAGTGTCCACTTTCGTGAGATTGCTTTCTCTCCGAGTTACGTCCGTTCTGCTTCGAGATACCATCGATGCAGATGATACCGGTGGTACCAAGAGACGGCGGTACGGACCGCGCATACGGAGAATGATCATTGGGAATAGAGAACATCGAGGACACGAAGAGGAAGGAACGCGAAAGATGATGAAAAAGTCCAGAGAATAAGCGACGATGGGTGGAGTGATCAAGTTTGAAGAGAGGAAGAGAAAAAATGACGGTATCCCTGTTTTTTTAGCTTTGTCAAATATCCACGAGTGCGTACATCGATGGACTGTCGTTTAATCGCGATGAACTAAACGTAGATCTTACGGGACGCCAAACGCTCGTTCACGGCGGCACAGATTCATCGACTCGAATAATTTTAATTGTTAACATGTACATACATCTTCTTGACGGAGAGAATGCGAGAAATCAAAAAAGATCAGGTGTAAAGAAAGAAGGCCTATTCTCGTTGACTTTTGCGTTACGGAACTGAATAAAATGCTACCGATCACGGAGGAAGGAGGCTGATCTTCGTAATGCGGCTGTTTACGCGGGCTGATAATTATGACGCCTTTGGTCTTATCGGACATTTGGAAATTTATCGACTCGCAGCGATCTCCGTTAGGAGTATATCGCCTTTAATCTTTAAGAACGTAGATTTTTATTATCCGTAGTCTGTACGGCGTTACTGAAAAATCAATGGCAAATTTCCGTTTATCTTGCTACGCTCTAAAGCGTGCTTTCTTTTTCAATAAAATTCATAACTTGATTAAAACAGAAAGTTCATTTAAATTACATTGAAACTAATATCAGATATATATTTTATAACGATGGTTGGTCGGTGCTGCGTCTGCGAGGGTTTCGTTATATGCGATCGCGCCCTTTATTTTCCAGTAAATTTCATTTATAAAACACAGCCTTCATGGCTTAACGCGTTCCAACGCGTTTAACGCTGTGCCATTTTTGCGCTACTTGCCATTTAGACTGTGTGTACCACCGCTTTAAACTATACCGTGTCTTTATGTTCAAAATGTATACACACGTATATCGTGGCAAATATAAGATCGAAAGAAAATTATATAGAACAAATCGAACGAGTTTCCATCAATAATTTACAGTTAAACAGAAATACACGGAACATCGCAGAAACAAATACATAGAAGATGTAAACAAAGAAGTACAAAACAACCCAAGCATAGATATAAAATATTCAAGCAAATATACGAATGCGATCGTGGCCTGCTAATTACGGGAAAAAATTGTAATTGTAAGACATTACCCTGCCATCTATATTTTTCTCATTTATGAATTTCTTGGTTTGTTTCATCTCAACTCTTCGATTACATAGATCCGCGCTCCTCGTCATTCGCATTTTTATAGTTTACCAGAAGATCGCTTAACTTTCTCGTAACTACCCTCAACGGGCATCAACCGATTAGCTTTGAAGCGTCGCAAATGTCGTTGGTTCTTTCTAAGGGTATTATTTTTACACATGTGCCCCACATCGTAAAGCATTCGTAAAAAGTGCAAACTTTTATGACGCAACCTATAAAATAGTTACCTACAAGAAGGTTGGCCCTTAACCGTGACGCGTCGATCACCTTCTCCGAAACCGTCTGTTAGTTTAAGCTTAACCGATTCGCGCTGTTTCGTTAGCAGGGG
Source organism: Bombus waltoni (assembly GCA_014737395.1). NCBI lineage: Eukaryota > Metazoa > Arthropoda > Insecta > Hymenoptera > Apidae > Bombus > Bombus waltoni. The sequence continues at coordinate 292,593 of JACXII010000046.1, read as the reverse complement.
AAAAGATTCTATCGAGCCACAAAGTGAATAATATACAACACCGTCGGTTTTTTTTTTATCAAATTCTAAAACCCGGTGGTTTCTAATTCTACAGCAGAAAGAAATGATGGTATTTTATATTCTCACAGCGAACTATAAACAAAAATCTTCAGAGTATTTGTACTATCGTGTATTATGTAAAAGTGCGTCGCTCGCTTTCACGGGAATTGTGTCGCTAATTAAAATATAATATACGTATATATTATATAATGTATGTATAATACATATATGTATTATATATATAAATATTATATAATATATAAACACACACACACACACATACGCGCGCGCGCGCGCACGCACAGAGCGTTATAGCAGAATTATTCAAATACAGAAGCTAAGCTAGTCGCTTCACGAACGAAAGGAAAACATATATTGGAATGTTTCTTCGTATCGCTTTGCCAAATAAAAATTTCTACTCGTTACACGTATCTTTACGTTTATGTAACCGGTAATTGAATAATAAATATTCTTCGAGAAATTTTGTTTCGTATTACTGACTGTACGATTAAGTTCGTCGAATCTTGTTTGTTAATTGGCGAATTCAAGTATTAAGATCGAACCTTTTCGATAAACGAATTTAGTGGCCGGCCGATTCTTTCCTTTTTCGCCTTACCATTTGTACAAATTTAAAAATTATATCGATCATACGTACGGCTACGTGTATGAACATGCAACAAATGAATGCGAAAACACAAGCAGATAAAAAGTTTCGCCGAACGTGTACCGGTAGATTGGAAGATTGGATTAGTACATGATTGGAGCGGCAATTGAAGAGCTGGATGAAATAGGGGCATTCGGAGAGAGCGAATTTATTGATTCAATTTCGCCGTAACCCTGCTGCCTACCCTTCTATTTTAACTACCAACAGATGGCATGTTGATGCTGTCAAGTTTTCGAGTTTAGTCTCACCGCAATTTAGCATAATCGATGAATAGCCACGGCCGATGTTAATCGGCAACCGTCAAATCGACCGATTAAAACAGATTGTTACGTTACAAAGTTGAAAACCCCAATCCACCGCTAACATATTAAGAATTATGGTGTAGACCGTGAACTTGATAATTTAATAATCAGAAGAAAAATGACGATCACGAATATACAAATTGAGAAAAATGATCGGCCGGATATGCGATGGTGGTAGGAAATGTCTAAGGGATAGAGATGATTTAGTGGGACGGCTCAAGTGGGACGGCCAAAAATGCATGTGTATACATCAAACAAACAAGAAAAATGAAGAAAACTTTACCTATTTATAAAAAAAGAAAAAAATATACTATACAGTTGCGAGCTAATATTCTCCTTAATCACGTAACTTTCTAACTGCTTCTGGTAATAACCTGCCTTTAAAATACACCAAGTTGGCACATAAAGTTCCCTAATTTGCAAAGTATTAGGTTTCTTTCCTTTTGTAAGGAAATAATAGACGCACAACCTCTTTTCGTTTTATATTATTTCATTGAATCATGCACGATCCATTTTCTTCTATTTCTGTTATTACGATCATACGTGATTCGACGAAAATAATATAAAACAGAGAATGTGGTGCATACATCATTTCCTTACCAAACGAAAGAAACTTTTCGGACAACCCAATACATACATACCTATTTTGTTTCACACATTTTGTTTTACAAGAATAAACTTCCATTCGAAGATAAATTATCGGGGGTTAATAAAATTCGTTGATAAATTCTTTCTTAAAGATAAAAATTACATAATACAAAGCTTATTGGTTATAAGTTTAAAGCCTTTGGTAAAAAGATATCTGCAAATAACAATTTTTAATATTTTTTATCGAAAATCAATCCCAATTAAAAGTCAACCAATTTTTAACGCAAACGCAAATGCCAAAAAGACAGGATGCAAGGAAAATGAAACGTTTGTCTTCGCGAGAAAGAATTTTCAAGAAACTCACACCTTCGATTTTATAACAACGATATTAAGACGATACACAACCTAAGCGACGTTAACGACAATCTAAACACAAACAACGACGCACAAAAATTGCAATTTACGATGCGTTCTGACGTGAAACACAGAGGAAAGCACCGAAATGTAAAATAATAAGAAATCGGACTGTTCTAATTGCAAGAAGCGTCGCAAGTCGAAAAGTCAATTAACAGAGACGAACGTTACCCCGTCTATTCGACGTGACTTAATTTAACCTAGTATGAGTTCTATCCCTGCTGCCATGAACTTCTTATTTCCGATTCCCTGCTTCAATTCTTGCTTAATCCAATTCTTCTTCAGAAGGATCGCGCGCACGAACAGCACGACACTTTTTCGTTTTCCTATTCGTTGTAAATTTACTCAGTTCCGTTTTCATCGTCGTTTTTCCCCGTTTGTTTTCTTAGTTTTCAGCTCGTCCGTTTCATTTTCCTTCCTCGATATCATCTCGCTTATCAATTTCTTGTTGGTTGCTTTAGCTACCGGGATACACACCGCCACGCTACTCTTGCTTTTTCGTTAATCATGAAAAATACGGGCGAGCGGTAACGCAATTTCACGGATGACAGGGACACATCGAGTTACCATCGTTTCGCGTTTTACACACACGCGACCAGATCGTCTATCGATACTAAAAGTACAACACGGCAACTTCACAGAAACTACATTTGTGAAAACATAAAAGGCCTGTTTTCGCCTCTGTCTCTCGGCGAGAATTCGCGTTATCGTATTGTATTTTTCTCTTGTCGACATTTATACAGGGTTTTCAGGCGTGAACAAAGCACTAAGAGAGACAATCGCTTCACCGGATTTGCCGTATATTTTTCAAACGATGTAAAAGTGCCGTTACTTTATGGGGCTTTATCAAACATCTTAATCCACGGTCCATCAACGATAATGGCATACACGTGGAACGCAAAGTACCTACCGTTAACCAACAACCCTCACATATAAACACGCGCGCGCGGGAGCACTTATTCTTTCCCAAAGCTGTTTAACAAAGAAAAATAAACAATTTGAGAGAGAGGGGGGGGGATTTGAAAAGGATTAATACTTGAAACTAATTTAACCATACGGTACGGATACTTTAATATTTCTCTTCAACTGAAATTAATTCGTGAAACATTCCACGAGTCTAATTTTTGTATAACTTTACGTAAGTCAATAAAAATCGTTATGAAAAGGTAGAAATTGCAAGTCTTTGAAACATTGATCCAACAAATGCTTCCAATTAAAAACTACAGGTTTCCTTATGCATAACGAAAGTATCAAGTTAGTAGGAAAAAGGTAGAAATTTGAAGTTATCAGATAATTTGTATCATATATCCTGTATCTGGCATCTCGCTAGGGATATCCGTTATCACGAAAAAATAATATGCATTGTCAATGGTATTCCATGAAGAGGAGAAAAACTCTTCTCTTGCCAGGCATGCGGAGGCTGCGTTATTGATTTTCTGTAGGCGCGTGCGGTTTTCCACACTCACCGGACCTGACTCGTTTTCAAACGGCACGCAATCACAAACTGTTTCGATGGTTCGCCATACGGCATATCGATTGCCGTAACATTAACTTCCACTACGATATTGCATTCTTTAACGAACGATAGACGAATCGATAGAGCTAGAAAAAATCCCTGCTGAGTCGAACGTGTACGAATTATTTACAGCAACGAGCCAGAACATTTCTGTCAACTAGGAATCTATGCTTTGAATCAAACGAAGAAATTCTAAGAGGAACGCTTTCTCTTAATCGAACATAAAGGATCGAAGCTTTATGTAAGTTAAATACAGTTACGGGCTCCTTTGATACAGCGACGTTTCGATATTTAGAAAATTTAAATCGCGTCGTATCGCGGTTGTTACACGTTGTGGAAACCCAAAGCACGCGTAACTGAACGTCTAAATCGCTGTTACTCTTCTTAAACACAGCAAATTTAAAAAATCTTCAAGCACTGGTTAAATTTTCATTTCCAAACCTCTATATTTTGAAGCTATCTTTCAAGTATCGAGTCTCTTAAACTTTAAACTTTGATCGAGCTGTGCTCAACGCGCGACTGACAAAATTAGAAGAATCGAAAGAAAGACCGGAAAAAACGAAAGTTGAGAAATTTATACAAAAGGAAAGATAGTTTCGAAATTCCGAGAGAAAAATATATGCTAGATTTCCGTTGGGGAGCAAAGTGCAACCTGTATCGATCGATGAAAGTACAGTCGAACTGTTCCGACACTGTATTATTGTGCATACGTACCACGAGGCAGAGAAAAATAAAATAAAAAAGAAAAAAAAACCGGGAAAAAAAGACGTATCGGGGAAGCAAGAGGAAAACAAAAATTTAATTAAATGCGCACTGTCCGTAGCGTTCGACACAACCCCTATGTACTGAAATCGAATCACTCATCCATTTCGGTCATCCAGCTGCCTGCATCGTATCCCTGTGTTTTTCAGAAATTCGAAAAATCGTTTTATCCACGTCATGCCTAGGTCTAACCCGTACGAAACAACGAGGGCGTGAGTTTATCGCGATTTCAAAGAATTCAAGCGCGCCACGAATCAAACGAAAAACTTTATTTCGTCGCTACGCTCGTTACATCGAAATCTATGAAGAAATTTAGCGATCAAGGATCGAAATTTGAAAAAAAAATAAAGGAAAGATGTGGAGATCGAGAAGAGAGGAGAGAGGAGAGAGGAGGAGAGAAAAGGCACAGCTTGCGAATAGTCACGGAACATCTTCAACGCGGAGATAGCGAGGAAAGATAGGACCTCAATTACTTGAACAAAGGCGACACGTATCCTTCGTTGGTGAATCGTGTTATCGAATCTCGACCGACTTGGAGCATTCGCGGCTTGCGATTCAAAGTGAGACAATTAAGTCCTATCAGCGCGGATATCCGAAATTGGTTAATTGGAAATACGATAGTCGCTTGTATACTTTTCGAATGGTGCTTACCATCTACGGAAGGGGAAAGACGCGGCAACTGATAACCATCTTCACGGTGATTACGACAGTGTCCAAAAAAATTATCTCGTATTATATCGACTTAAATTATAATATCGACGCATTCTCGTAGAAAAGCTGAATTTATGTATAACGGTGTTAAAAAGTTACAATCGTGCAAATACGAACGAGAGAAAGATTTCTATTGAAAGAAAAATAGGTTTAAAAAAATTGATACAGCAAGATAATAAAACTTATTTCATATTTATATTAGCATTAATCAAATTGTATTTTATTTTACTTCGTTAAAATCTTAATGTATAAGATGGACCGCACGGCAGTCGATTTAAAATATCGATAAAGAAATTGAGCGAAACAACGCGAATGTGCTAAAGTCGTGTTTTATACCACTGATAAATTTCATTGTTACGCGTTAAATAATTAATCCATAAAACGGCAATTTTCTGTGTTTGTGTACTTAAACAGATGATATCGAAAATTGCGTTACATCGATGTGCGGTCATATTTTCTGGTTTTATCTCGTGCAATCGCCGCGTAGACGGTGGACAAGCAGGAAACGAACGCAAGCGCTTATCGAACTTGGAATTACTAAAGAATCTTCGTTCGGTAATTTTCGATATTATCGCAGTCACGACTGTCATACGATCTCTAAATTAAGTTTCGCAACGATGCTCGTCTCGTACCGTAACTCTTGGGAGACTGCATTTATCTCGCATGCGAAACTTGCCGCATTAATTTCGGTGCTTTTAAATTTCTTGCCAACTTTTGTCGGCTTTCGCGTAACCATCTGCTTTTTCAGGGGCATTAACGAAAATGCAAGTTATAACGACTCCGTAATAAGGGCGGTTAGATTTCGTTTCCGGCTTTCGAACGACTTAAACGGAGAGAAAGGAGAAGTAATAGGAGACCAATTTATCGCGGCTCTGAACCGCGAAGAGGAAAAGGATGGGAATGCGAGCGAATAATAGAAGCAACAAAGTTAGGTAGAAGGGGAAGAAAGGAAACGAAAAGGACAAGAACGAGGAAAGAAGCAGAGAAAGGATAAAGATTGGATGCGAGGTACGGTGCGCGCTCGCAAAGTTGAATTAGCCGATATTATTTTGGTCGATGGACGCGCCACGCTTTTACCGGTAAAGACAAACAGAGAGGAACGGGAAGCGGCACGTACCGGAAATTTACAATGCCCCGGTGACTATGTCCACGACATCGCAACACCTATGACCGTATCTACGACGTTGATATCTCTTACAGCGTGTGTGCCAATCGCCGTATGGATGTAGAAAATTAACCTGTCTCGTTCAGCTTCGACAACGTGTTTCCTGGCCTTTCAGATACACCGCGAGACGCTTTGCGTCGTCATAATGGCCATTCATCCAATATGTGTGCATAGTCCTCGATAACGCCAGTATCAACGATTATCTTAGGAAAGTTACGGCGCGTGATTCACCAGAGGAACGTTATTACGTAAACCTTTGCATTCATGATGAAAATGGAGTTTCAGCAACTCTGCGTATCAAAGAACACATCGATAACGATTCACTTTCGAATAACGCGTTACGGTGAGTCTGTACTAGTCTGCCAAACTGTAGGGAAGAACGAGTCGCGTCCGATTTCAGCGGATCGTGGAAAATTTGAATGGCTAAAACTTAGTTTTCTTACTTTCTAATGACTCAGGCATCTTCGCGTGGGCAATACCATTGCACTCGGGATACGTAAATACGTGAAACGTTGAGGTAACATCTCTCTCGGGTCTCGTCCTCGTGGCAACTCCGGAAGCAAGGGGTTGCTCGGTTACACTCAAAGATTTAAGTCGAGAACAAAGGATCTCTTATAGGGGAAGAGTGCCGCCGGCATGGATTTCGATTACGAGATAGACAGGATTTATATCGGCCAGATAGTCCACGAACGGGCGAGGAACTTTCGAGCGTTATTCCCGGACCATTACATCTACAGGCTGACTGCTATAACGTTAAAGGAAGGAACATTTTACACCGAAACCTCGGGAGGATAACCAAAATGGAACGAATAACCGTTGATTGACTTACTATCGCCAACTTGTAGGCTACAAAGTGCGTACACGTAGCGTGGTTGAACACACGATCTTTAAACTCAACGATCCGTTGAACTTACAAAATTTGTTACGTTTGAAAATATTTTCATGCTACGCGATTCTTTTATCCTCGTTATCCTCGCCGTTATCACCGAGAAAACCACGTTGCAAGTAATCGCCTCGAGATAGAAGGAAATTCCAAATACCCTCTGATAATTACGATACCAGTCGCTCAATGGTAGTCGCTAAGATTGATTAGCTAGGTATTCTCAGTTTTCGTCTTGATCTCCCAACCAAAAATTTCGAACATCGGTGGATGATCGTTCGAGTCTTTATCCGTTGCTCCATATCGAAAGCCAAACGCACGACTATTCGAACGAAATGCACTTTCGTCCGCGGAGAAACGAATTATTAAACCTACAACTATCTCCTGAGGGACATACAACGTCGTTGTGCGGTGCGATATAATCATCACGAATGAAAATACCCGTTCGTCGTACGCAGCTTTGCCGCGTTCGACGAACGAATTCACCTACCGTGATATCTCCGATATGGAATACGCGTAAGTCGCGAGCAAGTAGAGCGACGAAATGCGAACTATCGGCAGATTATTCGTTCTTCGCTTTGCGACGCAAATATATACAAGTATGCGTGCAATTAGATCGCAGAAAGAGGCGTCCATTCGTATGCGTGACTAGGTACCTATACGCGTTCTTTCACGCAAAATACATCAGGTATTCAGCCACGAAGGACAGAATCATTTCTCACCGATATCGTCGATCTTTTGTCTCAATTTTTTTGGTTCAAAATTTTCATTCATACACAAACAGACTCTATAGCTTCCAACGAAATACGTTGTTTCTTCTACTTGTTAAATTTTTGCCCGTATTAGGAAACTTTTCGGTAAATATTCCCGTTTTATCGTGACAATTTTAACGCGTGTATTACCCATCGCGTTATTTATGCCAATACAGAGAGTTTCGGTTGCAAAAAGTTTGCAGAACCGCGTCTTTCTTCCAAACTTTCTTCTACTCTTTACTATTTTAAAGACTTTGCGCAGCAGCAGATAATATTGCGACTAATCGCGAGTCTAGTATGAATTAGACCCAAACGAGGAAACTTTTTCTCGCGCTATACAACTTTTATCCGAAAACGGGCTGCAAAATGGTGAAGCTTAAATCGGCGAATATCTAAAGCAAACGTAATGCATCTAACAAGAGAAATGCGATTTTCTGAAAAACAACTCATAGTAAAAACTACGTTTCAGACTTTCTTCCCACGCTCGGCTCGACTGACCTTTCACTTACAACTTCCCCCTGAAAAAACAAAACTCCGCGACTGCGTGTTTTCCTAGAAACTCGGAGCGCCGGCTCCACCAACAGACGGTAAATCAGATGTTGATTAACGAGCCACCGATAACTTGGCCACCGTCGAACTTACCCTAATCAAAAATCTGGACAGTCTCCAAAAGCTTTCCAATCGCCTTTTCCCCTGCGAACTTCTCCCCTGGACGGTCGTGCCCCATCGAAGTAAAACAACGCCAGCTTTAAATTCTCTTCCAGGTCACTGTTCTCGCATCTCGTATCCATTCCATTCGACTTTTTGCATGGTGCTTCGCGTCAGATCGGACGGAGCAACGAAACACCGCGTCAAACTGCGTAACAGCGAGCGCCGTTCTTCTTTTTCCACGACCGAATTAAGAGTATTCTCTTGTACGCGATGCAAAAGGTTCAAAATCTCGAAAAGACCGTACGACCTGGCACGGTGGTGAACTATCGTACGCGTTTGCATATCCTTGGGTAAACCCTGTAGCTCCTTGAGCCAAGCCGAATAGCTCGGTTGTGCCAGGAATGCCGAGTTGAAAGTTTCAGGACGACCACCTATATTCCCGAACACGGAATACCTTAGAGATAAGATCCCCTTGATTCGGGAATTCTGAATTCTCCAGGATCCTTCCATATCCCTGCCCCGAAATTCCTCTTAAAGTTCATCTTCCTAAACATTCTGGACAAAGACGATCGCTTCGGTCTCTTTGATTTGCTGCACTAATTGTACGTTTTTAAATTTATTGTATTTTCGAGCGATATTGTACTATTTTAATGGTATAAGTTAGTCCACCGTTGTTTTGCATAAAACTCCGTTTTGCGTTTATTAAATATTTTAACAAATTTAGCATAGATATTTGCATCTTTAAAGTCGCGTGAAAACGCGTGGCAGCAAGAAAAGAAATTAGAACTTGGCTGATCTTGATGTAACTAGGCGAATGACTAAGCGAACGACCAAGTCAACGACCAAACTCGAATTCTCGATTTTTCAGCCACGTACCCGGCCATGTACCGAAGAAAATCGCAGAGACCAGGTTTGTACGTGGAACTTTGTTGCATAGTCTATTAGGTATGGGTTGCGCTATCCAACACCCCTGACTACGAGAACATCTGTTTGGTTCCGACATGTGGCCGTACGAGCGTATGATAATGCTTGCGCGAAGGGTGAGTGACAGTACCCACTTAGGAGAAAGAGCACAGAGAAAATTAATCGCGAACCATCTGTTTGAAAAGTTGAAAACAAATCTACGAATTACGATCGCATATGCGCGCCAAAAGACTGTCGATGCTAGTTTCATTTTTGTTGTTACCTCGTCGTTAGTTTCTTACGGATACGATAATTCTGAAATTAGCAGCCATGCATTAATCCTATAGTTTGTTTAGTTTTAAATAAAAGTATGTTTATATCATGACCCCGCAAATGAAGAAAGTGCTGAAACAGCGATATGCGCGACAAAGTTGCTAAAGCGTCGTATATAATCTGTCTTTTCTTTTCATTTTAGTGATATAGAAAAATCTATTAGTACCTAAAAGCTCGGTATGCAGGAGGTAGAGACTACACGAAAGAACATTTCGCAAAGAAATATACTGCAAGTTATATTGTTTACGTTAAATTACTCGTCTTCTACGATCTAGAGTCCATAAGTTTGTTTGTAGAAAAAGCCCATTTTTGTACCAAGTACTTGAACTGTTTTGTATTCTACCTTATTATACTTATGTAGAATATATTTAGAGGCTATTCTAATATATTTACATAGTTCTATTTTGGATAATATCGAATGGGAAGCAAAGATCTAAAGTTAAACGTACAAAAGACGCAAGTTTGAGTTTCGCAAAGGGATGGGTATCGCTATTGGGCTTTCATTCCTTCACATATGTACGTATGTCCTGGATGATGAAGCAGTAGCACGCGGTCCGCAAGGAACAAGTCCAACGAGGTAAAAGTGATGCAACACAACTGGATAACAACTGTTTCGTCACGTTTCCGTCGCGAATCCGCCCGCTGTTGAGAGAGCAGTGTTCACGGCCGTGTCTATCTCATCTAGAACCCGCACGGAAGCATTGACCTTACCGAAACCGGCTTCCGCAGGATATTTTTCAACGCTATTTTCGTATTTCTACTTCGATTACGAAATTGCCGATAATCGGGAAACTGGAAAAAAGTTCTAGCTACGTTGCGCGCAGCAGTAAAATAATTCAGACAATAAGATCCTGTTTGAAAATGAAAGAATTTAGTACCAGCGATTTCGCACACAGCGAGCGAAATAGAGCCATTAAAAAATAACAACAACATGGCAAGCCATTTTCTCTCTTTCGTTCAACAAGACACAAATATCTACAACCGTACTTTGAAAAAATATAAAAATCTAATCCAAAACGTTATCCTCAATGAAAATTACATTACACATACATACATGTACGTATACTCGGGACTTTCACGATACTAAATATATCATGATACAAAACGCACGAGCAAAAATGACATATGCATATGTTACGACAAGGTAATAATCTTGAATGTACTACGAACAAGACAACCACGATTTAATACCGAGTTAATTACGTTAGAAATCAGAAGCCGAACCTGACTAACTAACTGAATTCACTATCGAACTTGTGCAGTAAGCTTGCTTTACGGATAACCGCAGTGCCAATATAGAATCCATCTCTCAGTATCTACTCACTGAAACCAACAACTTTCCTATGAACAAATCGAATTATTAAACGGGAAAAGGTCGACATATATTCGTTTCTTAATTGTAAATTACACACGTAACTCGATGAGGTGCATGTTTGGCAATGCGCGCGAAAAACGCACGTTGAAATAACTCGAAGTAACGTTACTAATTGTAAGGTAAAGTAAGATTTTATCAGACATAAAAAACCATTGCTCGCGCGCGTGTGATTTATAAATTACTTAGAAAAAATAAGTATACGATCTAGCCAAAGGGACGATTTATCATCGTCCGAGTTGTATTCGATAGCGTACGTAGCAACGAAGCTGCGCGAAAGGTTGCTACGTTTCTAGACCGCCCTGAAACTAAAAAGTCTTGCCATAGTTGGAACAACTACGCGAAAAATGTTACGTGAAATTTCCGACGCGAAACATTATGTTACTCGGTTCTCGATCGTGCATTTTCCAAAGGCCAACGCAATTTCTCGAATGAAATATACGAAGATGGTCGCAACGTGCCGCGCTTAAAGATTTCCCAAAGTCGCTACAGCTTTCTACGGGCATCGTAAGAGAGTTTCACCGAAGAATTGAAAACTCGGGAAAAGAAAAATCGATCCTTTGTCCTTGAGATATGGCCCCGAGGCCAACAAAACGACTTACCTATCACGGTTAACTGCGTCTTTATATTCTAGATGCATTGCACGAACCGATGCGGCCTTTTGCTCACATTCCCTTCGTTCCTTGGCAATCGAAATTTCCAGAAAAATACCCCACGATAGCGATAACTCATTTCCCTTTGCCGTCGGACGCTAAGCTAAGAAAATCCATTTCGAATCGAGACAATCAAAATGAATGGATACTTTTTCGACGTTCTATCATACGTCAAACTAATAAATATTAGTTGCCCATTTTATCGGCAGCTGCTAATATTCTCATCGCCGTTCAACATCTTCGACTTGCTATATGTAACGTGTAACTGTGTATATAAATTATGCTTTTTACACATCATAAAGATCAAAGTCGTATAAAAATCGTTAAACATTTTAATGATAATAACGCTTTCAAATTGTTGAAGTGGTCGTCACTTCTAAGAAAACTCTACATCCGATTTGTTTGGTTTTCTCAATCGCTAATAGCCATCTTGGAACACGCCTTGTGCAGATAACGATGGCAGGCTATAGACGATAGACAGGCGACGATGGCAGACTATAAACAATAGACAGGCGACGATGGCTTCGGGGAGTTTAGTCAAAAAGTAACATTGTCAGCGCGCGGATCTGGACCAGCTCAAACTGTATTCAAACTGTATACTCACACTTCTGTTTGAAATATATTTCTACTTTACAATTTATCCACGCGTTCCTCTATTTAACTACCCAAAAATAATCTCAACAAAAATCAAAGAAACTGCCGTTATAAAGATCAGATTGTTTCAAAATTGCGATTCTCTAATATAATAATCTCTAAGAGTTCCGCTCTTTTTTCTGCTTGACTTTTAGTTTCAGATAGATAACGCAGTGGCGTACTCGCGAGTATATAACTAGTATCACCATCACATGCGTGAGCCAGTGGTCCTTAATTGGAACTTCCGGCAGGGGTAATTTTACGATTTACACTCCGGAGAAGAGTGTCTCTCTTACTTTATCAAACACAGAAATTCTTTGCAGATGTAGGTTGAAAAATCTACGAATGAAAATTCGCAAAAAATTAATGATTTTCCAACGCGCGATACACGCACGCACACACACCCGCGCGCGCGCGTGTACGCATATTTAATATATACGTATATATTAAATCAAATTAGAAAATTAAAAAGATAAACGGTATTTGCCACGGTCTACGAGTCTCCGATATAAATATTCGAAGAAACGCTATCTACGATTTCAACGAATTCATGAGTCAGGAAAACCCGCTTAGTGTTTCTTTCCGTTCTTGGAAATAGAACGGAAATCCGTGTTTCAAGTTTTAGAAAAATTCTTCATCAAAGATTAAGACGCATAACGAGCCGAACCTTCGTATTTTATAACCGTACAGTGTAAAATGTTGCATCTCCGCAAAACACCGAATATAATTTTAGCGTATAAACTGACAAAATCGTATATTGACACAAAGAAGGGGCAAATGTATGGGATACGGTTTCGCATGATCGGCAATTTCACTTTAATGCAAAAAAAGAAAAAAAAGAAAAAGAAAAGATATAGGCGTTCTCAAAAAACAGGCGCCGCATTTGGTTTTCGTTTTAAAAGAATCCGAGAGAAATGTGCGAGACACGCTCTTCGTGAAAGGATGATTCATGAGACGTGGAGACGACAACACACACACGCATACGGGACACGGACGCGAATCCGCACATATATTGTACATGTATATGGGCATAGATAGGCGCGTATGCATATGTCATCGGGCCAACAGCACACTTCACGGTGTAAACGCAAAGTAACATAAAAACGTGCATTTTGCACGAAACACCGATCTATCGATGCTCGATTTACGATTTTAACTAATGCCGATCGTTTTGATTCAACGTATGTCTAAGAACAATTTATATACGCTTACCGCTTTCGATATAAGGAACCAGCAACAGCAACAGGAGAAAAAGAACATATCCACACGTATCACTGATCATCGTAACCATATTCTCTCCCACGATGAGAAGTCGTTGGCTAGGTACTGGCACCACCTCGCGAATACGCGCAAACAACAATAAACAAAACAACAACGCGACGACGCGAGGAAGTAGCGAGTGGTAGTCGGCAACAGTTCCAACAAGACGATACAGGGAACGCGACGTAGCGACAACCGACGAAACGTTGCCTCGTACACTCGATGCACCGTGATCAAGACCAACCAATATTTCCAGTGTATTCACCACTCAGCCTGCATAGCAACTAGATCGGGCACACAGCAGCACGCATTCGATGGTGTTTTCACTGACGTTACGTTACGTTACGTTACGAACGCGTACTGTTGTTGGCGCGCGCGACTTTACGGAGCAGCCTAATCACACGCGTCGTTCGGGAACCGAGAGAAAATGACGGATGGCCACGGCACACAGGACACACGGCACGTCTCGGTTCAGAGCTGACCAACTTACGCCATCGTTTTGCACCGATGTTATCACTTGCACGCGGACAGTCCTTACCATCGACGATCCGCCCCTCGTAACCTTTTTTCCGTTGCACGATATTCGACTTTCTCGTTTCTCCTATCTTTCTCCACTATTTACTTCTCTGCCGTTCGTTTGGCCTCGCTGTCTCACAATCGTTGTAACAGCTGACCGCTCTTTATCTCACACTCTTTTACCAGATGATTTGAGATTTAGCTGACGCATCGCATCAGCAACAAAACACACACACGACATCGGCCAGTCGCCACCGTTGCCACTGACAGTCCTACCACCGCTTCGACTTTCATTTCCCTGTCTCGTCCATCATATACCGTTAGTTTGTCGCTCTGTCGTCAGAGGGCGACAGTTACCGCTCCGTTCCATACTTTCTATCCTAAACGCATGACGTCATTCGTGTTTACGATCACGATCAGTGGCGTTAAACGTTCAGCCTGGTTCAGCTTAATCGTTTCTTACATAATTTTATTGCATGTAAACTTGCGTCTAACATCGAAATAAATATTGCAATACATATAATATTAAATAATAATACAGGAATTTTTACACAAATTTTATCGTCGATTTTAATTTCAATTTCATAGTTACGATTCGATGTTTTTCGGCAACTGTTAAAAATACATCATATTGAAAGAGAATGAGCATAAACAGATACAAAACACGAATTATCGTATTGTTTTATAAAATAGTAATTAATAATTAATTTATAAACTAATGGAAATGTTTTCAAAGCACAAGATAAAAATAGAGAGTAAATTTCCTCTCTGATAAAAGTATGCGTGCTAAGCTTATGCGAAAATAGAAACTTTTACGTTTATGTGATTGGCCGCCCTTCGAGTTCTCATACAGCCGGGAGTTTTAAAATCCCAATATGGACCAAATTTTAAGATCACCTATCACAACATGATATTCATTGTTCATTTGCACAAAATTTCGGTAAATAATTTTGTTATTAATAATACTTGTATATATCCTAACAGATAGAAATGTAACTATCCAAATAAAAAACTAACCTTTCGTCATTGATAAAATTATCTTTGCAAGAGCTATACAAAATAAAGATATGCAAATTTTTACATAGAAGGAAATGCAATTTTTTCTTGACGGTAAATGCATAATACCAGTCTCCGTAATTAAAATGTGACCTAATGAGATTCGTAAAAAAGTATACTGTACCACTCTGCCTTGTTCAATAACAACGATGTCGGAGATTCAATTTGCACATATAAATCAATATCCCAAATATAATACATGGAATAACGAAGAAAGAAACGGTTTTAAACCTAGACAGATCATTGCGCGAAATTCATCGGAATACAATTCAAGTAAATTTATTGCATAAAACATAATTCTGTTTTATTAGATTACTAATCTCGTCCCGTAACAGCACAGCCAGTATCGAAAAGAGATTCGAATTCTCGGAGAATTCGAGGAAAAGAAAGAGGGGGAAAAAGCGGAAGAGAGAACGTTCAAACTGCAAATTCTACGGCCAACAAAAGGCCTGATAATGTAGCTAAGAGGATTTATCAATGGTGTACCCAATGTTGCGGAAAGAAAAAAGCTAAGATAGTCCGAGCGCGCAAATCCAAGACAAATTTCTTTAAACGTTTGAAAGAAAAATGTAAGAAGCGTAAGAAAAAAATGAAAAAAACTACTTTTAGCGAAGAACGTAGTGTTTCACCGATACGATACGAAGAACGTCGTGTTTCTCCGGTACATCACGAAGACGTAGTTGAGGAAATCTCGACAGAAGAGAAGGACGAAAGATTCGATGATGCTAAAGATGCAAAGGAAATGAGGAAGAGGAAGAAAAAGAAGAAGAAAGATGTTTCCGAACCATCTGTGCGTATGTTTCAAACGGATCAGGAAGAGAAAGTACTCAAAAATCATGTTTCTGAGTTAGGGATAGATTTCGCTAAAAGCTGTTGCTATCTATGCGCTCAAAACACAATGGCGATCGCGGCAGCAATGTCTAAGATAGGAAAGTTCCATATGTCTATACAAGCTTCTACCAAAGAAACATTAACCTCTGATAAAAGTTGTAGCCCAACTATGCATGTTAGAACCGTACAGTCATCTGTTAAGGTAAAAATGCGCGATATGGGTACTCTGCACCCTGATAAAAAAAAGAGCAAAAGATCAAGGCCGAAGTTAAAGTTTAATAAAAGGTTTAATATTCTTCCAAGATTAAAATTTCCCGCGTATCCAAAGGTACGAACCGTTGCTTGCGAAACAGATAAATCTATAAAACATAATAATATACCACAATGTAGAAGAAAGCGTGGGGCCAACTGCGCAATCGATGCTAATCTAACGTAAAATGATAAAAAATCGATGACAAACGAAGAAACGTTTTATTTGATAGAAAGATATTCAGTTTCACATCGTACGGTGAAGATTTGAAACTTCGCTTGTCGACGAAGATTCTTATAAAGCACCTGAGCTCGTCTCGGAAAGTCAATCGAAATAACGTTCAGAAAAAGTCCTTTCTTCGTTTGATTTAAGGAAGTATCCTACTTGCGTAGGATATACCTAATACTATTTACAACTTAAACACAGTCGTGTATAACTCTTCTTTTTGCATATTTTTTATAATACAATATAAATAAATTAGTTTGATTCCCGTGGAATGTTTTTATTCTGGATGGCTTAATCTTCATACTTTCCCTCGTCGTCGTTTAACTTTCTTCCACTGAGCAGTCGACAGGCACATCATACTCCGAGACAAGCAAACATTCTTTTTATGTATTATTTATTGTAGTTGTAATTTATGTACACAAAATTTTTACCTCATGCATTTTTGGTAACATAAATTTGTATTTTACAGCTGTCTAACTAACAATTAGAACTATCAGAAAGAAAATATATATGCGCTAGATGTCCAGCATGTCTTCAGTCAACAGTATGAAATCATCGTAAGCATATACGTTGAATCGAGAAATTGAGTCTTAATCGCACCATAGACGAGGTGGTACATAGCACTCGGTTCGCGCTCGTGTCTCATGTCGGCTAAGTAGTTCGAATCGATATTCGTTCAAACAGCATCTGGCGATGATGCCACAGATCGTGATGGTATCGCCATCGCGTTAATATTGGCGTCATCTGACGCTGAAGTCCCAAACACAAGTGGCGTAGTGTAGTACGGTAATAAAGAGTACTGAGCTGGTGGAAAGTATGCGGACGGGAAAAGCCCTTGTCTTTGGGCAATCTTTAATCTGGAGGTAAGTTGCTTCTTCCACTTGGTGCGGCGATTTTGAAACCACGTTTTTATTTGTACTTCTGTCAAATTTAGGGATTTCGACAGTTCCATTCGTTTGCTCACACTCAAATACTTGTCGATCTACAAAAGAAACATACCTATTAGCTTCCCTTATAGAATGTCATTTCTAACGACCGAACCAATTTTACTTCTTGCTCAAGAGAATTTTTATAGAAAATTATTATTTGAATTCCAATATGTTAGTCTTTGTTATGATTATTATTTGAACAGTCGTAAAACCCATATGGAAAATTTCATTTCAATCGTCACTTATTTATGGGGCGTGTTTCGTCTAAAATAAACCCACAGTGTTGAGATTTTATACTACTTTTATCAACATTTTCATTAATTGAAACAAGGAATACGAATATTCAAAGTGCAATCGACTTATTTCATCTTATTTTAAAGTTATGAATTTAGCCATAATTCTCGACAAGACAAATAACGTAAAAAGATATTTGGCAAACTGCCGAGGGTCGTTGAGAGAGTGACATTTCGAAACTTGCATGAATTTTTTGACGTTAGTAAACGGTTAAACAGAAAATATTTAGTATAGGAATATGTTTTCTTAGCACGTATGTAAAAGTATAGGTCAATTGATTTAATGTTTACACTTTACGCGATGAATACTGTTTCGTACAATTGTAGTCAACCGTGAAGTTTGCTCATAATTATTTTCTAGAATTATGAACATATTTAAGTTAAATAGAGAAAGAAAAAGTTGCCAGCTTATCTCTGTTGACCTCTTTAATTATCTACTAGCTTTTTCTTTTGTAATAAGTTTCGTGTCGCGTGGATTCGTATCCGACACAGTATGGTAGTTTACTTTCCGACGCTTCAATAACTTTAACAATTCGTTGAATTTTAATTGTAATGTCTGCAGAACAAGATCTGTAAATTTGTTCGTTGCTTACCGTAGGTGAAAACGAAAAAATGTTCTGTACAAAACTTGTACAAAATTAGTACTCTCTAGCTTTCTTCGTCGGAAATTTCTTTTTGACAGCGATGAAATGAATAGAGTGATCGTTACGCGTGTGTAATAAAACAACAAAAGTAAAATTATTTATACAGTTGTTTAATGTCTCGATTGAAAAACATACCTTAAATTCCGCTTCAAGTCTTTCCAACTGTTTCGCACTGTACGCTTGACGTGGTTTTCTGTCGATCCCCGGTTTTCTGGATCGTCTTCCACTCGGTTTGGGCGCTAAAACATTTTATATTTCACAGTATTTAAAGGACAGGAATATCTTCCTCTAATTGTAAGCATGAGAATTTTAGTGAAATTAAGTATTAAATCGACCATGCACATCCAAAGAGATGACAGTTGACATTGTCGAAGATTTATAGTCGTGATAATAAAAATTTAACATTATAATCATGTCTCTTAATTGTTTCACTAACTTTGCCAGCTTGTACTCAATTACCACTTTCTTCGATTCGGCCTGCTCATTGGACCGCGACTAGAGTTACCAAGCGTGTCTAAAACATGTGGGATTGTTTGAGGAACGTGTGACATCTTACTGTCAATACGAGGCAGAATGTGGCAATGAGCTGGACAAACAGTTTATACCGAGGAACGTTTGGATGCGATTATCATTATAGTGCAAAGAAGTTCCACATATTTCCGTTCAAGGGGTTATATGAGGTATTATACCGTTGTTAGTCGCATTTAGATAACATGACACTGCGGTATATCTGACATAAAAAAATACACAAAGAGAACGTATTAATTATAATTGTACAATTTTCACGCTAACAAGTTCATTGTTGTTTCAAATACGTATGTATAGACAAATACGATAAACAGGCTTAACAGCGATTAAATTTTGCAAATTTATGTTCGCAAATATTAAAAATATAATACCATAACGATGTAATCTTGATAAAAAGTTATTACTTAGTTAAATATACACGTTGATATCATAATCGAATTGGAACGTACATTTTTCGTTCGTGTTTTTCAACAAAATTGGATGAAACAAAAGTAGTTTACTTTATTGTTTCGAAAGATTCGATCGTATATGATAATACAATAGAATGGAAAGCCTTCCATTTCCTTTATAATGGATACCTATTACGATGTCAATGGAGAAATACCGTAACGGTCATTTTGAAATATAATTTTTCGACATTTACCAGTCTCGTAAAATGGTTATGATCGTTTCTGGTAAAATGGTTATCCTCGAATTCTGAAAATCGCGATGACTTCGCATAGAAATAGAGACTTCTTCTTTTTCCCCTTGTTTAATGTTCAGTTAGCTACTCGGCCCTTACACTCTAAACCAACAAATAGATGTCGCATGTTTGCACACAAGACCTTTTGTATTTTCTTGTAAATCTTTCGAGCGTATCGAAGACTGCTACAAATAGCAACGCTTTGCTTCTTAGCAATTTTCCATATATCTACAACTTCCCTTCTCGTCATGTTTAAACTCCAAATGAAACGCATTTTCGAGGAAACTGAACTGGACGAGAAAATAAAATGAAATTACGAATAGGAAAGTAGAGAAAATGTAAGAATAAGATTTAGCTCGAAACAAGAAATAGAAGGCAACGGAAAGCCATCTTTATTTGTTATTTAGCATTAGATAACATACTATATGTATGTATTTACGACTATGTCTCTTCGTAATGAAACTTTATTCGAGTTATTACGCTTGCACGAATCAATCGATATTATGTATGAATCGATAGATGTATTTCATACGTCCGTTCGAATTAATTGGTTGCCATAATAGACACTCGTTTTCATTAATCGGAACGAATTGTTCGCGCGAATTGATCATATTTCCTAGAAGTTCAGAAACTATTGGCCAAAAAGGGAACGTAGCGACGAAGAAAGAAAACTGACGGAGTAAAGATTTACGAGTGTACACAGACATTTAGCACTTCTCCGGAAGGTAGTTAGAGTAACGTCGCTGATAAATGGGCTTCTAACAGCATGGCGGATAGTAGCGAAAGAAGAGAAACAACGATGGCGGATTGAAGTCTCCGATGTATAATATTATTCACTTATTTTCAGAATCATACGAAGTCGATATGAAAGAAACTTGTTTAAGTATGCATTAGATCGACAAGTAATGTAATAGACGATGACAAGTTTGTCCGCTTGCGTTTGTTTGGTCGAAGAGCTACGAGTCTCGGTAATTTTATATAATATACATGTATGTAACTGCAACGAAGTAGATGTCGAAATCTAGCAACCTTTCTTTCTTTATATTTACCTTTATAACGTTCTTCGAAAGGCATAATCTATATCGGAATATTGGTACGTTAGAAAAGAACAAGGTTAAACAATTTGATGTATAAAATTACAAAAGCTTGATGCTCGAACAACGAAATATTTTACACCTGAGCGGTAATACGGCAAAATTAAGGGGATACAACACCCTAGCTGTTAATGTGACGTTCGCGTGTCGAAAAGCTGTTACTATAGACGCCTCGAGTAATCTCCAATATTCCCTTTGAACCGAGAAAGAACGCACCGATTTCGCTTTTCTCGGCATTGTTCGCGAAAATGGAATTACGCCGATAAGTTATTACGAACAGGTAATTAGAATCTTTTGTCATAACGAAACGGAATTGCTCGCAAACGTTTCACGCTTCAACAGAAAATTTGATAAGTTACAATTTTCAGGTATCGTGGTAGAAATTTCACGTCGTGTTGCATAATTTGTGACTCAATTTTTAACCTAGTTAAACATATAACAACGACTGGTGTAACAGATTGACCGAACTCACCTTGTAGACCAAACAGTTGGCCAGGTTTTGATTGAGCGAACCAACTGTTATATAAAATGGATGCAGAAGCAAGGGATGTCGCTGAATACGCGGAAGGATCTGAAAGTGTGACTTCCGAATACGATAATCCTGCTGACGCGTATAATCCTGCGTTCATATCTGTAAGAACAAATAATTTATCCGGTGTATTATGAACTGACTTTTCGTTAGTAGTTTTTTGGTTTTTGTTATCTTTCGTTTATATCTATTACAAAATACTTGGCCGATTCCTTGCGGGAAGATTCATTCTTATCGAAGGACTGTAAAACATTTGATTTCGCGAACGGTCGTAGAATAATATGGCGATTGTACAGAGACATTAATACAAATATTGCGAAATTCTTCCAAATTAACATTAAGCCTAGACGCAGTAACTTTGCACAATAAGAAACCAGAGTTGAACGCAAACGAACAAGTTTATCCTCGCAGTGTAACAAAATATATTATCTGCTTTCCCAAATCCGACAAAGAATCAAAGACTGAGATACCAGAGAACAAGGAAAGGAATTAATACCGTGTCGTTGTATTTATATAAATATATGATGTTTTACCGGATTGCGTAGCTGATACGACCGTTGGTCTGATAAACTGATTTTCTTCCATTTTCTCCTCTCTTTCTTCTTGATCTTCTTCTCTGTCATCAGAATAATTTAAATTAGAAGGTACTTGGATATTTTTCGTCTCGCGTCTCCCAAGAATGTTGTCGATCGTAAAGGCACTAGCCGCAGCCACCGGTGACGAATTTTTTCTCTCTATTTGCTTCCTATGAATCTCTTTGTAACTTTCGTTACTCGAATCGGATGCACATTCCATTGTATCTTGATGGTTGTTTGGCGATTTCACGAATCGTTCGCGATCATCCCTCGTTCGTTCGTAAACGTTATCGACAAAGTGAATTTCTTTTATATCTTGTTGCACAGAGGACCGTCGCAGATCATAGATCTCATCGCTCACCTTATTGTGATTTTGATAAAGCTCCATCGTCGGTAATGTCATTGGACTTCTTTTTCCAAGTTCTTAATTTCTAATTGCAGCCGAGCTAAACACGCGTTTAAAATGCTCGATAGCACCAAGCCCGATTTACAAATTGCATTTCACGATTGTTTCTCAAAACTATTTCACTGTTGTACACATTTTCTATGACGAGCACAAAGTAGGTCCTTGTTTAAAACAGCGAGTACCAATTTCTATACACTGACGCGTTCGTATTTTAACACAGTTTAACGTAACAACAATTCCATCGTATCGTCCGTTAAACGTCAAACGTTGAGCGTTAAACGAGCTGCGATTCGTTACATGTTACTTTAAAACACGATATTTATTAAACTTATCTTCGGTTAATCTTTGCACCGCATTGAACATCTAATCGACGGCTAATCGCCCTCTCAACCTTTCGAAAGCAAGTACTTCGAAATGTATGACAGGTGGCACGTGTCTGTGGTCCAGAAGAACCTCCCAGCTTCCCCACCATCAGTTCCTGAGGGAAGGTCATCTTGCGATGCTGGACTAACATCTCGCACCAGGAACCCCCACTTGTTTCTGTTACCTGATCGGAGTAGGGGTCAAAAGCTTATTCACACTGGTTTAACGTTGCTTTACTATCGTATACTGCGATAAATCGATATACCTACCCTGCTGCTAAACATTTTCAGACGCTTCTTCCTTCGCGGTTTACCCTTCGGCGTCTGATACGCGAATAATATATTCCTCTGTGACCTACAAGTGTAGGCATCTAACCATATTTTTCGGCTCGTGAGTCCGTAAAGATTCGTCGATCGGAAATTCGTCGAATTTAAAATAAATCAAAAGAAGAAGAGAAAAAATAAGATAAAAAATAGAGTTATACGAATACGTATACGACACCATATCGCACGATATCAGTTCGTAAATAAGTTTGCCGTAAAGAATTAACTATAGTACGATACGTTCAGCTTGAATTTAGATACGTGACAGATTATCCTTCTTTTATTTCAACGTTTAAGTTTGTCTGCTGCAATATACCGTTAGCCTATATCGATAGTTTTGAGCGAATATAAAATACGTTTTCCATTTCCATTCCATTCCAGTATCCAGATTCCGTTTCTAGTATCACTCGTTTCACGTAAATCGTTAATTGACCGTTCGAAACGCAGACTTATCTTAAAACGGTCATCCCGGGAATGAAACACGATCAAACGTGAAATTCCATTTTACTCGATATCGCTATCGCGTAATTCGATGTAAGAGCATTGTCATTGTCATCTTTACCTATACTATCTTCAAGATATATCCAAGATATTATACATTACAGTTTAATACCATGATATGCGCAGTAGCAAACTTCATCTACCGAAAAAGAATTCATCAGGGATCAGAAAGCGAAGCTGCGATTGGCTCTTGGAGGCGCATGCTCTTCCGTAGCGTCCGCCTTCTTCGACCCCTCTATTTCAGGGCTTTATGTCAGCAAACTAATGGTTCCTTCTCTATCCCATATATGTATGTACACTCTACTCTACGGCTATGGATAAACGCTTCTGCCATACAGAGAACGACGTGAAAAAGTACCGCAAAACACTTCTTCACGCGTTTACCAAACTTCTTACAGTGGTTCTCACCGGCAGGTTTAGATATTTTATCAATACCTTAAACGGTGCAAAGAAGAATTTTCATGTCACGCGTCTTGTACAGACGTGTAAAATTTCTATCAAATTTGTACATTTTATCAAAACTTACGTTTCTTCGTATCACTCCTAATACGACAAACGCTGTCATATCTAGTTGTTTCGTGAAAGCAATGTTCGAAATCCCAATTACTACGAACTAAGTTGTGAAAAAATTTGAGGTTCGCAATTTTTCATTTCATCCAACCATATCGAGCTATTTCTGTTTAGGTACAGGCTGAAAATGTCGAGCATTTCTGGGAGAAAGGGTACCATTAGTTTCCGACCAAGACCGGTCCGATCTCAATGTTCCTCCTTACACATCGTAAATCTATCGAGTTTCACGCTACAACTGCTAAAGGACCATTGGCAATCGCGCGCACCTTTCATCGTGGATTTGCATCATCAATTCGTTCTACTCTAGTTGCTTCGCTTGCATAAAAAGCACGTGAATCTTTTAAAAAGATTCTTTATTAATATGGTATAAGAAGAATGAAGAAAGTAGTTCCCCTGAAACAATGATCGTATTCATTTTCGACAAAGTATCGATACGTTTGTTACAGGAATACGATTGTACCGCAACGATAGAATACGAAATTTTTGTTTAAAGATCGATAGAAATACAGTTGGTAACTAACAGTTATGATTTCATAAGGAATATCGTGCTTTTTATGTGTCATTTGTAAGCATACTTGAACAATTTAAGCGTGCAAGTGACGAGAACAAATATTGAGTACCGGTTACATGAAACGAAATGCCGTGCATCGTCTTTTCGTTAGGTGTGAAAGGAGGAAGTAACGACATGGTCGACGAGCACGGAATTTCACGGACATGTACCTACGCTTCTTCCAAGAAACCATTATGGACCCTTAAAACGGCTTTCAAAATATTTGGGGAAAAGATTGTCGTTTATTTTTGCGTGGGCCATACAACAATTCGCGTCTGTATGACAGAACTGGTCGTTCGCGTGTTTCTTATATCATATAAATAACAAAATATGCAAAATACATGTATTAGCGAGCGACATATTTTTTAGCGCTTCCATATAGTATACATATAAGAAGTACTCGGACGACAAAACTTCCCAATAAAACTGTTATGTCGTTTGTACAAAGTTCGCTGGAAATAGCCGAATGGACGATCGTCCTACCGATACGAACTTTACTTTTGCGTTCGATGCATGCTGCGCCACATAATTGAAACGATCAATCAAACACCTGAGAAAAGGAGGGTGTACTAACGCGCCCACAAATTGCCATGGAACGTTTTCACACACGGAAACGGAGGGTTTATCCATGCCACACCCCGTTTGCTGCACAGGGATAAGACGCGTGTATCTCGCGAAAACTTTTCAACGTTCGTTGTTAACACATCGTATATCGGAGATACGTTTTCCAAGTTTTTCATATGTTCTCGAGAATTTCAAAATTAATTTCTGAAATTTTGCTTTCTATATGTGTATTATCGCGATGAAATTTGCATAAATGTTGGACAGTGCCTCGATACTTCTCTCGAGCTGCTGTGGCCTGACGTATGCATGTACATATATATATTGAAACTGAAACAGAATATGTATTTATTCTTCTTTCATAAACCATGAATCGACGACTCAATGCGGCAAAAAAGAACTTCTGAAAGAAAAGAATTTGTAGCAAACAGGAAAAAGTCTACGTAGTCGTACGACACGTGGTCGTACGATGGTGCGAAAAATTTATAA
This sequence comes from Bombus waltoni, assembly GCA_014737395.1. Lineage (NCBI taxonomy): Eukaryota > Metazoa > Arthropoda > Insecta > Hymenoptera > Apidae > Bombus > Bombus waltoni. The sequence goes on along the minus strand of JACXII010000046.1, from coordinate 267,080 downwards.
ATTCACCAAGAGATAACACGGAACGTAAACAGTATCTTGGACAAGGTATCGTATCAAGTACTTTCGTGTCGGGTTCGATTCTAAGTTAGTTACTATGCAATGAACAGAGCTGTTAGTTGTGCTCAGACTGCACATGGGAGATTAAGGATATCGCGAGAATTCTTTGAAAACTGGTCGATTAATTTTCAGTGACCTCCATGTATAACTGGTTGCTATTGCTATGGACACAGATATAGCTACTCTCGCGAGATATTAGACAGGTGAGCGAGTTCCCAAGGGAACAAAGCCCCCATTACCTCATCTCGCCGACCCATCCAAGCCATCCCGACAAACCCTCCACTCCTAAAACATTCATAAGAGCGGTGTAAGTGGTTTTTAATAAAGTGGTATTTAATCATAGGTGTCGGATTACGTGTAAATCGGCTGGTAGTGTCACCGACCAATGTGGGACTGAACATGTGTCCAAATATATATGTACGTTCGGAAAATTCATTCTGTTTCCATGGGGGATATTTATCTTAATCACTTAACGACAAGCAGTTCTAAGTTACTAATTTACAAATCGAATGCCACATCTTTACCTCGCTATATATGCAATCCTACTAATATTAAAAATCTTACATGATCTTATAAACCTTTTGTGAAAATCGAATTACACGCGAATATAATATTTAGACTTTGGAGCGTGTGTTTCCTTAAGGATTAACTGTTATTCCAAACAGAAAGGTTTGTCAACGCCATTTAAACACGCGTACCTACGGTTAAAGTAATTATTTCCATCGGTTGAACAAATTGTTGCCAGCAACGAGTTTCCGTTCTGACAGTTCTCTTCGTGCTACGGTCGTGCTGGTAACGAAATTTTACTCGTTGACGCTTCAGAATATTATATTTTAAATGAACTCGTTCAAAGAAATTCTATCTATCAGGCTTTTCGTTTGGCTCCTGACAAAGATTTGTACAACTTCTGCGCAAGAATGTTTCGACGATGGCAATGAATTTTGTATTGACGAGAACGATATACTTTCGGTAGATCTGTTGCCTGGATCCTTTTTATTCGCAGATCAACAAGTGAGCGATAATAGAACGAAAGGTTCCGAGGATGCAATGGTAGACGGATCCATCGACAATGCTCTAAGTGAAATGGAATATCATAGGTAAGTTTAAAAATAATAACAGACGCATTTCGTCGATTTACCTTGTTCCATTTTGAATTACCTTCGAACTTAGCTTGTCGAATACCAATGATGGAATTTCTATTCTCTAATCCACTACATCTATATCTTAGAAAAAGAATGAACGAATATTTATGTCACGGTTACATGGCTGAAGAAATAGTGAAAATAATGAGAGCACCCAGAACTAAAAGACGTCTCGATGTGGCAGAAAAAAATGACCTGTACAATTTAATGGACAGTGACAATATTACTATTCACGATAAATTGTTAGCGGACGAAGGAAGTTCAAAGTACAAAAACTGGTTACAGCGGTAATTATCGAAATTGTACTTATAGTTATATCGTATGGTGCCTGTACATATTATGTTGGTAAATATAAAACAGTGGCCGACTGCTTATACTTGCGTGGTATTTCGTTAAAAATTTAGTTGCCGTACAATTATAAATTATTGGAAAACCTATATATTTTTATGGCAGAAGGACAACTTTGGACGATGTATATCGGCATTACGTTCCGCAAAAGAAAATAAAGAAGAAGCATGGAGCTCACAATGAAGATTTCGAAGAATTCGATGGAGAAGTCACGGGTTATGCGATGCAAGCTCCTCTACCTTCTGGTAAAGTTGGTTTCTTCGATGAACAGAACGAGGAGAATGGTAAAGATCATTTTATACGATTCTAAAATAATAACCAACAACAGAGAATACCTTTAAAACGAGATATCCTTTTCTATTTTAATAGATCATATGCTCTCGTCCTCGTCGGGGCACAATATATTTTACGGTCCTGCATACGGTCCCGCTTACGGTCACGGTGGTGATCATTTCTTGCATCACACTGAAACTTTTCCCGCTATACACGAGGAACACTATTACACCGCTCCGATTTATCATGATCACGAAGAGGAGTACAACAAGCCTTACTACAAAGGAAAAGGAAATGAACTTTCGATAAAAGACTTCTTTGAAATTGCCCTCACAGCTCTGGCGTTTTTGGCTTTTGGATTATTCATTATACACTTATTAATGAACGCTACGGTAGAATGTCCGAATTGTTTGATTTCTCCACAAACTACTTGTTATCGATTGTTAACTTTCTTTTATCTTCGATACCTTCCTCGGGTAGACCAACATGAATACAACCATAACTACAATGACGAATACAGCGAAGCGTCTGAGAAGGAATGTCGTCGATGGGTTACCTTTATCGTACGCCAGCCACGAAGAATTGAACGAATTGTCTCACAATGTTCTGAGAAGCATCGAGGCTGCTCTTGTTGCCGATATGGATTTTGGAAATTGCATTCGCAAAATTCTTTGCGAGAATAATCGACACTCCACACAAACCGAAGATGCACGTAAAATCTGGATGCCTGTTTGGAGGTAAAACGAACGATTAAGTTTTTAGTTTTTAATCGTTATTATACGTATATAGCTGAGGCGTGTGCAATCAGTAACGGTGAACAAAGTTTTACGTTTCAAAAATGAAAGAATGTAAAAGTAAAAGATAAAAAGTAAAAAGAATGTCTGTTATCTGTCATATCTATCCATTTCTTTTATAATTTGTCAGTTTATCATAAGGTATGCTCGATAAGCATGGAATCGACCTTTTCAGTCTAGGAATGAGTTGGGTGTCCGGCAGGGTGCTGAAAACTTCTTCATGGTCGGCAATGCTGGATTCTGTAAAAGCTTCTATTCTTGGCCTAGGTGGAGCCGACTGTACACTCTTGTACCCCAATTGCGATCTCAAAAAGGAAAGGATCAAAAGACGCAGAAGACGCAGAAAGTAATTTTCTTGTTATTTATTATTTTCCATATCGTCATATTTTTTCCTCGCGTCATACAAATCGTAAAATATTTGACTCAATTATATATATATATATATATATATATATATATATATATATATATATATATATATATATATACCTTTAAAAATACTTTATATGAAAATACTTTAAAAAAGAGATTCATTGTCAGTACTAAAGTTTCTTACACACGGTAGGTCTAAAGTTACAGATTTTAACGGTAACTGGCACGATGTCATCAACAATTTTAGACAGCGGTAACATTTTTGGCGTTACTGTTCTCTTCGGTTTGACTCGGCGACAAATCTCGTGGAACAGGTAAAAGCGAAGCGTATGTCGATCCTGATGGACAAACGTGGAAAACGTTTCGCTCTTGTTTCCCTTTCACTGGACGGATATTCGATAGAATCGGCATCCCTTTTTTATCGTTTAATGTGCGAAACTCTGCAATCTTTGCGAAAGCACAGCTATGTACAGGCTTTTGCGAATGCGATATTAACAATTACGGATTATACGATATTAACATCGAGTTACTTGTTTAACAGTAATTCCAATTGGTTCTCTGCAAATCGTCCAGAGAATTTTATGTATATTTTGCGCTGTTGTTACCGAACCGCAATATAAGAAATAGTCTTGTGAAAAAGGTCGCAGAATGTCTGTTAATTTTGAAGGAATTATACGAACCGATGAATACGCGGTACGAATAACAGCTAAATTATTTACGATCCCATTCATAAATTCGTTTGGTTCATCCTGTAACTAAGTACAATCGCGGTGTTATTACCTATAAATTTGTAGGCATTATGCGTTTCATTCAATGTAAATATTTGTGAATTCGTCACCTTACAGAAATATACTAAAACAGTAACGCCACTAGGTCGTCGAAGTGCCAATTCTAACGTTTCGTATTCTTCCTTGAAATACACAACATGCACTTCCATAGCCATACTTTGAAATTTAATCGAATTCTAAATTTAGAAACTTTTACGATAAACCAAAGAGAACACGCGATACGTTTAGTGGGACAATTAAAAATAGATTTTAAACCTTGCACCATCGACAGAGTGTTCACTGCCTTTCATTTCATTCCCTCCCCAATGAAAGTGAATTTGCGCAAACACATACTTTCCTTCGTACGGTCCTCCAGAAAGATAAGGACGTCCCTGCTGCCATTTCGCGCTCAAAATTACTACCGACGAAATCTGATTAATACCACGAATTTTAGTAGTTCACAGTGAAATATTATACATGTAACGTATATATACGTATCAATTATCATCCCTAACGGAATATTACCTGTTTGTCCTGTATTAGTAAGTTTCAATTTTCTCGGTGCTATATCAATACCAACCCACTTCAAAGGACCTAACTCGATAATTCTCATACGGCCAATGTCTAAATCGATCGGAGATTCTAACGCATCTTCGGTATCGAGTAAGTCTCGAAGCAACTTGGCATCTTGTTTGTAACTGTCATTCGCTTCTGCTCGAATAATTAATACGTACGATAAACAGGACGAATTGCAAAAAGGTACAATAATTTGTCTTACCTGTTGTTAGGCTCATTTCTGATTTAAATGAAGTTAAAACCGAGCGATTCGATTTTGATTTTTCTATAATCGAGACGAAATTTTGTAGAAGGTTCAAGTAATTGAATATTTTTAATACAGAGTATAGGATTGTCTATGATCTGTCTAGATTTTTCTTGAATATACATGGATTATGCGCGAAAAATTGGTAAATCGGACGAGCCGAAAAAATGGGTAAAACAGTTCACGACAACAGTGACAACAGGCGATGAACTTATTAGTCCGCAGTCGATCTTTGTGGAAGATCGGCGCTTGGCGAATTGGCAGAGATGGTTAGACAGGCGGAGGATACAATATGAGCGCATTAAGTCTAAGACCGGTCGTCACCCAAATGATCAAATTCTGAATTCTTGTGAAAAAGTACGACCACTGATCGAAATGAGAAACTTGATGGATTACGCGACAGTGCCGATACCAGTTATACCAGATAAATATCGAGGTGGTACAGAATTTTGGAGGACTCCGAAAACACTGCCTAAACGTGCCGCGTGTTTGCCAGATATTACGTTTACACCGAGTAAAAAGGAGCTAAATGTAACTCCGGAATTGACGTACGTCGACTTGCCAGAATTAATAGAGAAAGAAAAAGATTTGGTCGGCTTGAAATCGAAAGAATCATCGTGGCGACGCAGTCGGTACTTGAAGAGAAGGGAGAGGGAGTTGTCGAAAGAAATAGCGATGCTCGTGCCGAAACAACCAGAAACGAAAGACTTGGTAATTAGGAATTCTATTCCAGCGACAAAGGAACCGTTTACAAGAATTCCGCCGATAACAATTTCCGATACAGAAGGGGAAGAACAGGACGCAGGATTCTGCTGCGATAGTTATCCCGAGCAGGCGAACGTCTTGAAAATCCAAGATCGTGAAATCGTCTGGCAGAACGTCTCGTCGAAACGCGACCGAGTAGAATCAGATCCAATCACGTGGAGTTTAACGTTTCACGGGAAAATTAACGAAAGGACGGAGAAAGAAATCGTGTTCGAGAATAAAGGAAATCGCGTAATCGTTTACCAATGGCGGGACGCAACGTATCAGTCTAGCATGACTCCTTTAGCCAAACGAATCAGTTCTTTCTTTTTTAACAAAACGAAAGGAGTGATTCTTCCAGGGCAAATTGTCAAATTAAAGATATGGTATCTTGGTATCTCGTACGTTTCCTCCGAATTCTGGAAACTTACAACTGATCCGGTCTTGTGTTCCTCTCCGTTGGTATTTCGATTTTGGGGTTGCGCCGAAACCCCAAACGTTCGCCCAGTAAACTTTTGTCCTCTACAAATAGTCGATCAATACTTAGACCGTTGCATTAGAAATACCGTGATACGAGAGATAATTAACGATATTATGGAAAATGTGAGTTTCACTAGACATCCGGAACCTGCGTACGGTAGTCTATTTTTAGAGTCAGAACTGTTCACTATTAAAAATTCATTGTGCTTTTACAATCCGACGTCTTTGATGGAATTCCACAAGATTTACCACAATGCGACGAATCAAACGAAACACCGTTGGAACATGCTGTTAAACGATATGCGAGAAATCCTATTGAAAATCAAACAACCGGAACGTAGGAATGTAATATTATCGCAATTCACTGAACTTTATAAAGAATGTTTGGAACCCTCCTTGTACAGATCCGTGCAATATAACAAGCACGAAATGATATACAATTTGCTTTGCTCGTTCTTCAATCTATTCGAAATTGAAAGCGAATTAGCAAGAAACGCGTACTTCGTGAACGAATATAAAGAAACTCCTGGTATGACTCCGCAAATGAGTTATACGATGTCGACGAACGCATCTCAGGCATCTGTTAAGAGCAATAATTGGCGAAATAGACGAGGAAGGAAGTCGAGTATTCGTTCGCAAAGCAGTCAGGTTCAGACAATTGCGCAGCAAAGAAATTGCACAGTTCCCGCCAATGATTCTCTTTACAGAGAAATATTTTTTATCCGTATTTATGAACTTTTGGGAGAAACGATAATACGAATATTCGCATCTATCGAATCGTTTGATAATTTGAACGAACGTGATAAATAAAGTATTCAAAAGTGATAAATAAAGTTAGTTAATAAAAATAACAACGATTTACTGTTCCCTCGTATATTTTAGCAAAATGTATCGGAAAAGGATAGATACAGAACGATCGTGACTTGAAACTAACTTAAGAGATTGCTAAATAAATTTGCCTACATCTCAGTAATTGTATTTCTCGCCAGTTTGTCTTTATGTGGTTTCCATCTCTATCTCTCAGTCTTCGAAATTCTTTTATCTGTGAATTAATTTTAATCAGCATAGTCTATATTATATCGTACATAAATATATTAGTGACATTAATGCAACTCACTTCACTGGCTCGTATAGGTATAACTACAGGAAATACAATCCAAGTAGCGCACTCTGGATATTCACTGACATTATATGATCCTGCGTAAGTGTAATATCTAGTGCAATACGTTGACCAGCGCATCCATGCTAAACAGTCTACGAGAAATACGACGAAATATCATAACAGATAATACCAAAATATATCGTTATTGACGAAACATCAAGATGTTATCTACGATAATGCACGTATTGCCTTTCAATTATAATCTTAACGAATAATCTTAATTAATAGTCTTCCATGTTCTCGAATATCAATTCCCAAATATTATCCCAAACTATATTCAACCCTTACTAGGTGGTATTTTCGTTTCCATGTCTGGATCTAGAACATACTTCAAGTGCTCCGTTATCCTCTCCAGTTGTGGATTAATGCAACTACAACAATCTGGTTGGACCTTTTTTGCAATTAGACAAAATTTGTACTCCCAATAGAAAAATGCAGAAACTAAAGTTAGATACAGAAATAAAGTCAACATTGAAGTTTCGTACTAGAAATAAGTATGCCAAAATGCAGAATCCGTCTTTATGTCTGAAACATTCTTCTACGGTCAGATATTTTCTATTCCAGTGTATCGCGTGACTTTCCATCGAATACCTTGATAGCGCAAAAATCGTACATCTAATAAATGCAAACGTGAAGTTTGGTTTCTTCCCAAAGAAGAATTCTTACCAAGTATCGTTGATTGTGTGCTCGGCGCCTTTGCAATTGTCTTCGCCCCAGTGAAAATGCACCTCCATTAACTCGTATACGTCGTCTGAAAGTGGTCCACCACAAATTGTCGATGGGATTCTATTTCCGGTTAAGTATATTTTTGCTAAATATTCAAAAACGCGTTAAAATTTGAAACATTTGTATATTACATCTTATCCTAACATTACGCACCGCTCGATCGAATAAGCTTTCCAAAGTATTAACAAGTGTTCGTTATTATATTGTCTATGGATATCTGATGCATACAAATACAAATACACATATAAATTCTACTTTCGATACTTACAATTAGTTGTTAAGTTGAACGTTATTATTAATTAATTATGCGATTCGATGAACCTAGAAAAACTGTAATATTTCGCCAGTTACCTGTAGCCCCGGTATTTAACAATCGCGCTTCTCCATCGTTTAACCAGTGACCATTTAAGACGAGCGGAGGATATCTGCGTTTTCGTACTAAACGATCGTCTAGATTAATCGGAGATTGACCCGTCGTTGGTAAGCCTCGAAGAAAAATTAGATTTATAAATAGGAATATTTACACTGCATTCATATACATATGTATACATATAGGTATTTAGGCGTCGCCTCTTAATTTCTTCCCTATCCCCTAGTAGGTTTTTAACACCGGTGTAATCGATATTTCTTTCTTTGGGGTGAATATATTTTCTCATTTTTATCCCATGCATATCCTAATTTTGTCGCTGATAGTCTTTTTTAATGATCTATTATCAGATTTCGGGTGTTGCATAATTTCTTCCAATTTTTTTTCTCCTTGGCCTTGACTGGTAATTTCGGTGTAAGATTTACTATTCTTTTGTTGCTCATAAAGTCGGAGTTTCTTTCAAGCACCTCTTTAATTTGTTGATTTTGCTTTACGACTTTGGCTTCCGGCATAGAAGAGCCTTCGACATTTCAATCGCCTTTGAACGACAGTTCCTTAATTTTTTTTTATTTTCACTAAGCGAGTTTCTTTCTCTGTTTTTTTATGAAATCTTTTTAAAAGAGAGTTTAGATTGGCCGGTATGTTCGAGTATATTGGCGGTATTTGCGATATATTTAAAATTTGAATCGTTTGATGATTCACTACGGTTTACTCCGCTGTCATTTAGGTTAGCTGAACTGGAGTTATCCAGTAACGTTAATTATAATACAATACTCACAGAACCAACTATATAAAATACAATAGAACAGAGACCAAAAAGGACACAAGACTCGCTCAAACAAGGGAAGGACTACTGTGCGTAACAAATATGCTTCTCTCAACGTACGTTTTGCGGAGTATCAGGTAATCGTGGCACGGAATATACATATACTTATGTATATATATGTCACATAACCTAGTGAAATATTAAAAGCTTAAATCATCTTACCAATTAAACCTGTATATTCGGACATCGTTGTGAGGTAAACTAAAACTTTACGGAGTTAGTGGCATTGTAGATTCAAACATATCTGTACGTTTACTTGATCTTTAGAGATAGCATAATGAATAAGATATTGTGCGTGTTGTGTAAACGAGAGAACTGTGTTTTGTATGACACATTGATAAACAAATAAATTTTCACATGTCGTTTAAAAATGTTTAAGACATTGTTCGAAACGTATTTCTGAAGGGAAGAAATATGATAAACAGTTAGGTTTTATGTCTTTTATATCATAAATTGTATACAACGAAGGATTTAGGTTTAACAGAAGATTAGAATTATTTACTCTGTTAGTTATCATATTTTTATTTATTTTTACGAAGCAAACACGTGAAACATTTTGTAAATGATATTCACATAATAATAGATAAGTAAATAATAGAGTAATTATTTGTCCATCCATTATTCGTTTCTCATGTTACAGCAGTATCCGTAGCAAATAAGATTCTTCTTCTATGAAGGTTTTGTTGTTGTCTACAATTTCCCGATATGTTTTTCCACTTGCCATCATAAAGATTCCTAAATGCGTCTATCTAGCGTAAAAATAAAAGATAACACGATATCGTGTGTTACATGGAACAACCTACGTTTTAAATATTAGGTTGTCCCAAAAGTTTCTTTCGTCTTGTAAGGAAATAACGAATGCACCACATTCTCCGTTTTATATTATTTTTGTCGAATCACGTATGATCGTAATAATAGAAATAGAACAAAATGGATCGTGCATGATTCAATGAAATAATATAAAGCGAAAAGAGGTTGTGCATCTATTATTTCCTTACAAAAACAAAGAAACCTGAATAAATATACCTGGCGAGTGGATATTTTCGTAATAGCAGACGAGATAATCCAAATAACGCATTCGCTATATGGTGGAACGGTAAGAGAACCTGGATAAGTATAATAGCCATGAGCCCTGCACGCTTCTAACATCCAAAGCAGACAATCTATTCAAGAATAATTTTTCAAATTTTTTAAAGAATGCACATCAGTATTACTAATTATTATTTTGCCTGTACCAGCACGCGACCGTAACCTACAGTTCAAATCCCATCAAGGACGTTGTTTGCAGGTAACCGTCTTACTGTTCCCAACGAAGAACCTAATACAAAAACGTTGCCTCGACCTCGAGCTAGATGATGGCTCATAGGTGACAAGGAGCACAGACGGTTACGTAACACGCGCGTGGTGGGAAAGTTCGATAGGTTATAAGAGCTACGAATTCCGGTTGTCGAATATCAGTATCTTACAACCGAGCGAATTAGAAAGCGATCAGCGAGCGGCGACTTACTTTGTGAATTTGTTTTAACATTGACTGTTGAATAAAAACTTTATTATCCGAAGTCGCGTATCTGATTTCGGTCTACGTTGTCTTAAGATCCTACATGCTAAAAAGAATCAATATAACTAATTATTATTTTGCTAAAATTCTGTTACCAGGTGGAATCTTGATACTGCTTCCCATTCTTTTGATATTCGTCAGGTTATTAGTGATTTTTGTTAGCGAGGGATTATCAGGAATTCCAGGGCAGCCAATCACCTATTTTCGATATTTTGAAATACGCACGTGTATAACGTAAATAAATCGATTGGATCAATTATAACAGGTATCCGTACTTGCATGAGGTAGGAAAGCATCGCAATTCCATCTGGTTTGTCGAAGCACTTCTCTATCGACCCGTAACGAGTGTTCCAATGCATTATCTGTGCCTCCATGGAGTACCTGCAGTCGATGGATTCGTTTGAAACGTGCTCGGAATAATATCGTCGCGATACGCAACGAACGCCAAGTTTTAAAGAGATAGTGTCTAACCAGATCCCGTTTATAGAATGTTCCGCACCCAATGAATTTTCCGGGCCCCAGCGAAATTGTACGTTCATGAATTGAAACACGTCCTTGCTCAAAGGACCACCTCGCATCGTAGGTAGTGTTCTATCGGAAAATTCTATACTCACTGAGAAAGAAGCGTTCTCATATCCTCATAATGGAACATTTAAACATCTCTGATGTTAAGCGTAAATAAAATGTAGAAAAATTACCTGTTTTACCCGTATTCGTCATTGTAGCTGTACCTTCGTTGGACCAGTAGTTTGTCATATATAGAGGTGGAAATTTTTTACTCCACGTAGCTGTCTTGCATAGGTTAATCGGTGATTGTCGCCATTTAGGTAACCCCGATGACGACGTCGATAAGATTGTAGTCTTAGTAGCTTGAAAAATGGGTAAGTTTGAAAATTATTGAACGACTTCAAGACACATGACGATAATATATACGTCCAGATACATACATACATCTCATATATACGTACCTATGTGCTTTCTTTTCTCTTTTGACATCTTTATCCTATACAGTTCCACGTAAGTATTTAACAGAGTATCGCAAAAATTTCAATCTACATGGCCAAAAATAGAAAAGAGTGACTGAAAAAAAGTTAATTACATTGTTAAAAGTTTACTACATTACCACATGTTTTGATCTTTGGAATGAAGTTCGTTGCATATTAGTTTTTTTTTTAATATTTATTTTTGTTTAAATTTTACAATTTGTCCAGTAGGACATTTGGTAAAATAATTTAGCTTTGTGTAAATATAGCATGTGGATGGTTACCCCCAGCGGGGTTCCATCTTCCAGGTTGTTTATTGATTTTCTATTGTGAGGTCTGTGCAATGCTTCTTTTTGAGTCTTCTTTTTATTATGGTTTTGTTTCAGCAGCCAGCTGGTTTGGGTGTGTTTCTAGTCTCTCCTTGTATTTTTTTTGCATATTAGTTATCTAATTAATATAGTTGTTACGTCCGTTCGCGGAGAGACACGATCGCGAAGAAACGCGTCGACGAGAATCGTAAATTTTCGTTACGATTTCGATAATCGACACCATGAAAAGGTCGATCCCCTATTTCGGTTAGGATAATAGAGATAGTTGAAATGATTGTAACACTGAATTAACAGGGTTAACGTAAGATTCTATTTTGAACAATATTTGAGAATGTGTTTTAAATAAGGTTTCTAAAGTGTCTAACCATTGTTTTTCGTCATATGTTCCCATTAGGTCTTGATTTATTTGGGTGAAGGTATGTCTGTTGGTTTTTTGGAGTATCGGTTTGGAATTAACTATGGGATTTTCTTTCCATTCTAAGTATTCTTGTAGGAGTGTGTTTTGTTCACAGGAGCGGTTGGGTCCTCGGGACGTTGATTCTAAAGAGTCAGTATGGTTTCCTATTTTTTCGTGTAGACTAAGTGGATATATTCTAGAAAGGGCGGCTTTGTTCTCTTTTCCTTTTTTGTACTCTACATCGTATTCGTATTCTTCTAAACGAAGTCTCCATCTCATGAGTCTGGACGATGAGTCTTTGCAATCTTTCAACCATTTAAGTGCCTTGGGTCGATTTGTGTAATGAATTTTCTTCCTAACAAACACTGCCTAAGTCTTTTGATTACCCATACTATAGCTAATAGTTCCTTTTCTGTGGTACTGTAATTCCTTTCGGGTGGGTGCAGAATTCCAGATATGTAGCAACATGGGTGTCCGTCTTGGGATAGTATTGCTCCTAGTCTTTCTTTACTTGTGTCTGTGGTTAGAGTAAATCTCCTTTTGAAGTCTGGGTACTGTAGTACTGTGAGGAGTTTAGCTATTTTGTTAAAGTTCCTAACAAATTTTCTGTAATATTCTGCTAGTCCGAGAAATGATCTGACGTAAGTAGGGGTTTTAGGTTGTTTGAAATTTTTTACTGCTTCTAATTTTTTTGGGTTTCGTTCTATTCCTTCACCTGTTACTAGGTATCCTAAGTATTCTAATACTGATTTTAGGAATTCACATTTGTCCGGTTGAATCTTTAGTCCTAATTCTCTAAGTAATACTATAGCTAGATTCTGATTGTGTTCTTGAATTGGGGCGCAGAATATTATTATGTCGTCGAAATATACGAAACAATGTTTGTTAACTAGTCTTCTTAGGGCTGTGTCCATCAGTCGTTGAAATGTCGCGGGTGCGTTCTTTAGACCAAAAGGCATTCTATTGTAATGAAAGTGTCCCTGCGGTGTGCTAAATGCTGTGTATTTTTTAGAATCTTTGTTCATCGGAATTTGATGAAATCCAGAAAATAAGTCTATGGCCGAATAAAATTTCATGATTCATAAATGATCTAATATTTCATCGACGTTAGGTAAAGGATATGCGTTTTGGTCAGTATGTTCATTTAGCTTTCTAAAATCTATGACTATTCTCCATTGAGCATCGAGTTTCTTCGGTACAACCCAGACAGGTGCATTGTATGGGCTGTCCGATTTTTCTATAATATTTTTTTGAAGCATATCGTTTACTTGGCGTTCGATTTCTTTCTTATGACATTCGGGTGGTCTATAATCTATCTTATAATCTTTTGATGTTGATTGGTTTGTCTGTCTTTAGAGTTATTACATGTTAAATTTGTACAGGGGAGTGTATCGGTTTCTAGGTTGAAGACGTCTAGATAGGATATTAGGATTTTCTCTATGGATTATCTGTAAGCTAGTTCGATATGTTGTGTTCTAATAATTTTCGTGAATTTATTAATATGTCCTAGATTATTGGTAGATTCAATTTCGTTCGAAATATGATGGATACGCTTACCATTGTTGTAGAAGCATACTGGCGTAAAAATTCCGTTTAGGTAGACTGTGTGTAGTTTTGTCTCTCCTGGTCCCAGGGGGTGTTTTTCGGGTTCTTGAAACTTTACGATGATGTTATTAAGTTTTAGGTTCTCGTTGGTAATTTTATAATTGTATCTAGAAAGAAATGGAAGTCCGACTATGTTGTCTCCTATTAGGGGGAAGTCGGACGGGACTAGGTGGAACGTATGGGTTTGGTCAAGGACTGTCATGCGTGTTGTTCGATTAACTGTGTGTTTGCCGTTTCCCATATAGAATGATTGTGGTTCAGAGTCTCGAATATTTTCTGCTTTGTTTTCTTTTAATAGGTTGATTCCCGCTCCGATGTTGACAAGATTTCGGCCTACAAAGATATTTGGAACACTACCGATCGGTCGAAGGATTCCACTTGGTCTCACAACGACAAACTCATCAAGAACGATGGACGGGGGAATTCCTTAAACAGTCACAGCACGGCGAAACATCCCAGGAACAAGCCAGGCTTAATGCTGCTCAAATCAGAGGACAGCGGCCTCCTCATACCACAGTCAAAGCAAGGTAGTCCGTGCTACTCGAAACCAGCAGACGCTATCGCACAGTACGCGGCGATAATATCAAGAAGACAGCCTAGAAATAATCCATCAACACATAATTATCTGTTACATAGGTAGTACATTTGTATTGTACGTACATGTATGCATCCCCTCCCTAGAGTGTATGTGAGCGTTGTAAGACGATTCAGGTCTTCGTTGAGACAAAAGAGTGCTAAATAAAAAAAGAGTTTTGTTGTTGCTTGGGCCTTCAGAGAGTAACCCATGTGTAAAATTAGTATATAAATAAAGTTACTTACTTTTCTCCAAACCCACTCAATACTTTTACAATATCGACACAGCGAATCAGGATGCTTACCACCGCCAGCAGGCGCAAGTTCTAATCAACAGAGTAAGACGACTCTGAGCTCGTCTTCCGTTGACAATATGGCCAAGAGACTCGGCATCAAAGAGATAAAGAAGAGTCTATCTGCCAAACTAGTATCACCACGACGAGAATTTGAAAATTCAAGACGGCACGATGTCTTAAACAAATGGATTTTAAAGAAACTTATGGTCAGAAATAACATGCAAACCCATTTGTTAAAGGGGAGTCAATTCGCAGACATATGGTTATCTAAGGAACTACATCCAATAGACAGACCGGAGACGCGAAAGTTAACGCTACAGACAACTATGTTTACGGAAAATCGAATGCTAGAAAAATTTTCATCGTTCATTTTACTCATAGGGGTCATCGTCTACTATTTTTTATGTCGAGATAAATCTCATGTTGGTATGATCAGTAGTTTCTGCATCCCAGAGTTGGCGCAACTGGTGTGCATTCTCTTGTTTTTTTACTCTAACCGCCATATTTAGTCTGAATGTATATCCGGTGTTGTATGTATCGTGCGAGGTGTTGAAATATAAAAGCTACAAAACTTATCTCAGTGAATCAAATAAACATTTATATCAAACCCTATAATCTAACATTTTATAACAATACGATTTTATAACAATACTAGACGACAAGTAAAACACGAAGGTACCTCAACTCTACGCCATAAACCCCATTATCCTAGAGATTCCAATTACCTCGATTCCTTGACACACGGTCATTTCCTAATAGGTGAGTCAATAACAAACACGCCCGTGTGCGATTTTACCTTACTCAAATCCGGTCAATTTTGAACATGACCGTTCAAGGGGGGCGGGGTATGTTCGGGATTTCGACCTGTCATTCTTTACGACCCCGAACAGCACATGGCCTGGCCCAGAGACGTTGGTATCTTTTACCTACTACGCTGTAAATATATAGAATGTTGCGGGACGTATCATATTCTTGTTGCGGGACACTCACATCATATTCTTAATCACTCAGTCAGTCTTAATCTTACGAGTCATACTTACGTACTTCGTCCGAATAACGTCTTACACTATCAGTCGACTCAAACAGTTCTCACATAGACCACGCTCAGGTTATCCGCAGCCTACATTCATTCTAATGAAGTGTTCTCAAGTGTACCACGTACTATATGTTCGTTGTGATCACCTGAATAGAGTGAATAAACAATATAATTATTATACGTGTCTCCAATCATTAGGATACCTCCACCCTGAACGTTAAAGTCGTTCACGGTCAGCGATATCACCGATCGGTTGCAACTGACTGGTCGTCATAAAGTTGAAGATCGCAACAAGTAAAGTTTTAATGAGTTGGCGAGTCTTTCGGTTATGAAATTCATGCTAAAGCCGGTGTCTAGCAGAGCTCTACAACAGAATGGTTGAATTTTATTGTTTAGGTTGTTGATCTGCGCTGTGACTAACAGATCGTAATGTAATGGCTCAGATGGAAGCATGGTTAATGAGTCCGTTCTCTGTGATTCGGTCCCTGTGGAAGTCGTCGTCTGACACAGTCATTGTTTCCTTTGTCGTTGAGGACGGACGATAGATTTAATCCGGTATATCTTGTTCGTGATAACCGAGATTCGCGTTTTGGAGTAAATTTTCGATTACTTAGAGGTGTCGAAGGAGGTGTTCGGTGAGGCGTGGAGGGGCGTCTCGAATTATGTGATGCACGAGGTGTCGGTGACTTAGGTGATGATCGGCCGCTGGATGATTGGCTACTCGACGATCGGCCGCATGTGCTTAATCGTGATTTGACGTAAGCTTGGTCCTGATGCAGGTATGTATGCTGTCTGCATATGCGACACGAATCGACGGAACATTGAGCAAGAGTGTGCCCTTTGCCCAGACAATTGGTACATAGTGATGCCTTTTTGACGGTTTCAAAGCGGTTTCTGGCCGACTTCACTTTGAAGACATCGCAATTTCAGATTTCGTGTTGTCCTTGGCAAGTCGGACACACCAACGTCCTATGTGTCATGATGAATGTTTTGTCGATGACATGTAAAGTACGCTGCCATTTGCGAATGGTGGCTGGGGTAGTGTTACGTAATAAATGACGAGATAGAAAAAATAAGTGAAAAAAGGCGAATTAACAATAACACATTCGTTCACTTTATTAATTGACAACTAGGTGGTAGAATACAGACTGAGCTTTTAATTAAAAGACTGGGGTTTTTATATCTTTGTTATGGTTCGCATGTTTTATGGGTGGGAGTCTGTTTATTGTTTTGTTCCCATCGCTATCCCATCGCATGCTTAAGTGTTATCGGTATACCTAGCTTTTGGGTGGTCTAGAAGTCAGCAGATGCCTAGCTCTCGAGTGACGTCATGAGATCCTTCTGGACGTTACATTCCCCCCTTCGTAGGGTGAACTTAGTCCTCTAAGTTCTTGCGTTTTTTCAGAATCTAAGGTTCCGAAAAGTGTTTTGCTGATTGAACCTATAGCGTTTATCAACCCTCTCTTAACTCTAGAATGAGTTAGTAATTTTAAATGTTTTCCTAGCGTTTCGACACTATTAAACTTATTGGTTAAGGAAAGTATTTCTGGTTTTAACTGACATGAGGTGGTACGATATTTTTGAGTTTCTTTTATGTGTTTTCCTAACGTATCGATATAGTGAAATATGTCGCTTACATTCATCCCTATATACACGTTAACTCTTTCGTTATATAAATAAGCTTTGGATATTTTTTCGTGGAAAACTGCGTTGTTTTCGATTGGTATTAATTCTAATCGGAGCACGAGGGTTGCGACCGAGATAAGCGTCCTGAAAAGTATGGTTTAATTCTGTTACCATGTATCTTTTTAATTTGGTGATTGATTAAGATCTCGTAATAAGGAGTTACAGCTTTTTCGATGTGGTAAGGACCTAACCATTCATCGTCCAATTTATCTGTTTTGTGGTCATTATGTACGAGAACTGCGTTTCCTTCTTTAAATACCGTTTGCGTTTTAATGATTTTTCTTTGTTGGTCTCGCATATAGCGTTTTCTACTTTTCTCAAGTGTTTGTCTAGCTAGTGTTTTGTATTTATCCAATTGTTTTTGCCATAGTGAAAACATTTCTTCGTACGTGTAATTGGAGGTTTCGGATATTGAGGATGGGAGGTTAGCTTTTCGTCCAAAAGTTAGTTCAAAAGGTAAAAAACCAGTCGCGTCGCGTATTGCTGTGTTGTATCCTAAACATATGAAATTTAATACTTCGTCCCATTCTTTGTCCGAGTCGTTTAGGCTTGTTCGTATCATGTCCTTTACCGTTGCATGTGTTCTTTCTAGGAATCCGTTAGATTGTGGGTGAAAGCTGGTAGTTTTTATGTGTTTTATTTTGAATGCTTCTTCGAACTTCGTCATGAGTTCGCTAATAAAGTTCTGTCCTTGGTCCGTTAGTATAGTCTTAGGTGCTGAGAAGACGTAAATGTAGTGATTTAATAGGGCATCTATTACGGATTCAGTTCTTTGTGTCTTAAGAGGTGTTAGTACCAGGTATTTGGTTAAATCATCATGAATAGAAAGTACATATTGGTTTCCTCGTTTAGTTTTTGGCATGGGACCAATTATGTCCATTGCTATTTTTTCGTTCGGTTCAGTGGGGGTTTGAGGTATTACAGGAATTTCTTTTGCGCGGATTCTGACAAGTTTCTGTTTTTGACATGCTACACAATTTTTTATAAATTCCTCTACCTTTGAGAACAAATTTGGGATTTTAAATCGTTCTTTGATTTTCGCGTAAGTTTTCTGTATACCTAAGTGTCCTGAAACGTCGTTATGGTTTTCTTCTATAATCGCGTCAACTTGTTCGTCTGTTAGAATTTGAATCGGGTCATATGCAAAGGTTATTTCTTCTATTTTATCATTAGCATACATCAAAAATATTTTTATTCGTGCTTTTTCGATTTTGTCGAAGCTATTGTCTCCTATGCCTAACTTTTTATGTTTTGTAGCTGATTCTATAATCTTCTTTAACCATTTCTCTTTGTCGTAGGGTCCTAAAGTTTCTTTTGTTATTTGGAAAAAGGAGTTTTCGTTGGGGACTATTTTTAGTAGTTTAGGAAGTGTGTCGGTGTCTTGTTCCCATTTGTTATATTCGTCAAGGAGGTTGTCTTTAGTCGTCAAATTGTTAATAGTTTGTCTCGAAAGTGCGTCAGCAGCCGTATTCTCTTTTCCTTTGTGGTATTGTATTTCGTAATCGTATTCCTCTAGCTTTAATCTCCATCTAATTAGTCGTGATGAGGGGTCCTTACAATTTTTAAGCCAAGTTAAAGCTTGATGGTCGGTTCTTATGAGAAAATGTCTTCCTAGTAAATATTGCTTCAAACGTTTTACTGCCCATACGATTGCAAGTTCTTTTTCAGTGGTTGAGTAATTTCTTTCGGGAGGGTTTAGTGTTCTGGAAATGTAACAACAAGGATGGTCGTCTTGTGAAAGAATAGCGCCTATTCCGTCGTTAGAAGCGTCAGTTGTTAATGTAAATGTTTCGTTAAAGTCGGGATACGCCAATACCGGGGCTTTGCATAATGCGTCTTTAAGAGTTTGAAAGTTATCTTGTTGTTTGTCTGTCCAATGAAAGAGTGTGTCTTTCTTTGTCAGGTCAGTCAGAGGTTTGGCTATCTTTGAAAAACTACGTATGAACTTTCTATAATATCCCGCTAGCCCTAAAAATGATTTTACGTCGGTTGGGTTTTTGGGAGTTTCGAATTCTTTGAAAGCTTGAAAGCTTCTATCTTTGCCGGGTTTGGTTTTATTCCTTCGCGGGTGATAATATGTCCAAGGTACTTTAATTCTGGTTTTAAGAATTCGCATTTGTCTGGTTGAATTTTTAATCCTAATTCTCTTAATCTCTGTAATACAATTGCGAGGTTGTCATTATGTTGTTGAATCGTACTTCCGAAAATTATGATGTCATTTAAATAAGCGAAGCAGTGTTTGTTCAATAAACCGCGGAGTGCTGTGTTCATCATGCTTTGGAATGTAGCCGGGGCGTTTTTTTAACCCAAATGGCATTCGATTGTATTGAAAGTGTCCCTGAGGTGTACTAAAAGCCGTATGTTTCTTCGATGTTACGTCCACTGGTATTTGATGAAAGCCAGAAGAGAGGTCTAGTGCGGAAAAGAATTTCGCGTTTCCTAATTGTGATAGTATGCCGTCAATGTTTGGCAAAGGGTACACGACTTGATCAGTTAATTCGTTTAATTTACGGAAATCTATTACTATGTGCCATTTTTGTTTTCCGGAGGCGTCCGATTTCTTGGGGACTACCCATACTGGACTATTGTATGGTGAATTTGATTCTTCGATTATGTTTTTGTCTAACATTTCTTTGATTTGTTTTTCGATTTCTAGTTTGTGTGCCTCGGGTGGTCTGTAAAATTTTGTGTTTATGATTTTGTTTTCTTTCAACGTGATGGTGTGTTTTGTTAAATTGGTATATGGTAAAGTGTCTGTGTCTAAATTGAATACGTCAATGTAGTGTAAAAGGATTTTTTCGATAGGAATGCGGAAATTGTTTTCAATATGGCTCGTTCTAATTATGTTTTTGAATTTTTGAATTTGTTCGGGATCAATGTCATTAGAGAGATCGTTAGAAATTGGTATTGGTTGCTCACCAGTATTGCAGAAGCATACTTGCGTTGGTCTCTTGTCCAGATAAATTGTTTCGATTCTGATTTGTCCTGGAGGAATTAGTCGTGGTGGCTGAAATAAGAATACATGATCGTTGAGTTGGATTCGGTCGCTTGTAATTTTGTATTGATAATTTTCCAGCATTGGTAACCCTATGATTCCGTCTTCAATCAGTGAGAAGTCGTCAGGTACTATGTAGAATTTGTTTCCTTTGTCACAGATTCTAAGGTAAACGTATTCGTCTGCCTCGCATTTGTCGTTACCCATGAAGAATGTTTTCTTGTCGTCCTTCAATGGAGTAGAAATTATTTTCGAACGTTTAATTATGTTTATTGCGGCACCAGTGTTTATTAAATATCGCTTTAGTCCGAGTTCCGATCCAATGGTAATTTGAGGAGTCTTCCAGTGATGGCGTTAATTCGTATTGTTGGTTCTTTTCCTTTTCTTCCTCGGGATTCATATTCTCTTCGTCCGTTATTATATGGTAATTTCTCGGAGGCTGGAAAATTTCGCTGTTGGGCACAAGCGTTGGCCAAATGTCCAGTTTGATTACACTTGAAACATTTGGGCGGTGATCGTTCCATTATAGCTCTTCTTTCCGTAGGTGGATTTATCGGTTTTGGTTGTGCGGTATTGCCAAGCGTGATATTTCTTCTTGTATTGGGGTTTCCTTGGAATTGGGTGTTGGTTCTCGCAATTGGTTGATTCATGGTTCTTCCTCTCATTATGTTTTTGTTGCGTTCGATTTCCCCTATAAACAACTCTGCCTCGAAAGCTGTATCTTGTGCTTCTTGAAGATTCTTTGGTCTTGTAGCCGATGTGCGTATTTCTATTTCGGGTTTTAAGTTGAGAATAAAAACTTTGGTGGCTCGTTCAGTTTCAAGGTCTATAGCAACCGCTCGACGTATTGGATCGCGAATTTCGTGTTGGAGCGCGTATATCAATTCGTTGAGGTTATGTCGGAATCTCTTTACATAACTGTGTACCGATTCGTTAAAGTTTTGTCGCGTACGTTGCAGTTTATCACGAGCTCCGTTAGATGTGATATTCACGGAGACAAACTTTCTGAGGTTTTCAAACAGGTCCTCATAACTATCGATTTCAATGTGGCGGATACTGCGTTCTGCTTCTCCAACGATTCTTTGTACTAAAATTAGGCATAATAATGCGCGTTTTTCTCGACATTTCGGCTCGAGCTTCTCTTACCCGTTTAATAAACCCTTCTACTCCTATATCGTCCCGTCCGTTGAGTGTAGAAATGAAGTCTAGGCAGGTTTTCGCACTATACATAGGAAGATCAAGTTCAAGTGGCGCATACAGACTTGACGGCAGTCAAATTTTTCTTTAAGAACGTCGATAGCGATTGAATAATTGAGATCTGTGATGTCTAACGACTGAATGCTTCGCGCGGCCTTTCCAGTCAAGGATGATCGAAGATTATGGAACTTTTGTACCGGTGTTAGTCGTTTGCTTCGATCTATTGTGAACGAGAAGGAGTCGTAGAAGGAATGCCAATTCTCGATCTTACTGTCGAAAGTAGGCAAATGAATTTCCGGTGATTTAATCGATGTTGGCTCGGCGACATTGGCTGAATCGCAGCTTGGCGATTTCGACGACGATGCTGGTGGAGTACTATCCATAAGAGTTTGTATTCTTACTATCAGATCGTAATATTCGTCTGTTATTTCGGGTACGCGCGCGTTTTCCTCTTCGTCTAAATCTTCTAGCTCGTCTTGGAGGATTCTGTACTGTTTTCAAGTGTCGTCGAGAAGTGTCTTATGTGCCGTTAAGAAGGCCTTATTCGGCTGACTGGATTGTTCGTATTCGTCGAGTCGTTTCGATAAGATTGTGAATTGGCCGATTTGGAAGCCTCGTTTCCGACGCAAGGAGGTAATTTTGTCTGTGTTCGCCATTGTTAAGCGGATTGTAATTTGACGATACAATGAACGAGCTTACCTTGCTGTGAGATTAAATGTTGCTCGTCACCGTGTGTGTCTGGTTGGTGTGTAAGACGTTTCCTTCCGGACGTTGACCCTGATGATGGTGTGATCACGTGGCATTGTATGATTTACTGCTGTATCACTGGTGTATACACTGTTCACTTGACCGTGCAGTACGCGTGATCCTGCTCGAAGGACCAAAATGTTACGGCCGTTTGCGGAGAGACACGATCGCGAAGAAACGCGTTAACGAGAGACGTAAATTCTCGTTACGATTTCGATAATCGACGCCACAAAAAGGTCGATCCCCTATTTCGGTTAGGATAATAGAGGTAGTTGAAACGATTGTAACACTGAATTAACAGGGTTAACGTAAGATTCTATTTTTAACAATATTTAAGAATGTGATTAACACGTTATAAATGATTTAACGATGATATAACTAGTTTCTTATAATAATTCGACTCGACTTTATAAGATTTCTCGACGTTTCTGTTTGACTAAGTGACTTTGATTTGATTACTCTAGACCTCTCAACGTATTCGTTTTGACTTCTCGTATTAGACTGATTGCTCCTCGACTTTTTCCTTTGTCTTCTCTTGGACACGACCCCCACCACGCTCGGGTCTCGTAAACGTTCGCGCCCATGGTCACGTATGCCACCTTTTTTATGTTAGTAAAATAACGGACCGAAGACCACTCGATATTTTCTGAAACTCGCTGCTTGACGACAACTATGCGCTTATCGCTACATTGTGTATATCTCGCCGGTCATGTAAGACGATCTGTCTGCGACACTGTAGTACCAAGGAAAACGGTTAGGAACACGGCTTATAGTAAGTCTCGAAGCGTAACAGTAGTTGATTACATAACAAAATAGTACCTAGCATACCTTTAAGCAAGATATTTATTTTATTTTTATTCATTTATTGTAATCCGCAAGGATTTGTATTTCAGCTTTGCACGACATCCGGCTTACATCATATTTACTTGTCGTGCATCTTATTTACTTTAATTATTAGGGAAGAGATTAAATACATAAATTTCTTTCTCAATTTCTGCGATAAAATAGAACGAGGTAGCAAGCGATAAATTAACTATACATAAATTATGTTGTATATTCCCGATACAACCATATCAATTGTCACGTCTCACGCTCTGCGCGAGCCGTAACGTGAGACGAAGAAAAAAGACTTGTCATATTTGTGAATAATGTGACAGTCAGTTAGTCAGTTTCCAGTTAATAACTATCACACAATTTTGCAACTCGTGTTCAGTCGATCAGTTTCGGTCTTATAGCGGTCAAGTATAGTTTTCATACAGTCACATAGTTCTATTTCACATATAGTTTATAGTTTTCAGAGTTTGTAACTATCAGAAACGGTCAAAATCTTTGTAAATCTCGTTATAATCTACAATCCAATCATCATACTGACTTTCGGGACATCCCTAAGTACGGTCGACGATAAAGTCAAGTAAGTTTCATCACAAAATTATACAATAACAACTATCATCCTAGATTTGTAATACCAGAGTCTTGTAAACAAATTTATAAATTAGCAATTTGAATAAATTATAAATTAAATAGATCTTGTAATTCTGATTATCCTAAGAAACTTTAATCCTTCCTGCGCTAGTATTCCTGCACACAGCGGGTCAGCCGAAACGTGGAAACCACTTATCAATATACTAAACGTTGGTGAACGCTACCTGTCCGGTTATATTAGCGAATTAAACGTCAATTCTGAATATTAATCTAATCTTAATTAATTTAGTGTCGAAACCATTCCGTACAGTAGTTCTAACTCGTTTCAAACCTTAGAATCGATCAAATTGAAATAGTCTAACGACTACTTCTGGTGGCAGCAATTATCGTTTAATTTTTAAACACGATCGAAACAGTTACGAAATCCGGAGACGAGGCCGAATCGTAACATCAGTTATATATCAAATTTTTATTTATCGTACGTGAATTATACAGATGAGATATCACTAAAATACTACACCAGGAATCATTTAATAGATAGTTGTAATCGATCGAATACATTCGATTTTCAATTGACATAATAAACTACACGACCGTTTAATTTTTGTACTTCTCGGCAATTTTCCTTGATACACATGCCCTGTTTGTCGCGTATCATACGAAACAACTCCGTTTGATTTTCTGAAATCCTCACCGGCTCTGGGAAAACGATCCAAGTAACACATTCGTGAAACGGAAAGGTCGTGATCGAACCTAAGTACGTGTAATAGCCGGGTGTTTGACAAGCCTGCCTCATCCAGCACAAGCAATCTACAAGAAAACAAATGGAACTGAAACGAATACGTACACCGTATAGCCAATGACAATCCTACATACAATATATGTAAGTCATCGATTCATCTTAAATATCTTTCAATGCACTTGAAATGCTATTTTAATTTCTTGGAAAAAACGAAGGTGACATACTTGGTGATAACTTTATGCACGAATCAGGCTGTGTAACTTTATGCAAGTCGTCCGTGATCTTGGAAAACAGCGGATGTTCGTCCCAAGTTGGAACTTGATAGGCCTGCAGAAAATAAGCGCAAATCGCGAGTCCATCATGTTTGTCCCAACAATTGTCGATCGTCTCGTATCTTTTATTAAAGTGTATCGCTTGCGCCTCCATCGTGAACCAAGTGCCATTCAACGTGTGTTCCGCACCTTTACAATTCGACGAACCCCATCGAAATACCACTTCCGATAGCTCGTACACGTCGTTTGCAAGCGGACCACCGCGAATCGTCGCTGCACTCCTATTACCTTCCAGTGTTATTTGAACTAACAGATCCAAATCGATCAAAGCGAAAAGAAAATTACTCGACTATTTTCTAATATTCAAGTTTCAAAATATGCACGTATGTCGCGTTACATATATAGGATTCGGGAATAAAAGGATTTTTACAAAATTCAGTTATGGTCCGCCGAATCGGTGTTTTTAAATCTCAGAAGATGTTATACGTTTGATCATGAGCAGATTGGTGCTTACCTGTGCTGCCGATATTTCGCATTTTAGCTTCACCGTCTTGACTCCAGTGACCGCTCATGATAAGTGCAGGGAATTTTATCCCGATTGCATTGTTTTCGTCGATATCGACTGGGGATTGACCCCATTTCCGACGACCATCACCTTCGACGATAATGACGATAGTACGGATCAAAAACTTTGAAGGTTACGAATTTTCAAGGATATTCTTACCTGCACACTGCATTTTATTTCATACAACGATTGTTCTCATTATTTTAGGTAACGAATCGCGATTGAATATATATACATATAATTATCTTATGGAACACATATCGTACACATCTTCTTACTATTGCAATTTAATTTTGCCAACTGTCAAAAAGAAATAGCATAACATCGATCGCGGTATCGACGTCGGAACAATTAAACCGCGGTTTTTCTTTGAAGTTATATTCAAATAGACCGTGCTCGATATCCGTTGGTCCTTCATTTTGCCCGGATAACCAGCTGATTATTTTATTCAATGTTTTCTTTAAAATTCACAAGTGAAGTTCTTGTACGTATGTGTATATCTATGTAAGAAAACGTGTGCGATCGCAAATTTAACGCAGAGTTCAATGCGTATCTCCCGATAAAATTAAGTAGGACGGTCATTGAAGATGATAAATATATCGGCGTCAGAATTTATGATCATATGTAGCAGTGTCCTCCTCATTTGTAAGACGATTCGTCCGTTTTTTCCTACCTTATACTTTATCGTGTCGTATTTATACATGGAACCGTTCGTTACTAGTTTTGCTACTGACCGAAGTTCTGGATTGGACCCAATTATTTCCTTGGGTAGAAAACGAATGCAATTTTCCTCCGTTCACGTTCGGTTATACGGACCGCAACGGACCCCACATGTGGAAACTGCTATATCCCGATAGTAATGGTAGCAATCAGTCACCAATCAACATTACAACACAGCTGGTCGTTGTTGTGCAACCGTCCGAACCACTTCGTTGGAACGGCTACGATAAAGGACCATTATCGACGACCATAGCGAATAACGAAAATAACGGTGCAAATTTCCCACTGGTTCAATAAGCAAAATCGTGACTTACTTATTAGCCGTTAAAAATTATGGAATTACGCCACGCAGCTCCTGCATACCTATCTACATATCTATATTCCAAAGTTCTCCGTATTTATGTTGCTTAAAAGTAACATGTTCTTTTTATCATCTATGGTTAGAATGCTTGCAAGAACGTTTTGTCGTCAAGAGTTTCCTTCTCCAACCTTCTTACGTTATATACATTTTGCGTTACAAATTTTTTAAGGATCATCTCCGTCACCGTTCAACCGGTCATGATTTATCGCCTGCTGATCCTTTTACTAATCACTATTCAATTTCCAGTGGTAGTGAGCACAATGTGGGGCAACTTGAATCGACCGTATATCGAAGGTGGCTGTTTGACTAACATTTACGACCTCTGCTCGATGATGTTTCATTGGGGACAATCGAACGACGAAGGCAGCGAACATACATTAGATTACGTTCGATATCCCATGGAATTACAAGTGTGGCACATAAAACGCGGCTTTAACTCACTTTTGGAGGCGATTGCTGCTAAAGAAAATGACGGCATACTGATCATCTCGTTCTTTTTTCAGGTTAAATTGTATCTCATAGTTTTCCAAGTATCGAGTAAACTCTGTATGGAAGTACAAAAATTACCCTTCTAATGAAATTTTATAAATTTGATAAAAAGTATAAAGTAAATCGAGTAAATAAGTTAGTATTAAATTAATTTCAATAGATTACAAACGCGGATAATCCTTATTTGGATCATATCGTGAGGAATCTGCGGCGAATCGTTAAACCAGGGGCGAAGGTGCACGTTCCACCATTTCCGCTGCTATGGATATTTCCACACTTCGAGACGGATTATTATACTTACAACGGTTCTCTTACTCAGCCACCGTGCAGTGAAATCGTTACGTGGATCTTGCAACCTGAACCGATCGCTATATCATCGTCTCAAGTAAAGCTATCGCTTTGCATAATTTGTAACAATTATAACATACTCAAATACGTCAATACATTTACCACATACTACCTTTTACTACAGATTGCACAATTTCGACAAATTTGCTCACCGGATGGTCCTATACCGTTAAATTGTAGGCCCGTACAACGAGTGAACGACCGTAGCGTGTACTTTTATTCATAGCATTTGTTAACAAATTACAAAATTAATTTTACGTCTTATGCGTCTTCGTATCGACACGCGTATATAGTCATTTGTTTTCCGTTAAATCTGTAAATGTTTTTTCTGTCATCTATGCGTATAAACCGATTCTTAATAAAATCAAGTACAAAGCGATATATTTTCTGTTTTTGCTGTAATGTCAATTGGCATTGACGTTGGTATATCATTGTACGGAACAACCATCGCCTTTCAACCATCCACTTCGTAGAGCTGTTTCTTCGTTTCTTCGATACTAATGATTATATTACCGACGATGAAAAGAAAACGCGTGAAATATGTATAGCGTTCGTACAAAAATCGTGTAGATTCGATACGTTGCCCCGTTCGAGTAAAACGTTCCCCTTCTAACGAAGGTGTCGTCTACCTTTCTTTAGCGGTAAAATGAAATTATGTTTGTTCGCTGTTGAAAATGTGAAACATCGAATAAGTATTCTATGTACAGAGAGCAATAATTTTATTGTTTTCCTGCTATACTTTACGAACGCGCCAAGTACTTTCCAACAGATTTTATCAGAAAATAAAGGTATAACAAAGTTAAACTAGCTCGTCGCAAGTCGCATCAGGTATGTATCAGTACATATATTATCTATTTGGCACGAATTATTGTAAGATGCATGCATCCTGTCTTCTTTTTCTTCTTGCGTGAACGTTCATTGCAGACACTATACCGGAGAATACATTAGATCTCTTGCTTTTGTTTTATCTGAATACACATCCACTTTTCTCAAGCGGCTTGCGCTGGTATTTACGTAGATGAATTTATGAATTTTTATCACACACACGTATACATATATATCGATATAGGGTACATTCTCACTTCGACAGCGTATTTCCCCAGTAAAAAATCACAAGATATTTTGGAACATATGCGCTTGCCAATGTATAAATCACGCGTCCACGTGGTGTGAAAAATGAGATCGTGTCAAGTGAATTTAGCAAGGAAAATAAGGGTGATAAACGATTCTCTCGTCGCGTTTTCTCGCCCCCTTCTTAATTAGCACGTAAGTACATATGTATTTACAGATTCACCCGTAATTAAAAATTTACCACTTTACAGTGCGTAGGAATCTCGCAGTAAGAACATCGCTTCTTTCGCGATTTGCGAAAGCGAACGTCATTATAGAACGCGATATAAAGTCCTATCGCAAACGTTGGTAAAACCGGAGTATTTCGTACTCGGAGTGAACACGAAGAGAATAACATTTTATGTACAGTACCGTAGATATTTGTCTCTCGTTCGAGTTCGCTACGATATTTTATAATGAAATACGCACACAAGGGACGGGAATGGTTTTGAAGGTTTCGAGCAAGCACAGCTTTCTGTTATTCTACGGTAAATGTCGCAACCATCGATTATTTTTAAAAATAAAATCTTTAAAATCTTTTTACCAGTGATTTCGGAGGATGTCTCGCCAAATCTCTTACGAAATTTGGTTGAAACGTCCAGGTATTATATCACGTGTATCGTTGTTCCCTCGATTAAATCGATTTCCATAGCAAAATCGTTGAAACTGAACGAATGAAATATGAAAATAACGCGTCCGATTTCCTCGTAAACCCAACTGAACTGGGAACTGGAAATTGGTTTTCCTGTTGCTTTGTGCCTTTGGCATCGTCTTCTCAATCCACTTGCATGTCCCTTATTGTTCGACAAAGGAAAGCCGAAGTTATTATACCGAATGTCTGAAACATACGAACGTATCTGTGATTAGATTTCAAATATCTGAAATCTTGGGTATTCTGTGAAAACGTACTTGTATACCAGCCATTGCCATACCCAGGAATACTAATGTGAAGCTCTCGCACTGCAACCAGCTTGTAACTTTCGAGAGGCAACCCTATAAAAGCATTTTATAGCATGAGAAGTCAACCGATCAACATAAAAAGTAAAATAGCTATTTAAAATGTTTGTCGTTTGCAGATTTAACGCTAAACGATAGCTGCTGCGTTCTCTTTGTGCTTTTGATTCTTTCGTTAACGCGGCCGACTGTACTAACATATATGTACGTCGTATAGCGTAATTACTTGTACGAAAAAAAAAAAAAAAAAAAAAAACAAAACGGTTTAACCGAAATCAGAATCAATGCTAGAATTAATGCACGAACCGAGAAAGAACTGGAATTCCTTTATACTTCGCTAGATCGACGATATTACGATGTTTCTTTTAAAAATGATTAAGTCTTAGAGCGAAACTCTACCTCTTTATGTCGATATCCATCGTGACCCTCTTCGTCTTCCACTTGACACGCTATTTCGTCCATTGGTTTCGGATTTAGCCACGGTTTCTCGTTCTTCCGCGAGAAATAAGAATTTCATGAATGCAGTATGAAGAGAAAGTTCGTACTTGATCAAATTACTTACATGTTTGCTAAACACTCTCGACACGACGCTCATCGGACTTCCCGTATTTTTTACCTGCGAGGCAATACGAATCATTGATTTTCACATATACAGACATATGACTTTTATTTATTTTGTAACGGTTTATATTCGCGGTTTTATTCGGTGCACAAGAACGTAAAAAGATCGAACAGTAAATAGAATTGCGGAATATTTCGATGTATAATACATCTGCATACGTATAGGTATATTATTAACGTTTCGTGAAGTATCTAAAGGTGTACACGATCGGATATAAAGGGGGCGTGTAATTATACTGTGAAAATAGCTTTTCCGTACCTCTGTATCTTTTAAAACGCAACACGTAAGCGGCACCTGCCTCCTGTTGCCTGAAATTTGCGCGTCTCTCCACCATGCCGTGCCATTGTAGTCCCCGTATCCGTGTATTCCACAGCAATTAAACTGCAATGAAATGATTCCTGTGTTCTTTGGCCCATCGCAATGTGACCGGACGAATGATGTACCGTGTCGTGCATTGGATGTCGCTCGGTCGCGAAATAAAATTTGCATTACGTGGCTTTCGATCTTTCGCCGTTCATTATAGAGACGAACGTGTGGACGAGAATTGCCTTTGATGTGTAATGGATATTGCCGTCGACCGATCGACACGACGCGACACGACGCGACACGACGCGACGCGACGCGACGCGACGCGACACGACCACGATGCGATGCGATGCGATGCGATGCCACGCAACCGTGTGAAAACCGTTACATATCGTCGAGCGGTTGCGCAAATTTGCAAGTGTTTTCGTATTTCGGAAACTCAATAGCGTAATCAATTTGGTGTGGCGACGAACAATCGAGTTCTCTTACGTTCCCAAATATCGCATTTTTTAAAGGTGCGATGCAACACGATGTACGTTTGTCGCCAACACAAAGGACAATGTGAAAAAGAACAGCTGGATAAAGTAAGGACAGCGGTGAAAATAAACCGAGGATGGTTGCCCGATAGATCAAGACTGCAGAAAGTGACTAGTTTATGTCTTTCCCTGTAATTAATCGATCGATCGACTAGGAGTCAGTGATATAAGGAAAGAACGATTGCGCGCGATAAACGCTCTCCGTGACTAAACGATCGATCGGTGTTATTAGCAGTTTTACCTTATATTGCGCAAAGTCGAGACTGTGGCTGAAGGGGATGTCGCTAGTCGGTTCGTGACCGTAATCCTCGGCCAATTTGTTAATCAGCCGCTCCTCCAATCCAGAAAGTATTCGAAATGTCATTAGTCCACCGACGGCTGCGGTGATGAGTTCGGTAATGATCAGTGCCACGAGCATGCTCATGTACTGGACAGTTAAAAACGTATCGTAGACCTTGGCCGTGCTTCTGTTATAGGTGTAGCGCACGAGGTGCATCTATCGATAACTTACGGTGGCCAGTATGCATTGATTTCCATAGAGAGCAGCGCGACATCCGAAGAAACCGACCGTCAGCACCGTAAAACCGAGACCGACCAAGCTACAAGCTATCAGGTTAATAGTTTCGTGCGGCGTGGCGTCGGGCACGAAAAGATTTAACAGGTGCCCTTTGCTTGGTTCCAATAGCAAGCATGCCCCTATCATCAGTACCGTACACCCAGCCAACTATCGAGTAATTTCTTTTTATGTAGTTATCTACTAATATACTACTCTCCATACTACTAAACCACTTGTAAGGTACTTTATGCAACCGTGATACGTGATTTTCGTTTTCGCCTTTTCAGACACATACGCGTTTCAGTCTTTTTAGCTTCGTATACTTCGTACAGTATTGCATCTCACGATCCAGTAACATAAAATACCCTGTGTATTTCAACGATAGCGTATCTAACTAATGACGTTTAATCGTAGAATCGTACAAGCTCTCACATCTCTACATAAATTTATTAGAAAATTATTCTACGTCTCCAAACAATCAGCCGTAAAGCAACAAAACGCTTGTCTCTGACAATGTTACGGTGTAAGACCTTTACGCCAATCGCTCGATACTTTTCCATCTTTTCCTTCGTTATTGTTATCGAAACATTGCAATTTTATCGCTAACGATAAATAAACAATCTTTCGAAAACTAACTTCTACGTGTCGCTTGGTTTTTATTACAAGCGTACCGTTGTCAGCCTACTTACTGCTAACTATTATCGAACTTCCTAGGTGATCGACATTATCGATCTATGTATGTATCAATGGTACATTATTAGTGACGATACGCGTCCATTCTTTGTTTACGCTTTATCAGAAAATACCACAGTTCTTTATAAAGTACCGAACTATTTCTGTTTTCTTGCACGAAGGAATGTTTCTAAATTCTTATCTTTATTTCGTACAAATATAAAACAGAATAAAAATACGAAAACGGTAGGTACGCTGTACGAACATCCGATCTATTCGTACGATATATGTATACGTACGTACATAGATAGATATAATCTGAAATTAAACGATTAATACTTTACCCATATCAATATGTTGAACGTAAACAGGACGAATTTCAAATACTTCATGTCGGTCGTTTTCAAGACATCAAATTAGCCGTCGACCTGCAAAGATAACATCACCGGTATCAATTACTTTAGAATCTAAATGATTTCGACTTTACTCCAAAAATTGACAAATGCTTTTCACTTGAATTTTTGAATACCAACGCTTTCGAACGAATCGACAATTCATAAAGAGCGCGATTAAGAACGTAAATATTAGCAGAATGAAGATAAAAGCAAGCAGGTGTTGGCGAATCTTGAGATGCGATGCGAACGAAGCGTGCGTCTATGTCTATCTTTTGATCCATTTACGAGAATTACAACCTACCGTATGTTAGAAGAAAGAGCCTTTAGAAAGCCTGTGTCGCTCTAGGGACGCAATTATACTCAAAGGTGCACAATCTACCTACGCTTCGAAGAGGATTGAGAAATTACTGCGAATCGGATATGCCCTGACGCACTAATATAATACCTGTGTTTCGGCTTTTCGTTTCGATATTTGACTATATAGCGCGAGTTAATGGATTAAACGACGGAATGTTAAAACATCATTGCAGCTAATCGGGATCAAAGGCGAAATTGTCGGATCGATCCGTGGACGGTTGATATACGGTTATACATATTAATATCGAACGACCACAGCAAATCCACGATTAAGCGATCACAGGGACACAACTTACTAATTAATCCTAAGTACTTACACGCTTGGAAATTAATTAAAGTTGCCAGGAAAATCACGTATAGTTGCCTGCCATGCCTTCTCACGCCTCTAATGGACGAAAGAAAAATTGACCGCATTTAATCGAAATACCACCATTGTGCATGCTACGAATACTCAAACGAGATCTTTCACATAAATATTCATAGCTACTCTTCTATGATATTACTTGCCATATTCCAGCGGGATCATTCGTGTAAACAGGTTTAGACGGAGCGATAGGCTGCCAGTTGCTGGCCCTGTTGATTCTCCTACTTCCTACCGACAGTTACTCGAAACATAAGAGAAAGAAGGGCGGGAAACAAAGCGTAAAAAGATCAGTAACACTGTCGAAACAAAAACCGGAAAACCGATTTCCGATTATCCTTCTCCGTAGATCGATTCGCAAGTGGTTCACGATTCGTAACGTTTGCCCATTCACACTCTCATTTTGTTTTTCACTTTTCCTTCGACTCCCGTTTCCCGTTATTAAATTCAAGCACGAGCACGTAGAGATTTCCCGCACGCTGACAGGGCGACCAAGACGAAGTACACACACACACGCACGCACACACGCGCGCGCACGGCAATCAACGGAGCGTCGTTGAAGAAAGATGCTGGTTACCGAGAAAAATCGATGTACCGATCTCACGTGCCAACTCCCGCAGTTTGCGCGAGTCTGCTCGAATGGATCTCACTCCAAACACCGATCGAGAATTCTGCCGTGTACGATCGCGACGACACTGCCGAGGGTAAATGCTGCCAACTCCGACGTCATCTGCTCGGGAGCGGTACGCTCTCTCCTTCCCACCTTCCGCTCATCTTCCGCCCTTACGTCGTCCGGTGGTTGGTCCAGATGCGGCTGCGTCGCATTGTAACAGCGCCGACGCGAGTCCTAGTCGATCCCTGCTCGTTAGTCCAGACGTTTCTCCACTCGACCAGCTTTCGTCCCGTTGTCAATGACGAACCACCGTACGCACGACCACCAGTGGTCAATTGCCTAACTTTCGCATCGGTTCACGAGTTTGATTTCTCCAATTACCAACGCTGCTTTTAACCGGATCGACCAATTTCGTTTGGAATCTTGTTCGTGAGTTCGTTAAAATCATACTTGCACCGGCTCCTGTGATACATTTGCGTACGCCATATTTTTTCACTCTGAACTTCACCGTTCGTTGATTTTCGAATAAAATTACTTGAAACTTACTTTTTCGAATTTTCGCATTTTCGCGTTTTCGCGTTTTCGCGTTTTCGCGTTTTCGCATTTTCACATTTTCGCATTCTCGCATTTTCACATTTTTCCGTAACGCGCACTGGTAATCCAGAATGCACGCGAGCGATATTTTACCGCGCGATCTTGCTGCTACCATGTATCTTCCTTTCTTCTCTTATTGAGAACAACAGAGACAAACATATGGTCACAGCGGGATTCATTTGGTCTAAATAAGATGAAAACCGCGAATCGTTCGATGCGCACGATGTTCGTGTTTTGCTTCGAAGTCGAACATTTTGTAGTATGTCT
This sequence comes from Bombus waltoni, assembly GCA_014737395.1. NCBI lineage: Eukaryota > Metazoa > Arthropoda > Insecta > Hymenoptera > Apidae > Bombus > Bombus waltoni. The sequence continues at coordinate 232,538 of JACXII010000046.1, read as the reverse complement.
TGTTTGTTTTGTAGTTTGCGTCTTTTCAGTTGCATTTATTAGCATTTTCGTAAAAATATTATATTATATTATATTATTATATGCTCAAGATTTAACTTATGTATATTGTGCATAATATACTTACAAATATATTTATATATATGTATTAGAGTACTATGCATATACTATACATATGCACATACTGTACTTGTATCATTGCACGATGTTATTTTGATATAATTCAAAAGTTTGTACATAATATGTAAATAATCTTGTCGAATATATTTTACTATAAAATTATGTCGAATGTTAATTTACTCTCATTATCAGTATTTATATTTTACTTAAAAACATACGTATTGATAAAATGAAAAAATTATTCGCTTCTTATCATCTTATTTCTCTCTCTCTTTCTCACTCACTTTTTCTTCTCAAAGATTATTTCGATCACGATATTAATCGTTCATTATTTTTCTTTATTAACATCGAATAAAAATATAATAAAAATAAAATCCAGATTTCGCAAAGACACCTATGATTATAGCCTTTCTTTCATCGATGAAGAATTATTAAGAGAGACTTAAATAAGGCACATTATAAACGATAGCTCTAAACAGCACTAATTTTGTTATTAATAGCGGTTAATGAAACTGATTAAGAGTCCAAGGAGGTTTCAAATTATTTAATTTAAAGATAAGATTAATTAAAAGATCGCCTTTATGTAAATATAATGGATTTATTAGGTATTAACAATTTTTACAGCATTCGTACTTTAAACAACTATGAGTAAAAGATGTTAACGCTCTAGTCAGAGAATCGGCGATGCGGATAATTTTTCAACATTGTGTCCTAAACAAAGTAGAACGATCGAGAGATTCGTTATAAGAGTGTTCGCCATACGACTAGAAATTTAATCGATAAAGTCTCACAATTTTCTCTTATATAGTAAATTACGCTATTGGATATCGTTCACCGCGTAATGTAGTGGATACAAATAATCGATTTAGCAGATCTTACATATAAGGCTCGAAATAAATCTGTATTGGAAATTGTTATATCAAGTACACAATATTCGTTGACCAATAATCGTAAATACCTTCATATTTAAACGCGTTTCACGTATTTTATATTTAGTCGCGCGATCATCGCCTCTACTTATCGAATATCTGCAAAAAAAAACCGCACTTTGAAAGAGCACGCACTGCGTTTTTCGTGAGTCGCACTTTGTAAAATTACTTTTCTTTTTAATTCGATAATCGATCGATGATCGCGATCCGCTTCGTAGTTGAAGGTTAAAAGAAGGAAAGGGAATAAAAAATGTTTGCGAGAGAAAATAATGCGTGAATAGCCGAAGAAAATTTTCATACCGACATAACGGCTCTGAAACAGTACGTAACAACGATGTTTACCAATGGTTGAGTAATAATAATAATAATATTATAATAATAATATAATAATAATAATAATAATAATAATAATAATAATAATAATAATAATAATATGAGCAAACGCGCAATTATAAATAAAAAGATCTTATTATACAATGGTTTTACGGGGACCTCTCTCATATACATATCGCATATACATATTTAAGTTCACGGGCCGATCACATATACACAGTGCACACGTTCCATTATTCGCTCGCATACAACCTTTAGAAATCTATTATTTTATTATTAATCCTTACTACTACGTTGGACGGTACGATGACTCATAATTACTGCTATGCGTTTTCTGCAGCTGTTTCGAATAAAAATTTGTATCATCGATTTAGACGTAGACGAGAATTGACGATGGACGTATCGTGCGAAAAACGAAATCTATTCGTCAACATTATCGCGGCAGATATTGAACTATTGCACAGCGTAGATTCGGTGTAAATGACCTTCATCACCAAGGCGAAATATTCGCAGCGACAGCGACAGCGACGTAACAACGGTCTATGCGTATACATTTGAAGTATATTCTTTATATTCTCGCCGTCGCTACAAATTCGCGACAGACGAGTACTTGAACCAAATGTGTATTCGTATTTCGATTTAAAGTAAAAAGAAGAAGGAAAAAATCGAGTTTCACTGTCGCTAACCCTGAGGATATCAGGCGATAGTCGGTGGAGACTTCAAAGACTCGTGATTGAACGGTGCATCGATCTTCCGACTTTGCTTTTCGATTATACCACGAACACGCAGCATTTTTGGTCATTGCATCGGAGCAAGAAGCATAAATCACATTAAAGTCGCGCACTATTGTCGCAAAATCGATGGCAATTTCGTTGTACAGTTGTGATAACCGCGCTCGGTGGCGGATTGTCTAAGTAAAACCGTGAAAATAATGTTTTTGATCGCGCTATGCCACATTGATTCGCATTTCGTAGAATCGCGATGACTCGCAAACTCGCGATGCGCGACAGACAACGTTGAAAGTTTTTCGACGCTTTTCGACGTTTTTCGCAGAGAGAAGCTCGCCGGATTTTGTTCATCATTGGTAGGAAGTATCCGCGACGTCGTTTCGCGTCGTGGCACATTCGCTGCTCTATTCGTCGCAACAATTCGATCGAGAGTTCGTCAGGTGGATCAAATTCTTGTGCTCGTTTAAAAATGCATCGGCGTTTGCTTTCAGTTCGTTTCGGTTCGGTCGTCGTCTCGGGCAAAGCTACGGAGCGAACTGCGTTTTAATCCTCGCGAATTTAATCTCAAAAATACGCGATCACCTTTGGAAACGAGTGTCGCGCCGGCGCCGTCGATGTCGCACGATTAATAACGAATACTTGGCAACGCGACGCGCTAATTTGTCTCTTTTAACCGATGGGTCGATATCGTAAAAAAATGATCGCACAGCGCAAAACCTGAAGCAACAATTCTAGCGAAAGTTTCGAGTTGAGCATATCCGAACCCCTCGTTCGTCTTCAATTTTTTTAAACTTTTTTTACAACTCTGTGGTCGTTTCTACCGGGCTCTGTTCACCCAAGTACGTGAATCCTAGATGAGAATAATCCCTTTTTTCTCTGAACGTGACGTTATCGTTCGACGGACTAGGACTGAGTAGATCGTTACCGTGGTTGTAGAGTGGATTTAAGACAGGCGTCGTGTCGTGGTTGTTCAACGTGTTCGCGTTGCTGTTATGATTTTTTCTACCAAGGGTTGATCGTCGCAATGAGTGAATGTTCGTCTCTCCGTGGGTACCGACTATGCTGGAAGCACGTGCCGTGGTCGCCGCTTCGGAACTTACGGGACTCTGTTGACCTAAACAGATGATAAACACGCGTCCATTAATTCCGTCCTCCCCGTTTTGCTAATTATTTTCACATCGAGGGAAACCATTTTTCAGAGAAACGAAAGAAAGTTCGACGGTTTTCAAACTCCGCTTCGACCAGTAAGTCGCAGTAATCGATGGTTAACTAGGAAATATCGTAGCGTTGTCGAAAACTGAGTTTTCTCTACCGTTTTCAAACTCATACCACCGTTCAAAATGATTCGTACGAACTCTGAATTCGAAAGATGTCTAAAGATAAAAAGGACAAAGATGCGAAAGGCGAAAGGCGAAAGGCGAAAGGCAGAGAAATCGGTCTGATGCGATAAATTTACACAGATAGAGTACCAAGATACCAAGTACCAAGATAGAGTGCTTTCCAAGCAGATAATTATTTTTAAAGCGGTATATTTTACGCGCTCTTATCTTTAACCGTTTCAGCTATATGATATTTCTTATCGTTTTAAGGTTTACTTGGAACTTCTCATCAGAAAAGATAGACCTTGCAACAAATCGTTGTTGTACATCGTGTTTGAATATTAGCAAAAGTTTCTGTCCACCGTTTCTTACGTTTTCTGTACCTGACGATATACTTAGTCGGCCGAAGAGCTTGGAAATTGATCAGGGCTCTGTCTATATGCATTTCAGGAATCACCGATACGTGTTTTACACTTGCTGATAATAGCCAATAATAGCGTGTATGTAACTGTAATGATCGTAACAAAATATTTGAATTACCGGTACTTTCTCCGTGATCTTTGGTAATATAGCTAACATTGTCCAAGCTGAACGCATGATTCTTATTGCTGAAATCAAGCTGCAGATCGTTATAGCTGTCGTTGTCGTCGACAGGCACGCTCATTTGAAGCACCTGTGTCTCGTATTCCTTCAAATTTGGCTCGACGTACACAGGATCGTAACGGGGCACGACGTACATCCGCTGCATCCGTTCCTTGTACGCTTTGTATCTATGCACACGAGAAAACAGAATATTCGTGTAGCGAATAGCTAGTGTCGAACGAACGTGTGACGTATCGCAGCGCGACGGTGCTAAACGTTTTAATTTTAAGAGGTAACCACGCCGGAAAGCGTAATTAATTCTAACGAACGTAATAAAGGGAACAATGAATTTGCATGGTACGCGGACTCGTCGCTCGTATAAATATTTATTGCGACACTTGGAAACGATTCTTTCGCACGATATTAACACGGTAACAACGTTATTGCCGCGACAGCCGCGCTCAAAATTGGCCGGCATGTCTGAATCATCGAATCATTAAATTACACGTTAGGAATCAAGTCGAGTCCGATCGTTCGAATACCCAATGTTGATTTCTACCTTCTCCTTTCTAACTATCCTCTTTCTAACTCCCTCTAGCTATCCTGTCTATTCACGACCATTAACGTACTAACAGTAGGTTAGGCGAAACAAATCAAATTCCGTTCGAGACTGGAATCGTACACGTTGTCATTAACGGAAGCGTGCAACTTACCTGGACCAGGAGACGCAAATATAGATGATGCCAGCTATGCCTAGGATCAAGATGACACACGCGATGATTATCAAGGCGTACGGAAATACCTCGCCGCTGAAAGCGATGGCGGTTTGCGTGCGTACTGACTCGGCCGGCATTACTGGCGCGTGAATGTCTATCGCATTCGCTCGGACCAGCGTCGACACGTCGAAGGTGATATTCGACATGGCCGTTTTTTCGATAATCGATCTGCAATAGAACCACGTATTTCACAAGTTGGCCTTCGAATTCGAGCACTCGGCAATGTGTAGAAAAGCCTCGAGACAAAGTGGCGGGCGAATCGTCGATTCGGCATTACGTAGCTATAAAATCGTTACGTTCTATGTACTATATACTTATTGTCTACGATGACTGCAAAGTTTTCACGTATCCGTAATGAAAATGAAAAATTGCTCGTGGACTTGGAAACGAATAAGTAAGAATAATATTGTTTCTTCCTTTTCTTTCTAGATAATACTACATATAGTATACACGCATACGTGTATTCTTGAGTAGAAAGGAAAGAAAAATGCGCTGAGCATGCAGTTGTTCTCTTCTATATTAAAAAACTTTAATCACGATGATTGTCTTAATTCTCGTGCCAAATTCTAGTGTCGATACTACGACTATGGATAATATGACGATCGTAATACAATGTATATATAACGTATAAATAATGAATCCTTTACCTTTGTATACGCGAACTGTTCCTATCTAAAATAGCTTCTGTATCTGGATCGATCGCGTAGAACCACACATCGGAATCCTGAGGGTACATCTCGACAGTTCCATTTTTCGTCAAATTTTTTCTCACTGCTACTCTGTCGATGCCGATCAGAAGACCGCTCTTCTCCTCGATGATACCAGCGATCTTGGATGCTTCCTTTTGCAACGCGTCTGGTGGCGCGTCCTGAACTACTAGAATCATTAGATTCTCTTCTTCGATCAGATTCACTATAACAGGAGCTACGATCGAGTTAAAGTTGTTAGTCGAATTAGGATTATCTCGAACTCGAACGTCGAATTTGAATGGAAGCTCTGACAGATCCACGTTATCGAACGTCGCGGTGGTTCTAATTATTCCGGAAGAACTGTCCATGGCGAAGTAGTCCGATCCTCGTCCACCAAGTATTTTGTACTCGAGCTTCCCGTACTTCCCGTTATCCTTATCGTGTGCTTTCACTTGTATAACCGTCGACGCGAATTGGGCGGATCGGGGAATCGCGGCGAAGTAACGTCCTCTCGATAGTTTTGCTCTACTGTCCGCGAAAATGAACTCCGGTTTATTGTCGTTTACGTCGAGCACTTGAATCTTTACCTGTAATCCAAAAATGAAATTCGAACGAGTCTTTCGAAGAAAAGGCAAATCGCACATCGATTTTATTCGGTATGTATTTACAACGTGGCTAACAAATTTTATACTTTGAAATTAATAATGTTTATAACGTTACGATTCTACGTTCGAGTTATTTTCTAACTACATTTTTGTATTCTTTCTTTTTCTTTTTGTCTTTTTTTCTTTAATTTCAACAATTAATCGCTCGTCGTTACGGCGATAAAATGATCGTACGATGTTAGATGCTTTTCTAAAATCAATTATTCCTTTGTTATTTACATATTAATCAACGTTAATATATTCCATTCGTAAGTACGTACCATAGTCGTATTCCTGTCGGTATTCAATAGACCTGATAAAGATTCCAACTTAAGCTTCACTTGATAAGATTCCGTTGTTTCGTAATCCAAGACTCCTTTCTTGAGTCTAAGCGCGCAATTCCGTTCCTCCGTAACGTTCGCTTCGAACAATTCCTTCTCGTTACCGCTATAAATTTCGCACTTTAATGGCGTAGTATCGTGTGCGTGACTATTAATGACCGTGATTATCTTGATCAACGTATTGTCGCCCGCATCTTCCGGTACTTCAACGTTGTAGGAATTTTCTGCAAAACCTAAGCCGATTTCTGGCGGCACGGTGGCCACGTGACGAACATAAACTGGCACTGTCGTAACAGACGCCAATTGCGGTTCTCCCATGTCGTACGCGCGCACGTCAACCTGAAACATTAATAACTTCGTCCTGACGAATGCTCGGCTTGTGTCTAATTTTACGATAGACGTTCAAAATTCATCGTAGAAAGAACGACGTTGAACTCCATGATAAAAGCGTATGAAAACGCGAGATTCTAAACGTTTTATATCTATATCTATACATACATACATACATACATACATACATACATATATATATATACCTGATATTCAGTGTTCGTTTCCTTACGCAAGTCGTCTCGTATCCTAAGCACGCCAGTGTCCGGATCGATCACAAAGTACTTGTTCGCCATTTCACGGCCAACAATTTCGTATCTTACCTATAAATCGACAGATAATAATGATGACTTTCTTTTGTACGTTAATTGCCATGAGCGTCAACCATCACATCCAATCAAGAAACAAATGATTGCAATTTCTTTTCTTTCTATCGTCATGCGATACTAGTTACAAATAGAAATTACGTATGTATACGTGTAATTTCCAATGAAGAAAATGGCACAAACGCATTTCGGAAAAAGGAAATAAAAAGTAAAAATAAAAAGTATTCGTATGAAAGAAAAATGACTGACGAGAGTCATCGTTATTCGCGGTCCATCACTTAAGGATTACTAATTGCGAATACGTACTTGATTTCCGGGAGCAGTGCCATCGGAATCTGTTGCTATGAGATTAATGACCGTCGTGCCAATGGGAACGTCGTCATCTAGCGTAATCGGACGAGGAACTGACGTAAACACTGGTGGAATGTCGTTAACGTCCTGATGAGTTAGGAATAATAAAGGCATGTAATACCATCTTTCTTGAAAATTATCCGATTATATTTCGAAGCGGGCTTCTTAATTAATCTGCTTTTAATTAAACTAAAACTCTGTTCGATATTGTGAAGAATCGAAAACTATAGATACAAAGCATACTCGGCGAAGTTAGGCTCGGTCGAGATTCCAGCGGCTGAATGTCTAACGTAGCAGAGCTAGATAAAAGTTTAGCAAGTTATTTACATCGGAGAGGTTATTTACAGCTCGCCGATTTACAGGTGGCCGCATTTTTATATAACCCAATCTAAACTTAACTCACTGATAAGAGAGATAATTACTTTTAAATATCGTACAAATGGGAAAGAAAAAGTAATAGGCTATAGATCGGACAGATTCGTATCCTGCCGCTATTAGGCGGGCGATGCTACTGTCAGATGTTCATGTCAGATGAATCTATTATGGTCATATAAAATGTTGCATTTTATTTTCATTTAATTGACCGAGATAATGTATATGAGAGATATATACGTGTCCCCCATACACCAGCTAGTGATAACCACGCACGGTCTTAGCTTCTTATGCTTTCTTATGCAAATACACATACGATGACTAGCACAGCGTAATGTACTTCTATCCTTATCACATACAGCACTGACGCGTTTCAACATCGCCGAATAAGTTACTGTATGCACTTGTTACTTTTAAAACTTCTAAGAAAATACACTTTTTAACCGCGTAAATTAAGATCGCTCATAAAATCTAAACTGCGTTATAATTTAACCGCGTAAAAAAAGTGGATCAGTGTACATGCATATATAAATAATAATAAATCAAATAGTATATATCGAAATAGATAGAAATATAGAATGATAAAATACAGCGGAATTCTGTTTATATGGACGAAATTTTTGTAGTGAAATTTATTAACTGAGCTCGTATTATCCGAACTACCGCCGTTACTAAGTCGTTCTACTTATACAAACGTCTAACAATATGATGTAAGTACAGCACGGGTCACTCGTATGTGACACACTTTCATGCTTCGCAGCTGATACAAATTTGCAACATTATTATGTATTTAAGAGCAAATGTTTTGTAGAATCATCTTATGCGACCATAAATTCCTATCAACGGAACGAAAAATCATAGGTGGCGGAGAGAAATAGACGAACCCTGATAAACTACCCGGTTATTTAAACCAACTCGCCCGCCGACAGGTTCATATAAACGTAGCTCGCTTGCGTGAGTCCGTCGGGTAAGGCGAAACCACGGACCCAAGTTATGGGCGGGATCATCCGGATAAGACCCAGGACCGAGACTATCGGCATCGACCGAGGTTGATACATGTCGGCCCCCGCTTACGTGAGTCTCATCTGCACCTGTCAGTAACGGCGGCTACAGGGACCAATGACTTGGATTGGTACCACGGGGGCCGAGATCAGTCCCGGAGCTTTGGATTCCCTCCGCTCTCGATCGTTTGGTGTTGGACTCGACGGGGTAGTGGTTTATAGCCAAATGCTGGCTAGATGTCCCAAGGGGAATGCCAGCCGCAGGCTTTGTGCCTGCCCGCATGTGCGGGAGTTGCCAGGCGTAGGTTCTAGGCCTGCCTGAAGGACGTCGGCAGGTGAGCAGCGTGCCAACTGCTCCGGTACCGTCCTGATGATACGATAGGGCTATGGAAATACGTCTCGTCCGATCTGAGACGGGGAAAGGCCCCTGTAGGCCGGAACTGCTTCAGATGGCAAGGTCAGGGACCAAGCGCGCCGGTTGGGCGTATCTCAACTCCGATGGCTCTAGGGGGCCCGGGTCTGGTTATAGCTTTCACGCTCGGTACCGACTCGTTAACTAAACCAGCCATACCTATTTACTAGATGTAGTCGACAATACTTGTCTCACGTATAAATATTTTATCTTCACTTTTTTTTCGAAAAGCGTGAATTCATTTTTCGTCTCATTTCACGATACAGGTATACCAAGACGTTAGGAATAAATATATCTTACTAGAAATAAATAAGAATAATTACCTATTCTTTTTAACCTATCTTTCTTCTCTTTTTTACTTTGGAGATAGAATAGAAATTCGCTAATATTCGTCTTTGAATAATGGTAATATTTCTCCAAGATGCAATAGAGTCTAAGAAAATTATAACGATCGATACCTGGACATTGACCACAACCTTCGTAGTAGAACCAGGCGAATCACTAGTGTTTTCGACGGTGCCAATTACAAGGATATGCTGGTTCTCTCTCTCATAGTCCAAACCGCGAACGGTTTTTATGGTCCCGGTCTTCGGATCTATGCCGAATAGTTCGGTGTTCCCTTGTTTGATCATGTACGTGATTTGCTTCTTTGTATCCGGATCATCAGCCTGGAATTGATCGCGTTTGTTTCAGCTTCGATGAAGATGGCTGTTCGTCTAGAATTTACAACGTTCTACTCTTCCAGATACAATGACACGATGAGAATCGACCATGAGAAATATAGTTCATTTATGCTAAAACGAACCGAGTAGTTAGAAAGATAAGAAAAGCAGAATCAAAGTGAACGAAATACAGAAATAACTTAATCTTTCTAGCAGACTTGAAATAATTCGATCTTTTGAGAATAATCCGAGCAGATGCAACGTTCAAATCCTTTCGAATCGATCGAAAGACTTGTCCGTATCGTTTTCTTGGAAAGTTTCGTTTCTTTTTATTGGGCAATAGTTTCACGCCATCAAAACTCGGTGGACTTGGAAACCGCTAGTTTCGATATCGAATCGTGTCATTTAAGCTTAACTCACCGTTACTTGCAGCACCGTGTAATCTGGTATATTCTCTTTAACTCGAGCCTCGTAGCTGCTTTGATGGAAAACAGGAACTTCGTCCTCGACATCTATAACTTTCACCGTAACCGTAGCAGTAGCTAAGCGGTAATCAGGAGCACCGTCTCTCGCGGTTACCACAAATTTGTATTCCTAAGGAACGAAATCATTTTAATTTCCTGGCGATTCCTATTCCCAAACTTTAAGTATACATGTATATGTTTCTTTGTTTCATCGCTATGTACGTATGTACCTCGCGATCGTCGCGTCAACGAAATATTGAAACTTTTATTACCACTAACGTTATCAAAATCAAACATACATCATTTTGCTCATAGTCCAAAACGATTTTCGTTAACACATCTCCAGTTTCAGGATCGACAGTAAACGGTATATCGTCTGGCGCGAAATACGTGATTTCTGCATTGATGCCTTCATCGGCATCTTCAGCATGCACCCGACCTATCAATTTCCTAGCTTCACCTTCTTTCACGGTAAACTCGTAAGGCAAGTCGACGAATTCTGGATTCTTGTCGTTGATGTCCGTTACCTTGATATTTACCGTTGCCGTGTTGAACAAACCGCCAGAATCCTCAGCCTTTATCAGCTATCACGGAGAAAAAGGATCTTAATCAGATAAGGCTGTACGAAATGGTATGAGAGTGAGTGTTGTGAAAATTGTAGATCTCGTTTCCGCGTAGCAGTGTCAGGGACACAACGGATGTGTTTAAGAGGCCGACGCACCATCAACCAGATCACCGGACGACCGAGAACCAGGCGACTAAACTCGGCGACGAAGCTCGGCGACTCGAAAATTGTCAATATCGTAGAGATCGTTCGATGGAATGGACGTCGAGGAAAGTTGAAGAATATTATAAAGTTGCAAAAAAAAAAAAAAAAAGGAAGAAAGAAAATATCGAGTGCGTCCTTCGTTACAAGAACGCCATACAAAACGAATGTTGGCCTTCAAATCGTTTGACAAGCTGTTAAGTGTAATAAAACTATCAGTAACGAATACGATATAGGGATTTGCAGCTCTTCTGACAACGATCGAAATAACTAATAGAGAAATATTTATCAAAGACCGATCGAAAGTGAATTTCAAAAATAGCAGAGTAATCAGACGTCCGCGGCGCAAGCCTGATCAACTATGTCTAAAATTATGTCTTGTCTGCAAGAAAGTTGCTTGTTAATTTGATTCAATGCACTCGGTTGGTCGCTACGGCCCAGTGCGTGCGGGCTCATATACGTACTCTCTTGAGCCGGCGACTAGTCGATAGTGTGTAAAGGCACTAAACGACTCGCAAACATAAACTTACCAGCTGATAACGTGTCAGGTCCTCCCTGTCCAATTTCCTTATAACAGTGATCACGCCTGATTTGTCACCGATCGCAAATTGACGCAGATCGTTTCCCGAGACGATCGAGTATGACACTGGATCGTTCTCTGGGTCAACTGCCTATTAAATAGAGATCAAACAGAGTTAAAACGATTGGTTTTGTATGAAAGAAAGAAAGAAAGAAAGAAAGAAAAATGTTAGAAAAAATGAAAGAAAATGGGACGAGTTCGATAAAATCGACGCCAGTTCCGGCATGTACCGATTACTCTTCGTTTCAACGTCCTCTCGCTCTCTCGACAACGTTTACCAGTTAGCGTAGAACGAAGATGACCGTTAAAAGTAATTACGAACACTTACGGTAATCGTCGCGACCGTGGAATTAATCGACGCTCCCTCGCTGACTTGCACCTCGTATACCGGTTGCTGGAAGACGGGACTCCTGGTATTGGGTCCAGGAATCACGTTTACCTCGACGATCGTCTGTGAATATTTTCCACCCTTGTCAGTAGCTTGTACGGTAATGCTAAATTGTTCGCCTGCGTTGAGCTTTCTCACGGATTCGATTACGCCGGTCTTCGGATCGATTTTAAATTTATGTAGTCCGTTATTCGACACGTGATAGATGCTGTATGTTATTTCGGCATTCTCCCCTTCGTCATTGTCCGTTGCCTCGACCTGGATTATTCAACATCGATCGGTCGAATTTTTCCAAGCGTAAAACCGCAGAGTCGTTAATATGAAATTTTCATTCCTTTATTTTTCTTTCTCAATGTGAAACAAGTAAGAAGTACCGTTCACACCCGAAAGTAAAATCGTTTTATATTGATATCGCGGAATTGGCGAGCCTACCTTTGTCACTACTTTCTTCGTTTCTCCACCTTGAACGGTGATGGGAGCTATCATAGGAAGCATAGGTGCGTTGTCATTAACGTCGTTCAATATCACCACGAAGGATAATGGAGCAGAAGCAGCAACGCCCGTTTTTTCCCTGGCCACCACTTGAAACCGGAAACGCCCAGGACTCGGAGGATCACGATCCAAATTCTCTTCGTTCACGACGAGTATACCGGAAGGATCGATCGCGAAGAAATTGGTGGTTAATTCGAAAGTGTAAGCTGGTTTCGGATCTTCGGGGCCCTAAAAACGCATAGTTAATTCGACAAACGCAATGTTATATACAGATATAATAAAACAAGGCCTGCATTAAACCATACGAAGGTTATTTAACGCTATTTAATCTATCTATGTTCTAGCTATCTATGTTCTATCTATGTTCTATCTATGTTCTATCTATGTTCGTTTAGAAATCGCATGCTAATTACATATTTTCTACGCCTAATACATAGCTATTCGCTTTACTTACAGGTTCTACGACTGACGGTAAAATTGTTCGCGTGCGTCGATTATTAAACGGTATAGAAACATAAAGCCATGCTACTCCGTATTTGCATATACGCATAATCGTTCGACAGTATTCGATACGATCCACGAACTATCAGAGTCCACGCATACACACTATTCGTCGACATCACGTCGCAACTTACGAATACGAAGGGAAAAGTTTCGCATACGTAGAACAGATCCAATTCTTTTCGTCGTTTATTATCGATACTTTAATACGATTAAACATCAATGTCATTTTGACAACGTTTCAAAGGATGATGAAAACATCGGCTAACGCAGAAAAAATCGAATAGCTGAATTTTGCTTTCTGCTTTGCCGTTTATTTATAGTTAGTTTTGAAATTGATCAACGAATAACTTTTCGTCGAATAAAATCGTTATTTCTTATCAGCGAAATCAACTCTTGGCAAGTTATTCGTTATTTGAATAAAATTTGCCCGACTCTACGGTCGATGTTTTGCTGAAACGAAACGCACCAAGCGTGCGTCGATCTATTCCCGGATGATGCTCGACATTTTTCACGAAACGAAGTAGAGTTGCATCGCGCGATGCAGTTTGTCTAAGATTTTACGATCTTTCCTAGAAAAGAAGGAAACCGAGTTCCTTGATTGATCGAAGAGGTGGCAAGTAGTTTTGAAAGGAACGAGATATTTAGATATTCGTTTTCAACTTTGTTCCTTTTATCGATTTTTCCTAGTTTTTAAGAGATCGATTCAGCGGATAGGTAGGGGAACGTTATTCGTTAAGAACGAAGGGAATTAAAGCATCGGTCCACGGTTCGGTTCGCTGAACGGAGTCAGATCAACTTCGAAGATTAAACTTACCAAATCGGCGTCCGAAACAGTGAGTACCACAGGATTGCCTATTTTGTCGATAACCTTTGTTCCAATCGGGGCATTCTCATCGACGAAACCCTCTATGTTCGATGCCGTTATAATCGGCGGGTTACTGTCGACTGGCTTCACAGTGATGGTCAATTTCGCTGTGGCCGATCGTTTCGCTTCCGACACCTCGACAGCCTTCCGTCCAGTAAACAAACGAATAATTTTACTGTACGTTCATAAATATTCATATATTTAATACATATGTATTATATACGTATTGTTATCTATTATACGTAACATTATATACGCGTTTGCCATCTTGTCCACATTCGCGGATACGAGAAGATTTAATAAACGTTACGTCGCAACGACTCTTACCTTGATGATAATATCGAACTTCTTGGTAACCGTTGTGTCGACCGCCTTGATTTGCTTCACGGCGCCAGTGTTCGGGTTTATTTCGAAAAATTCCCGATAATTCAATGGATTACCACTGAGGAACGAGTAATGAATGGGTGCGTTTATACTGTCCATATCAACGGCTTGTATTTTCTCCGGCGATATATTAAGTATCCCGGATAACACTCCGCTCGATACCTGATGGAGAAAAAGGCACAATGTATAGAACCGGTTCGCCGATAGCTTAGAACGTTGTCGCGCGAGATTTCAGAGCAAAGAAATCGGCCGCGTATTAAAAATCGAGAGTTGCACGTCGTCTTTCACTTTACAATGAACGATAACCGAACATCGGACCGTACACGTACTCCGCGATCAGAAATTACGTCCGTTTGCCAATGTTCAGTTTCTAAGACTAACGATCGTCTATACGTCTATATCGACGTATACCAAAGTTTACTCGTTCCAAGTAGCTTCAATTTTCCTCAAGAAATCTTCGTCTATCGCGAACTCTTAAAATGTAGTAGTACCCATTATAACTTACAATTCTTCGCGATTTTCCGCCTGCCGAAGTTCGCTCGATTATCGTACAATTTGGACAAATGAGACGCATTGTTCGGCTATATAAGAGCACGTCAGTACCTCTCGCTTAACGTTTCCATTCAATCAATGTTTTTGCAACGATATATGCGCTAAGCTTTAATCGGTCTTTTCGTACTTTTCTATGGCCCGTATCGAACCGAGGCTCGTTTCATTTTCAAGTATGTTTCTTATTCTATTACATCTCTTACGTGTAAACAGCCGATATATGTATGTATATAGCTACGCTTGATAATATGTAATAATATAATATGTAAGTCTTACTTTATTCGCTTATTATCGTACGATTATACCAAATTATAGGAAATTATTTATTTAGAACAATTACAGGCCCTGGATGTCGGATCAACGTGAAAGCTGCATTCGATTTCAACGTGAAATAAATGTACTTACGGACGCCGAATATTCTGGATTAATGCAGGCGCCATCCAGCAGCATACAACCTTGATAGATGAAGGAAGGATCTTGATCATCGTCGTCTCTGATATTTACCGTCAAGGTGGTGGTAGATGTGAACCTTTCGGATACGTTCCTTGCACGATCCTATCAACAAATAGTTTATCGTGTGTTTTTTATCTCGTCATCAATTAACATCTCGTCTCAATTAACATCATGGTCACGGTTGTACTTTCCAATGTGATTAAACCAATGTCTTTCGCCGTATAAGAAAGTAACGTATACGTTAAAAAACGTTAACGACATCCAATTTGACTGTATGAATCCTTATTGCTGCGATCGAGACTCAAAAGGTTTTTTTTTATTTAAATACGCTTCGTACTATAGAGAATAACAAACAATTATCGTATTAGGAGAGAATATAGCTGCGAATGATGTTGCAAGACTGAATGAACACAGAAATGTAAAAAGTTAGGTACAAAATAAAATTACTAAAAGTTATATGCTAACAAGTGAAATTACTACGATTACGCCATGGTCGATAACGACTACGTTATACACCACGGTCTTACAAATTTTTCATATTGTTATATCGTGTTGAACAAAGCGTTTCATCGCGAGCCGAGTCGACGCGATGCCAACGCTCGGAAAAATATTCACAATAGTAGCTTCGTAGGATCCCGTTGCACATGTATAACAACGTGTCCATCAATGCCGATAATTCCGTGTAATTTCATGTCGGCTCGATCATCTAAAAGTATTAGGTAACTCGGTGGTCGAGCTTGTCCGAAGCGAGTTAAACGCAACGGTCCTACGCTTCTCCGCTGTTGGCTCGATTATTCTCGAATTATGCAAGTTCGATCGTCGCCGGTAAAACAAGAACGATCCGATCCGGTCCACTGTCTCTTGTGAATCGGCGAAAAGACGAGGACGTCCCTATCTGCCAAGGCAACGTTTCGCACTGAAATCGAGTTTCGACGAGAGATGAGAAGGCGAAACGCCCGCGGTTACGAGTTCCACTGGAACTCGAAGCCATCGTGGTCCAGCACAGACTTTGTTACCGCTTCGTAAGAACTTTTCTCTTTCACTTTGCCCTCTCTGTTCGTTCTTTCTTCTTTCTCCTGTGTTGTAGCACCGTTTACGGGCGTGGCACCTATCGTCCTAACCGAGTTACAATTGTATGTGGCGCCTCGGCGATCAGGAAAATATTTTTACGAGTTTAGTCGTTAATTTCCTTGTCTCATTGGTAACCTTTTAATATCTAATCTCGCCGAAGGAAGGGAAAAGAACGAGCGCACGAAACGCGTCATTTACATTCGAGAAGGTTTATGTACTTGGCGGAAAGGAGGACAATACGTTCGAGAAGACACGGAGCCAGCTGTTCCACGCGATATTCAAATGAGCCACACCTGTAGCAGCAGCTGTTGCAGCGATCCACGTTACCTTTGCGACCAGCAGAGAGATCGATCATGGGTTCAAGCAACTACGAAGATTCGCCGTGATATCGCGTACACCTTCTAGTTTTCACATGTACGTAATAATTTGTAATATATAGTGTTTTATGCGTGACGTCGTAAGCGCGACAGCAGTTATTTTTAGAGACGCGCCGTGGAGTAATTTATTAATAAGCAGGTTTCATATTTTCTGCAGTACGCTTACGCACACCGTATGTCACGCCGATGTCAATGTCAAAGTTAAATGATTTCGTTGATTGTAATCCATAAGTACACGACCAACTCATATGCTTAGCGGTCAGCTCACTCACCATTGAAAAGGCGTTGACTTGTTGCCGTGCAAGTAACACGAGCAGCAACACTTTCACCGGATTAAAAGGTTCCATCGTCGATTTCGCGTGACGTTTACTTCTATTCTAAATGGTTCTAGCCGCTTTCGATCAAGACCATTGTTTCAACTTTAATTTTGAGATCTTTACGCAAAACTGTACAAAGCCGCGTCGCTACGCGTCACAACGCGTTTGCTAAATGACCAAAACAAACGAGATGGATGCCGTGTTTCTCGAATCACGCGTATAACTGCCAGCTACTATAGATGCATGTATGTCGCTCGACAGCCCTACGAACAACGAATAGACAAGCAAACGAAGAAAGCGATGGTTTTCTAAAACCGCTTCAGCATCCGAACGGTTGAAAGAAAGCGACGATATAGGTACGATACCGTACGTTGGAATAAACTGCGAAATGTAACGGCGCGTCGTAAAACGCATCTTGGTACGGTTCGATGATTTTATCGTTGAAACGCTGTCATTTCCTTTTACGAGTATCGCACGGACGAGTGCTACGTACGAGTGCCGAATCTTCACAGAAATCTATCATCCATAGAGTCGTGTTTCGCGCGCGCACCATCGTCCGCAGCGGCTTTGGGATTCGCACGGTGCTTCCTGTTTTCCGGAAACGTCCTATGTACGTTACATGTTTCGCGCAATCCGCGCGCGCACTAGTCGTTACACGCCTCGATAACACCATTGCCTTGAATCGGGATTATCGTGTAATTTTATACCGCGTACATCAGCTTCGCGAACAGGCGTCGTACTTACTCTCGCACGAGATTGCCCTCATTGTTTTATCGGAGGTTTCAAACCCAGTCACGCCGCTATCTATCCAATATTGCTGGCCGTTCGACGCGGAAGGAACCAATCCACAATCGGTAATCACCGTTTCGCGATCGCTGCTGCACCATGGCGTAGAAATCAACTTTTCCTCGTAACATCCAAGTGTAACGAACCAAACTGCGAACATAAACGATGCTGCCATTTCGTACTTGATCATATCCGAATAATTGGTCTCGGATATAATTAAATTACGTACGTCGAATTTCGATATGTCTGCAACAGAGACCTATTACACGAACGGAATCGAAAATGTTGTTCGCCGTAATGGACATAACCGACCGTGGTTCCGCGATTTGCATAAACTTTTAATCGTCGGTGAAATCTGAACGTTCCGCATCTTTGGTGCCCATCGTGCGTAAAACTAACGTCGATAGATGCGCACCTACGCCAATGCGCCAACACTTGCTATGTACGAGACAAGCGCCTTCCCGTGACCACGTTGTAGAAATCGTTCGTTTCGCTAGCACCCTCGCGTATATCCCTCTAATATTTAATATTCGCCGTTAATCTCCATTCCACCAACGATTCGTTGCTGATGGCACGTTTCGCGCACAGCTCGACCACTCGCAATCACGCTCACTCGTTTCGACAAACTCGAAACGGAACGCCGCCTCCATTCCTATCTTCCAAACTAGTGATATAGACCCGGTCCTGTCGTAAAACCTGCCATTCTCCCATTTTTCCCATTCAACGCTAGAACGTAAGGTGTATCGTTTACGAATATTCTATTATATCAGGCAAAGATTAGAATCGCTAAGACGTGGCTGGGTTTAGAGAGTCAAGGAAATATCGAGTTTAAAGATACACGTCGAATGTTGAAAAAGAAAAAACAAAGGAAAATTAGATGGATATTCGCTAAAGCTTAAAACGTTTTATCATTCGCGGCCAGTCGGTCGTCGTTGATTTGAAGTCGTTGCAAACAACGTCTGTTTTATCGAACGCCTGCCAACCAGACTCGATTGGATTTATCGTTAGCGTACAGCTTTTCGATTCGCTTGAAATACGTTCGCGGAATAAAAGATGTCGAGAAACGAGCGACTTACGACGCGATTTCACTTTCGTCAACGCTTATGTAGATAGATCTGAGCGCGACTCGTGATTCGAATACGCTTCTACCAAGCGACATAGATTTTCACAGGTTGCACGCGATCGCGTTTCGCGTTCAACGATCACGCGAACGGGACACGCGAGAATAAATTTCACAATTTACAGGACGAATTTGCCACGTTTACGATGTCCGGCAGTCAAACGAAAATGAAATTTCAAGCTTAGGTTACGGCGCGCCGCGAGTCGAACGGTGACTAATACGGCGAGGCGACTATCCTACCTTGCCCAGTTGCATCTGCAAACGTGCATACACCAATGCATATAAGTCCTGCCATATTCGCTGCCTACCGAGTGCGTTATCCTACTCGCGGATATCTGGTTGTAACGTAAGTTTCTTTGTCTGCCTAGCCCACGAGCCGCGCGACTGTTGACATTTACAAGACAGCCATCGATCGACATTCTTTACGCACTTTATCCATCTTGATCGATGCGGATACCATGGAACGTCGGTTGACTACTCGTCGCCGCAATCGGATAATTAAGACGATCGAGGTCGCGCATTTATTATTGCACCAAGCTAAAGATAAATCTGCCAGTTCAACGTACGGTTCTAAGAACAAATAACATAAGTACTATTCTTGGTATTCTCCCGAAATGTTCTTCGCCGGTGTCGGTGTCGCTCTCGAGTATTTTGCTAGTGAGGTGCGCGTATCTAAATATCTTTGTTATATGTATACAAAATGAATAGTCATTTGCAAACATCCCGTATACTGTATGTATACGATGTATTGCATAAAGTATAGTCATTCGTATCGTAATTTACGCCTAGTTCGTACGTTGCAAATTAGTTTATAAAAGAACTAGTCTACGGTCGCGCCGCATCGAAAATGTGCGTTGAATCTGTGAAAGATAGGATCACCGATAGCTCTAAGCAAAACTTAAAAGTAGCAACGTAATTTTAACGTTTAACGTTATTTATGCAATTGAAATTCGTTTCGTTCTATTTCGAGTTTATTATAAAAAGTTTACGCAACCATTCCTAATCCAAATGTGCAACCGTTTATATTTTGTCGTATCTCGATCGAATTCGAGATCGCTTGTGATTTAGCAAGGGTTCCATTTTCCCCGTGACCTTCATATTCAATTCCGCATAAAAATGCTCGAGTGTTTCTAGCAGCACCGCAAATACGCGAACAAGTAGCGCAAGATCAGCAGCAACGGTATGGTAGCTAGAAAATTTGCGAATCTGTATCTCCGGTAGCGTATTTAGTCGCGGAATTAACGATGTCGACTCAGAGGAAGCGATATGCAAATATCTACAAGCGCTCGGTCTAATCGCTACCTTCTAATCTTGCTACGCGTGCCAAAGATGCACATCCAGCTGACACGATACCATGAAGGATACGTGCCGCGCTCCGTGTTCAATGACACCATCCCTTTCCCTCTTTTTTTATGTTAAACGTATTATCCAACACCAATTGTTCGGTCGCTTTACAGCCGAGCTGGAAAACTAAATCGTTAGACCAAGCTTCGGTCTGACAAACCCATCGTTTTTTATCTTTTCGTTATGATGGCAACGCGTACGATGCCGATATTTAACTTTTAACTTTTACATTTGGTCACTCGTTCGATACATAATACTGAATTTTACGAAATAAATATCGCAAACATACGCACAACGAACAAACGTGTGAAACAAATAAACTCGTGAAAGTGTTATACGTAAAGTAAATAGTGGTTGGATGGTTAAAATCTTGTAGAAGCAAAGCGTGGCTGTATCCACGTTGCAACGGCGAGCTTCTAATTGCTTAGGTCGTACGTTGTAAAGTAAGCTACTTAACGTTCTGCGTTCGTCCCTCTTAGGCTCTATATTATTATAACGATGATTCGTAATCTCCTTAATATAGATTCTATCAAGCTCTGTTGATATTTCATAGATATCCCTTGCTTATCGGGAAATGGTCGTATGTGCACGTTACGCTTGTTAGACATCGCGGCGTAGAAAGGAAAGAAAACTGAGAAGAAACCGAGATAGTGATTTTCCTATTAGTAAGTAGCGTGTAGTGTCCGCAACGATGGAAGACCGCGCAAACATCCTAGTAATCGTAAAAATATCGATATGCTAATGCGAATATCGTCCGAGGATCAATGGATGACTCGTCTCGATGACTCATCGAGTTCTTTCTTACGCTTTCGTCCCACACTAACTGACCGATGACTATTTTCGTAAAGTCACTCTTCCTTTCTATCCACTATCTTGATTCACCGTTAAATTTAGAAAATGTCTTCGAATACCTAATTATCTTAATGGAAACCGCATAGAGGCCTCTGTGCGGTTTCACTACTCGCGAGTACATAATGGCTTCTTACAACGTTCCTTACTCGATGATTTTTCGATAAGATATATCCGATCGATTCCGCGTATATAATTTTCGAAAAATAAATTATCGACACGCGGTGGCGAGTCGTAAAAACAGCGAGTGAAAAATCATAAACGTAACTGGGAAGGTATACGAGGAAAGGAATAGGAATATTAAAGCGAAGCTTCTTGGACAAAATGGACGAAATACGTAAGTAGAAACGATCGTCGAACGTGTTTTAGGACTTTAAAATGATCGAGAAGAGGGAATATTAAACGTCCTTGGTCGTTCATTGCAAGTAGTCTCCTGCAACTGCAAGTATAGTATAGAGTTACGTAAATGCGTTGCATTCGCAAACGCACTGATTTCTATTGGTTTGATATTGGATAAAGCTTTCGGTTGGCTGGCAAGCGTTATTTTCGATTACCACCGGCGTTAGCAGCTGGTGTGACTATTCCAGACGACGCGACGAGCCTATATATATAACCTGGAAGCCGAGGGTTCGAAGCCGTTGCTTTGCAAATCGATCGGATAACCAATGATTACCGAGATTTCCATAGACAAATTATATCTATCTAACGCGAAAGCCAGAAAATACAACCGTGTAAATCAGATCACGTATTCGCGTATAGTTCAACTGTTCGGAACTGCGGGAACTAATTTTACGAAACTTAATAGAATCCCTTGGTTAACGGAATCGTGTCGGGAATGGCTTGATCCTAACGCAACGTAAAGTACTATAATAAGTGGGATCGCGTTCAAAGGATTCGATAGGAAATCTATATTCGTACGAGCACCGTTACGCGCAATCGATGTCAGAAATAACGACATAGCTGCAATTGCTGCCTCGTTAACGCATCGTTATCATCACTGCACTGTGTCGAGTACGAATTAATTAATCTTTCTAATTAATTAATTAATTAATTTCTATCCAGAAGTAGACTCGGAGAATCAGAGTACCGAATTCAGTGGAAAAGAGTGTGAGGCACGACGACGAGTGACAATTACTTTACAATTACCTAGAAATTAGATACTTGTATCGTGTAAATCGCAAGTTTAAATATTTTTTTGCTGCGATTGGTGATTTTATCGGATCTCCAAAGGACAGGTACTTACCGATGCCAAAATAGTGACGAGGTATCGTTGTGTTCTCTCAAAATCCAGGGTGCGGTTAACAGTAACTTGGCCTTGATGAGGTAAGTTAATGCTGAAATAACCGTATCCATCGGCCGTTGTGATTCTATTTCGACCAACTCCGTCGTTGTTGCCAATGCCAGTTCCGTCACCAGGGGCGATCGAGTATTCCACGATGCCGTTCACACCGGCATCCGCGTCCACAGCCACCACGTTTTTGAAGATGGTCGAACCAACTGGCGTTAACTACGACCACAAACCATACGGAATTGGATAGAAAAATATTTGGACATTGCGTAAAAAATATTTTTTACAGTACAGCTACTCGTTTGAGTAAGACATATACAATAAATAACAAAATAGATAATATATCTAAGTAGAAATCATATTCTTGAAACATCCCAGTGTAAATCAGAATAACCATAGAAAAATTGCAAATTCACCATTACAGATCCGTCATCTCCAAGCCAAACGTGAAAATACGTGAAAATACGTGAAAATACGTGAAAATACGTGAAAATACGTGAAAATACGTGAAAATACGCGAAAATGCGCGAAAATACGTGAAAATACGTACGTTACGTGAAAATAATTCACAGAATTCGTAGGATCGACTCGTCCTGGCTTTTCGATAAAACTCGCGATAAAATCAGGCTACGGTAGCGCGACCCGCGAGTGGATACATTTTCATGCTGGTTTTAGCTGATTAGCTCGAAGGTTGTGCGGAGGCGAATGTAGCGCGATACGAACTTACGAACAAGTATCTCTGAGGAGGGGCGGTTGATTTTTGCGGTTACCACGACCGATTATCAACGGGAACGATTCAGCTTTCTCCGTTTCTCTTCTAGGAAAATCGGCCGGTTATTTGTGCCCATGGTAGATTAATTAGTTTAAACGGAGATCGTGAACAAGGCGTTCCACGATCTCCACCGAGAGAACTCTTGCGATTCTGCAATTGCGACCGATAGGTCGTGTTACGGAGAAATTGAAAGTGCTGCCTTCGTTTCCACGGTCGTGTCATGCATTGATACGGCAACGTGTCTATGTATTAACTCGGAGATAATCGACAGCCACTGCAGCTACAGAGATATCTTTTTTCTTCGTTCCTAATCGTATATCTGAATCTATGTATCTATCGAACGTAAGAAACCGGTGAATACAGTAAAGTACCTTCATTGGGAGAAAAGAGAAGAAAAAATCGGACATGAAGATTTAATTAACTTTGGATATTTGTATTTCTTATTCGCAATAACGCAGCTAATTATTTTAATGATAATCGTTATTCCATCTATCTGTACTTAAGATTCTTTACTACTCCTGACGGTTCATTCAATTTTTTGCATTAGAGGCGCAATTATCAAGATTTCCCTGTTTGTTGCGTTCAATTATATACGTACATACGTGAATACGTTACCGACATCGATCAATCAGTCCGTATTTCAAGATAGTGGCTACCGATCCTGCTTAATTCATACATCGATAAACCAACAAAAGAGTGAATTGAAATTATGTAACGAGCAAGCTGTCGTGCGAAAAGAACGGTCACAGCGGTATAACGCCGAGAAACGGAATAAATCATAAAATTGTAAAATGCTGTCGGTTGTGTTGTTGTAAATTATTTCATCGGTGAAACCATGTAGCTGGTTAAATTTTGAAATTCCAAATTCTAAATACCTACTCGACGTCTACGCTCGATCAAAGGCACAAAAATCTGTTTGTAATTATGAAACCAGTTTATCTTATAGTGCCAAGTGCATCGACGATAAATTATATACCACGCAACATCCACTAAACGCAAGCGAGTTCGAATCAAACTCATTGATATTAATACGAGTGCGAAACTTTAATAGAACCAACGTTAATACTGCAGGATAAATAATTTACCGAGTTCATTCATAAAATACCGACAGGTATGCACGTAGAACGTATCGGTACTCTACTATAAACACGTGAATTAGAACGCGCGAGTTTTTATTAAAATTTTTCCATCGTAAAATCACCTGTTTAAAATCGTTTAACCAACTTCAAGGATTGTCGTATCTCAACAAGAACCGATGGTTTAGGCTAGAAACGAGCGCAAACTCGAAGGAGGATCATTTCACCGGCCGACTACCAAACGAAATCGTGCCCGTGTGTTGTTTGTTCGTAAACGTGCTCGAAAATATCTTTTGTTGCAACAATATCACCATGATCGTGTCGCGTATAACGTTCTACGCGAGCCGCTTAACGGCCGAACGAGCCGTAGACAGTTTCGATATACCGTTATACGTTACCTCTATAGACGTAGCCCGATAGCACGCTTGTTCGCCGTCGCAAAATGCAAGTTCATTAAAATAAGTATTAACATGGAATCGAAGGGAGAGCAAACGCGTGCCAGTGCGTGCCGTGGCATCTGGCTGGATCAACCGGTATTCGCGAGATGCGCGCCATTCCTATTATAACGGTCCGTTAGCGTAGAAAAGAAAAGGAATCCGCGCCACGAGAATTCAGCCGATGCTCCTCGTTTCTCTTTGACACGATCGTGACGAAATTTCCGACGACTGCTACGTATCTGGTATAGATTGAAAGAGCGATCTATTTTCCCAGCTGTTACCAGATAACCCGCCTACGAGATTGATCCTTCCAACACGTAATCAGCAGGATATTGGATGACTCGGCGACAACTTGGATAGCTTAATTGGTTCGTGCTGTTCGCTGCCGGAAATCGCCACATCCAACTTTCAAATCTATACGAACATTTCGCGTGTTCTTCGATAACTTTCGAATCGAAATCGTCCCTATGTGTTCGTAAACTTTGCGTTTGTTATCGTAAGATTTCTTCTTCGGAGAAATAACTTTCCATCTAAGAAATTCAATTTAACGTGAACTTTAGGTAACGCGAAATTTAGATTTCCTTCCTGCCACCGATCGATAATATAATTAAACAGATATTCTGCCGTAAGCATCTTCGGAAACGTCGAATTTCACAGATAGATCGATTTTTCTAGTAAAGCGCGTAGACAAATTTTGAGCATCGTAATTAAAACGTAGTTTCTCGATTTCTATGAAATACATATTTCTCATTCGATGATAGTTGTAATCGCAATACTACTCGCTCTTGTGGATCATTTCCGTTACACGATTACATGGTGTCAACTTTACTAGTAATAGGTATCTATTTTTATCTTTACTCGTCGTTATGTAAGTCATGAAACGTCGATGTGTAGCTAACATCACGGATTAGTGACTTAACGTCAATAGTACTTACACTACGAAATCCGTCGATGCAATTTGCATTCGTAGTACTTTTAATTTCGATGGGAATTCCATCACGTAGCGGGTTTATCGACACCGAAACATTTGCAATTTTAATATCGTCGAACCATTCGAACACGATACGCTTTAGAATCGACCGTGTCGCGTCGATTATTTTATCCTTCTTTCGTTATGGCGATTCCTTCGCTTCTCATTTAACGTCGCCAAGTCTGTGCGACCAGACTTTATAAATCCTAAATGTGATTGTAACGTAAGGAGAGCCTACTCTATTTATTTCGTTACATTCTTCCGAATAACGATCGACCAAATCATTCGAGCACGACTAACTCACCGATTTAGCGCTCTTTGTCGACCGATAAATTTTTACCCAACTGGATGTCGGCAATTCGAAATTTCCTGAATATCATCTAATCGATTAACTTTGATCGAGTTGATTTTTCCTCTATATATACGAACGCTACGCGTATCGAATTTCAGACCTTATTTTCTCTAATCACTCTCTCTCTAATCAAAAGATAGAATACTTTATGCCGACTTACCTCTGGCACCGTTGTCTCGTATGGCGTGTTAATGAATTTTGGCGCATTATCGTTTATATCTGACACTCGCACGATCACCGGTATGGTCCGTTTCTTGTTCGTTTGTTTCACCGTACAGCTTAACTGGAAAGAGAACGAAAATTGCCTTGTATTAGCTTGTCCGAAAAGTTTCTTTCGTCTCGTAAGGAAATAATGGATGCACCACATTCTCCGTTTTATATTATTTTTGTCGAATCACGTATGATCGTAATAATAGAAATAGAACAAAACGAATCGTACATGATTCGATAAAATGATATAAGACGAAAAGAGGTTGCGCGTCTATTATTTCCTTACAAAAGGAAAGAAACTTTCGGGACAACAATATAATAAATTAGTAATACTAAATTACCACATACATACGTTTTACATTTTCACATGTAAATGTTCTGATATAAATATACCGACAAAACCCGTAGCTCCATGGTTAGATATACTTGCTTTTCCAAATTTATTACCAACGACGCTCGATACAAAACGATGATTCTGACATATCATCGACGTATGTACCTACGTCAACGGTAATCGATCCTAGCGCTAAAAGTTTTCATATTTTTTCGCATTAATCCCAATTATCGTATTGTGTGCACATCGTATTGTCGAGTAAATCTCTCGTTGACAAGCAGCCATACTCGTTAATATGTCGCGATAGTATACAGACGAGTTCACGAAAAATTTTGATCGATACAAACGCACACGATAACGTGATACACGCAACATACTATTGGCTAACGATGAGTAATTGTAAAAAATCCACGCGAGAGTGCCATTTGCAGATTGTGATCTAATCGTCTCGCGATTTTCTACATTCATCGTTTACGCCATTACGATAATCGTCGATAAAACTGTTAGAATTCGAATTGATCTTCCTTTCTCTACCGTTCACCAAACAAAGGCAAAATGTACGCGGGATTTTCAAGCAATTGGATTTTATACGGTCAATCTGCGAAAACGGCAAAACCACGCAATCTCCTGCGGAACGTTGTATCGGAACGCTGCTCTAGACCTTTCACATTCCTTGCACCACAGTGTCATAAGAGACAACGTGCGTTCCCGGCTGCCGATATGGCTACAAAGAACGGCATCGTATGCTATGTAATTTCAATTTACAAATTCAATAGTAATTTGATTTTCCTTCGGGTGTTTGCTCAGAGTTACCAATTTTACACTACTTTTCCTACTAACGAATATCAAGATATTAAAGACTTTATTCCAAACATAAGTACTCGATGCCATACCAGATAATCGATTAATTCTTATTTGAATTCGTTACTTTCCCCGATTTGATTATTTCGATTCGACGATCAAATTCTCTTGTCCTCGATACCATACTTGCACGCCAATGCACGCGTCGGAGCAAGACGTCGGACGAAGCGTTCGTTAGAAATGAAAGATACTCAAGTTCTATTTCAAGCTGGACTTGATCGTTAAGAGCAAACAGTCGCCGTTAAATAGCCGTTCAACGGGTCAACGAAGCACACCGCGATAAAAACGAAACTGAGCGAAATTAAATCGGCGGAAGGATTGTTGCTTCCGGTTTTGTCCCGGCTGGTAAGTTCATTCCCTGCGAAGAGGAGCAAAAAATTCCGGGGGCGAGTAACGAGATTCCTTTTCAAGAATGAAAGAGCGCTCTTCTTGGATCTCGCAGAAGGTGCAACGAGACAGTGCCAAGCGTAAAAATTGTCGCGCTACCATCAGTTTCCGCGCAAAAACCTTTTGCAACAAGAGCGTTCCCCGATACCACAGTCGTCATTTTTCATTCGATCAGGATTGATCGTGTGTTGTTTACGATAACGAGAATTTCTCCGCAAATCGTGCATTCGATCACGATCATTAGCGATTGTCAAATCAAAGAGTCTTAAATGGTCTCTTTATCCGATCGGTACGTGACACTTGGAGAATAACAGCAAAAACCAGATTCCAGGTATCGAGTTGCTCGTCATGAAGTTCATCCTAACGGTGATCAAGCGGTTTTTAAACGGATCGGAATAAGTTGTTAATTGGATAGGACCGATTACGGGTGAAATTAGATTTTTAACATTTATAACGTTGAGATGTCACGAATTTTTCAGGAATATCTAGGATTCTTTAGAAATAGTTCGTTGTTTTATTCGTCCATTCCATAGATGGTAGGATCAGCAAAAGAATAAGCATAAATAAGAAAGAATCTTTTGCCTAGCAAAAAATGAATGATCCCTACTACATCGGGCTCGTAATCTTTTCACGAGCAACCAGTAGTGTATTTGAAAAACATGTACGTGCTTGATCGATCGTTTCTGTTATCCAGGTTCGGCGACACGTCGAGTTACGTGCTCAGAACGAATCACAGGGAAACATACGTGGCTTTCTCGAAATAAACACCGCGACACACGAAGCGAGCAACTACCGATTACGTAACGCAAAACGCAGATAATAGATTGGACAAATTTAATTTCACACGACCGCGCTACGCGCAAAAGTCGCAGCCTACCTAATGTTCCGTTACAAAATCCATTTTGTCGAAAGTAACCAGGTCTAGTAACGATTTGTCTTACCTGAAAAACAACGTGCGAGAGATTTTCATCGTCCCTATCCAGAGGCTCCAACAGCTGCAGCTTCTTGCCATTCAGTTTAAAACGAGGCTGTCTTCCAGGAAAGATCAACTCCAGCGTGGTCTCGTTATACGGATCGCCAGATACCGGAAGTTCCTCCGGCACGGTCTTCTGATCGGTCGCTGAAAAATAAAAGACCGTGAACCGCGATCGTTACAGCGATCAACGTGCAAACCGATTTGTCTAGGAAACACGCCCAGTGGGTGTAACGTATTCACCCGATCGATTCCACCACTAGACGAGTGCCTCTAATACAATTTTTTCCAACGTTCTACAAATACCTATTATCCTTTATGGAGAACGCGGTAGAATCGCAGCCGCCTTCTGCTCGAATAATAGAACACTTCAATAGAATTTATCCTATGAATAAAAGAAAGAAGCAATAGTGGATCGGAAAAGCTTACGAATACTTTTGGATCGATAAGAATCGTTTACGCACCAGTTATCAAGATATTAGAGGTTTTAGAGGTTTGCACATACGCGTAGTTCTTACAGCACAAAATGTTTAATCGACATAATCGTTAAAACGGATATGCACATCGAATATGAAAACACATACATATACAAATGTGAAAATAAACTTTTGCCCTTTAAATTGCCGATAAAATTGATCTTAAAGACTATCGATTAAGCATTTTTTACGCCTGTCTAGCGTAAGAATTATTATAATATATATTAATATATATATATATATATATATATATATATATATATATATATATATATATATATATAGCGTAAGAAGCCGGTTAAATCTTGGATTTCCTTCTTTTCATCGAGCCGTCTACGTAGTCGTAAAGTTATGACGTTAGAAGAGAACGCGTAATAGAGTGTCACACGACTCCCTAACCTGAAGATCTCCAGACGCCCAAAGTACGACCAGGCAAGAACGTGCCCACCTGAGAAGGAACCCATAATATGTATACCCTTAAAAACTGTAAACTCCAGTCATTTTGTCGAGCCAAGTCATATAGCAATAAACTCCGAGCTACGGTATTTCTGTTTTAATACGATTAAAACATACTTTATTTTCTTAAACTGAACAAGTCATTTACCAAAGTTCTGGTGTTATTCGTTATAAACATATACGAAGTATGAAACTGAAACAAAGAAATTCTATCTACGAATACGAATTTCTTTTCCTTGTCTCTCCACCTGTTGTGTTACGTGGCAGGAGCGAAGAAAGCTACGACTACTACGTTAAAATCAGTAAGAGACTATGAAACGACTTCCTCGTATTCTGCCTGTTGTTCGCGCTCCGGATAATTAACGTTATCTTAGCAAACTAGGCGCGATCTCGAGGACTCGAGCAATATCTCATTAGTGACATCCAGCGCTCCCTAATTGCATCGCGTCGATTCGCTTCCCTTCATTTCGCATAATTTCTCGTTCAACGTTTCATCCTGCGAAATTCATAGGGCATTAACCTTTCGCCTAATTTCTCGATTACGAATGTCGGATATCGTTCGAACGAACTTTTTTCAATTTCTTTCAACTGAAAATATTTACTATCTTTTTATGTTTTGACGTTGTGTACGACGAATAGTAAATAATAAAGAAGTAACGAGAGAAAATGAGAACGGTCAGCCGAGGAAATTTACTTTCAGTTCGCTAACATTGAGTAACACGATGTACGTAAATAGTAGGAAACACAAGTGCAAAATAAGCAGGGTTATTCATAAGGCTAGAATAATTAGGTACTATTTGGAAGTTAGTATTCGTACCTATCGTCCTGGCGTTGAACATAAATTAAATTAAACGCAAACTTACCATCTCCTCTGCTCTCCTCGATGTCAAGAATAATATTGGATTGTCCTGACTCTACCTCGCACAAGCCTGCAACAAACGAAGGAAAGCCTTTTGTCGGATTAATATCTTCGTTATATCGTGCTTTGGTACCTTACAGCCTATACAACCTTTGGTACAACAACCTATTTCGCAAGGCTTACGTTTTATAATTTTATAACAGCGCTATGCTTTACGCTCAACACGTATCAACTTCTTTGTAAAATTCTATTATTTCGTCTTATGTAAGTGACACGCGATCTTTCACAATCACAGTCACAGATCGCTTACCAAAAATGCATCGCTGCTTTCCCCACTCCATGACCAGATCCTTTAGAACTATAGACAAAGTATCTATTCTTTGACAATGGAACGTTAGGTCGCTTGTCATCTTGACTCGCATTATCTCACTAAGTAGTCATATCACCGACACCTCGTACGCGACTTGGAGTCGCCGCCGGATATCGACTTTTCAAACATTTGCTCAAACACCCTGCCAAAGTCCATACCGAGCCCTCGGCCCAGTCATAAATTACGGTAAGGTTAAATAACGGCGACCTTCATAGATTATGTCGTCACGAAGATGCATTGCCGCAAACACGCATGTAAATACGCATGTAAAACGCATGTAAATACGCATGTAAATACGCATGTAAATTAGATCGGTTATCTTCACCAACCGATGCGGTTTCGCTTCCATTTAGCGACCTAACATTCTTAGAAGATACGAGTTTCTTGTTCTGTTGCTGTCAAGTTGTATCGCTAGATTCGCATACATATATATCCCCTTAAACATAGTTTTACTTACGAGAGAACGCTGCGAGATTATTTAGTCATCGGTTATGTTAAAAGAAACAGGAGCATCGTAGTACGCGTAGCACGCATCATAGAAACGCCAATTAAAAACCAAGTGGAATATTTACATCGTTGATCGTACATGGAAATTTCGTTGTAAATATCATTTTCATATATTTTTTACTAGAAAATTCCGTTGACAATTACGGTGAAAGTACATTCGTGTACAATAATCATGTCTTCGATCTAACAGTTTTAGAAGTTACTAAGAGTCCTTTCCTCGAAGAGTCGCTGGAGCAGGTGCAAGAAATCTGTCTGACCGGAAACGTGACTCAGCGACACAAAACGGCCGCTTTTGAGAAAAAGATTACGAGATTACCGCGGCTGTAGTCGTATGGACGACACAGCTTACAAACCCCAGCTGTTGAAACGTCTTGCTAGCTCACCATTATTCTATTTTTAGTCAAATTAATCGAGATGCACGGACGGCGGCATCTGAATCGCAACAATCTTGCACAGATTTTTACTTCGCAACAAGCTCTAAGAATTCAAAATGCATTATGTTGAAACTGGTTTTGTAATTGTTATCGTTCGTACCGGCAACGGGAATTAATTTTACGTCTTGGCAGTTTTATCGACTAAATTGAACGATCGAACATTCATGTCATTAATTATAGGATAAATACCACATTGTTTTTACCACTTATATATGATACTCGTAGCCCCTTGTAACACCCAACCATGAAACCGTTCATTCGCTTAGTTATACGCGTACTACACTCGTCAAAATATTACGTATAGAACAGTTTGCACGAATTACAGATTTTATTCGTCGAACAGCTCAATGTTTCGGATCAGTGCCCCTCTACAATCCCAAATAATTTGCAGGTAATACCATCCAAGCCTTTCATGTGCAAGCGTTAACCCTCTTACTTTTAGCAAAGGCTTCCGATCTTTCTACGGCTTAAGCAGCTTTATTAAAGAAAAAAATCTGAGAATTTATTCGACCGATTTAGAGATGTCTATCTCTAATCTAACTAACGATAAGCGGTAAAAAAGAAAAAGACAACAGGTTTAGAGATATAACTAGCCATCGTGCTTGAGACACAACTTCTCGAAGCATTTTACTTTATTTCTGTTTCGGTATCATTCCGACCACCATCGTATGGAAGTTAGCAAATATTAGAAACGTTTAATATTATTTTACGCGTGGTCGTTCGAGACTTTCGCGACTGTACAGAGGAAACGCAGGATGCAACCTTACGCGTTACGAGTATTCTTACCTGACGCTTCGTGACGAGATCTTGGAATCCGAAAAGCGCATAGGCAGGTTGCGTCGTGTCGTAGACGCCAACGACCCAGCACGTGCCTCCTGGTTACTATCTTTCACCGAAAGGTTAACGTCGAACGCTAACGGCACCGATGAACGAAGATGCGCCGCTCCTATACCATGAAACTTACTCTCACAATCGGTAAAACGCTAGATGACATTTACCTTCTCTTCCGTACGCCTTACCTACTTCGAGCCTTGAGCCAGTCTCGTATCCGGGCCGAATCTTTAAATGGATAAACTTTTAATGGACACCGATGCAACAGAAACGTGCACAACCGTGCAGAAATCCTTTGTCTTGCGCGGGGTGGCACGAGAGAGTCGTAAGATTGCCGGTACCGTTAAACGAAGTCGATCGAACATGGAAAACGGTGTTACGCTCGATAGGAGAATACTAACCGCCAAAATTATGCCGTTTCAGCTCAATTATGACGTGTGTGCCGATGACGTAATCCGTAGATATTGCCTTAAAAATACGAGTATCTCGCTGCTCTAAAGCGCCCTAAACTATATATCCATATATATATATATATATATATATATATATATATATATATATATATGGATATATAGAATAGATTTTGCCCAAATTGAAATACGTAAAACGATCGTCGTTTTGCTTCGAGTCCATGAAGATTAAACGTTCTCCCGGATAACAGGAAACCGAACGACTATGCGACCGCTGTAATACATCCTCGAGGAATTCTTTTCACCGAAGAAAGGTGTACGCTATCGTCGGAACCTGGCCGTTTCGTGGAAAGTTGTTGCATTAGAAAGTGCATACTAAAGGAGCAGACCCATATCTCCGTTCCCGCTTTTAACAACGTGCCGTACAATTTACGAATCGCAAGTTGAACCTGTATGGATAAAATTGTAATCAATGAAACGCCGTATTAAGCGTAGACAAAAGATAAGCAGAGAAAACAAAGAAGAAAAGAAAAACTAAAATAAAAGAAGAATTTTAAGAAACACAGATATACGATGCGTTATAATTATAGGGAGTTAAAGAAAGACAAAGCCAAATTTACAAAGACGTGCCGCTAGCAACTACATCGCGAGCTTTCTTGAAAAAATATTCCAGTTGGCAGTCGATAATTTCCACTGATTTATCGAACGGATTTCCTCAAGTACGTACGGCTTTGCCATTACGACTGTGTATCGATCTTATATGCCGTGCACATCGGGGCATTGATGTTTACGAAGGCTCGAGGCTACCAAGTTGGACGCAAGATCCGTGAGCTGTGAGCGCCGGAGAACGCGATCAACCACTGTGTGCACGCCGCACACTCAGGTACAAAGTAGGCGCGACAGACCAGCGCGGCGTACAGATGGGTTCTTAAGACGGATAAAATGTACACTCCGTCGCAATAATTTCGCTCGAATGGGATAGAAAATATAGGCGGGTTCGAACAAGCGCACAACCGATCGGGGATATATCGATCGGTGTCGATACTAAAATTCAAAGGAACTGGTTCGGTCCATGGATCGAACGGATTTTTAAAAAGCAAACAACACCTGAGCGAAGTTTATCGGAGCCTGTCATGGATTCCCGTGCTAGACGGTTCGATCGCGACGGGTCGTTGAACATTGGAATGGACGAACTGTAGGTACGCTAGAAACCAGAGACTTTAGACGGCACTACTTTACTACCGGACCAGTATTCGCGAGAGAAAGCTAGAACAAGAAAGGTACGTGAAAGAAAAGCAAGTCTACGAGCACAACTTTGATTTTCATCGACAAATTTCCTTCGATAAATTTCTAGAATTTTCCATGCTACTATTTATCGCAAATTTACCAGGAAACTTTTGTTATTCGCAAAATTCTCTTATACGAAACGTTGATTTTTTTGAATAGAACAAACGATGTATGCGGAATATAAACTTAGTCGTCGTTTAACTTTTCTACTCTAACGGTCGATTTTGTCGTAGCAAAAGGAAAAAGCAAGACGCACTATAAGAATATAGAGAACAGGTTTGAAAAAAACGTTGGCAAGGGTAACTATATAAAATATAGCTACATACAGTGGGTCACAAAATTATTCGCTCACTCGCTAATGTGGCAAAGATGAACGAAATAATCAGGCAACGCAAGGTACTTTTAAATTTTTTATTTGGATATACATAGTTCAAAGTTTAACTTAATAGAACAGTAAAAAAAATTGCGAAATTTTCATTTATAATTACAGAAAAATGAATTTTAAGAAATCTTTATGTNGTAAAGATTTCTTAAAATTCATTTTTCTGTAATTATAAATGAAAATTTCGCAATTTTTTTTTACTATTCTATCAAATTAAACTTTGAACTATGTATATCCAAATAAAAAATTTAAAAATACCTTGCGTTGCCTGATTATTTCGTTCATCTTTGCCACATTAGCGAGTGAGCGAATAATTTTGTGACCCACTGTATGTATGTACATATATGTAAGTGCTTATAGCGTTCAAACTATAAAGCCGGTACGGTGTACACCCTGTTTCATCGATCTCTGTTGAAATATCGTAATCGGTTTGATATTTTAGATGATTACACGGTATTTCCATTTACTAAAATGTTAATCCTATTCCTAAATAACACTTATCGTAACGTTGTAAAACTCTTATTATCGTGACCTTTTCTGGCAATACACGCGGGCTTCGACAATGCATTCTACCTGAAAAGTGTTTTCACACGTTCTCTCCGTTCGACCGTTCGCGGAGAGACGCGATCGCGAAGAAACGCGTCAACGAGAGACGTAGATTTTCGCTACGATTTTGATAATCGGCACCACAAAACAGTCGTTCCCTTATTTCGGTTAGGACAATAAGGGTGGTTGATCGATTGTAACATTAATTTAACGGGGTTAACATACACTACATTTCCAACAACTTTCTTCGCGTAGAATACAAACATTCGGAGATTTAGCGTTACAAGGTACGATGTCGAATAGCGTAATATTTAATGAACTAACGATAAATTCCGATCGAATGAATATACAGGAATGTGACTCGTGAGTCGTTACTCGGACGAAGTACGTAAATATGACTCGTAAGACGTATTGTTCGAACTGTGAAACTCGTGCAGTGGCTTGTAAGACGGTTTTAGACTGTAACTTGACTGATTAAGACTGTGATTGAGCCTCTCGACGTTTACTGTATGACGGTCCGGAGGAGAGCATCCTCGGAAACTGCTAATCTTGGTTCCTATGTCCCTTTGTCTTTTTCTACTCCCCACCTTGTTTGCATCTCGTAACCGTTGATAACCGAATCACGTGATCCATCGTACGATCTAGGATCGAGAAGTTTCTATGAACGGGCTTCTCGAACGGTATCGAACTCTCTCGAAACGCAACATCGGATACGTCTCGCAACATTGTAGATATGCGATGATCTTGTAAAGCGATCTTTCCTGAGACATTGTAGGACACAGGAACCGTTGAGAACAGACATTGTACTGCCGGAGATGTGAAATATGTCGTGTAACCGATTTGTCGTTAATTGTGTTCTTTTGGAAAGAGGACGGTTGAGAAGAACGGTTTATGGTAAGCCACGCGGCGTAACACTCTCTTTCGTATATCTGATAGCTTTTTCCAAGCGGCAAACTAAGTCATGAATGTTCGTACGAGAGTAAAATATACAAGAAAAAAATATGCTACGTGGATATCGATGAAATATTAATCGTTCCATCACGACAGTCTCTCAAGTTTGCGATATTTAGATCGATATCTGTTCTTAGGTAGAATTCATTTGTACGAAGAGAAACATCGTTCTACGTCGCGTGAACGTATTTAAGTTTGCACCAACGAAAAACCTCTACATTTTGTGGTTCTTAGATCGTGATTTTAGTAAACGTAAAAATGACAAATCCGCAACCTGGTGTTTTACTATCGATCGAGCAATCGCCACAACGAACACACGTTGAGTTAACGAAAACCTGGCGTTTGATCTAAATTACTCGACTATATTCAGTCACAAGCGATACAAATGCTATACGGTTTAGAACGGTTGAAATCATTGAGTTTGCGTATACGTTATTTGCCGAAATAGCAATCGTAATCAGAGCTGCGCCCAAAGTATCGATGATTCGTATACGCGAGTTCGTATCACTGATGTTTGCGTTAAATAGATGTAATTTCTAGTAATTGCATCGCTACCTCGGTAATTGCGACGGGGACACCGAGCTCGTCTCTCTTTCTCTCTGCTTCTCTCAGTAGGCGCGTTATATGATTTTCGCAGTTTGGTTGACTGCTCGATGAATGCGCAGAGGACGCGCCGAATTCAGAAACACCAGACGCGGCGGCAGTTGAAACGGTTTTCACGGTAACGAATTGGACACGGTAAAATGCTAAACGTTACCGCCCCTGCTAACGTTTTCCACATCGATTCCCACGATATCCAGCTTGACCATTTAGAATTAGAGAGTTATGCGCCAGGCTGTAACAGTTGTCGGCACACAACCAGATTGTCCTGCCTCCCTTTCTTCGATCACCTATCCGGCAATTCTAGTTTTCCTCTGTTCGAAATAGCTGCATACCTCTGCCTCTCATCTTTCCGCTTATCTGTTATTCGTTATCTATTATTTTGTTTCGTCTAAGCTGTAAACGCCATCTTACACGTGCTGCTACTACATGCATTGTCCTACATGCATTGCAATACATAAATTGGTAATAAATAGTTACCACAGTATACTATATAGTATGGTATATATATATATATATATACTATTGTATATACATAGTATACTGTGGTAACTATACTATACTATACTATACTATACTATACTATACTATACTATACTATACTATACTATACTATACTATACTATACTATACTATACTATACTATACTATACTATACTATACTATACTATACTATACTATACTATACTATACTATACTATACTATACTATACTATATGTATAGCAGGGTATAGTGTATATATCTATAGTATAGTAAATATAGTATTCTAGTCAAATTTCATCGTTCTCGTTCCAACGAACAAACACAGATTTTGAACGCGTTAAGAAAAATTGTAGCATAGAATTGAAACGAGAAATCATATTAGATGGCATGTTAACAACGATTAAGGAAATATTAAACCGAAGCTTGCAAACGAATGGATGCCATACATGCTTACGCTGTTTCCGGCAAGTTACCTATATAATACATGTATTACATATATTGCATTTTCGCGACGAAACACGTAAGACCTACACGTAACCAGTAATTAAGGGTTAAAGGTTCAAGCCAGTATGCTAGATAGGGTAGAAGAGAGGACAAGCTTGTTATACAATCTGTCACCGTGTTGGATCGAACAGAATGTATACGTAAGAGGCAATATCCTTGCGCGTGTCGTCAATCGTAGCATCCACGAATCCAGTCAACGATAAACCGCGGATAAACATTCACTTGACGTAATTGGCAATCAGCTAAGATAGATTTATGTACGAGAGATTACACGTGCTATCCTGCTAGTCCCTCCAACATTTCCCTTCAAGAAACATTTTTCTTTTTTCCTGTCCATCCGTCGTGGTTCGAACGAACGTTCTATTAATAAGATGTACATATATAATCGAAACTTATCATCGATATTTGTATCATAATGTACAAATATTGCATTAGCAAGGAAACGGTTTCTGAGGAAATAAAACGTAAATTTTTTCATAGTGATAGTAAGTTCTTTCAGAAAAATGCTTCTTCGGAGAAACATTCGAAAATAGATTTTAAAATAAAATGGATTTTCTTCAACGGCATTCTTTCTTTTTGAACATGGAATAACGTTCGCTGTGTAGGTACACGAATTCGTGATATCGAATCTTTTAAGCAAAAATAACAACATTCCACGTTTGATGTAAAAGACCAAAGTTTAAAAAATAGCTAAACATGTGTGTTATCCGCAAAATCAATATCGAGTGAACAGAAAGAAAATGTCGTACGGTACGTAATAATTGTTCACAGTTATAATGGAGAATACACTAATTAAATCATCAATAAATAAATCATTCTGTTTTATAAAACGTTTAGTGACATAAAACCGATCAAAGTAATTTTTCAAAGTGGGTTTATTGTTAGTCCTATTAACGTGTCCGATGCAGCGAAAGTCACATCTCTTTATTTACCGTATAAATATGTACATTAAGCGATATATAAAGTTAAATAGCCGTATATATATATTTATGTCGTAAAGGAAAAGTATTTTCGTCGAGTAAAATGAGAAAGTGTTTTATTAAAAACCATTACTTCACCCAAGTCGAAAATTTACATGCGTTCAAAAATATCTCCACTATGAAATACAACAAGTACTTTAAAACGTTTATACGATTTTATATACGGCGAAATATAAATGAAAAACTAAAAATTGACTGAAACTAATCAACGATCAAATCTCAATCCTTAATTATTGAATAAAAAAATTGATACGAATAGTAAAATGAAATATATATATAAACACACAAAAAGATTTGACTCAAGGTTAAAAGTAAAAATGTCGTCCGATAAATATTTAAGTATTGAGAAAAAGAGTAACGATTGAACATTATTTACCAGTTTTCGAAGTGACGTTACGAAGGCATAAAAACACGCAGAGTAAGCAGCAAAACCACGCAGTCGTTGTCCTTGCCTGAAAAAGAAATAATGGGATCTCGATAAATTTCTGGCGTCGAACGATATTTCGACAACAATATGCTGTATTAACGTGTCTTAAAAAATTGCTCGATCCAGTGCTTTATTTGTACCCTAAATTGCTTGATTTATAATTTCAGGATACACGAAAGGTACTTAATTGTACGTTAAAGTAACGATAATAACGCAAAAATATCTCTGACGCGGATACGAAGTTGGCGCAATATCGTGTACGCATTGGAATCGTTTTACGAACGAAAGCCTAATGATCGTCGCTCGAGACGATTTAGGCCTTAAGCTGGTCAAATACTACGAGAAACAATTTATACCAAGCGCGAAATGGCTCGCAAACAGTCAACTCGCATCGTTTCGAAACTATTAATAACGCGCATTTTATCATACGCTCCCTCCCGATTGACTTAAGAAGGAAAATCGCGCAAAAAAATAGCAGCATACATAGCTGAGTCTTGCTCGAAGCTCTTCGGAAAGAGTGAAACGCGGAAAGCTGCCGCAATTACAAGGTAAACGAGAGAGCAGTAATTAAAATCTGCGTGGGAGGACGTTGTAGAAATTGTATCGTAAAACGTGTATTATTACGTAAACGAGGGACGGAATAAGAAAATAAGGGACGGAAAGAAAGAAGAACGAACGGTCGATGCCTATTGCGATTGCGGTCTATGAATTGTTCCTCTTTAGGTCGCATAACGACGCGATGGTTTAAAAAGTAGTAAGAGTACGATCGTGCGAAGCCTTGACGTATACGAATTTACGTGTGTAACAGGTATAGGACACGTGAGAGGAAAATAATACTTAGCAAGGTATAGCGCCAAACTCGCATCCTCTCTCACATCCCCCCTCGCTCACGTGTCCAGGCAGAATTTTATAAGGAGTAAGATGAAAAAGAGAACTAACGCTTAGCCTACGTGGGGTCCTATGCTAATGCGATATTGATGCACGGTATCCAATAAGGATGTTGCGACGCTTATAAATGCGCTGGACGAAGCGAAACAATGTTATCGGTATCGTGTGATCTTCATCCGCATACATTCGGACCCGAGGTGTTCCCGTCACCTGGACGCGTGCGCGTTCTCATCAAACGTGTCTAGTTTACACACTGCAACGCCTCCTCCTTGCCGAACTATCGATAATGGCCAATACTTTGCGACCAGTTTACCCATACCGCCAAT
Organism: Bombus waltoni; assembly: GCA_014737395.1. Classification (NCBI taxonomy): domain Eukaryota; kingdom Metazoa; phylum Arthropoda; class Insecta; order Hymenoptera; family Apidae; genus Bombus; species Bombus waltoni. The sequence continues at coordinate 191,939 of JACXII010000046.1, read as the reverse complement.
CTCTCTCTCTCTCTCTCTCTCTCGTTTATTTTCGCTCTTCTGTCTTTCTCTAATCCTCTACGTACTTGGATGCACGCGATTCAACAAAGCCGCCATGCCACGATTTAAATATCGTCACGGCGCTATCAAGTTGTTGCGTAGCGACGAGATACGGATATCTGGTATCGGGATAGAAAATATTCTTTTGAAAGTATGCGTGAATCGCGATCGAACGAGGCTGCCTTACTAAAGTACTTTCGGCTGCCTACGATTTCAATATTGACGCAACGCGAGCAGTAGAAAGTCCATTGAACGAGCAATATAAGTAGAGGTACGAATACGTTGCGGTCTTATACGCGTTCGTGGTTTACAGCGGCGTGTCTAGTAAAGCTGCTTCGATAATTTGGCGTCCTTCCTTCGTTTACGCGAGTTTCTCGCAAAGAAAAATACCTAGTTAACTAGATACTTTCCATATTTTCCACTTGGCGTACATCCAGTCGCCTCGCTTGGAATGGAAAGTTCAAGTATGCGCCACAATTTCCAAGAATTACATCATTAAAATCGTCGAGGATGCCAGAAAGGATCGATGAACGAGACAGGCCATGATTTAGTAGCGCATAAACATTACCGCCACCGTGTTATTAACATCGTGAGAATAGACAACAAACTAACAGGATACAAGTATTTCGTGATAGAAAGTTAAAATGGAACAGCGACTTTTTCCTTGAATCCAAGACCAGATCGCGGTACTTCCATATTCTACTTACTTATCGACTGCGCTTACCGAACGCATCGCGAGCTTTCAAATTTATTATTTGCTCTATTAGCAACACATTTTCATCGAATTCATCGTGTGGCCTTGTAAATAAAATTTATCATCGTCCAATGCGCGTTCGGTCGGTTTAACCATGAAACGCTACGCTTTGATTATCTCGAATGTTCTTCAATTACCTGAGAATAATTAAAATAATAGGAATCCGTACTCCGTACCTCTATAGTAACGAGCTCGTAATACGGTATTTAGACATTCGTATCACATATTACGTTCGAAATAGAATTCTCCTACACCACGAATGGCAATAAAATTCTTTATCAAACCGTATGGAATTATTTATTTGCTTGTACACGCGTCACCGCTATCTCGAAAATTATACAGAGATGCGAGATTTCAATTCGTTGAAAGAATTCTAATCAACTTCTCATACGTGACCATCCCACATTCGCATTTTCAGGCTTTAACGCGTCTCCCGTTCGTTCAACCGCTTTAACGCTATCAGTTTCATCGAATCCTCCCTATTAAAGAGTACATAAGCGTGTGAAGCGAGTTTCGCGGTCACTTCCCTGCGTGGGCGACGAGTTATTACCGAGTTCTGAACGCCTAACGTGAAAACATAGCCATCCGCCTCTCTATTATTTATCAAATACTGAGAAAGTTCAATACGAATTTTGTTCGGGATAAAAGTCTATTTGCGTGAAATATTCGAGGCAAGGTGAGATTCGTCGATGATTATTTTTAGAATATTCCTATTATATGCTTCTACGAATATCTTAAATTTACCTCGTACCGATCACAGCGCAAAGTACAGTGTATATGTATTTACGTCGATATAGATATATATAAGCGATATCGCCAAGCTCGTCTCGACTCGATAAACGGGATATAGAGAAGAATCTTGATAGAAATATCAACCAAACGATTCGTTTACCATCAACGAACAACATGCGTTTATTTACCTTCCTCAATTGTTTCGCTAAAATAATCTTTCCTTACGGCGATTGATCACGAACGTTGACACGACGAAACTCTATTCTACGTCATCTATGTTTTCTATGCTACCGCCTTAACGAATGTACATGGTTTTTTTTTCCAACGATGCTTGAATTCGATAATTTGACGATAGAGCGTAACAACGATGGATAAACGTGTAGCGTTTAAGCTTACCGAAACGTTTCGGCACAACGATTTTCCCACCAACTCTGTAACTTTTTCCTAGTAAAAGTCACGAAAGTCAGGATTACACGATTACGCGATGCAGCGACTTCCATTCACAACACGTTTCTACAACAGCTGAATTACTTCACTTTCTACTATCTGCCTTATTAATCGCGAAAGTATGACCGTTTCTCGAATCAGTGCTATCTAAGTCGGAAGTAAACCGTAGCAAAATGCCAGGGAACAACTTTTAATAAGATCTCGCGCGTTTTAATCCATCTTTCGATACGTACCCGCTTGATTTATCGCTTGATACTAACTCGACGCAATGGCAAGAAATCGATATGTCCAACAAAAAGGTAAATACGTAGGTAAAATTTACAAGTTTTTCGACGGTGTACGATTAAACAACTTGATTTCGACGAACAAGTCGACTCTGTGACGCTAATAGACGAATAGAAATAGATACCAGAGAAGACAGAAGCGAGAAACGTATAAAGGCGAACGGGATGGAAAAGGTCAGCGTCGATCTGAAATGTCAGACGTTAGACGAAGTCAACGTAAACTCGACGCGAAACGGAAATTTGACGCGAGATAACCGTATATGAAATTCCATTACGATCCATTTTTATACTTTCTCTCGAGGAACGAAACAGCAATTTCTTCGTTTCATCCGTTGCTTGCATTTAATCAGCTTCCTTTGTCATCTTCCATATAAAAATGGTCTTCAAATCTTGCTCTTCTTATCCTTACTTATCTTTACATTTCGACGACACTCTTATCCATGATAAGAAAATAACTTCCAATAAATTATTACATCTTTGCGAAAAATTTATTTCTGCAGGTCTGGCTACTTCTATTATAACTATTTTACGGTAACACGTTTCGTTGGACAAATGACAAAACGCAGCGTTGAATGATTCCTCGCGATAACACGTTGGTCGATATCGAGGAAAGCGAGTGCAACGTGGCTGGCAGTTTTACAAGGTTGCGATTACCGAACGTGACTGCAGAAAACGATGTAACGCGTACACGAACCGAAACAACGATGTTGCTATGACTATTGGTCTGCGTAACGTATCGCCGGACGAGTTGTGTGTAATATGCATATGCGAATCGTCCGTTACACCGAACGGACGAGAATGCACCTGCTCCTCGATGCGAACTACGTGCTCGAAGAATCCTCGCGAACGATTAACCCTCCCCCCTTTTTTCCCCCTCACTCTTCCGTTCCGAATACATTCGCTGCTAGAAACGATGGGAGAACAACACGACCGATCTACGTATACGTATACCGCAGCTAGAATAGCGGGTGCGGTAGTTCTGAATCAACGAACTAGCCTCTGCTTATCGCTCCACGTCGCATCTAGCGCACCTTCGAACTCTACTTCGACGTCGAGACCGCTTTCTACCGCTCGTTATTAAAGCTCATCCGAGCTAATAAACTACATCGGGCAAGAATAATTTTCCGTCTTTCTCTCGCGCCCATCTCGTTCTCCTTTCCTTGGGATCCTTTCCCTAGAACCGAGTACTCCAGTTCTTACGTATGTCCAACCTTTTACCAGGTAGGTACTACATATAACATATACATATATTTAGGAAAAGATATAGAAGAAATACCGATGTGAACATACGACATACGAAATGTATACGACATTGCATATATATTACTATTCGTTCTTAAAGTAATCGTCCGCAAACAAAATATATATCGTTCCTTGTAAAATTATGTTTTCCAATTAAAAACTTTGCAGCCGATCGTAAACGATATATCTCCATTGATATCATCTATTTAACGTAAAGCAAACGGTACATCGATCCGTTAGATTTTATCAAAATTTCACAGCCTGCGGACATCGCCGATTCCGACGATTCTCCCGGGAAACTGTCGATACAGGATATATTACCAGGGGAGAGAAACGGTGGCCTGGCATAGCGTAGAGAAAGAAAAGTGGAAGTCAACCGGTGATTATTTATTGCTTATTATGGCACGCGAGTGGCCTCGTCAACCGAGAAATCGTGGCAGTAGCGATCAAGATACGGATAAGATCGTAGCCACCTCCTACGATTTATTAAGTATCGCCTTGCTGATCTCTACGCATTATTTAAACCTTGCGGAATAATACATGCTCATACGTAGACGTGAGAAAGTAGAAGGAGCTGCCAAGTAAATCGGGACGTAACAACGCCTTTCGCTGCCTCGAAAATGAAATCTCGCGCCACCACCGATCAATCGCGCTTTATCATCTTTACTTTCATGCGTCGAACGCCATCCACCGCGACCGCTCTTGCAAATTCTAGAACGACCCGAGTGCAATCTCATTTCTTTGCTCAATCTGCATCAATCTGCTCATTTTTCAGTTACCCTTGGACAACGGCAAAATACCGTTTATCTCAGGAAAACTTTAGTCGACTGCCGATACCACCTGGCGATTGAACTTGCACTAATTTTCCTACCTTTCCGTTACGTTATAACATTGTATCAAATATTCCGCTAACTCGCTCAACGACAGATTACAAAATATTTGTTCAAAGGAATCGTCAAGACAGTCGTAGGAAAGGATAGCGAGCATTAGGTCACGATCGCTTCGCGACCATCGTTTCTAATTTGTAATGTCCGAATATCGTTGAAAGAAGCAATCGCAAGTAGTAAAATAACGTGGCAAAACCGACGATTAAAACTCTAATGTCTCTGACAATATAAAAAAATATACCATTCAAAACCTTATAAACGGTACGATCTGAAGAAGCAACCTTCTACACATAAAAGCCACGAGGAACGACAGCGTGCCTCGAAAAGGCAACTAGAATTTCTGTAATCGCGCGATTAGAGCAGGCTGCGAACATTAATTTTATCCAGTTAGCATCACGGTTGAGTCAATCGAATATGCGACACTCGATCGCTCGTGCGCTCCTGCGCTACGAGGAAAACGATGTTCAAGTTCTGCATCGAATCGTTTAATTCGAATAACTCGAAAGAGACAGACGTTTTCCGTTCCTAGCTCGTACACACCGTAATGAATCGCGGTGGTTGCTTCGGTTCGAAATTACACAAGACAATTTATCTCGACACTCGAGCTTCTTTATTATCTAAAATCGGGTCAACGCGATACTTGTAACTTTTCCGAACGAGAGATCGTTCTTAGGAAGATCCTTCGTAGGAAGCTGGGATATCTGGCAGCGAGATTGTAGTTGGTGCTCTTACGAAATAAATCATAAAGAAAAGAAGGTAAAGGAGATCGATGAAATGAAAGGGTCGGTCCGGTCCGGTCCGGTCGGGTCGGTGCGTTCGATACATCAATCTACAGTCACTGCGCGATCTTTCTTCGATTATTCGTAATGCAACCCGTGTTTTATTCTTCCTTTTCTTTTGGTTCTTTTCCTTTCTTCTTACTTAGCGCCAACGCCTGTAATTGAATCAATAATAGTAATTTATGGCACCAAGATCGACACCGTTGAAAACGTCAGGTCAATTTCGATTAATGTCTCTTGCCTGTATTGTATTTCTACTGTCATTATGCATTGGGAAAAGGTTACGTTGCGTTTTAATACCTATAGCTACTTAGGTTTGTAATAGCTTTTACGATCGTCTTATTGTCATCCGTTATCAGATAACCGTAACGGATTATACAGAAATATAAAAATGAAAATCCTTCGAAAAATTAAGAAAAAGACATTAGAAATTCGTACAAATAAAATGTAGATATTCGGAAGAGTCGGCAGCGTTAAACGGTCAGAAGCATTTGTTATATAAAGACTGAAAATTACATGCATTGTGATTAATTTTACTGGTATCCGACCGACAAATTCGTCGAATGACGAGAAACGGAAGCAGATCTCAGCAATGACTGCTCGAATTGCTCGGCACAGAGTGGAGCAGGCGGCAGCAATAACGCGATAAACAGCCGCCTGAACTTACTGTTGCTCGGCTAGTTTATGACACCAACAATCGAATTTGAATACGAGTTACCGAGCTCCAGCATCAGCCCCATTGCATAAGAGGAGCGAAGAGGCGTGGGGTTCCTAGCGGTGCATCCGAGTATTCGGCGTGCAGTTGCGTTGCGCAGTTGATCGCAATAACGTATACCAACGTAATGTAGGTATATTTCTGCTTAGTCCACTACCGTATTGCCAGCTGTTTCCGCTTGGTTTATAGGATGTCAACAAATTACAAGCGGCTGCGCGTTATTCGTAGTACAGATTATCGAGACTTATCTCAATAATCTATACTTAAAACGGGACACACATTTTACGTTGCGTGTACGAGAGACAAATATATCGCTGATAAAATATATCAATGTTTAAAAAATGACACCTTGCAAATGCGTGCACACATCTAAAATATTTAAGGCGTAAAGTATGTATCCTATATATATGCATATCCAGATAGAGAGATCGAAGTATAAGTTCTTCAAAAGAATTTAAGAAATTTTCAGAAAAATTATTCAAAAATATCAAAATTTCAAAAATTTTAATTTCTGTTAATAAATTTTAACCGAAGCACACATTACTCTTGTATTCTTTCTGTCATTTACGAGAAGGACGCGTATTATATCAAGATTACAAAGGAATTATCTAGTTACTTAATTATCTAGTTACTAAACTCGAGACATGAGTTTCGACCGTCCGTCTGACGCAAGGTACGTACTTATCTTTGCCTACGTCTTCCTCGCGAATCATCCGTTGCCCGATGATCTTTCGGAAACACGAAAGATACGAAAGCACGATATCGCTTTGCAGCGTCTTTTAACAATGGTAACAGACCGGACAAAAATCGGTGGACGACGAGGACCAGTCGTTGATCCTCGCGGTACACGACACCGAGACGTGTGTAAACAGCGCGGCGATCGTGCGTTAACCAACTTAAATTCTTGCTAATGGCTAACAAGCAACTGGCTGTTGGCTATGCGAGACGATAGCTAACTCGCTTTAGCAAAGTCCGTCGTGTTCTTGATTCGACGCAACCCCGCGTAAAAACGGAAAAAATCCCGGTGATTCAATGACTAGATCATCCGGATATCTTCGCAGCCCGATTCACAGAGATTCGCGTGAATAAACCATAGACGATCGCTCGTGAACGAAGGAAACGGAATGAACGTCGAACGAGAACGGTCGGAGTCGTCGGCTCCGCGGAAAAAGCTAATTTGGAATTTCTTGTAGAATGTAGATTATCGGGAAGGAGCCGATGCCGGCGGACGTGATCCTATGCTTAACGGAGTACCGTCCGCGACAGCCTGTCGAGAAGAAGAAACACTTGGACGAATAACGGAATCGCGGCTCGGACAACGTCCCATGGCCGAAGATAACGAGCGAGACAAATACTTTCATCGCTGAGCCTGGCTGTCGGCGGGTCGTGACTGGATTTTGCGAGCAAAGTTATAGTCCTGTGATGTGACGCGACGGCTACGTTCACGCGCGACTCACCGGAAAACAGCACGCGTTATGCGTCGTAATAAAAGTGATATTACAATCGCACTGAACGTAATCGTGCCAGCTGGTGAATGGCGATCGTGAATTAATTTCAAGAAAGTCTTCATGGTCTAAATAACGAGCTACGTGTGTTTACATTTTACAGAGAAAAGGAAGAGACTGCGATAGACGTAATCGTTTCTCGTTCTCCGATGAAAAAGTTTTCTAATTTTAAAAAGAAAATCGTCGCTAAAATGCAAGCTTTTGCATGTCGATTTTAATAACTGGTATAAGAAAGGAACGAACGAGTTTGATCGTCACCTCTATATATATGTATAGCATATGTATAGTACGTAGGTTAACACGTTTGTATCTATCGTTAATAGTTCGTTTCGTTAATCGGATCGTGACGAGTAGGGTCGCGTGCCACGAATACGTCTCTGAAAACGCGGTGGCTAGAGTTACGTTAAACACCAGCTACGAATGACCGAAAGAAGAGGTTATTAAAGGAGAACAATTAGAACGCGTAACAATAAATTTGGCGTGGTGGCGAAACAACGGCGAAAAAAGATGTCGCCTGTTTGGAAAACGAGAAAGAAGCGAAGCAAGGATGGAAGGCGGGAGGACAAGAAGCGGAAACTCGATAAATCGAGGTGGCGCGACGCGACTTGCGGATGTCGTGCTACTAATGAACCGATCTCGTTACCTGAAATTAGCCTAGACGTAAATCGCCCGATCCCTGGCATGTCAACGCGATTAAACGCGATTGAACGCGATTGAACGCGATTGAACGCGATTGAACGCGATTGAACGCGATTGAACGCGTTCGCGCCGTATCGCGTTTTCTTCTTCGTTTTTATCGCATTTTCTTTTCGTCCCTTCCATACCTGCCTTTCTACCGCGAGACAATGTCGTAACTTACGATAGCGTGAGACTGAGAATCCTGTTCTCCAGGGTATCACTCTTATTCTTGGGAACAATAGCTCGTCCCCGATTGCGTCTAGCTAACTCGAACGTACGTACTAAGATATCGCGTAATAACCGTACTCGCGTAGACGCGAGTCACCTGGATTTGCGGCCGATCCGTGTCCGTTAATTTTTATTGTTCCCGTTGCGATCTCGTTTCGCGACGACAATGCAAGGAAACGGAGGGCCCTAATTTTCTTTCGTTTTCTCGACACGAGTCTCGGCACAAGTACTTTCCAGAGATTATTCGCGTTTGTCCATTTACGGTACCGTGTTACGGGATTGTTTTATTAGATTAATTTCTGCTCGCAATTAGAAAAGAAACAGTAATTTTGATTAAATTTTTATCCAAAGGATCGCGTACAACGACGATAATACGTGGTTCGTATATTTTCTATCTAAAGTTATCCCAACCAACTTGAAAGTAATCTTCGATTCGAATCGCGAATAGCAAATCCTAATATAGCTAAGACTACGGATAAAAGGGTTAGCTTTCAACAAGAACGGATTTCTCGTTGAAACAACAAGAAGGGGGTAAGGTAAGCCGCGAGGAAATTCTTCAAACCCGACTTTAAATGGGCCTTTCCTGCGGAAATGTTCGTCGATGAAATCGAGCCTCCGATGGTAGTAATTGAATCTACAGAATCCTCATAGGGTACGTTAGTCTCGTGACTTCACATCAATCGTTATCCAACGGAAATTACAACGCGATAGCAAGTTTTCAATTTCATCGCCATATTCTACGGGCGATCGACGAGGGTCTCGCGAACGCAAAAAGAGTGATGTTTCGAGCGAATCCGCGTAAGTAGTACGTTGTTAGCGTTAATTTTAACGTTCTCGGGAGGGGGGGGGGCGGAGTGCTTAGCGATGAGAATTATTTCAAGTAATTGTGGTTGTCTTCGCTTAATTATGTTAAGTAACTCGCGTATGCTTCCGTGCTCGATCGTCCGTTAAAAATATACAACGGACACGCGATTATCGCTCTTAAATTTCATCGCACGGTTTTACATCTTCATTCTTATCGTTGCTCGACACGCGGCAACAAATTATACGCGAATAACCAAGTTTTTCGTAGTATTTTCGTTATTAACGAACACAATGAATTTGACAAAACCCATTTCCAATTAGAGACGAAATTTTTATCCCGTTTTATAAATATTTGGAAATCCAGAAATTATTACGGACCGTTGAGACATCCGAGAATCGGGACGATATCTCTCCAATTCGTTACGCAATAATTTACCACTACCGATATCGCGTAATTCAGACTTTCATCCGTCTACGATCGTCGTTACAAAATATTTTTACCAGCAGCATGTAATCGTATAATCATCGTACGCAACAGTGAGTAACACTGTTCTTCATCGATAAATTACGAACGCAATAACGCTGGCAATTATAGCAGAATTCTAAGTAGAAACTTGTCGAGCAAGTATAATCGCGCGATATTCTTCAACTACTACATAAGTACGCGTACTATATGCGCATTTAAATACGCAGCGAGACGAAAGTAAAAGTATAACGTGTGAAAACAAGTTCGTCAATAGCGACATCGGAGTCGTATTCTTCCCCTTGTTTACCTTACCAGTCCTAGCGACTTAAAACACGTCAAACGCGAGACTATAGCGTTTTATCTAAATTGTAGAACGAACCGAACGAATGGAAAATCTGGTATTCTGAAAATCAACGAATACGACGGCCATTACGTAGCGAAGCGATGATATAGGATGCAGATGACTGCGTATAGGTGACTCTCGACCATGGTGGTACACCGCAACAGGAAAAGAGGGCATAAGTTGGGGGCAGGGGGGAAGCAACGGCGATCACGATGAGAAAGATAACGGGTGAAAGCCAGCGAATATAGCCCATGCCAGCCCATGTATCTTTACACCAATATAATCTACAAGCGCAATGTTCTCGTTTAACCAAGTCTGCCTGCTTGCCCATTTCTTCCGTTATACCTTTGCTAACTTTTGTACAACTTGTACTTTTTATTTATGCATATCGGCAAACGGGTAAACTATTAAAACGAAAGCGTACGTCAAGTAGCATTTATATCGTATACGTATTAGATATTTTATATTTATTCGTCACAAAATTGAGCCGACGCGTTATAAGTTATAAGACGAAAGGTTAAATTATTCAACGTTTTCAAATTATTCGACGAAAAGTGAATATTTACCGAAGAACTTGTAGTTGGTTTTTCAACAGTTCCTACAAACTGTCGAATTAATATTTTATATTATTCCACGAATATAGTCACAATGTTTCCTTCAAAATAAATAATAATGATAATAATAATAATAATAATAAATAATAGTAGTGCTTCTTTTCTATGTTAGAGTTTTCTCAGGGCATTCCTCTAATCTTTTTCTTTCCACGCTTAAAACACGTTACGGTTATAAAAACTGAAGACAACAAGGCTTGAGGAATTGAGATATTTCCGAAACCCATCTGGTAAACAGAGAGTCCACTTTTCCAATGACCATATTTAATAAATCTTTCGCTATGTAAAGTTTGATAAAGATAGTACAAAATTGGTTTGCGCCTTTTTTAAACAGACCCGGTGCACAGCCTGTTCGTTTCCTCAATACCATACCCTTGTATCGTAAATTTTTCTTCGTAAGGAATCAACTCTCCGTCATTACATTGCCATGTTTTATATATTTTGAAGCAAGAGATCAGAACAGTTTTGGAAGAACACAGTCGACGAGGAATTTTTAAAGAACAGAAAATATTAAGTTGGAACATTACTTGGGTATATTGCGTGTGCAGTGCGCGTAGTGCGTGTATTGCGCGCGCAGTGAGCGTTGTACGCAATGTAGCAGTATTTATATTGTAGCCATATTTATTACAATATGTATACATATGGAGAACTTTCGGTCATGCACTTTTGTTACGGTGCGGCGGATGGCAATAGCACAAAAGCGTGAAGTTTATACGCGGAAAAATATCCCAATAGGATTATAGCCAACACAAGGATATTTTGCAAAATAGTAATAATTAAAACCTGCGAAATCTTGCGAATTCAGCACGACGATCCGAATTCGATAGATAGAATACTGCACCGTATTCAAGAGAATACAAAAAGGAAAAATCCTTGCAAATGGATGAGTCGGAAAATCCAACGCAATTCCAATTTCCCTGCGAGAATATTATATACCGATGAATAACAAATATACGTAACGGACGTCTACCAATGCAGCGTAAGAACGCTTGACTTGTTTAGGAAACAGGCGGATCGGTCGAAGAGGACCTGTGCTTTGGCCTGCTCGGTGCCCAGCCCAGGCTTAAATCTCGACTTTTACTACACATGCAAACACGATACGGCAAAATTTTAAGAGAAGAGTCAGGCTCTGTTTACGAGATAACGGAGGACACATCGAATATCTATCGTAATTTGTAGTACTTTTTGTGGACAATCGCGCTACGTGTGTGATTTTGCTGCGAACACTCGCGGAGGCAAAGAACTAGAGGAAACATTAATCCTCTCTACTCGGAAATTTCATAGGGCGGTTTTTGATATGCTCTTATGGATTTCCACGAGTAAGCAGGTTTAATGTTCAATCTGCCGTTCTTTTCTGTTGCAAAACGTTGCACAGGGTTGTTTGCGCCTCTGAATACAATGGTCTTCTTCTCTACGACTTGTACGACTTGTAAGCTGCCGTTCATGTGTCGTCCGGCTTGAGGATCGCTGTGCGCCCCGCTGCTTAGGCTGACGTTCGCGCAAGGAGGTTTGCGCGCGTGCAAGAATGTTTTGGCCGATTTTTAATCGTCAATAACTAAAACACAAAACTAAAAACGTAAATTTTTTATTCTTGATTTTCATTTTATTTCGGCGTCGAGAATCACCCGTTAAATTATATAGAAACAGCAGCCGAACACCCTATGTATTTTGCTAATCACGACACATTGTCGCGTGATGCTCATACACACGTTTGAACATATACATGTACGAGTATAAAGGGATTGAAGAGCAGGCAGAGCAGTCATACGTCCACGCGCAAGTCAGCCTTGAAATCGAACGCAATGGCGAATGCGCGTGAACCGTGGATTTTCAGTTTATCCGCAATTTATCCGTCGTTAATAATCTCTCTCTCTCTCTCTCTCTCTCTCTCAGCTGTTCGACGGACCGTATTACCTTCTCATCCGTGAAACCCCCACCAGGCCTATTCTAAATTTGCTCGACTTTGATGGTCGCGAGTGTTAATACATATGCTCGAGGTGGATTAGCTTGACAAACATGTACATAGTTCCGTCCCCGCTTATTCGTTTGAAGTTCCTCTTTCCCTTCCTCTTTTGGGCACGACTATTTTTGATTCGTTCATTGCGTACGCGTTGCATTCGAGTATACAAATGAGAGAAAAATAAGCAGATGCCATGGTCCTGCGCGTCCTGTTTTGCAACAAATTTTTACGGAAAGAAAATTGTCGTACGATGCGTCCCGATATCATCTCGATGTCATTGTAATTTCAAAAGGTTAATCGCTCGTAATCCTTCACGATCCTAGCGTCACCCGAATCTTTCGTAGCTATTACGAAATCATCAACAAGAACAACTTCGAGACGGTGTTGTTTTTGTCGAATCTTGGCCAATAGTCTTCTATGAGTACATACGTCGATTCCACAGCAGTTCTCTGGTCTAGCAATATATAGCTGTCAAGATTGATTCGGAGAAATCTATCGGGATTTCATGTCAGCTTTCGATACCCCATGGGATCTACATGAGATCCACATGGATCACCGACTTTCGCTTGCATACCGATTATCGATTGGAACACAGGGAAAACAATTTGTCTATCGCTATATGCAAGGTAGATATCTCCGATCAATGGGAATTTACTATCGCCAAAAAAAGATTGAATCGTGTGGAAAATATGGGGATCGGCACCGATACCCGATGTCGACCGACAAACTCATTGATTTCGCTTATACACGTTTTATTACCGTTCCGCTTGAATCGGAAATCGCAAGCGTACTCTTTGTTACATGCTCTTGTTACATAGAATTCGTTGTTTGCGGTTCCGATAATGAGACTTCCAACTTGCGTTACAGCAACAGAATGCAGGTATTAACGAAGCGTGGTGAAATAACGCGAGGACATCTCGAGAACGGTTCGTACTCTGTCGAGCTGCCTTGGACAACACGCTGTCGCGTTCGATCCATCATATGGCAATTCTTGTAATTAACGTGCGCTTAACGAGCGATCGTTATCGTTAGCCTGTTTTCGGCGTTTCGTTCGTTTCTTGGAACACACGCAGAAGCACTCGACCAAAATGTGACTTAAACGCCTGTCCGAGCGTTCAATCGTTTCCATGTGTTTCGAAATTGCAATCGTTTTCGTGGACGAACCCCGAGCGTCAATTTTTGCCACAATACTGCTTATATCCTTAATCGGAGTGCGTTGAAAAAAGGCGAAGCCGAGAGAAAAAAAGCGGATCGACTTTCAGGCTAAGCTGAACGAATCGTACGAATCAGGACGAACGATACGTCGCGTTTCGTACGCGACGAGATAAATACCTGAGAAATGTCGACAAGTTTACGAGACATCTTTCGAGACGAGATGTTCTTTTAGAGTTGGGATTTTAGACAATACACGTTCGTCGCATCGTAAGGGACTGGGTTGCTTTCTCTTACGAATCGTTCAAGCTGATCCTAATCGCGCGTAGGCTGTCACGAACTGCATTCGTTCTCTGGTGCACGACCACGCTTCTCGATGCTCGTGCATCGTTCATGGTGAAACACACCTGCTGTATACGTCGAGCAACATCCAGCCCGCCTACGATTTGCGTTGAAACTCTGTTAGACTGGTTTTAGTTTCCGCTACCGTTTGTATAATACAATCGCTATTCTCCTTTTTTCTTTGCTACTTTGGTCGTCGTTTGCGTAACTCGACTCGTCAATGCTATCGTTTTCATGCCGATTTAAACCGACGCGCCAAACAGCATCAACGCCTGGAACTCTCGCTGTGCTAGAATTTCTCATTTGAATTGGGATATCGTATATGCGGAAAACATCGCAGGAAGAATGTTCGCGATGGTCAAACTTTGCATCAAGCGAGAAAACTACGCTAGTCAGAAAAATCTTAAACATTCCCGAATGTTGCAAAAAACATTGCCAAGTACCTTTGTCGCCTCTTTGAAGCGTACGTTTTCGCTGTGTATCTCGCAACCTTTATCTACGTATTCGAATTTGTTTTAAACTCTACCAACGTAATCACGATAGTCTTCTACTTTCAACAGTCGATGTACCTGTACTGATATAAATATACATAATTAATATAAATTACAATAAAAACATCATACATATACTAATTAACAGCAAACTAATAATCCGACGACTAATGGAAACGAGGTTTCGTCACTCGACTCGTTGCGACCAATATAAAGGAAATTTGCGGTAGTAAAGGCAGAGCACGCGGCCGAACGAACATGCGCCGCTCGTGTAAGCTACCTACCGGTCACCGTGGTTTGCACCTGCGCTAATCAAACAACGCTAATCGCTCACGGTTCGTTCATTCAGCATTAGGATTCGAACGAAGTTCATTGCGATCTCCGTATCTTGTTCGAGTATCGTTTCCGCGACGCGATGCGAAGCGGCCAACCACGTTCGATCGTAACTTAACCCGTTTTTTCTCCCACGACGTTTGCCGACTCGTGCACATTGCGCTCGATAAATCAACACCGATCGACCAGCGATTCCCTTCGTCGTAACATCTCTGCCATTATGAATCATCGCGCGATAATCCCGATATTTAGAAGTCGTCTCTGGTCGCGTTGTTTGCGCGCTTCTAACGGCGAAACCTTCCTATAATAGGTATAAGTTTCGAACTTCTGACGGAATAAAAACGTTAGCGCACGCGATTCAATCGCGACACGACGGACGCGAGGTCATTTTTTCTTCGATGGCCGCTAGAGCAAAATCGATTTCGATCCCTCTCGCGCAGGAGTAACCTCGGATATCGCGCCACACCACCAACCACCAACCACCAACCACGATTTATGTACCGAGACTCGGCGAAATGGGTGCACCTATATCCACGTTATTTATGCCAACTTCGCATATCTGCTTGCTCGTAAATAAGTATAACGAAACGTACATGCGAGTACAATTCACTTAAGCACGACATCGTACTGGTTTCCACTGGACGCGGCTATCGACTAAGGGAATGTCTTGTTAATTTATCGTTCGTTGCGAATCCGAGCGGTAGTTTATACAACGACGCGACACGCATCAAAGAGCGGACTCGAAATTCGTACCCGACCGATTCTGCGATCGAGCGAGTCAAAGCCAAAAGGGAGGAAGAAGATTCTGACGCTTCCGCGTGTCGATTCGAGCGTGTCTACAAAAGTACTATCTTCAAAAGAATGTACAGGTACGAGATCCGACGTTGCGAAAGTTTTCAAAGTTCGTTCTTAACGTTGATACCTTTTCTACGCGTTTCTATTAGGTAATCGTCGATCCATTAGGCTCGGACGAATTTTGCTTGAAACAAATGTCGCTGTCTAATAGAGTAAGATTTCGTGCGATAAGAGAAAACTAAAACTTAGGAGTTAAGTCGAAAGAAATGGTCTAGGGGAATACTTGGGCAAGCAAAGGTAAAAAAATAAAGAAAAGTATCCGCTGTGGATTCTCGTTGACTCCGCGCGATACTCTTTGTGCGACGCGTAATACCGGTTCAAAGATGCATGCAAAGGTTTCTCTTCCCAAGGCTCAAAGAACCAATGAGCAGATCGCAGAGAGTCGTAAAGACTTGGTTTTAATACTCGCGAGGCAACCAAGAACATCGAAGAAGGTACAACGACCATTTCTGCGCAGAGTTCGCGTTGTTCCACCAACATCCGTTCACACGAGTTTCGTTTTAGTTGCAAAGCATATGGAAACGTATGTTAGAAAAGAGGGGGAAAAATGACAACGTAAAAATTGCCTTTGGATATTTGATTTTCATCTTAACCGAAACCTAGCTCAAACCTTGACATATTAATCTTTTATAACGACCAACGTCTTCCTTCTGTCCCGCTACTTTCGATCGTAAAAAACAGAAAGTTCCTTTTCTTAACTAAATTTTCCAAGCATCGTGTCACGCTCCTTTTCTTGTACTTGTAAACGTTAACATACCCTTTTTTTTTTTTTTTTTTATTTGTAAACGTTGACATTCGAGGTAGTGCATCGATGGAATTCCGGTGGAAATATTAGAACGACTAAAGGTGCTGTTGTCTTTTTATGTCTGTGAAGATTTGCTTTTAATAGTGGTACAGGGTCGAAATATTTGGATGGTTGGATTGTATCTCACTTATCTCCGGCAGGAAGCCCGAAGCACCGTTTGCTCGTCGGGTTTCCCCCTAATGGACATAAAAGTGTACTTTACTGCCAGTCGTACAGGGATACCTATAATTTTAATATTTCTTTTATGCGTCCCACGGGAACTGCGCCTATAGAAATGTTTAGTGCTTCCTACGAACACGATACACATACATTTTCGCTTTCGTATAGGTGTTCTATGAGTCGTATAACGGTACAACTAATCTTAATTAGGAAGATTAATTCGTTTCTGACAAATATTTTATTTGTAACTACATATATGCATTCTTTGAAATCGTTGACAGTAACGAATAATTTTTAAAAATAAGTAAATAATAATTGAACATTCGTTAATACTATGCCTATATCCGTATTTATATTCGTAATAAGATACGTTAGACTTAGACAACTAAATACATACCATACGATTCAACATATAAATCGATCACAATACGCTTCCATATACATACATACTGCATTCTTCTACTTTAAATATTTCAATTATTATTCTCTCTATTATAACGGCTGTAGATCTATGAAATTTCGTGCTACCAAGTGCCAAGTGTGCACGCAACGAAATTATTTATCGCTAAAATTTGAGAAACTTAGACCGATACGATAAGCGGCAAACATATTATTGCGAGTAAATATAGCTTCTAAAATACAATGCAAATACGAGCTGGTTAGGCTTGAATGAGAACTTTCACCTTTGTCGGCCTTTTACGCAATTTAGACAATTTAGACAAAGACGCACTGGTACAAAGATATACAAGATTCTAGTAGAATCACTCTATGCCCGATGAAGACGACGAGATCCTCGAACCATCTGCGAGACCATCGAGAAGAAACGCCAATGTCTAATTCATCGAACGTATAGATAAAGATGAAAATCGTTTTAGTACATATACTATCTTTGATAATATTTATCAAGCGTAAGAATTTTTCAAACGTTTTTGTTCAACATATCGTTTCGTAATTTCGGATCGACGCGGCGATATTTGACAACTTTCTTTCTTTCGTCTATTGGCTGTTTCGACGACAAATACTACACCGTTGAGTAGCTTCGCCTTTTTTATTTCTACGAGTGCGGAAATAGCAAAGCGTTCGAAACAAAACCACAGAAGTTTTCTGAAATGCTGGCGCGACGCTGTGCATCGTTCGATCGACAACAGGAATTTGAACTGAACGCAATAACTTATGAAATCCTGAAAACGTGGCAAGTAGCAACCGTTCGATGTATCTTGATTAATAACTAGGAAGCTACGACGCGTACAGCCTGAATACTCCATTCCCATGCCATGAGAACGCGATAAATTATAGTATACCATGCGGAACGAGTACAGCTAGGTTGCGAAGAAATCCTTTTCGACAGCAAAGCGTTCCCGATCATTCGGATGTCCGAGGCACGATCAGCTGCCATCAACTCCATCGTGCTCTAGACGGCAAATACATACGTACATCCTAGAGATTGTTCGATTTTCAATTTTCTTTCAAATGTCCCGTTCCTGCGGATAAACCGTTCCGAATCTATTCTTTCCTATTTAATTCTTAATTCGAATTACCGTTTTCTTGCACAGTTCAAATTAACAAAGATTGCCCGAGTTTAAGAAGAAACGACGGATGAAAAAGTAAAATCACGTTTATCCGATTTGAATTCGAGAAAAGGACGATCGACGTTCGATGTACCGTCGTCTTCCTTAAGTAAAGAAACCGTCTCCCACGCACGCTGCTATTCAAGCACAGCAACTTTCGATAAACGTTCGATCTGACCGCACGGTGGATGATATTCGTAAACGTTAGCGTAAACCGAAACGTTGCGAGCTGTAGACGTTGAAAGGGTCCACGGAGTTTGGTCCAATTTCAAGGCAACCTGTTATCCTTTTGAACCAGAAAGAAGGAACCGAGGGGGAGAAATAGCACCGATCAATGGTTCCGTGTTCCTCTGATTTATCGAACGGATCATTAGCGACGAAGAGCAGCTACGAAAGAGGAAAGTTACGTAGCGTGAAAGTCGGCACGATAATAAGCCGCCTACTCGGCACTATTTCGGTGGAAATCGTGGCTCCGAGCTCGTTCCGTTCTGGAATTTGTTTTTGCCAATATTTAATAAACTGACAATTAATAGCGATCACTTAGTGGCTCTGTAACAAACGCATATTACCAACGCATATTACCATCCGTGAACGAGTTGCTCGGTGAAAAGTTCAACCCGTAACGATCGATCGTGAGCAGATTGCGGAATGAGCGAATACTCGTTCACGTGTCCACGTTTCCCTCCACGAAACTGATAATTACGTTATAAAGAGACGCTCTCTCCAAGCGCTATGAAGGGCCGAACAAAACACTAAAAATATCTCGGTAAAGGCGCGCTCGATTTTTTTTCCGTACTGCATCGCGACTTTACGCAGACTTTAGGAAATTTCTCACGAGCGCTAGCGTGCGTATTTACCGTTTGCGTTTCGATAAGAAACCCTCTTGTTACCCGTGTAAATACGATTGTGCAAGCTATTTTGGGTAGGTAGAGGTAGCTAAGTAGGTACGTAGGTTAATATTTGTCTTTTGGACAATATCCGCAGCAATGTTTCGAAATTAATCGTAACAACGGTAAAAATTGCTGTACATGTGTATATAATTACATATAATGTGTATATATAATCGTATATAGTCATATCTATAATCATATTCATAGACACTATCGAAATTAATTGCCATCGTTTTTCCGAACACGTAGAAGATTTACTAATAGAAGTTCATCTATTTTGTGACATTTTTTGTTTTTAGAGAAAACGAACAGAAGCTCGATAAATAAATGATAGCGAATAGGTATAAATTTTAGCAAACATACGACTCGAGAAGCGTATCTATAAGAAAGTAGTCGTCTCGTAAAATCGTTACTAATTAACTACATATAAGTTTCGCCGTAGTAGCGTGTAATGAGTGCAAGGTCCGTGCTATTAGCCGTCATAAATAATAAGTAAACGCCAAGTAGTTGGAGTAGAGAAAACATGAGAGGGAGAAGGAGGAAACTTAAAAGCGAGACGATTATTAACGACCAATTTTCCACCCCCAAGAAACTTTGCTTTAGGAAAAAAGAATATTAACGAACACATGATCGACGTAATGCCGTACCTATTTACATAACATTAGTCCTGTGTTGCGTCTCTAGTAATAAAATAAGCAGATGCTACTGAAGCTATTCTATCACGACACGCTAGAGATAAACCAAGACTGTTTCGTTACTCGCGTGTATACGAGCGCGAGCGAAACGGAAAGAAAGAAGGAAAAGGAGCTGGTAAATTCTTGCGCAGTTTATTCGAAACGCTACGATTCTACCTTTGTGTCAATGTAAAACGTTGTGGTCCATAAACCTTGGCGAACGTTCGCGCATTATCCTGCCACGTGATATAAACGGCAGCCTATTCTATCCCTCAGCTGCCTTTGAAATAGCGAACATATACAAGTTCGGGCTACGATGGTCGGAATAAATATATAGGATCATCGGTCGGTGTTCGCGGCATAACAATTTCAGCGTCGAAAAAAAACGAGAGACAACGGTGTTGCCGATCGACCAAGATGATCCAGGTTTCCCTTGGATGCACAAGGAATTCCTATTTTAAACTGTCCCATCGATGAGCGTCACAGCGCCGCAGCGAATTCACCGAACGTATTTTGATCGGGTAGTATACACGTATACACGGACTCGGAGGGAACTAGTTTTTGAATTTTTTCCCAGCATCACTCCGTGATTGCATGCCTCTACGAGTCGCTGGAATGAACGTTAGCGTCTCTGTATTAAAGATGATACACATAAGAGCATCGGAATAATATTGTCGCGTATCTGTTTATACGAAGAACACGTGGGTGTCGTCGTGCCTACAGTGCTTGTTTCCCTCCGTTGAACGTTTGAAATTTTATAACATCGTTTCGCACGATCGACTAACTGGCAGCAAGAAATATAAAAGATATTCATCGAGAGCTACCGACCATATCCTTTTCAACATTTTCCCCCCTATTTATTTTCAACGAAACGAAAATTCTTCAAATATTTTTGTAACAGCGTTTCTTTTCGTTTCTTTTCTTTTCTTTTCTTTTCCGTTTTTTCAGAATTTATAAAGTCGTAAATACCATAGCGTTAAGTAATAGAATTTAACTTCTATACCGTTTCGGTACAAGTACGTAACAATTTTCCGGTGGATTTCTAACACTTGGCACAAGCTTTGTGCAAAACTTGTACGAATAGCCTGTTCATACGTAACCCGAGAATCTTACTGTCACAACCGAGATTTGACAAACAAACCCACAATCTCGTAGTTATTGTTCTAATGGCAAATCTGATTCTCGTTGAGCCCATCGCGTGATACGTTAACAGAGCAGAGCTAAACCTCCTACCGCTGTCTCGATTCGTAAACGTAAGCGATCAACTACGCGTACGATCGATTTCCGAACATTCCGAAAGTTACGAACAAGTTGCATACCACAGGTACGCGATACGTTTCGAAAAAATGGAACTCTAGGACATTTCCGACGGAATCAAGCGCGGCAATCCCCTACGAATGGCTAAAACCGATCTGAAACGTGTTACTGCGCGACCGTAGGCGGCAAAGGATTCGCTTTACGTAGGCGTGTAGTTTCACCGATAGTTTACCGATCGCCCATCGTTCTAACCACCATATCGATAGATTATTTTATGGTTGAAGAATAGAGTAACCATTTCGATAAAAATTCGAGGGTGCGTTGTATTCCATTCAAACCAGAATCGTATATAGCAATTATTCTTTCCTTTCTTGGCGTTGTCAGTCAACGAGCTCGTAACGTCTATGGCGACGTAGTAATTGATCAATCTCGCTGCTATATCTTTCGTGTAGATAAAGGAAAACACGGTCAATCGGCGAGCCGATGAGCATCGATTTATCGTGCTTTGCGTTCGACAAAACGATTCGTAGAACGTGGGCGCGCATCAATTTTCTCCATAACGTTCGTCGATTTGATCGATTACTTACGGTTAAGAGAGACGATAAGCTAACCTGCGATCGAATATAAGTATACATTTGAAGAGGTTTAGACGTCAACAAGAGGTCGAAACGTACCTACAACGTACCTACGTACCTACCAAGCAACGATGTATATTAGCAGTCGCTACCGCGGTCACGACTTCCGCGTTTTCAGCAGGGCAATTCGTGCTTGTTTCGCGATTCGTTCGAGTCACCGCGGTTTCACCGACATCGATCTTCCTCGTGGTCATGGGATAAGCGTATAACGGTCTTCGGGCTTCTCCAAACGTAAAAGAAGGAGCACCAACGCGAATCGATGAGCTAGTAAAACGCGTCGCGACGGGAGAGCAATTAAACGATCGATTTACGATTGCCGCCAATCGTTACACACCAGGTACCTGTTAGGTCAGCTCGTTGATGACGTTCCAGCGGCGCATACTTAGGCATCTCATTGTACCAAGTACCTGTTAGATACCTAGTACGAGACGTACATGTCCATCCAGATCTCTAACTAACGCGAACACTGTACACCTGTATGGAACTGGTCGCGAACCTTTCACAACCACCGTGCAACCAGTGTATTTTTCAACACGTACGACTTACAGTCGTGAAACGCTTTCCGTGCATTTGCACGCGTATGAAAAGCACGCGTTTTTCATAAATGATCGGTAACGTCGCGAGTCATTTGTTAATGTCGTTAAAAATGTATTTTAAAATATCTTTTTTCTATACCTTCGTGGTAATTTAACAAACATCTTTGAACTTAATATAATGAAAAAACAATGATCGCATCGTTAATAACAAATATGCTAATAATAATAATGTTTCAAGAAAATTGAGTAACGTTCCCCCTATGACGAACAGTTTCGGCAACTAAAAAGTCCATTCTCGACGATTTCACGTTACAGCTATCGAGCAAGCGTAAGTCGCGGAATGTTGCCCGATTTTCAAATTGCCGGTACTTTCCGATCGCTATTCGCTGTAGGTATAGACGGTTTACGCGTTCAACGAATATGCGGATCCGATGTATATATATACCCGATACGCGTATCGAAATACTAGTACGCACTCATTGATAGATATGTACCACCGATTCAAGCCACGTAGCTTATGTCGTGAAAACCGGATTCGAACGACGCACAGCCGCGCTCTGTTAATGAGAAGTACGCTTTAAACAATGCTTTCTGTCCGATCTCTCTAAAATCTAACAGTATATCCGAGAAATAATAAAAAGAAAAAGCCATCTATCGTAATAATTAAAAACATTTCAAAGCGAGATGAACTCTGCGACAAAGGAAGGCGAAGGGACGAAGAAAATTAATCAAGGGTTACCAATCTCGTTGACACTTATAATCACGATCGATATTCTGTATATTTCATCTAAGATACACATCCGATCTCTCGTACGAGTTCTCCGAATAGAATTTCAATTTGAAATATTTCAACTAATCGGTACATGTATCAAACAAACATGCGAAAGAGTAGTAACCTTTGATTTCCTTATCTCGTATTTTATTTAATAAATTTTATCTATTTGTACGCTTTATATTATTTTCCTGGATCTCTAAACCACGATGATTAATTCACTTCTGAACCACAACGAATTACATAAATGTTATACCTTATAGATATGGTAAGTTTTTAAACAACCTACTCTTTTTTACGATGGAATCAAACTCAAAGCATGTAAAAAAAGGTTTAGAGGACTGCCTTACGGAGCGATCGATATAGATACATTTCTCGAAATACTTTCCTTGCCTGAAATTCAAGGTTTTAGTGGGATTTCAGCTATGTTTATAAAAATTATCAGTACAAAATAATTATATATCTTTAGATTATTATTATTACGTTGTACGATGCCGGAGTACCGAATAAAGGAAAATGGCGTGAATGCGTCTTTGTTAACAAGTTTTCAAGCTCCCTTAAAAAATCAATAACGTCACCGGTGAAAAGCTAGCGAGTTTGCTCACGAAATTCGCGACAACGGAAATTGGCAATAGCGGCTTGCCTTTGCGCAGCGATGAAGAACGTTTCAATCGGCGTAAAGTGGACGGCCGTCGGTCAACCGAGTCAACGGCGTATAATTGGAATCGAGCGGAACGAACAGTAACCGCGCGCAAAGACCAAACCGACTAATTACGAAACATCTCCGCGCTTTCGATAGAAACTGGAAACCAGCGCAGCGGCTCGGTTCGGTTCGGTTCGATTCGGTTCGATTCGATTCGGTTCGGTTCGGTTCGATTCGACGCGATAGCTCGTAACGTGACTGTGTCGCGTCGCGCGTAAGCAAGCATGTACAAGCGTTGCGTGCATGCACGAACGACCGACCGATCGACCGAGCCACGGCCCCCGGGAGGATGGAAGGGATCTTCTCGAACACGACCCACCTTTCCATTTTCTTTAAGGACACCGTTTCTCGTACGCCCGAGCAAACCAGTTCTAAGCGTATGCATGCGATACTCGTCTCTCGACGCGAGCCATTCGAGTGCCATCTTACGCTCTGGTCGCGGCCAGAACCAAACCTGCGCCTGTGAGTCTCTCTACTGCCTCTTTTTCTACCTCTTGTTCGAGAAACGTTAAGCCGCCGTATTTTTGCACTTGAAATATGAAGCACGAACGCCGACCGGTTCGCGTATACAGGGTGAGGCACTTGAAATCTTCCCCTTCGTCATACCTTATCGTTTTTGGAGAAAAATGGGCCGGAGCACAGTTTTTTCACATTTCCTCGCATTTTTTCCCTTTCTTTTTTCATTTCTGTGGGTACAAATGTACATATATCGAGACATTTTTATATACGCGTCTCTTGTCCATTTCTATGATAAAACTATTGCGATACGACTGACGCTGGTCGGTGATTTCGAACGTCTCGTTCTCCACTCTATCCGCATGCTTCGCGTCACTCGATCGCCTTCCATTAAACGTTAAACAGTAATCGATAAAAATCCAATTAAACAACGCGTATCGAATATAAGTGTAAATACAAAAATAATTCATTTAAAATACCAACGACCATTACTCTTCTATTAAAGTTATTCAAAGATCCTGACTCGTATAAAATTACGTAATCGAATTTATAACAAGTAAAGCAAATTCACTTTTCCGTGGAACAACTTCAACCACAGACGTTACATCTGCATCGACCAATTTACCGGTGAAATAAAATTGGTACGCCCGTATTGTCTCCTGCAATTCTCACGGAATTGCGCGAGTGACCTGGATTCATGGTTTGCGTTTAAACTGTGACGAAACCCGGCGTAATGAGACCGCAATATCGTGGTGGTCCACCGTGTGGACGTTAACCCGTAATCCGTGCAACATGCAGAAAACTGTCCTCGTTATCCTAATAATAAATATCATAATCTTAAATCGTAAGCTTAATCGGCAACTTGATAACGTTGATAACGTTGATAACGTTGATATTCAAACTGTTTGATATCGTTTTCTACTGAAAATCAGAGTACGTTAGTCTCGGAGTCAAAGAATAAACGAAAACGTACGTAAAATAAAAATAAAAAAAAAAAAAACACGTTTCATCAAATTTATCGTCGATCGTTTCCGCTCGTAGCTTCCTTCTCAACTAGGAAATTGGCCGTTAATCGTGCCGTCGAACGATTCGTTTATCCACCTACAAGACATTTGCGGAAAGGACTTTTGTCGCAAAGGACTCGATGGATGAAAAATAAAATCCGACGCACAAAAGGAACTGCGAAATCGCATTGCCAGTGTTTCTTCAATACAGTTCCATGGTGATGTCCGTGAATTGCCGCATAAGTTTTTATGATCGTGAAAGCTTGGTGCGCCACGCTGGAAACTGCCATCGTTCCGTATTACAGTTTGAAAGACGAAAGAAGCCAGCAACAGTCGCCCACGATTGTGATATCGCCCTTTCAACGATCGCATCAAAAAACATAACGGTCGCGATGCGATATCAAAGGTTACGACTGCCACCGTGATCGACAAAGTCGCGTCGACGCGAATGCCAACAGCACCGTAAAACATCGTTCGATACGATCGCCCGACATAATCTTGATAAATCATATGTATTTATACGACGTAACAGAGCAAGCATCCTCGATAGTACTTGAAGAGCTTGCCTACCGTCTCTTTCGAGTTTGTAATTTTTCCAAACTTCTCGAGGACATGGTCGCTCAACGTTAAAAACCTTTTATAAAGACCGAAATGCAACGATATTCGATTTGACGAATATAATCGAACGTTCTAGCCAAAATCATGCCCCTCGTGGACACGTTAAGATTCAACGTTATCCTAAAAGAAAAAAGAAAAAGAAAAGAAAAGAAACGCCTTTTCTATTTATCGCTCGCGAATATCTAACAAACTATTTTTCAGAAATATATAAAACGATTACGTGCTGTAAGAATACAAAGCGTTTCGTAATTCTATAAGCTTTCGTAATACACGGAGAAGAACAGCTACTATGCCGACGCGAGACTCTTAATCGGTGGTAAGAAGCGAAGCGAATAAAAATTCGCCGAGCATCCAGACGCGTTCCTTCTCCATTCATCTTGGTAACGACGTCCGCTCGATTTTGCCCACGCACGTGCAATTCTCGCCCGCACATACAGAACGAGGGCATGCATAGTGTTTCGCTCGATGACGAGAGCTACGCGTTATACTCGTATGACGTTGATCTCTCGACGAGATAAAAGATGCATCCTTTTCTTTGAAACACCGTACTTACATTCTTCATGATATATGCGTTTCTCTAGCGTATGCCCCCGAGTTCTCCACGATAATACGCACTAGAACGAGAAGAGTCGGGTCAGAACTCGGGGCTATCGGGCCAACATTGGAAAGTATTTATTACGCGTAAAGTAATCACTGGCCTTTTACGGTAGATGCTTCTATCGCAGTGTGTAGACTACCGATTTGTCCAGTTTTATCACCAGCTTTTCAGGACAAAAGAAGAAAAAAAGAAAGACGATATCGTATATAAGTACCGCCGCTGAGCGACTTAAATTTAAGCTTCAACTGTAATGTTAATAATGTAAACCCAACACAAAATATTGTATGTTTACGTCGTATCGTCACGTAACGGTACTCCTGCAAAAATTACTTCCTAAGTCTAATTCATTGTTTATTGTGAATGTACATATATGTAATCTATATTTCCTTGGTGAATAAACGTTTATTAATAAAAAAAAAAATAAAAAAAAAAAAGTAGATGCTTCTATCGCAGTGATCCAAAATCCACGAACGCAAAGGTACGGATGAATTGTCCGAAAAACTTTACTCGGAAAGTAATTATTTAATTTTAAGAAAGACCGCATCTCTCTTTCCGCGTTTGGTATTAATTCATAACTAATATATCGGAAAATGATATTTACGCAACGATACCGTGTACCTTTTACTCCCGTTACAAAACACAGTTCATTACCTAACGGCTCGTCCGGTGAAGGAAGAATAGCAACTGAACCTGGAGAATTTCGACAACTCGTAATTACATATAGGTCGACCGTGTGAAAATTCGTTACGAGCGATGGCGATATTTGTGGAATTCGATGTCGAGGGTTCGACGCGGAGGAACGAAGAAACCGTTGCACGAAACACGCGCGAGTTTATCGTTCTTCTCACGAGGGCAGCGCGCTGATGGAATTTTACGACGCAAAATTCCAGCCGTCCTCGCTTTCCCGTCAGAACCTACGTGGTACGGCGGCATTCGCACGCGCAGAAACACCACGAAGCGACATGACGCGATGCGACGCGACCGGCGGATGTTCCAAGTACACCGTAGTAATTATCTCCGTGTGTAGTTTACGATATCGTCCATTGGAAGGGATTAAAAGGTGGGCTCTCGCTCTCAAGAATAACGACCGGGTGAAGGAGTTCCGGCGAAATCGGCGTGCCATTCCGATCTAGCTATCGCGCCACGGAATAACACCGATAATGAGAAAAAGAGAGAGAGAGAGAGAATCATTGCCAGAACAATACGTATTACCACAGCAAATGGAAATTGTGCCTCGCGTAATAACGTTACAGTCTTTCTCCTCTTCCTAAGAAGCTTCGCTGAGAATTACGTTAACTGAATTCAAGCGATCTTACGACCAAAAAAATTCAAATCAGATCTATTATTTTACTTATAAAGCTCTAAAGGAAGAAAAATTGGCTACGTTAACGAGTGTAAACACAAACTAAAATTAAAGTTGTTTTAATTGGTTCGACGTGGTTGCAGAGGAAGATACGACGATTAAAAACCGAATGTATATATACACTTATATACTTACTAGTACATACGCCGATTTAACACTTGAGAGAACGTTAACAGATAATATAATATATGGTCTGGTATCGTAGAACTGAGAAAACAAATCAACCGGCCGTTAGAGTCGGTAAACTTGTAGCAGAATTGGACGAAAGATATTAATTAAAAAAACTGCATTTTGCCACTGGTTGAAGCTCGTTCGCGCGAGGATACGAAAAGAAAGAGCAAAGAGGAAGCGCATAGAAGGAATAGAAAGGTAAGACGGAACAGCCGGCTCTTAGGATGGAAAGCAAATCCGTTTGTGATTCTTTGGTTGCATCCACGTCTAACCACGAACCGCACGCTGTTCACGATACCGCAAAGACCAACAAAAAGATTCTTACCATCCGGCCAGGGGAGCCATCATTAAATTCTCGCCAACAAATTTCATTATGCAAACGCAACATTTTCAGTCAAAGGCTTTCTCGTTTCTACATCTCTCGCGGCCGCATTAAACCGACAGAGCGCCGGCATACTTTCTTGCATAAAATTTTATTTCGCGGCACGAGAATTTCACAACCCTTGGACAAGTTCCTTCGCAAAAGTACCGCTCTTCTCCTTCCCTTTCGCCTTCTCCTTCTCCGTTTTCCTCTGCGAGACTTTAGACTTTAAATTATGGTAATACATGTTTGGACCTTCAGGGCATGTGCGTAGACCCACTGAAAAACGAACACCAAAGAGCAACATTCTAGTATATAAACGTTAGAAACCGCTAAATGAACGCAGCAGACATGATAATTCATGGTCCGAGAATAATAAGCGAGGAGAGGAACTAGGTGTTGTTAATCTTGCTGAAAGTTTGAGGAAGATAGGCGAATATCACCATCTTCACTCTAAACGTTAGCTAGAAATAACATCGTCGAATAAATTATACGTGATCAGCATGAACTCCAGTAGGTCATCCGTAATTGAATCGAATGTAAGTATATTACTTTTAAATCACATGTAAATCAAATTGTATTGAAACTGTACTAAAATTAAGTTTCAACTAACGCGAAACTCTTGGTACAAAATAGATAAAAAGGCGAGCGACGCATTTTCAGGATTTAAGTCTCCAATTATTCATATACGGTATAACTTTCTGTAACTAATAAAATCGCTAGAAACTTCCACTCACAGTTGGAGCAAATTTCTTAGAAACTCGACGACGTGATCGCAAAGTGTCAACAAATCAGCGAACTTTCAAACGTTCAGGAATCGAAATTTATGCGATTGCACGTCGATTTCATCGCGAGTAACACCGTCGTCCTCGCTGTGCAATTTATTTACACCACCAAAAGTGTCAAACCCTCTGCAACGATGGTTGATCTCATCGACGACCACCGACCGATTGTCCCAAGAAACGACCGGCCAATCCGGTACAATTTACAACGAAAAATATTGTTTGGTATACCGTTGTATTCTGTATATTTGAAGGAAAGGCGGAACCGGACGCGACGCGAAACGGCTCGACGCGCCGTCAGAGCTTGAGACGGGGACGTCCCCTCGGTGATCCCGTTAAGCACCTGTCCTGGCGGTTGGAATTTTCAATTCTGAACGATTACACCTGGATCCATATACGAAAGTGTGCTGCGTATAACAAAGGAGCAGGCTCAAGCGAAGAAGCGCATGGCGGTTACATCGTTTATGTATATCGCGGATATCGTAGACGTCCATCAAAATAAGTAACGTATCATGCCCTTGATATTTGCCGTGCGCGGCTCTGAGAGGACACGCATCTTCCTCCAGCTGAGGCTCGCATATCGCGTAAGAATATGTCCATCGAGATAGACGTAAATATACGCAAATAGAATGTCAGAAATACAAGCCGACCAGCGGCATCGTGTTTCCGCGAAACTCTCCAACCAACAGTCATTTTTTGCAGAAATGAATATTCGGATGTAATTACGGCTAGTAGGAAGCACGAGAAACTCGAATACAATGACTATTCGTTTCCATCTTATGTGACCAAATTATGGGAAATTAATGCGAAAAGAAAATTAATTGATTATCGATTTTGTTACTTCGATCCGAATATTATAAATCAATGTTTCCTATAAATATCGCATATCGTTTTTATCCTCGGTAATAGTCACAATCCTTCCGCGTACAAATAGACGCACTATGAGATATATCAAAGGGAGATAATTACGATACCCGCGAAGAGTTAGTCGACTAGCCCCTAATATAATCGTAAGCCGATGTAGCCGCAATGAGATAAGTGTATTTCTCATTCCCCGAATCCGGTTGGCACATCCATGAGATTTACTATGATAACGATGCTTCTTTACGTACGTAAAGCAAAGGGGACTCGTATCTTTTTTCAACATTTTTGATAATATAATGCGACGCGCGGCGGTCAACCGGTTAGCTCTGCTATCAATCTCGCAGTTATGTATATAAATAAATGCAACAGGAGCCACCGTTAATAAAAATGCATGATAATTTATAAGACGAGGCGTGATATATACTCCGACGCACCGCGATATGTTGTACATATCCTACGTGTAAACGATATTGGGTAAAATAGTTGGTAGTAGTAGTTCGTACGAATCCTATAGCGATTCAAGCTTAGACACTGGCTACCAAGAATCGAAAGATCAACCATCGCGACACTCTGACCATCTTTATCGAGATACTGAAGTAACGATGATTACTTGCTCCGTTACCGCTGCTGTAGACGGAACCTAGCCGAGACAAAAAAGAAATCGAAAACGATTAGCGAACAGTCGACGTCATCGCGAACCGACTTTGAGTTAAAACTTTTTCACTACGCTGAGATAGCGATTTTATGAGACCACGGTTGTCAAGCGCTTGCTCTTTTAAAATACCTATTATTACAGTAACCAATATAATAACGATTCGTTGCACGTACTTTTCCAATCTCGCTAGAAACATATATAGATCATAATACTTCAATATATACGTTACAGGTGTTCTATTCATACAAGGACATTTCATGTAATCATTATCCCTTGTAGACTGTTGAATATAAATAATATAACACAGACAGATCGTCGTTTTCATGAACATTCGTTCGCTACTCAGTCGGGAACAGCATCAAATCATATCCTTCGCCACTGCGATATCGATATCGTTATTCTGCAAATATTAAATTAAATATAAAAATAATAGCATGATCTCACACAGATGTGATAACTCTTGTAACTCTCTGCCGTCTAAATAGATACATATATATATATATATTATATATATAATCTATTATATAATTATATAAATTTTATTTAAATATATATATATGAATATATGTAGATAATATAGCGAAAAAGAGATAACAAACATTTTTAACGTATGAACTATATCCTGTTTCACATGTACGTATATAATATTTATCGACATCGATCACTCACTCGAAAGAATCAATTCCATCAGCGGTGTTTAATAATTATGAGATCTACGTAACTTAAGAAGATTCGAAAAGACCGCCACGGAAGATCAATATATACGCTGTACACCGATGGTAGCGCCAGAACCAGTTGACCTAATAGTACAACCAGTCACTCCGCGTATAATTCCTTTCGTGATTGACGTATATATACACATATGCGTATCGTCTATGTACGTTATACATATAGAATTACGAATACGTGGTATGCCATTGAACGAAGAGATCTACGTTAAAAGCAACGTGAATCGTGAATCCCAAAGCACGGATGTGACACGTTGAGTCGTGTACATTTCTTCGCAACCCGAGTGCGAGTTTCTTGCGCATGCGACGAAACGTGAGTAAAAGCGCTGCTTTAGCAACGCCCAGAGAGTGGCCAGAATATTTCAAACAGGTGAAAAAATTGCCAACGTCGATCAATTTCCGTTAATTTAATGCAACTTCCATGTAAATTTAGAATGCCAGGACACTAGTCTCACGTACTACCGAATTACATTACGTAGTATGACGCGTATTCCCTCCGTAAAAGGACGTTTCACTTGGATGCATTTAAGAACAGCACGCTTGCTACGGTATAAATATTAAATTAATACGTAATTAATACGTTAAGGATATATTAAAACAGCTGATTTAGATAACTACGTACACATGTACCGACAATCTATCGAAAGAAATGTTTAAAGGTAATTTTTGTACAGAAAGTGTATAATAGTTATAAAATATAAACATTAGAATGTTTTATCGATTCCAAACCTATAGTTACTTTACCAAATACGCGAGTTAAACGTGATATTATCGTGCTATTAACGTAGCAAAAATAAGGTGGAATAAAAAAATATTACGATAAGAATAACTAATCGTTGACAGAGAAAATAGCAATTAGTCGCTGTATAAATATTTATGCTAGCACGATCAGTTGCATTCATCGCCTTTTCACGGTTCGTAAATGCGGACGAACGCATCGAAATCTACTTCGAGATGATTTTCCATTAGCCGATCAAATTGATCCTCGTTAACCTTGACATTTTGTGTGGCACTCGCCATGGGTTTATTTTAGAAAGGTAGAATACAACATGCCACGAGAAACTCGCGAACCGAACAGACTAGCTGGTTACTTTCCTTACATGTACACAGATACGATACATTCGCCATACGGTGTTCTATATTCTGCATTCTACAGGATGAATGCCGACAACAGGGCGAGAAAGCTTTGTCTATTGGCTAACGGCCAATTACCAACGACTCGAAGGAAAGGGAAATTTTTCGTATTTACATATTTGAACGAATAACGATAAACGATACGAGCGAAGTATGTTATTCGAAAGCAAACTGTTGGAACTTTTGTCTTGCCATTTTATAGATTATAGATAGAGCCTGTCCCTCGGCTAGTCTTGGTTGCGTGGGTCACACTGTATATAGTCATTGCAAACAGTCGATACATAGGTAACGTACTACGTATATGTATATGTTAGTAGTACGTATGTATACGGCACAGTTCTCTAGATCGCAGGTGCGCCTATCTATAGACGCGCTTTCTCGTAAGATCGCAAAGTTCATCGAAGAAAACCAAACTCGAATAAATTGTACGATTGCAGGTCGTTTCGCGCAGAGATCCAGACTTCGAGCAAACAAGAAGGAGCATGAAATTCCTTAGGGGAATTTGATCGATTGGAAGTTGGGACAAAATTTCAGTGGTCGAATGCTTGTAAAAGCCTTGTCCACGCAAAGGACGCTCGTCGTTTGTCCATACGGTACTTGGCTGAAAATTGCTTCAAAGGAGACCAAACCCTTAGCATCCGAGGCAAGTTTCGTACTTGATTTTACATCACGCACATACGTATTTACGTACGATGTTTCAACGTCGGCACCGTCGCGCAAAACTGGCTACCATTTCCGAGAATTTCCCTTCCTGTTGAATCGCAATCGATTACCATGAGAATTCTCGCGAGACTTTCGATCGCTAAGATCCTAAGAATCTATCGATTCACGCGCAAGAAACGCGACACCTATCTATACAAGTAATTTAGTCGCTAAACTTTCGAGATTGTCGTTTAATTCGACCTTTTCATACCGAATGGCGATCCGCGTGAACGAAACGCGTGAGCTGACAATCGAGGCTTACCGGTATGTAACGGAAGCTATAATGCCATCCTGTAATGTCGTAGCTGTAAACGATCGACAAAATGGGTATTGGTAAAACAGATACAAAGTAACTCGCTGTCATTACGGTACAAACAGGTCTTGACAAGTTATCTCCTGCAAACGAACGAGCCACCATGGACCTCGTATTTCGTCAAGTATGTCGACGTTGTGAACGATCAAAGAGGGATGTCCCACTTCAATTGGCCAGTAGGCAGCAGCAATTACCATGTACTTAGAACCGGCTGCTTTCCATACATCAAATATCACTGCACCAAGAGGCCACGACAGGACCTCAGCGTCGAGGACAAATTTTTCAAGGCGATCAAGCTTCTGAACCTTGGTATACATTCTCGCATACCGTATTTATAAAAAATAAAAAGGCGCACGCCACGTCGATACGTGCTCATCGTCGTTCTTCTACGATCCGTCCGTTCTTCGCCTTCGTTCACATTTTGTCCATCTCAAGATACTGTACACGGTGGAGATTCAGCCCGGCGTGGCGTATCGCCACTATAATTAATCGACGATTAGCTATTTCAGATTTCTTATCCTATCAGGTGTACCTACGTTAATGTATGGATTGGCAGCGATTTTACTGATCAGACACCGAGAAATCGTGAATACGTCCCAAGGAAACGTAGTGATCTACTTCTTACTGCCCGAGGACAAAGGTTCCATGTACTGATATACACGTAGATGTACACATTGTATTAATTTATATCTGCAGGTAACTTTTGATGTAAATAAAACGTCAAATGAAAATGAAAATAGAATTTAACGTATTCATGCGCATGCACGCACGCACGCACGCACGCACGCACGCACGCACGCACGCACACGCACGCACGCACACACACACACACAGTTACGTTCCAATCGGTCTTCGGTCTTCGATTATAAAATCTGTCGTTTTATTCAGTCGACATTTAGCTAGAATATTTATGATGGCACGTATTCCGTTCCGTCGTGCAATTGCATTTATTAATTATGAATTCAAATTAAGTAGCTGCGTGTACAAATGTACGACTATATCGGTGGATTTAAATGAGGTGAAAGACATCTATCCGTTGATTTGACTTTTAAGGAAGATAATAGCATTTCCTACTACGTAAAAAGGAACCGTGCACGTTTATTGGCAAGCGCCTAATGATCCGACGATGATCGATTGGAAGACAATAAAGCGTGAAACTCGTGATTTAGGTTCGGCCTGCGTACAGCGATTGCGTTCCAGGCCTACGATGACTAACGTTCCTTTTATGACATCGCGTAAAGAGGAATACAATAAGAGACAATTGCAACGCGCCCGAGACGCGGCGAATTCCGTTTCATCGCATTAATAATTCGTTTGTCAAATAATTAATTCACGACTACCGAACAATCATTTAACGAGACGCGCGGTCGAATGAATTTCTTGAGTCGGTTAAGCGAGAATTGGGTAAACAATTTGAAAAAATTAGAAATATTTGTACAAAAGATCTAACTTCTAGATAAGACTTAATATCGTAATGTCGATGATTAATAACAAAGAATCGCATAGTTTTAGAATTAGTTAGAAACGAAACGACGCGAACGCGTGCCTTTAGCGAAAAGATTAACAACTCGGGCCGAGTTTTCTCGATAAGGCACAAATAAAAGCTTCAATTAACAGATGACTTTCACTCGGCGGGGATGACGATACGTCGGAACACGGCGAAAGAACTTTCACCGAGGAAGAACTGTACCTGTTGCGCAGCTTTTGTACGCGACATCACTGACCTTCGACCTACTGGTAGCGCCGTCTAATGCCAAGCCATCCTAGCGACTATCGCGATATCTAGAATCGTACCATCGGACGCTCGACACACGTTATACGTTATTATCATTATAGCGCTATACTTGACCGCGAGGAGAGACATCACCTTTCGAAAGGACAACGAGCGTTGGTGATTGGACGTACTTCCTGTCGCTATTCAACGTAAAATACAGCTTGTCATAAATATTCAAATACAACAACTCGTACTTTTATTACATGTTCGATAAATCTAACACATTTATATCGGCTCCTCGAACTTAACCACATCCCGTTTTAATGACAGCACTGCTGCGTCGTAAAGGAAGCTATACCTTTTCCTAGACATAGGTATCGTTCGTACCTATTTCATTTTTCCTCTCTAACGTAATACGCTATCAACTTCTTCGGATAAATCTTTCGAAACGATCGATATTTCTTTCGTTATCGCGCGTTACTCTACACTTCAAATTTATCTCAGCTACGATAAGTTCTTTTAGTCGCATCTACTTTCCTTCAGAAAGTTAGTACTAATATCGAGTAACGTGTATATCGTACATCTATCGTTAGCACCAATTTTTTCAAGCAGACTTTTTTTTATAAATCATATACGTATGTATCCTACTGTGGAAGTTTCTGTTAACCCAATATATAGACGATTAGATAATTAACGAGTAAGACACGAACTTATTTTGTTTTACGTCAAGCTTACAAAATTGTCAAAGAATCGTCGATGCTTATAATGCGATCAAGCAAGTCGATGGCAAATTGGAAAATTTATTCCAATTGAAAAGTGGTGTGCAATTGTAGTCGGTGATTGGGATTAACAGGTTTGATGGACTTAACTACATCGAAAAAAAGCAAATTATCTTTCGAAAGTTTGCATTTCGTTTGTGCCGTATCAATCAATTTGCCGTATCCTAGTTTTCAGAATAGCATATCTACAAGATATATTATTGTTTAAGGACTAACAACGCATTTCCATAACTTGAAGTTAAAGGTTGTAGGTACCGTACGCTCTTAAGCCATTAATTCCTCTCTTTTAATACCGTCCAAGTCGACAAGATCGGCATTGACTAAGCCGAAGGGCCTGCGTGTCTTCCGTACAGAGGAACGGAACGGAACGGAACGGAACGGAACGGAACGGAACGGAACGGAGCGGAACGAAACGACCGATTGGGGTTGTGCGGGAATCACACGAAGCGATCGTACACCTTGTATCCACGCGAGACTCGCCTACATTCCGAGCACGTGTTAACACGCGACGCTGTTTAGCGTAAACGTAAAGTCGTAGACGTGGACGGAGAATCCGATCGTTGGAAGAGTTTAACTACGAAGCTGTAAAGTCGCGTCACGCACAATTAATTTCACACGAGATCCGCGATACATTTGCATGTCCGATTGGTCGTAACGTTTCGAGATGCTATCTATCTAGCCTTCGAACCTATTACAATATTAAATGCATCAGCGTCTTTCGATGCCAGTCCGGAGAGTCCACAAAAAAGATTCGCGTGCTTTAGATATTAGATTGCGCTTCCCTGACACTAAACGTGTACGTACACCTCGCTGCCGCGAACTGCGATCCTTTCGAACGAAAAGAGAATACACCTTTCACGGTAACGACTCTTCCACAGAACGTTTACATATATATATATATATATATATATACACACATATATCTGACGTTTATTCCGAAACTTTTTATTAGAATTAAATACAACTGAATTATGAATAAGTTTATAATCTAACAAATTTATATCTTATTTTAATAATACTATAAAGAAATATTTTGCAATACAAAATGCTGGAATTGGCGATAGAATCGAACTATCGTTTTAACTTGGTATCTACGATTGAACGAGGATTGACAGAGTACCCTTTCAAAGAGCTCCGGATATTATACACTAGTTTAACCGGTTGCTTATCGGAAGAATAGGTAGAAATGTATCCGTATCGCGAGCGCAAATGCTCGAAAATACTAATCCGTGGTTACTATTCCGGGTAACCGTACATGGCGTAACGAGTCACTTTTCGAACCACCTCCGCCTAATTCTATTCTCGCGGTCAGACAAGTCAGACCACGCTGCGCTCAGCAAAACGAGCTAAAGATATACTTACGCAAAATCTACGACACGACGACAGACGCACGTTCTAGTAAATGTCACTCGACCTTCCAGTTCCAATTTTAATCGACT
The DNA here is from genome assembly GCA_014737395.1 of Bombus waltoni. Lineage (NCBI taxonomy): Eukaryota > Metazoa > Arthropoda > Insecta > Hymenoptera > Apidae > Bombus > Bombus waltoni. Next base: position 154,612 of record JACXII010000046.1, on the reverse strand, counting down.
TTCGATATATGTAAATGTTTGTACGCGTTAAGCAATTTTCATTCTCTGGGCCTTCGAATGCATTTACACGCTATGTATGATAAGAAAAATTCCATCGCTATTTCGGCGCTCTGCGAACGCTGACACATATGCGTTCAAAAAAGTCTCTTCTTATAATCCAATAAATTTATGCGACATCCAGTACCATGCGCCCTTTTCTGCGGCATCGTTGCATAAACCTTTTTGTATATTCGTACGATCGGAGTTGTGCCTTTCTCCAAGTTCCATTTGTACTTGCATCGCCATCGCGTACCAACGTTCATGGACTTTTTCGCCATAGCTTCGCCATAGCTTCGCCACGTTTGGTTCTTCTTTTTGCACGAAATTCCTAGGAAATTTTCATTTCATTTTTGCGATTACGTTCTCTTTACGAGAGTTGCGAATCGTTGGAGCCTCGCTTCTTTTCCATTACAATCCCACCGAACTCTCGCCAAAGGAATTACGCAACAATCGACTTGGCCATACATAGTTACATAGCCACATCCCGATGGCGAAATTCTATTTTCAATCCGAGTGGAGTCCCCCCGATACTTTGCAATTTAAAAGTACGTTAATCGCGATATGAAAATAAAACGATGAAAATTAACGAATATATACTTATTTCTACTTGCGGTGTACAATCTGCATTTTTATATACGAAAATCTCTCTTCCGAAACTATTACATGTTCGATCTATTATATTTCTGACCGCTTCCGAGTTTCGAACACGAGATTCGATAAAGATTCGTACATACCAACGAACCTAACGTCTACCAAGAGGAGAGAAAAGCTGACGGCGAAAAAAACATTTACATACATCCGAAAGACGAGCTACGCGATTCGCATCTTGTCTCCTGGCCGAAGAATAAGTCATCGCCTATTCTAACCTGCTTATTGTCCCTCGCGCATAAACAACGGTATCATCGGACAACCTCGCGCGCCTATCGTATAATCTCGCTACCATTCATCCCGCGTTTGCTCCATGGTTACAACGGTACATATTCGCGTGGTTCTCGAACGCAGAAATAATGGCATTGTCCGTGCGCGAGATCGCAATGCAATAGCGTGCTTCTTGCGGCACGTGAATGCGTGTACGTGCAAATGGCTATTTCTTATAATCGGTGCGCGACATCCACCGAAAATGAACCGAGTCAAAGAATCGCAAGACGGCCACGATCGATGTTTCTTCCTCCGCTAAAACGAACACGATCAAAACGGACAACCGTCGCAAAAATAATCACCCTCGTAAAACAGTCTCTCGGTTCTCGCAATTACTTCGCACTTGTCCTCGAGTCTCGCATCATCGTTCCCATCCGATGACACAACGCGTCCAAGGCGTATCCGTGTGAACGTCGAAATATTCTCATAACCGAATGCAATTGCCGAAAGGAGTCGCAATTATCTCGTAATTCCCGAGTTTTTACACCGAGACGAGTTTTCGAGGAGAGGATGCGTTATATAAGTCACGTGGGTGAGATGTACCGGGTGACTTCGCAACTTGATTGCAAGCGGGTCCCCGTATCGAAGTAATTAAAACGCAGGACATAAACACGTATAGATAATCTGCTGCTGGTTTTGTTTTTACGAAACGGATCGGTTAAATTTCACCCAATGATCGAATCTCTCTCTCTCTCTCTCTCTCTCCATCTATATGTACATATATTTATCTATCTTACCTTTTATACACATCGCGTTCTAGTTCCCCGCCAATTCAATGTTACTCCTAATTAACGCAACCCAGCTTTAACAACATCCTGAGCTGCTCCGCCTCCGACGTGATGCTTCGCACAGATTAATTTAACAGATTAATCGTCGTATATTAATGACGAACACGCGAAGCACGAGTACCAAAGGCGTACAATTAAACGCAACGCGGCTGCATCCTATCCGGCTCGCTTAAATTCCGCAGGACGCAGTTTCAATTCCGCAGCACATTATCATAAACACGTTATCGATTGAGACACGATGCTCGGTGTACATAGTTTTGCGAATACGATCGATCTTTGACGATCCTGTTACACGACGTAACGTCTTTCGTACCTTATAGTTCCTGTAACTTTGGATATCGGATGGATTTACACGGAACTCTTGGAATTTAAGTATGAGACAACCGTCTCATTCGTACATCGATATCCTAAATTATCCGCTCAAAGTAAAATGAAATAAAAGATCAAACAACAAACACGTAACAACGATAGTAATTGTTATTTATCATATACTTTGGACGCCAAATTTTCCGAAACTTTTCTAGAACTCTACTATCATGTTCCAGCGTAAAAGTAAATCGTAGAATCCATCGTGTTGGACGTTTTATCCGATCGTCGTAATTATCAAATTGTCAACTCATTAGCAGACTTATAATTTTCATTCGTGCGATTATTTTCTCTGATTAACGAGCGCTATCTTCCTTGGAAATTCTCGTTAGTACGCCGTTTTTAGTAGCTCGTCTAATCGTTTCGCAGTCGATCTTTAATTTTTATCAAATCGCATAAATGTGTTGCACGACACAGTGAACAGCGCCAGCTTAATTACCTTAACAGGGATGTAACATTATGATAATAAGACCTATAAAATCAAGATCCACGTTCTATTGCAAACAATGAGATTAAGAATCGCTACTTGTTTCGGATCGGTATGTCGTTCATAGCACGGATAAGATTTAATTTTACATCGCAGAGAGCAGAGGAGAGTTGCTCCTCGAGCAATTTGCCGTTTCAATTAAAGGAAAGAACCGTGGGACGAAAGGAAAGAGTCTAGTGGAGAAATCACGTACTCCGTTATTACGCCGCGCTGTCGCATTTACGCTGATAACCCGAAGAGAATCCGGAGGATCTAGATCGAAAATCACAACAATCACCGTGTCAACGTCTAGCGCAAATTGCACGATTTTGTTAAATGGGACGAGTTAAACGGTAATGCAAGCCAATTTTGCGCCGATGCGAAACTGGTGCGATGATAATAGCGCTGACGTATCCAAACTGGCAAATCGGTTTACGTAAGGGAAAAATCAGCTTAACAAACGAGACTGAAGAAAAGAAGAAGGAATGCGATTCCAAGAAGCGCAGGAAATTTCCCAACGCTTGCGATACCGATTACGTACTTTGAATATTATATTAATATCCTATGAGAATAACGCGATAACCAAACAAAATGGATACCACCGTATAATATGTACTCGTTGTACGAGCTAATAACACTTACTTACCTAGTTATACTTTCTACTTTAGCTCTTTTGATTAATATGTCCCAACTAAAATCAAACACTTTTATATAGAACAGAAAAGACTCTTTAATCCAATTTATCGAGATACAATTTTCGCGAGCAGATGTACGATGTACAAACAATTGAAATATACAAGTGTGATCGTTTCCTTCTACGTATAACGTATAACGTATAACATATAACGATAAATATAAATCGCGCAAAATTTACGACAGATAAGAAACGATCACCTTGTAAACGATAAACGATCTTATCGGCTTTTGAATTCTATACATCTAGTCGAAAATCCAGCGATAGAACGAGTGAGAAATCTGTACAAAACAGCGGCAGAAACGGCGCGGCAGCTCTACTTGACATTTATCACGAGTCGCTGCAAAGGAATTCGCATTCACCTCGCGGTATTGACATCATCGCTACACCGATCCGTACGAACGAATCTACATACGGTGAAAGATGGTTTGGCGATGCCCGAAAGCTAATCGCATTCTCAAGGTAATTCGGTTGATGAATGCATTGATCCGTAAGAAAGATATTTTCCTCGCTGCTCCCCAGGATATCCGCTCAAACTCGTTGCCAACAGCCATTGTTAAAAGATAACCCTGCGCACTACATACATATATACTATACATGGACAATTTAAGAACCACCACCGATTTACCTTTTAACGTTCAACTGTCGTCGATAACGTGGCGATATTATATACACCCGTGAACAATCGAAAGCTAATTACAAGTAGGCTTGCAGGCATCCAATCTATATCGGGAGTTCTCCACAACTCTAGTCACGTTGCGAAAATAGTAACACTCGCTAATTAACGCATGTATGTAGAAAGGTCGGGCCAGACGAAATCATTGAAATTTTACGTACCGCTTGTTTCGATCGTCGCCGATCTCGATGTCACGGGGAGACGATCCTTCCGTAAGAAGACCCATTTCATCCATTGAAAAGATAATGGGGTCGGGCCGCATGCTCGCAAAACGACTAACGCGTGGATCGAAAGGGAAACGAAATTAACGATGGCTAACTGTCATTTGCACAATCAGGTTTAACGAGAGGTTTTAATTGCTCGGCTCGAGTCAAGAGCAACCTAACCCAACCTAGGCTAGTTGCGTCAGTTTTGCGTAAGATGAAATCAATTAGCTATAATGAGAAATCGGTGTATGTTCGTTAAACGTGTAATGACTGATAGTACTGTACTGTGTAATTAAAATTTCAAATTTAACGGATCGTACAACGAACGAGAACCATTTCTGAGAGAAAAATAAAATGACGCGTAAAGTAAAGAAACGCTTCGCGTTCCTACTACGAATGCTCTTTCTTAGACGTATGTAATGTTTATTTAAAATCGCATGGTATAAATGTTCTCAGCCCGGGACAAGTATAGATATCTTCGCGCGCGCGTGTGGAATTAGTTTTAATGTAATCGATATCGTAACAAATGCCGGCAATTATCGATATCTCGTCATACCACTATCCATATTACTATTAGTTTGCGAGATATTCGCAAAAACTACCATTCCAGCTAACCTAATTCCTATGTTTTATTTTTAGTTTATACACATATAGGTTTGGGTCAGGTATCATTTTATCCGGCTGGAGAGGGAGGAGGCAACCGGCGACCAATAGCGTCGCATACGAACGCAATCACGGGCGCACAATTGTAGGCAGAATTCACTGCAGTGGTACCGACAGATTTTTGCGAATATTTTGGAAACTAAGCTAGGCCGAACGACGGTTACACGGTTACACATACAGAAAAAAGTTTTGAAAACAAGATATTAAACAATCTTCGAAATGCAAGGTGCTGGCAGCTTTCGAACTAATTGGAAAGCTTGCTTAAGAAGCGTTCGTGGTTGAAGCTTTACATGAAATTACCGCAACGACGATGCCGATTGTATGAACAGCGCAGCAGTTACAGGACAGCGCAGTGCTGTAGTAACAGGTCGCGGATCTGACGTTATTAGCTACTGAAAATGAAGGTGACAAGAGTCAGGGGCATTGCGAACCCGTAATAAGTTTCAAGCGACTTGCCCCCTTCTTTGAAACTCCATCAGATAATTGCAATTCGATATATCTATGAGACACACGATACAGGAAATTTCTTTTCCTGTCCGATGATTAAACATTTAGGTGATCGTGGTTGGAAATATGAGTCGATCGCGCAGCGCTCGACACGGAACTGTGAACCTTAAGTAGGAAGCCACAACTCTGTATCTTTCTTATGCGAGAAGCACTTGGAAGATATTACGAAATTAATTAATGCTTACATAGGCACGAAGCAAGATATTCTAACAAAAGAAGCATAGAAAATTATAAGTTTAAGAAATTTAAGAAAATATCTAAAAAAAATTCTTTACTACGCATCCGTTACATTTATATTTTACGTTATCCATCATGTACCTATGTGTTTTTCATGTACATATTATACCTAATGCTAATTCCAAGATTATTATTTGGTAAGAACGTGAAATATATATCTTCGTTTTTAACAACATATATAATTTATTATTGTATATAGATATGTAATTTATTAAATTTTTAATAAAATATATCTTTGCTTGTAATAAAAACTGAAACGCAGCTGAATGTATTTTCGATTAGCGAAATATGTTCGATAGACGGTATACGTAATTTTCTTCGTAATTTCCTAACTTTTCTCGGCTATTGGCGATCGATTTTAAAGGGAAAGCCCCGTTTAAATTATCCAAACATTTTATACACCTGCGTAAAACGTTTTTGCATGCGATTATTATAAATATCACTTCGACGATAACTTTTGCCATTTTGAAACGAAAAGCTTCGACAAAACTTCAACTCGATCGGGAAATTTCATACTGCGTACGAAAAGTTGTCAACGACAATCTTGAAAAAGTCATTCCGTTTGGAACTTTTTGTGTATTTCCTTTTAATCGCGACTCCTTTTCATACAGGAATTTCGACTCGACTGGTTTCACGCACGCATCTTTACCTTCATCTTCGTTTTTCTCCGCGCCCAGCTATAATCTAGCCTCTTCCCGTCTTATCCTTGCTCGTGTCCTGTATCTGGCTATCTACTCTACGACCTGTGTGTCTCACAATCACAATCAATGGGCACGGTCAGTAACCAGCAGCATGGTTAAAAGTGCCGCGCCCCTTTAAAAAGAGGAATACATAAATTGATGACTCGATCTGGTAGACATTCCGTAAAATACAGGAACGAGTTTAGCACCAAGCGTATACTTTTCAATTTATTCTAGCTGTTTTACGATCGGTCCATACAGATTGAGACACGTTTCGACGAATGCAGTATCCAATACTATTCTCATAGTTTCAAATTTATACTCTGTTTTCTTAAAATCTTAATTAACGCATCGTAGACAATTTATCGCCATCTTTATCGCTATTCAAGTTAAGCGGACAAATATCTTTTTGTATGAAATATTCGAAAATTCTTTTACTCAAATTCTATCGAATTACACAACGACAAAGAATCATGCATATGAGAACGTTTTAATTTCTCCAATGCAAATTGATAAATTTTCAAACACTTTTCTTTTTTCGAATAGTGTTACATGTTAGCGACGGCATTTCCTCCAGACCTAAAGAATTAGGAAGGCAATTAGTCCGACGTTGTACTCTGAACCGATGCAGTAACCTACCGAACGTCTACCAGAACAAATTGCAGGAAATCTATGGGGTTATAAAGGAAAACAAACATTTGCTTTCGAGAGAAAGCTAATAAAAGCTATAAAAGAACAAATAAAAAGCTATCATCGATGTCGTTGGTCCGTTTATTTGAAACAGACAGATAGTATAGATAGATAGATAGATAGATACAATAGATAGATAGTATATAAAATGAATACTGTTTAACGAAATAACGATTTGGCGGCTCTGGCCATCTGGCCACAGAATGAGAAAAGCGGACTGAACAGCATTGTGTTGTGAGAGACGGCACGGCGCGGTATAAGCGTTCCCAAGATATAATTAACTTTAAAAAGTAAAAAATTGCAAGGGTTATAATTCGACGATACTCGGTGAATGAATTGTTCTTCATTCCATAATTTATATCAAGACAAATAACCGCTCGATTTAATTATGTAAAAAATTAATCGAATAGTGCGTATCGCGATACACGTACTCTGTACTTACATACAGTTAAGTGGAACGTTTCGCGTAAGAGGAGCTCAGCGGTAAGTTCGGTAAATCAAACGTCGGACAGGGATTCGTTCTGATTAATTGAGTACAGATAAACGAAATCCCACTGCATATATCATGCTCTGGTGTTTGTTCGTTATTATTACCTGCAAACACTACTCCATACATCATTTTTCGTTCGATCGCGATGAAAAGGAGGAACGAGACCACGAGGAAAAATGAAAATCAGGAACGAACGATCACGGGAATGCCTCTGCGCGTATGCTTCTGAGAATACCTATGCGTTGTACGTCGCGCAGCAACGGCAATCGCGCAATTTCTTCGAAACCATGCATACTAGAAATTAGAAAATAAATCGAGCGAACGTGTCTTCCCTCGATCTATAAACGATCGCATTCCTTCGAAACTACATAGAAGATGGCATAGAGAAGATCATAGTGAAATAACGATCGAAAGACTCTCTTGCCGTTTAATCAAGGAACCATCGATCTGTACAAAGTAATTTTCCGCGATATGTGAAATCGATCGTTTGCGTTTTCCTTCCGCATTCACTTTCAAATCATCGTTCCTATATAAATGATACACGATTGCCGTTGCCGTTTCCGACGCGACGTTCGTTCTGTAGAGATGTTTTAGCCACCGAGAATTTATTACAGCGACCAGTCGGCGTTTTTGCTTATTTCGTTGTTCGCCATGATATGACGCGGCGACGCGATACAAGGGGCGACCATGAGGCAAGCTAAAAAAACGATCGAAACACGCTTTGCTTCGCACGTTCGAAGGACGCTTACAGGAGCGATATCTCGATGCATCGAACAAGAACCATGAAAAACACGATGGACAAGCGGTTCCCAACTTTTGGTCCTTCGATTCTGGAGGACTTTGCGTCGAAAGATCGGCCAATCTCAAATTTATGTACGTACGTATCTATAAAGTTTTCAACATTCCCCAACTGCCCTTAACATTCCAAATTTCATCCTGTATTCTATTGGGCGATCGCGCGTTCTTCTTTCACGCAAACTATTTCACTGCCAACTAAATAATCTCAGGCGCGATGGTTCGAAGAAATAGTTTCCGCGTAAAGCGTGTCTTTTCATCATCAGGTTGCCGCAATTTGTCTTCACAGTTGGAGTATTAACGCTGTCCTAATTTATTCTCCGCGTGTCCTATTCGGCTCATACCTGTTGCCCGGAGTCTGCTACGTCTATGACCTCCTGTGTTAGCTCCGAACAGGTGGATGCAGAGGTCAAACGTAACGTCGAAACTAGTCGTAAATCGAGGTGAGCCGAGGTGGCTCGCGGTAGGCGCAGATATAACGGTGACGACGGTCAAGTCACCGCGGCGCCATGGCCTCCTTTCCGCGCCAACGTCCGCCCCCTCTTTCTCTTCCCCTTTCGCCTCCTTGTGGCTCGCGATACCTCTTCTTCGACTTGGCCAATTCGTCTAACTGTACACTGTACATTCGTTCGTATAATCCGTTTCTTTCCGTACGCTGAAACGCGTGTACGCGATTATATTTGGCTCATAGTCATAGGTCGCGCTCGCGTCGCTCGTGTTCCGTAAAAAATTATGCAACTAGCATCTATATTTTCATTTGAAACAGCGACCAGGTATAGCAGCGATATGAAAATTGGCGAAATCGAAATCGTTCTCAACGAATTCGTAATAGCTACTTATCGATACAAGAGATACGTTCGGAAAAGAATGAAAGAACAGTAGAATGCATTCGTAAAGGAAACGCTTGTGGTTTGATCGGTCAATTTCATTCTACGTTCTACGCATATTCGCATCGTCTTTGATAAGTTGATAGTAACAAATTTATACACGCGTATTCCGTTTCAGCAGTTACAGCAAAGTATCTAAAGAACAGAATTAGTTTAAAGAGAAGAGAAACACTTACGTAATTATATACGGTATTCGGTTTGCTAAATCAGGACAAGAGACGGCAATTAACTTTAAACGATAGATACACGTAGACTAGCCAAATGTTGTATCCGTGGGTGTGCAAACACGCATTCTAACAATATCCAACTTTTATGTTAAAATATCTCGTGCGAGAGGATATTGCGATACATTGTCTCTGCGCCGCTAATTAACGTTGATGAGAAGAAGGTGATGCATAATCTAAAATCTAAACAGAGTAAAATCCCGTGCTAAGTCGCTTCGAGTGAAACGACTCCCAAAGCTATGCGTAAAGCTGCGTTCGTTGCGATAGTAGATCATTCGTGATCATTTGCGATTTCACACGATGATCCAAAGATCCAAGAGAAATTGCAAGTGATCCATGAAATTTTCTTGGTAACGCTGATATAGTAGTGATACGCTCGTTATAGAATTTCCTTATTGGAATAAAAAAAAAAAAAAAAAAAAACACAGTCAAATCGAAACTCGATTTCCATGCCACGAAATTGTACCGCGAAACGTTACACAACGATGACTCACGAAGCTATCGAATACTGTGTCGATCGTCGTTCAATGTCCGAGTAATCGGCTATACAGAAGATACGATTGTTTCACGTATACACGGTCAATTTAGTCGATTAAGTAATAACAGCGATACGTTCGAATGTTTGCAAAAAAGCAGAATGTGCGCGAAAGGCTGCGATGCGAATATGTTAAAATCGAAGCAACGTATAACGTGACAATCTTTTCGTCGGAGTTATATCGTGTCGCGTAATCGTGTCAGTATTACAAAGAATAATGACACGATAATAATGACAATTTTCAAGAAACCTATGTACGATGGAAAATTTACATAAGTAGCGTTTATGTATGCATTTACGTTCTGATCCCAGACAGCTGTTAACGCCGAGTTTTGTTAAGAAGCAGGAAGACCACACGTTTATCTCGATGGTGCATCTAAGATTTAGCGATCGCTGTCACGCGTTTTCCAACGCGCGAAAACAGTGTGTCTGAGACGTGGGAAAAAGCCACGTACCTACCAAGCTAATTCAATCTCTATGAGAATTCGCTCTTTTGTTACAGCTACGTACGTGTTCTACTCGGCTCTTTATCTATCCTGTGCATCGAAGCGAGTATGTATACTCACCTGAAACACATTCGTCGTTCGGCGTCTCTGTAATTCTTGATTTAGTTCTACTTTAATGGCCGTTACATGTCATCGATCGCGGCACCTTAATTGTAAATCGATACAAGTATAACGATTCAAATTTCATCGAGACGTCTAAGACCAATATCGGTATAAAAAAAAAAAAAAAGAAAGCTCGATTTATCATCACCCCTATTGTCATTATCTACAGAGAAATTATCTTCTATGATAAATAGCTGAAAAATTCGAATTCTCGCGCAACTTGATTTTGATTGATTTTTCTTGAAAATGTTGTACAAGTCCGCGTACTCAATTTTCTAATAACACCTTTCCTAGTGAAACGAACGTTTCGTCGAAGCACAGGTACAACTTACAACCGAATATCTACGACTTTCGCGTTACCCAATTATGGGACAGGTATACGCGACTCCTGACATTTTATAATCATAATAATTCAATCGACTCGTTTTGGTGATCCAGCCGAATTTATATTTATCAATCCTGCTTATACGTGTCCGTGGTAACGGTCTTATGTAATAATCGACCAGACGAAATATAAAAACGTACCGGTAGAACTAGTAGCACATAGCTTTCGCTTTCTCTAGTTCGACAGACTAGTTTTTCTATTATTTTCTCCGAAATTTTTACATGCAAACCAAATACCTTTTATCGAAAACGTTATAAATTACGACAAAAACCGAACAAAATTACGAAATTGAACAATTATTTCCAAGCGTACGCCCATCACCATGTTCCATGTTCTTGTTTCTCGTTCGACTTCGTTGATATCTAAAGTTTATATTTCATAAGTACATGTGCACGCTTTACGAAATGTTGAACACTTTCGTCTGCCATCCTGTTTTTAGAGGATAACGAACTAGGAGCGTCACTTGTCAGGTCACCCAGTATGTATACGGAGAAGAACGTCGAATCGGAAGAAACAGTATATGTCGCACGAAGGAAGTTAGCAACAAGAAGAACCGGTCGACTCTGATACAACAACCATTTCGTATCTGTCATTTTTCCAAGGCCGATACCTGTCGATACCTTTTATGCGTTCTTTTTCCACCTACACTACATTTTATCGATTTCCACAACGATCGAGCAAAGTTCTTTCTTGAGAAACAACGATAAAACGCTCCCATGCCCGATGATTTCGAGATTGTGCGTGCCGCTTGATTTAACCGAAAGAATCACAAGTACACGCGAATCCACTTAGAAGTTGACCACAGGAGACGTCTGAAACCAATGGCAAAGTGGATAGGCAGGTTTTCTATCAGAGACTGTCGATCCGAGAAAAACTTGTCGCGATCAACGTTAACCCCTTGCACTTTTGTCCCTCTTTTGATTTAACGTGTTATATCTTAACGCGAATTATACATATATCGTCCAGCTTTTCTTCTCCTTTTTCTCCTTCATTCGGTCGATCGTGGTTATTTCCAGCTTTTGTTTCTATTACTCGTTCAATAGAAAAAAAGAAAAAAAAAGAAAAAAACAGATATTTCAACTACTCGGAACGTAATATGTACATCTTAGAAGGTTCGTAACTATGCCAGGTAACGGTAACGAAAGTAAATCACTCAGCACACACGCGCGAGCGCGCGCGCGCGTGCCACTATCACGATCACGTACGGACATTCTGTTACAGGTTGGCTGTACGGATGAAGATCACATTGATAGAAAGTTAGATCGGGATTATTATCCTCTCGCTTCTTGTTACTTCCAGCAATGTAAGGAACGGCGAATAGACAGAATAGATACAGATATACGCGGAAAAGCAAGTAACCACGATGCGGAACAAAATAAATTACAGAAATATCGATTAAGATACAATCATAATTAATTGTACCGCTGCTTCTTTCTAGATCTACTCTTTACGTACTCTAATCGTGTATTTACGAAAAAATAGTAACCTAAAAATAATAAGCGAATTATTTAATTCGAGGGTAAATGCCAGACTTTCCACTTAAGCGTCTTTCGTTACGTGCGGATTGTTCTCAGATTTACAGAGGTAAGAGATTTCCGATACGAGATTGACGAGTCGCTTCGGGAACCGAATGAATCTTGAAATTTGAGGGAATTTCCGGTGCCTTCTAACCGGGGTAAAGAAAAAAAAAGAAAGTCGAGATCAAAGGTGGATTAAGAAGAAAAAGAATAAGAAACCACAATCTCCCATTTTCATGATACACCAACAGCATGATGAAATAATATTTATTATGATTGTCGCGATAGATGGAAGAATAGAGTTTGCGGTTGAACATAATTACTCAGTGCATGCTCAGTGTTGCAGTTCCCCGCGCTGTTACCTGGATGACACAGATTCCCTTCACATACATTGATCAGGTCGTCATTTTCCTCCAAAAGTGTACTCATAATAAAACGCCAATCGAGCCAGTTTTCTTTGCCTCGTAGCAACTCGATCTTCGCACCTGCTGATTCCATTTTTGGTTTCTAGCACTATCACTTTACTTCACTTCGCGTTATTACTTTGCAATTTATAGATCTGGGCCCATAATCTGTTGAGGTTATTTTTGGGTAGTTAAATAGAGAAACGCTTGGATAAATTGTAAAGTAGAATATATTTAAACCTGAAGTGTAAGTATAGAGTTTGAATACAGTTTGAGCTGGTCCAGATCCGCACGCTGACAATGTTACTTTTTACCTGAGACCCGAAGCCATCGGCCTATCGATATTTGTATTATCCCTAATCTGGCATGTCTATACAAAGTATGTTCCAAGAAGGCTATGGGTTTGAGTGGCCTTTCAATTGATTTATTTCTAAACACTCTCGATGGCTTCGGGTCTCAGTTAAAAAGTAACATTGTCAGCGTGCGGATCTGGACCAGCTCAAACTGTATTCAAACTCTATACTTACACTTCTGGTTTAAATATATTCTACTTTACAATTTATCCACGCGTTCCTCTATTTAACTACCCAAAAATAACCTCAACATTTTTATAGGCGTCACGATACGTGGAATCGAATGTTTACAGGGACTACAGACTACAGAGTCACAGACTACAGACTACAGAGGGAATTCTTTCGCATTGCGTAATTACGCTGCAATTAGAGTAGGTACAACCGCGTGTTGGTGGAGACAGGAAAAGGAAACGTCGACAAAGCAAAGATACCTACGTAGCCCTAAAGGTATCATTTGCATTGGCTTCTAGAGATTTTGCAGCAATCTACACGCATGACTAACCGAACAACTCGTTAGGATACGCGTATAGGAAAGAATAATTTCATAATATTGGTACAAACTGTCGTTGAATCGTGACAATATCGATGTTGTATATTGTTATATGAAGGAAACTTCGATAAATGACTAAAGAAAAACTCAAGAGATTATTTAAAAGAAGACGATAGATCTTTTTATAGAGTTATACTGACTTTGTGTGTGATTTTAAAAAGTCACTTAATATACCCTAAAGACTCGTTGAAATTATTCTTTTAACTTTAGACTAAAAGTCTAATGAACTTATGCCTATACTAATAAACTTAAGAGTCTAAAAGTTGGATCTTGGAAACGATCGATTTCATATTGATATTTATCCTTTCCGTATTCACGATGAAAGAACAATTTATTAATACTGTTTGGTTATAAAATGTCGATCAAAGAGTCAACGTGTTCGCAACCCTGTTATTACCAGCAACGTGAATGAACGATTGTTGCTTCTGGCTTGTTATCTTTATCCCCATCGAGTAACACGTGTTGGCATGTACATATAATCCTTGTACATACAAGAATTCGACGTACGTGCGTTTACTTCTTCGTAACATGCTTCGATTCCACGTACCAACAAAACGCTTTCATCTGTCGCGTTCGATTCAATTTCACAGTTAATGAAACACTTGATTCGTGCCAAACACTTTTATACTACCTATAATTAAACTTGATGCATGCCACAAATTTGATTGTAATAGTCGCTACTTACATTTGATACTGAACTGAAACTTCATCGAATCTTAAACGATAAGGAATTCGCAACGATTCAAGTCGTAAAATATACGGTAGATGATGAATACATATTGCAACAAAAATATTTTATTACCTTCTTCTTCTTTTGTTTAAGCCTTATATCGAAAGCGGTCAAACGTTTGGTACACAGCGCCAACTATCGACGATAAAATAACGTAAGCACGATTCAATGAATCTGTTGGATTTTTCACGATTTAACTATCTCAATTCAAATATCCCATTACAACAGCTTGAATATTTCAACTCACTCGCAATTTCTTTTTATATTTTGTGTCAATTTTAACACGTTACCTGTGATAAGTGAAGGAAGAGCATGCGAATGATGCGATTTTATACCTGAATATACACCAGTTCCCTTTTTTTTATTTTCGATACAACAATGCGTAAATTTAACTATTTTTCAATATATCTCAGATAAAGTCGTACCACCGAATTGTACCTTAAACCTTGCAATTTAACACACACACACACACACACACACACACACACACATGTTATGTGTGTATATATATATGTATATATGTGTGTATATATATATATAATACAATTTCTGTTTAAAATGATATATTTTATAGAAAAATATCAATTTCTTCGTATTTCACTCTACTTAATGTTCTCTTTCCCTCTCCTTTTCTCTTGTAAAGGTAAACGAAAAACACATTTCAAATGCACATTTCTACCATCTGCTATGTATAGAATAAAGCATTCTTCTCTTTTCAGACATAATATACGTATAATGAATAAAATATATAGTTTTGAAAATAAATTATATATAATACATGCATGATTCTTACAGTCAGTTAAACGCGTTATTAAACATAAGTAATACAATTTATCAGAAATTAGATATTTCAATGAAACAATGCTTCTATCCTACAACTTCTGTCACGTCGAACAAAGTTAAGTACTTGGGCAATTGGGCACATTCTCACAAGTAGTATATATACGTACTTACCATAACTGTTTGCGCTAGTGTATGCTCATGCGTGTGTATATACGCCGGTGTGTCACCTAGTGTTACTGTCTGCTGTCGAACACAAGCATGTCTATAAAATAGCCGGTAACACTAGTCGGTCGTCGACGAATTTGCTGCGATCCAAAATCACGATTCTTGCTTGTTGATTGTTACACAGTCGACACAGATCACCATATGTAAACACACACACGTTGTTTGCGACACGCGTGGGATCGCGCATGTATCGAAGCGCGCACTCACATCCACTGTAATCGAGTTTGCACAGAAAAAGCCTTGTCTAACGTCTTTCTGACTTTCTGCTAATTTAAGAAAACTTGATGTTCGTCGCCAATTTCATCAACGAACGTTTTAACCAGCATTGAATAAAGAGTAATTGTCAGCGCTATATGTTTCGCTGTATTTCATATCTTTTTTTTCGACTTTTTTCGCGCCTTTTTAACAAAAATGTGAAAAGTCACGTACGAAACGAGGAGAAGTCATGGATTTTCAACCTGGCGGACACCGACTGAGCTCTCAACCGGGCAGGTAGGTAAGCCATTGCCCCTCCACTCTATTCACCGCCACGATCGCTCACCATTCTCCATTCTCTTTACCTTTGCTTCACTTCGCTCCGTCTTATTCTTTCATTTTCGTGCTCTCTACTTGCATACATCAATGTACTTATATACAAATATGTATATATAAATAGAGTCTATTATCACATTATATCCTCGAAATATTTAAATCTCGAATTTTAGCATGTTATACTCGTATGTTCGTAT
Source organism: Bombus waltoni (assembly GCA_014737395.1). NCBI lineage: Eukaryota > Metazoa > Arthropoda > Insecta > Hymenoptera > Apidae > Bombus > Bombus waltoni. The sequence continues at coordinate 138,468 of JACXII010000046.1, read as the reverse complement.
TAATCAATACTTAACATATTCTTAAATACGTGTATGTATAATGTTCTGAATAAATCTTTTTATTTTATCCCGATAAAGCAAAATAATGTAGAACATATACATATACTTACATATGTACACTATCTATGTAAAATTTTATCATATTACATTTTATTTCATAGAAAATAATTGTACTAGCCAATTAATGGCATATATTTATTTGTGGAATAGGTAAACAACAATAACATAATGCTCAATTTATAGTTAGAAATAATTTTATTTACAATACATCAAACAATTAATTCGTAGCAATAATTGCTGTTTCATCTTGTTCTTGCTCTTTTGTTTCTTCTTTATTACTTGTTACAAGGTAATCTTGATAGTTAATTTTAAATGATTCTTTAGACAATTCACTCCTAATTTGAACTCTGCAACGTTTTTAAATGTTTACATTATTGTGGTACTTTACTACCTCAGGAAAGTTTCGTGTATTATTTACCAATTTAAATACATATATGTACCTCTCGATAAATAATCCATCGCGTTTTGGTCTCATTGATTCAATGTCATTAATTAACGAGGAAAAGTTTTCTTCCAATTCCTGCGTGTTCATGTCAAGCTAATAAATAAATAAACAGGTTAAAGACATATTTTTTTATCAAGTTTTGTATAACATTATACGTTATAAATTTACCAAACCAAAAATCACGTTAATTTCACCATATTCTTTGAAGGTTTTATGAGGCTCTGCAGTGTACGCGATTCCGTCTTTGTACTTTCTAACTAGTTGGTTCATATTATTACCCAAAGTACCTAAAATATTTAAGTTACTGATATTAAAAAATTTAATAATTGTAAACAAACCCTTATGTTTAATGACTATGTTTATTTACCTGCTTTCAAATTTGGAAATCTCCTTTTTAGCAAGCCCCTAACTAGTAACAAGTCGGCTAAAATATCAGCATGAGCTACGATACAATCATATTCTTTGAAAGCAAATGTCCCATTCTATAATAATTATATTTATATTTATATATATTTTGTAATGTCACGTACCATTACTGCTTAATGCTTTAACTTACTTGAATTTTTTTTATCAGTTCAACACCACCGACAACGTCGGCTCCAGCATTTTTAGCATCTTCCTGTCCCTGGGAATTCTTCGAAAAGGCTAATACCGTTCTCTGACTTTTCCCATAAGTAAATATATGTGGTGTATTAATGATTCTCGTAAATCTATCGATAAACTTATTCTTCTTCTCACGCTAGTATATTTTATAAAACACTTCTATTAGAAAAGTATTTTTCATCTACTTTAACATATGATAAAAACTGCATAAAAATATTAATCATCATTTTTTACCCTCATATTTAATTCTATAAATGCATTAACAACTGCATTAGGCTTATTAAGCATAGTTGGATGATGTGTTTCACGGTGATTTTCTACAGCTTCTTTTAATGAATATACCGGCTGCGGATGACACTCTACTAGGTACACATCATCGATTGCTTTCCATTTCCAACTTTCATCGATGGTAGTAAGCGGACAAACTTCCACCTTGGTCCTGTTATTAAATTATCAAGGTACTCGATACATTGTAACAATATATATTATGACAATGAACTCGATGTTACAAATTACTCACTCCTTCTTACGCTGTTTATGCGGGATAAATCCTACTTGTTCAACTACCGCCTTAACTTTCTTCTTTTTAAGCTTTAACTTCCTCCTTTCTCTTGTCCCTTTTCTAGCTGCATAATCACGATTTTGCATAAACATGTATGAACCTATATTGTATCCAGTATTATGGTTGTATGCACTACGGAAACTGTTTATCAACCGACCTGTAGATATCAATTAAAATTATTCAAAAATAAAACCTATAACTATGTATCCGTATCCGAAAAGTTCATTTCAGGTTATAGATAAAATTCTATCGCTCATATATAATTTCCTGATACGCTTCGTAAAATGTATTATATATGTTTATTAAGATAACCATATTTTGATAATAAATACAAATTAAAAATAACTTACTTGCTAACATTGTCGTGATTGTAGATAAAACAAGCTTAAAGAGGTTAAGACAATTACCAAATAAAATACATACTAGGGATATTATGTTTCGAAACACCCGATATAAGATAAAATATTCAGACAGATATGACTTTTGTCATCATATATATGCAAAATGATAACTTGAAAAATGGAATAAAATTTGAAGTAATTAATCTAGTGCATTTATGAAACAGCACTATTTTCACAATATGGCAGACGGAAGTAGACGTCATCAGTGCCAACTGCCAGCCAACTAGGCTCGTTAAAGTTGTGCTTTGTATAGCAAGAAAAACACTTTTTCTCCGTCTTTTGCAGCTTCATATATTTCGTATAGGGTACGTTAGTCCAGTGACGAAGACACGAGTTTTACATAATTATACCATGCGAACGCTTTTCTGACCCGCCTGCAATTTTGCAATTTGATGGTGGTGAACGAAACATTATAAAACTGTTATTCGTAGGCGAGATCTGGTAAGTCTATCGCATTTCAACTGTAATCGTTCGCCGATTATGTTCCAAATACCATTCTTCGCTTCGATGTAATAAACGGTACTGATTTAATGTTTGTTTGACCATAGATAACCAGTTGTAGTTACTATTATTTATACCTATATGCGTAGCTACATCTTTTCTTATAATTTAGATATATCTTGAGTTGTATCAAGGCTGTAATGAATTTAATAGGTGGCTTCTATTATAACTGCAATTACTTATACATGATAATCTTGTCAACTCATCATTGTTGCAGAGTCATTCAATAGTTAGTATATAGTAGAGCTGACATTCATTCATATCTACAAATATGTTCATTTGGGACTGGTTTGCAGGTGTTTTGAATTATCTAGGTGAGTGTAATTTCCATAATTTTGTATATATATTTTTAATATATATCTTGATCTATATATATATATATATATATATACACATAATACATTTGTATTATATTTATATTTATAAAATCATGCTAAAGATGCATGTGAATTGACTTTATTATATTCTTCTTTTTCTTAATAAAAAATATACAAATTTTGTTAGATCGTTAAATATCTGTAACATTGATTTCGATTTGACTTTTGTTTGTGTATTGTGTACAATTTTTATTTTGAATTTTTAGGTCTTTGGAAGAAGAGTGGTAAACTCTTGTTTCTTGGTTTAGATAATGCAGGCAAAACTACATTACTTCACATGCTAAAAGATGATCGACTAGCTCAACACGTGCCTACATTGCATCCAAGTAATTGCATTCAAGATAATTTATGTATACATGTATATCTAAAAATTACATATGACAATTCTTTTTAAGTAATTTTACTTAACATACATATAATTTATAGCTTAATACACTTTCTTACAAAAAATTGATTCCAAATATTTACCTTTAAGTAATTTTGATTTATGCCAATTCAATCTCAATATTTTTTAATTGTATTATATTATTTATTTTTACATTACTTATTATTTGTAGTACATTATGTAATAGTACCGCATATGTTTTTATGCTTTAGCATCAGAAGAACTTTCTATTGGAAACATGAGGTTCACAACATTCGATCTTGGAGGACATCCTCAAGGTATAATTAATTGACTTGTTTCAGTGTTGGCTATAGTTAAATTGTGTAATATTATTTTTGTTAAAATATGAGACATTCTTCCTTTATAGCTCGAAGAGTCTGGAAAGACTATTTTCCTGCAGTGGATGCCATAGTGTTCCTTGTTGATGCAAGTGACACATCGCGGTTACCAGAATCAAAAGCTGAATTTGATGCACTTTTAACCGATGAACAACTTAGTGCATGTCCAGTTTTAGTGCTAGGTAATAAAATCGATAAACCAGGTGCAGCATCAGAGGATGAACTTAGAAATTACTTCAATCTGTATGGTCAAACAACAGGAAAGGTAGTTAGTTACAGTTTGTTTAACATGTATAAATGATTATACATATCCATAATGTACATATGAATTCTAGGGAAAAATTTCTCGCAGTGAAATACCTGGTCGTCCACTGGAATTATTTATGTGTTCAGTACTGAAAAGACAAGGGTATGGCGAAGGCTTTCGCTGGCTTGCTCAGTACATTGACTGAATGCATAAAATGATTTAAATACTCAGATTTGTGGCAGTTTATTACATTTCCCTTTCCTCTGATTCATATTGGATGTTATTACAGAAGTGTATTATCCTTTATGTGGATTGTGCAGTAGGAAAGGAATATCAATATATAAACTGCAATAAAACAGATTCAGAACAGTGCAAATAAGTTTTAAAAAACATCCAAAAAAATATAATATGACAAACGTGATAGAACTAATTTCTTTTATTTTAATACATGGAGCCTACAATCTATATAAATTTTTTTAATTCCATACAAATTCTGTGAATTTTTGTCATTTTGCAAATTATATTATGGAAGTACTTGACATAATAAAAATGATATAAACATTTTGATAAATAAAGTAATAAACTATTTAAGAATTTTAAGCGTTCCTTAAAGTTATTCTTTATAACATAAATGTTTTAATTACATTGAAAATATCTGAAGCAAATTTCTCAAAATTAAAAAGTATGATGTTATAAATGTATTTGGTTTGGTTTTTCCTTTTTACTTTAAAAGTAAAGATATGAATAAAGCAGGAAGTAATACACCTTATTTGCTTAATACAGTCATTTCTCCTTTTTAAAAATCACTTTCTTTCTTTTTTGTTTCTTTTTTAAATAAAATACAAGTACGACTTATAAAAAGGGTGGAAACACATACGTTTCACTATAAAACTATTAATATTATAGTAGTTACATTTTGATAGTAATTTTTTGAGATATTAATAAATATCTTGTTAAAAATCATAAATCGTCCTTATGTCCTTAATGTTTGTGCAAACTTGGTTAACAAAAAATTAAAAAAGGATTTGGAAATAAAATTTGTATGTATTAACATAATAATTATAAGCACTTATATATTTTGTTCATTACTTTTCATACATAGAGTATATTTTGTGTATATGCGTGTGTGTGTGTGTGTGTGTGTACGCGCGCGCATTTATTGTATTTTATATAATCTTCATTTATTGTGTCATTTCTTTAATATCCTGATTAATTTCAAAGCTGCAATTCTTTTTCTTCTAAAAGTTTTGTAAATTGTTGATTTACATAAGCATCTGTTACTTCTCTTAAACTGTTAGGATTCCATATTGGTTTCTGATCTTTATCGATTAAAAGAGCTCTTACACCTGTAATAACAATGATGATGATGATGATGATGATAATAATAATAAATAAACTTTATATATTTGCATGAAATACAATTGTTTTGAAGAAAAGAGTCTACAGTTATAAATAAACATATATTTATACGCACCTTCACAAAAATCGCTTGTTCTGCTCAAAGCTGTACACGCTAATCTATATTCCATTTTTAGACAATCTGACAGATTTAATGTGCTTCCTTTCTGAATAGCATACATAGTAACTTTTAGAGAAGTAGGGGATGCTTTTGACAACATTTGCAATGTATTTTTGGCCCATTCTGAATTATCCTCTTTTAATCTTCATTAAAATAAATAAGCATTAAGTAAATATTAAAATAATAAATCATAATCCTACATACCTTATTCATTGTTAGAATTACTTTACCTTTGTATTATTTCCTCTATAGATGATGCAGAAAAATATGTATCGATTTTATTCATATATGGTGCTAAACGGAATTCCTGATTGACTTTTATACATTGATACTTGTTTAAGACTTCCTTAACATCAGATTGTTCAGTTCTTAATAGATCTTGTCTTAAATATGGTAACTTTTCGGAAGGAATAAAATGTGTTGCAATGCCAGCAAGTACTACATCAATGCCTTCCAACATGATACATAGCTATGAGAAAGCTCTTAGTATGCCAATTACTAGATTTAATAATTTCTCATACCTTTTAATCGATCTCCAGTTAATCCAAGATAAAGACCCAATTTACCTTTCAACCTAGGTAAAAAATAAGTCCCACCAACATCAGGAAATAATCCAATTGCTGTTTCTGGCATTGCAAATAATGTCTTCTCTGTTGCAATCCGATATTTACCATGAACAGATAATCCAGCACCACCACCCATAGTTATTCCATCTATTGTAGCCACATATGGTATTTTATATGTACCAATGAGGTAATTTAAACTATATATAATACATGAAAAATTGCATTATTTAAATAATTCTATTAATTTGTAAACTATATGAGACTGTATCGTTTAAGTTAATTTGTAACGTACGTATACTCCTTTCTGAAAAATGTTTCACCTAAAACTTTATTCTCAGTTTCTCTTAACGTATTAACGATAGATTTCACATCACCGCCTGCACAAAATGCTTTCTCCCCCGCACCTTCTATTATTACTAATCTTTTAGATGATTCCCATTTTTTAAGTACTGGATATATTTTTTCAACCATTGACAAATTTAAGGCATTCAATGCCTTTGGACGATTTAATATGATAACACCTTTGTTTCCCACCTTATTTCAATGAAGGATATTTATAATAAATATTTAATTTTTACACTTGTATTGTTTATTTTATGATTATAAATATACATACATCTTCAAACAAGACATCATCTTCTGTATTTCTTTGTACTTCCTTGGCTGCAATTGTAGTTTTATTAGGCATTGGAATTTCAATAGGTGGTTTAGAATCTGGTTGAGGTTGAGGTTGAGGTATCGATTGAGGAAGCGTAGGTTCAATGATAGGGCCTAGGTTGTAATAATATATGTAATTCATAAATTAATTTATTATCAATATTTAATTAATTTGTCTATTCTATTTTCAACTGTAGAAGTATTGTCGACTGAACAAACTTTTATTATGCAGAATTTAATAACAACTTGATTTTTCATTATAATAATACTTAAAATAGATTTCTTTTTAAAAAACCTGGTATTTCTACCACAGGAGTTGGATATGGTGTTGATGGCATTGTTTCAGGTGGTAATATAATAGGCTTTGGATTGTGATTGTCAAATTTTAAACCCATGTCCTTACCTGTACCAGAACCTTGTGATAAATACCTAAGTTTATTGATTGAATTACCAGCTACACAATTTAGTTTTAATGTACCACTTTTTATCTAACAAAGAAAGGTATATATATATATATGTTAATTGTAGCTTTACTGTAAAATTATATATAAATAATGATTACCATTTTGGCTGTTTATTATTTATTTTGTACAAATTAATAATAAAATACAAAATATTAGTGCAAATAATGCAAAATATTACGGCACAAACGTATCCGGTAAGTACATTAAGAAATGATTAATCACATAGGTTATGGAATATCTTTAAAGAATATGGAATATCTAGTATGTTGATATTCTTGTTTTTTTTTATGCATATGTGTAACATAATGACAGTTATTATTTTGAAATCACTCGAGATATTATGTAATAAGCGTAAAATATGTTGACAGCATATAAAATACAATTTATACATTGTAGTTAAATTGAAAGATATATTACGTTAAAGATACATCATATCGTTATATTGTAATAATAAAATGTATATACATATATCATTTATATTGCTTAGATATTGTATATATGTATATATATATGTATATATATATATATATACATATATATATGTACATGTATATATATATACATGTATATATATATATATATACATATATATATACAGCAATTATTAACAAATATCATATATATGTGAAAAAATAATAATTTTTTATTAGCCGATGTCATACATTATGTGAAAAAATAATAATTTTTAAGATATATAAAAAAATACCTTTTTTAAATATTCTGTAATTTTAAATATAATAAAGAATCGATCACTATAATCATATTCAAATAATATTGTGCAATAGATGGTCATATTAAATAGTTTATTAAATTCTCTATTATATTGATTTTGTAATTATTTTATGATTATTTTTGTAATTCTTAAAAACAACATAACATATGTATTTACAATATTTGTGTCTAAGACGAATCAATATCATATTTTCGCGCCGAAACAGAATATATTCGATTTATACATGCGATTTTGACTAACCACATTTGACTACCAACATATCTATAGCTTTGTGAAGGCATAACCTACTGATCGTCCTAAAAGATTATAAAGATACTGTAAAATAGTAGTCATTATAATGTTCAAATATTCCAATTTGATCAGTAGATGTATGAAGAATGTGCAGAAGTGTAATACATGTTCTTTCAGTTTTCGAAGCATTAAAAAACTTTTTTCGATATATTTTCGAGAAACAGTTGAAACTGCAAAACCTCCTTATGATCACATTTGTCAGGTTGGTAATCCTATTTTGCGACAAAAAGCGTTACCTGTCGACACAAGAAGGATACATACGGTAGAATTTCAAAAGGTACGTTTTGTTGTTTATATTTTTAAATAATTGTTATAGCTATTCTAAAAATGAGTAATAATACAATAATCTAATTTCTTCCTGTTACAAATCAATAAAATATTTAAAATTAATTTTAACTTGTTTATTTATGTTTCTTAATAAAAGAAAAATACCAGAAAAATATAAAGCTAAACTTATTAGTATACTAAATAATTAGTAATATCAAAGAGAAAATTACCTCTCTGTAATATGTACCTTTGTAACATACTTTTGTTCGTAACATACCTTTAATGTAATCTGTACCTTTGTAATATACTGTTTACTATGTAACTCTGCTCTTTTTTTTATGAAAAAATATCTACGTGCAGAGAAGTTATCCAAAAAATGTTATAATAATATAACAAAGTTGTTCTTTCTATGTTGCAATCCATTTTATAATGAAGATGTATGTTTATTTATTTACTATAGGCACTTGATCATTTATATAAAGTATTGAAGAAATCTGACACAGTAGGATTAGCGGCCCCACAAATCGGTTTATCCTGGCAAATATTTGCTATCGAAGTAACGGAAGACTATGTGAAAGATATTCATCCAGTCATACGATCACATTGTCATATTGTTCCTTTTCCGTTGACGTATTTTATTAATCCAGAAATGAAGATAATAAATTCCGAAGAACTGATATTTTATGAAACATGCGGAAGCCTTAAGCATTTTCAAGCAGAAGTACCAAGGCCAAAAGAAATTCAGATTAAAGCACTTGATCGATTTGGAAAACCATTTTGTTGGAAAGCAGATGGTTGGTTAGCTAGGATCGCTCACCATGAAATGGATCATTTAAAAGTAAGTTGCCTCTTTTTTCATCAGTTTACTCTGTGTCACTTATTATTTGGATTATTATCTATACTTTCTGAAAAAACGTGTTTTAGAATTTGTACATTTTCTCAAGTTATCTTTTTTTATAAAGATCTATCCAAAAAAATAAATATTCTTTTCTGTAATATATAACTCCTCACTTCTAATATTCAATTTAATTGTAAAGCGGTAAAACTATGAAGAAATAATTTATTTTAAATTACTTAAACATCTATATTAAGTTCCTAAATAATTTTTCCTATTCATTATAGTTTTTGTTTATATATGTATATTGTATATTTTTTTAATCATCATACGATAAATGTGTAATTAACTAGTTTTTCTTATTAATGAGTTATATAATTATAGAACTAATTCTCTTTTAACTAAAAGAACCATTCTGGATAACTTAATTAAAACTATTTTTTAATTTAATGTGATGATATAGTTTTTGACATGATTTTCATCTTTCATTACACAATAATATTTTTTCCTTATTTTTTTTGTTCAAAATAAGACATTTGTTTTAATGTTCCTCTGTAGTGCAATGTATTTAAAAATGTAGATATACTTAAGGACAATGTTAAGAACAATCAATAAATTTATTATGTATTTTATTTCCTAGAATGCTCTCAATTGAATTATAAATGGTCTTTTTTTCTTTTCCCAAAATCATTTTAAAGAGCAGTCTTTTATATATGAACAGCAGGAGAATTCTTATTTTGTTTGTGTTGATGTTCTCGTAGTTGTAAATAAATTTAGAATGAACTAGTAAGAATTGTCGAATGAGATTTATAATAACTAATATGTCTCTTGAATAAGATCAGACATGATTTTGGCTGATAGGACAAAGACAACCGTGTGAAGAGAAATGATGAGGTTAACTCCATTAGGTATTAATCTAGTAAACTATAGTCGTACTCGTCCAGGAATAACTCCATAACATATACTTTTTCATTACCGAGTTAAGGAAATATAAGGATATATTGATCAATAAATGCTTGTATAGATATCACAAATTGCCTTGCAATTATTTGTTTTTTCAGGGCTTAATATATACTGATAGAATGTTCCCGCTTACATTCGACTATATGGATTGGCACGAAGAAAATTGCACTGATGTGAAAAAAGATATTGTAAGTTAACTATTCTGTAGAATAGTTTTTATGATGTTCATACGAATTTATATTATTAGATATAATCTGTTAACAAGTTAAATTGAAATATAGTATGAAAATATATAAAATACTGTGGTTTTGAAAAATTATTAAAATTATTTAAATCTTTTACATTAGTTCATCTTTATTATGTGGATATGTTAATAATCAGTGCGAGAACATTTTGTAAGATGTTTAGTAATCATTATACATATAATTATTTAATCATTTATGTCATGAGATATTGTTAAATTAATGTTATTGTACTATGTAATGCATTTTGTTATTACTTTTTCTTATTTTTTCTTTTCTCTTTATAGTTAAGATTTGTTACACAGTCGAAAGTCTAGGTTTATGATACATATGGATAGTATTCTCTGTCTTTTAAGAAAATCAAAGGGGCATTAACCGATCAATCGGCCATTGAGATCACGAATGTATATTCGTATATATCAGGGCTGTATATTCAGCAATCACGTGCACTTTCAACATCCTAGCTTTCTTAGAGATGTACCATAAACCGAAGATTGTGTCTAGGACGCCTACAAAACAAACGTCAAGGTCCCATTAACTATTAGCGTGAGCGTCTGATTTTTTCCTTTGATTTTTTGCACTATTTCCTTTTCACTAACATCAATCCCACATATCTTAGGGTGGGTGAAGGTTATCCCATACGGATTGCCTAGGAAGATTATTTATACCACCATTCCTTTTGTTGACATTATATAGCCCTAATATAATAACGACAGATTACAGTTTAGAAATTGATCTTAATACATAGCTGCTAGTGAGATTTGACACAAACAAAGGATATATTATTCGTGTAATATTCGTGTATGCAGAGATGCGTGGAAAATTGTGTGATTAAAATTATTAGTTTATTTGTATCTTCCTATGGACTATAATTTACTTTAATATTTCATAATAAATGATGCATCTGTTTGTTAATATGAAATATTAAATATTATACTTACGAAATACATATTTCTCTTATCATTACCGTTTGATATTGATTTTTTATTCCTTAGAGACGAATTTATCAGTTGCTTCACTTGTTTTACTTTGTAAAAGTAAAAGCCTGTACTATATATTTATTATGTAAGTTATTTATTAATTTACTATGAAGATATTAAAAGAAGGTTCTGTTAAAATTCATGAGGAGGTAACATATCTATACGAGGGCGATTTAGGCGACATACATACATATATACATGTTTTACCAGTTTTGTGTACAATTCGGAAGCTAAGTCTCTCCTTTCATGTACATGTGTATAGGAAAAAAGTTCAGAATGATGACCTTGACAACATATTTCAAGGGCATCGAAATCGGTGAGGCGGTAGCTATTTGACAGGTTCATCAAAGTAGATACAAGTTACAATAAATATTTATATTGACATCATATTATATTTTCCTCTTTCTCTTAGTTTCCATAGTGTTTGCTTATGTTGGAAGTACAATCAAATTTAGCGAGCTCTCCCCTATAGACAGAAGCAGTAGTCTCTTACGCTAGTATTCACATATTTTTATACATATCGAACAATATATTCACTTCTTACTTTACCGATAAGCTTTTCATTATATTCGATATAATCACTTATACATTTACACTTGACTAGTTTATTAAAAAGCGTTTGTTTTCCCCAGTGTGCTCTTTCACCGAATTGCGTTACAGTTGAAAATCTAAATAATATCAATTAAATAATAAATTTAATCAGTATTTGCATTTGCAGTTCGTCGTTTTAAATATACAGAAAAGTATGTTGGTTTATTCCTTTGTTGGAGAGAATGTTTACTCGGCAAGAATAACGTTGCTAGCTAAATATTGTCAATGCTCTTTAACACATATTAGTGGCTAAGGTTATTTTTACAAACGGTGATAACATAAGCGATTAATTCTTATGACGCCTTTCGTGTGCTATTAACAGTTTATATTATATGGACTTAATGAAAAGTAAATACGCTAAACGATAAATAACCAAGACAGTTGTAATCATGAGATTATAGAAAGAACGAAGTAAATATATTTTCAATAAAAACATGCAAATTTTAGGTAATGGTTATTTTATTTATGAGTAAATTTGTGCGTTTTTATAATGAAAATGTTTGTCACAATCTTCTTTGCGAATTTATGTTAGTCCTACTCATTTTTTGTATCGATTACAATATTTTTGTTGCTTCTCAGTGCAGTGATAGTTGCGAGGGAAATTATTAAGATACAAGTCTGTACATGTAAGTAGTAAAATTCCATAAAGAATATAGATTTCATTTTTTAGGAAATTAGAATTTGAAATAAGACATCTTCGTGCAATGAAAATTAATATAGATATCTTTTTATCATCTATTTGATTTATTAGCAATGGTATCGATACACCATGTAGGAGAACGAAGATTAATTAATTAAGCAAGCAGTTTATATATTTTACAAACAAGTATCGTACACGAAGCTGCTATATATGTATTATAATTTATATACTCTTGTTAGAAATTTCTCGTAACTATTCGATCTTTTTCCGTTAGAAAAAGGAAACGTTTCATTAATATATGCAAATAGTAGTAAGTAGATTATTGGTCCGTTATTTTTTATACACATATTAAACGACGAAGTATTCAAAGTATATAGAATTTAACGGAAATAATAAAAAACTAACTACCTAATTTTTTTGTGTGGTGTAGCAATCGAAAGAAATCATAAATGACAACTTCACATTCGACAGTAATTAAAGTCTGAGCATACGTATTCGTATATAATAATATCTATCGACAGGAAGAAACTCTGTTCTTTGCGTTAAATCTCGACTCAGCTGTAGTCCACGCCAAGACGGAAATATGATTTAATATTTAGCGGATAGTTAACATTTCTATTGAACAGAGTCAATAATGTTTGAGCTATCGTTCTGGTGAATAGTAATGGCTCTGCGTAATAAAGGGGAACCGATACGTCATGTCGCTTCTCGCAACTTCTCTTGTTTCACTTGCGTCAGACGAATCTTGAAGAGATTGACTGCTTAGGATATGTACTCTTATATCCAGGTATGTACTCGTTGCTGAGGATTTTCCTCCTCCTGTCAAGATACATGGCCTGCAGTTTGCGAAGTTTTCCACTTCCTCCCCCGATGTTGCGCCAAAAACCGATCGTTTCCTCCTCTCGAAGATTGTAGGTACAAAGGTATTCGTGCCGTGCCTATCGAAATTAGAAACAGGCCTTGTTTGCATCCATTTATCGATTCTTATTTTTGAATCGATTTCTATTGCATCGTAATTTCATCCCATTTCATTTCATTTAATTATTTCATTTCGTTTAATTTAATTTAGTTTCATTTCATTTCATCTCATTTCATTTCATCTCATTTCATTTCATCTCATTTAATGACTCAATATTAACCCATTAAGGGGCAACATTGCGTTAATAATATGGAATTTTGTTATTACATTCGATTTACACACTACACAATTGTAATTTTTAACTTTCCTGCTTATAAGAGGACATTCCAAGGATTTGCCTAATATCGTCTGTTACTATTTTCTCTTTCACCTAGATTCTACGCGTAATTTTATCAAAATATTAAGAAATTGAAGTATTTTTAGCGCTGTGATGGATTATTTTTTTTTAATCTAACGGTGATACTTTTTTTTATACCTTGACAAAACGGCATTGTAAAAGTTATTTTATCTATACTCTTGAATAATATTGCCTTTACGCAACTTTGCCGGATTATTTCACTGCTTGGTCCTTAATGGATTAATGTACAAGCACGTATGAAAAAATTAATTTTTAAGTTACATACGGGAGATTGGAGTTAGAGTTAGCAGAGGATGTTATTTGCAAATTGCTCCGCTTTCTTTTGGTAACGCGATACTTTATTTTTATTTTTAGCCTTGTTTTTTGTTATTTTGAAGTCAAGTAGCAATAATAAATCTTAAGGTAAAAGTTCTGAACAACAAATCATAATCGATCATAAAATTGTTGATAAAAAGAAAAAGAACATTGCGTCGGTACACAATTTTCTGTCGCGGCATTATATTATGACATTGATATTATATCTCATTGTATTTAAATAAGACCTGATATATATTACATCACTTTAATACACTTGCAAACAAAAAACTTCAAGCTCCCGCATTCCATTTGTGTAAATGTTTTTTTATGAATCGTTCGATGATGAAATACCAGGGCCTAAAATGTATAAATGTATACATATATCTGAGATTAGGTATCGACAAATAGGTTTCACCTCAACCGCATTGTGTGAAAAAGCTATAAACGCATAGTCAATATTCGTTATGGTTGGGCAATTGTTGATAAATCAACTGTGTATCGCGATTACGAGGACAAGCATTGTTTGTAAGTTAAAGAAAAATAGAAAATTGTTTGGCATACCATACGTATTAGAAATATATGTATATTATTTTATTAACCCTCAAACGGCAGACTGCGGACGAAATGAATCGATTATGTCCTAACCATGTATGAAATTTCAATATCTATAGTAATTTGAAAATCGTCGCGTACAGACAGGAAGAGAAAAAATTATAGTTACGAACTTTATTCGAAAAATATATTTATTTATCTTATTATAGTTACTGTTGCATCTTTATTACAAGATTATAAAAACTATGAAACTATAAAAATACGATCAAATTTCCGAACATTATAAAACTTTAAGAGTTATAGGTTGCGTAATGAAAACTATAGACTTGCATGTGTAAAAATAAGAAAACCACGAGAAAATGATGAAAACTGTTGAATAAAACACTTTACTGTACGATACAAATTACATACAATACGGACACTATAAAGCTATTAAAAATCTAGAGAAACTAGAAAATTGAATTTTGTGTTTCACGTGTCTTTCCTCTTCGCACTATCACGATATAACTAGAAAGCATTAAAAAATGCGCTCTTTGGTTTTATTCGATGCTTGGATTTGAAATGATCCTATCATAGCCGCGAGGGTTAATTGATAATAATTTTTCTTCTGAAAAATTTACACGTAAACGTGAATCTAATCGTATGTGTTTAACATTGATATTTTAGACCCTGAAGTGTAATGATTATTTTCATCAAATTTTTAAATTGGAAAGTTATTTCGCACGGCAGATAATCGAAAAGAATCGAACCGGTTATTCAAGGAAACTGCGTTACTACGTCTCGCGGTTCACGTCGGTATTGGTTTCGCCAAGGGTGACGCTGGTAACGGCCAAGTCGTGCAAATCTATGTAAGAATTTCGTGCATTCGTATGGGCGTCGTCGTGTTCGAAGCGTGACTCGCTCATGGATTTTGTGGACGATGTGGTGCAAGGACGTTCCGAGGGTGTGCAGGAGGACGTACCGTTCCGTGATATCCTGGTGTTGGTTTGAGGACTTCCGGTGCAACTGTATCGGGACGTTAACGCTTCGGATCGTGATAACGAGGGCTCAGCGGGAACCTGTACCATCGGACACCAGGAGAAAAAGTGGGCAAATCCTCGTCGAAATCTGCAAGACGGAACAATTGTTATTGGTCAAATCGTTAAATAGATACCAGCAGACGTCAACTCTAACCAACTCTGCAATTTCCGTTCGAATTTATTCTTTTCTGACTAGAAGGTTCATGGGAAATTGGATTTGACAGACCTGGACGGAGAAATGATTTCGTTTAAAATCGTATATCAAACAGAATATCGCCCGGTATACATTTCGGACGGAAAACACGAGTAATATTTTATTGGAAAGTGAAAGATCACGGGTTACGTTTCACTCTTTTTTCTTTTTCCAACCTATATATATATACACATATAGATATACATATACATACAGATAGATAGATAGATTCTACGTATACGTACAATACGTTCGATGTACGAGTGTTAACGACGAGAACTATTGGCCTATTGTGAGGAGATCGTTTGTTACGGACAGCAGTATTTTAGTTGTTTGATACGAAACGATAATACTGATACTGGTACTGGTATTGGTACTGGTATTGGTTCTAGTATACTAGCGGTAAAATTTCATCGGAACAATTCCTGTGCATGACGTGTAAAGGGATTCTGGTAAATGGCTATTTTCAAATCAATCATCTGGCACCCGTTTCATTCAGTTTGTGGGCCGAACAATGTTGTCTGGATTTGTCTTCGACGATTCATGCGGTTCTTTGATATGTACATATGTATCTATGTTGTATCTACGATAGAACGTACCGCAATTGAAACCCCTATCTATATATTATTGACGATGTTAGACAAAGACTTTCTTTTTTAGAACCTCCTACCTGTCGATGATCCTTCGATTTGAAAGTACATTCGTGCGTTAAATTATTGCACCTACCGATAATTTATCGTGTTATGATAAATCGCTCAAAAATTATTATTAATACTAGTAATAATGATATATATATCCATTCTATCGTACGTAGAGAAAATCGACGAAACAAGCGAAATAAGCAAAAAGTCGAAATATGAATGAAAGTAAGGGTAAAATAAGAGCAGCCTTATTCACTATTTTAACGTTTAGTCAGAGTATGATGGGTTTGCGCAATGGCGATATCGATAAGGTTCTATCAAAGTGCGATTATTACTACTAGCTGGAAACTTTTACCAATTAAATCTTGATGTTGAATATACAGCATTACACGGTTAAATGTTGTTTCAGATTATAAAAACCGTAACTGCGATCGAAACCTGCGAAATACGATCTATTACGCGTCAATTTCGAAACGATTAATTAAATAAAGAAATCCGACTAATTCAAACTTAATTACGCTATATCGATACGTAATCGAATGTTATACCATATGACGTATTTGCTTTGTTGTTCTGTTCACAAAAGTGTCAAGTAAGATAGGTGTCCAAAACGACGTCGCATAAATCACTATCAGCTGTAAGCTATAACTGACGCGATTTTAGCGTATTAGCAAACAATACAAATAATTTTACTCGGAATAGTTGGTTAACGATTAGTAATTCTATTTTATAAATTTCTCAAAATTTCTCTGTTATGTTCCTTTTTATTATATTTAGCATTTTCACAACCACGAAACAAATAGCTACGTAATGAGAAAAGTTTTTTTTACTGATATATCATTAAAAGTTTATCAAAAGGTTAAACAAACCTTTCGATAGAATAATTAGGCAAATACTTAAACTTAACAAATTTCCAAATGTTTAACCATGAAACTGAAATGGAAATTGGAAACCGAATCGATTAATACATTTTTTAAAATTTCCTAAGGGCATCCCGTAAAGGTTAGTGAAAGGTACTTACGTCCTTGTTTAAAGTAATATTTTACCTGGAGTTCATCCAACAGTAGATTATGGGATTATACATGCTGTTAGACATGGCGAGCCAGTAAATACCTAAAAAAACTTCTTGGATGTATGGTTCGTTTGTAATCTCCGGGAAGTATGATGTTATGATGAAGTACACGTGGAAAGGTAGCCAGCATACTGCAAATATTACTACGACAACAATCATCATTTTCACAACCTGAAAAAAAAATGTACTAGTATTTAGTAGCCATCGTGGTTGTTATTAGTTGTTACTTTCTATTGGTATACATGTACGATTCTTTGTTTAGTCAAAAAAAGCTTAGGAGCTTTGTCATAGTAGACTATAGAGATCGATGATAGAAAAAAAAGTTCGATATCTACGATACTACAATATTTTGATGCTTCGTTTAATTATTTTTCGTGCACACTGGATGCTTTCGTTACCTGATGATTTACAGAGTCGAATAAAAAGGATAGAATATTCAGAATTTTACAGATATTCGGGGCTCTACGACGAATTTCTCATATACAGGAAAATACAGGAAAACTATTATTCATTTACAAGTTTAATATATTCCGCATCGTGCGAAATTCAAAACTGTCTGGGCAATATTAAAACTGGGACAAAGGATAATAATATCGAAATATGTAAGTTTATAAACTATAAAAAGCTTGAAATTCTACCAACATCTTTATATATTCCTCTCCTTTTTCCTTCGCTTTATTTTTATACAATATTATGCCGGAGAATACTCTTGTTTAGGCTTAATGAAACTTGTATTACGTCAGGAATCATAGGTACGTAACATGTAACGTTGTTAATCAACATTGCTGATCGCTCGACTTACGATACCGTGTATTAAGAAGACACAGCACGTATATTAGATTTTTAACGCAATACATCTTTGCCTGGCTACTTGATATCCTACATTTCTTATTCGTTTCACTTTCAGTGAAATAAACTAAACTCGTACATATACATACATATGATTAAAAAGAATTCACACTTTTCATTTTTCACTTTCTGTTTACCAACCACAACCATATATTTTGAGCCGTTAAACTTTGTAGTATATGTACATATGTGTTCATGAGTTCATTTCGAGGATTCTATTACGAGATCACTCTAAATGTCTGGAATAGAATTTACTATTGTTCGTTTAGATGTATTTTCCCTATCTTGAGTTCTACTTGTCGAAATTGCAAAGTAATCTTTCAATCGTTGAAAAAATTGTTTGCAAAATATTTGTTGTATTCGTAGGGCGTTTCAGATTAAAGGGGAACTACTAAATATTCAAACGATTTTGCTCCTTGTTTTATCAAGTCTATCGTTATGACTCGTTTAGAACCGTTTCTTTTGCGATTAACTATTTTTCTATTTACACATGTCCAATATATATTTCAGGTTGCCGTAAAATTCAATCATTAAAATAATAAACTACAAAGTTACTTTTAGCCATTGTTGATTCTTCGATACAAAGCTTACTCTATCGAAAGAAATTGTATATTTTAGAGTTTGGAGCATCGATTATGCAGATTAACCTCTTCAACTATTTCCAAGAATGCAATTTTCTGAAATTAAATTTCCTATTTTGCTTGCAAAACAATAAACGAAATAACAGAAAATTTTATTCATTATTTTAAGACAGGAGTATTCGAGAGAATCGTTTTATATTTCGCGATAAAACGTGTATATTACTAGAATGAAGATGCATGATCGGAACGAAATAGAACTATAAAGCAATGTAGTAGAATATCCCTTTTTTCGAAACCATATGACCGTATCACGCAAGTCAATTCCCTTAAATTCTCGCTTTTACGGTTCACTCGCCACTATGCGGCAATACACTTTGTTACATATTCTGTACATACGTATACGTACATCTATGTTCATATACTACGTAAGTACATCTGTTCTCTACTATTCGAAAATTATTTGTTAGTAAAATTTTATATATATAATAATAACAAAGCTGTACTTATCGAACAAGCTTAATTCGGATCCATTTTGATAGAATGGTATAGTGTATGCTTGCTTCTGAAAAACTAAAAACTTTACGTTTTATGCGACTATGGGCTCTTCGATCCTATATAATCCGCAATTTTTGTCTTTCCATAAGTGAGAGAAAGATTCGTTCGAGAACTTTTCCGTCGTAACGTTAAACACGGATAAATAACTTTTCGTTTAAGCTACTTAACTTGTACCGGCAACATACCACGAACAGTAAGTTGAAACAACGCAAACCGAGTATCTCTAAAGTCGAAAGTAGGCTTGATACCGCACAAATCTATCTCCGAGTTCATCGCGCGGAATTTCCGTGTCATTGTCCGGTCCCAGTTCACGAGGTCATTCGTTTATAAAATTGTATCACTCTGCCGTTATGTTTACGTGATACAATTAGGTGATAAATTACGCGATACGTGATATAATTGGGGATGAATGTATTGCTTTCGGGACACTCATATTTCGTCGACCACGAAAGTTTGGCCATCTATCATATTTATTCGTGTAACTAGACTTGCGAGGCACATTCGCATTTGACCAGATCGTCGTTGTCCCTTGGCTCCCCTTCGTTTGATTTCATCTTGATGCCTTCATTTTCTTAGTCTTTCCTCTTGAGAATTTTTGTCAGAAATTATCAAATCGTGTGTTACGCACTGTATCTACATACATCTGCTTGTATTGATTTCGAGAAATTTTCGAGAAAAATACAAAATACAAAGATAGAGGACAAGCAAGTATTATACATGCATAATGACAATGATAAATTTTAACTTAAATAAATTAAAACATTGCAGCGTTCAATTTATCTTTGTTCATGAAACATACTTGATCTACGATCTATTTATTAGATAGAGCGTAGACCGAGGAATTCTTGTATTCGTCCATCGACTGATTTCAATCCGAACTTTCTTTAACGATGTTCTTTGATCCTTTTACGGGGCAGGTCATCACGGCCGTTAGAACGTTGTGTTACTACGTATGTGGCAAGATGGACCGCCAGTGATTCCACATATAGAGGAAAACGAGAGCTCTTTGCCACTTAATCGAAATCCAATAGGATCACTTGGGCACAGGAGAAGATCGCAGAAGGAGATTTTCTCGTACCCATGCACGTAATCTCTTTCTCTGTTCTTTTCCGCTCGTCGCGTTCGTTATTAATTAAATGACCGCTTGACTGACACGTTTGTTTCTTTCTCTTCTTTGCACCACTCAAACGAGTTAGCTTCTTGTCTGGGAAAATTTGCTTTATCGTCTTGTTAATTACGACGGATAAACCTATTACATTCGATAGAAAAGAAGACTGATAACTTGCATGAAATATCAAATGCAAACGAACGTGTAGCGTTTAATAAAGATTGAATAAAATATCTTTAAGAATAATAAATTTCATTCGCAATTCACACGTATTAAAGAAATTATGAATTCGTACAGAGTTCGTGCTCGATTATATAATCAATAAGAAATTAAGCAATGTATTAAGCAGTTTAGCCTAATGATTCGATACGTAATATGCATATATAGCAATAGGAAAATTATAATGTCGGTAAAATAGTGTTAACACGTAGGTTGATTCGGAGGTGTAAAATTCGGAGGAAACCATTGGGGTTTGTAGACCCTTGGTTATATCGTGATATGTTTAAGTTTGCGATCTATCAATTTGTAACGATATCAGTTGTCGAGGGACAACGTTTGGGACAATGGTCAGAGAAATTACCTTAAGAGTTAATTCCTTCAAAAATTAGCTTTCGTCCTCAAGAATATATGACAAGTTATTAGACGTCACGACGAGGAAGTAAGGAAATTACATCAGGCGAGCAGGTGCTACTTCGTAGAAAAACTTTCGTCTGAGAACACCTTATTCGGATTTTATCAAAAGAGGAACTCCTCTTAGTAAGGAACGTATGTACTATCGTAAGAAAGTGCAATTCCACTATATCTGCAGTCCAATTGTAAAAACGATGGAACAACATAACACGCGCCTAATAAAAGTTTAAAATCCGGTTTTTGTTATTTCTCGAAGCCTATATACTGTACGTATACCTATTCGGCCGTAAAACTCTAACGTCACGAACTGTAGGAGGTGCATGTATCAAAATTTATAGGTCGTTCACTGTCTACGATGAATTATCATTATCAGGGTATACAGATAATCTTAGTCGAGTCCCAACTCTTAGGAAACACAAAATGTCTCGAAGAATTGTTCGTTGTTAATAGGAGAATTTCTTAGGTTTCTTCTAATATATTTGTCACTTAAATTTGTCCTTTAATTATACATTTCAGTGTAAATTCATGTATCGACTGAAATTTTAATCTGAATTTTTCGGCGTTATTTTTTTCTGTTCAATAATCATCATCGATGTATTGTAATCTCTTCTAGTAATTCTTTCGAGTTAATTGCAGGGCATTTTTTGCTTTAATGATTTTAATCGGCGAAAGAAACACGAGCCACGCGTAATATATCAGATAATTTCTAAAATTCTTCCGTTTATCCATTCGTGCTTGAGCTGCGAGTCATTGTGTCAGAAATTATTACATAGCGAATAACATTAATAGTTTTTAAAGTAAAGCCATCATACGTAGTTCTAATCCCATACACATATATGTATATATGTATAACGAGCAGTTTGATTTACGTTCCGTTTTAAAAGATTCGGTTACTTAAATTTTATCACCTATTGCATTAACTTCCAACTGTTAGAACATTCATCTCTATTTATTACACATGTGTAACAGTACTATAGGTATTGGCTGATTACAAGTTAACACACGCCGCAAATATATGCGTCGTTGGAATTATTACGAAATCGTCATAGCTTAAAACAAAATATGTAAACTTTAGAAAGGTAAGTAAATAAGTGCATGATTGAAATCATTGTATCGCTTTAACAAATATTATGTGAACATTGTCGAGAAACGATCTAGACATTTGCAAATTGCATCATCGATGCGATGTATTACAGGAGAATTTAGATTGCGAACAGGTGCGGCCATCTGGTAGACCTAATTAGAAATTATAGCGTGGCTTAACGTTTAAACTGCTATAAAAAAAGATACGCCTACGTGTGGATATACCATAATACCGTCTCGCGTGTCTGTCGTTCAAATTCAGACGTTAAGTCTAGATATTTTTGCGGCTCATGTTTAAAATTAATTGGCAGGATGCTTTTCCGGCACAGTTTTACGATAGTTTTACGATGTCGTTTTAGACGACTCGAAAAATCCGTGAAACAAAAGAATCGAAACACGCTAAGCCAATAATATCGGCATTCGTTCATGTCCGTTATCATTCTCTATTTGCATTACATATTAGTGTCGTTATTTTTTTACGAGTTCAAATTTCAAAATCGAGTACCGCAAAAGTTGCTACAAATACAATATATGTATCTAGAAATA
This sequence comes from Bombus waltoni, assembly GCA_014737395.1. Lineage (NCBI taxonomy): Eukaryota > Metazoa > Arthropoda > Insecta > Hymenoptera > Apidae > Bombus > Bombus waltoni. The sequence goes on along the minus strand of JACXII010000046.1, from coordinate 115,398 downwards.
ATATTTGGATAAAATTATATAAATATTGGGATAGTCGATCGTTGGTTCGTGCAATTACAGACTGGTGATTCTTCATTAGAAAGAGAATGAAAAAGGAGAAGATTGTAAAACGTTAACGACAACAGGCTTTAAAAATGCATTATTGAATCTAATTCACGACAAACAGCAAAGGAAATAACATTTCAGATGAAAGTACGTAGTTTTAGCATTACTCCTCGTATAGGGAAAATTAAAGACAAACTGTATTAAAGGATTATGGAACTTAAACTATAAACGACGTATCAAAGCCTAGACGAACGTCGATAATTTCATTATTCGAAAGAAATAATCCATCTTCATTGTATTTTTATTGCGTGCATTTAATTTTGAAGACATATAATATAATAATATAAAATAACAATTGGATGATGTAATATAGAGAACACGTTACAGAACACTACCGCTTCGTGCGAAAAAGAAAATGATGATTGTTTGGTGGTCATATGCAAGACTTATTTATTCCTATTTCTCATAACCCGGGGCTACAACTGCAACAGTAACATATTGTAAACAAGTAGATGAAATCGTACGTGGTTTAATAACGAAACGTGGGATTAATAACGAAATAAGCCGTGTTGGGGAACAGATGGAAACCAATCTTGTTCCATGATAACGTAAAAGCTCTCGTGTGTCGAAAATAACCACACGAGAACTTGAACTATTAGAATCGAACTTTTAGTTTCATTGCATCCCTTTTATATTATGGGTATCCGCCGATCTTTCTGCATTTAAAACCATTTTTCGAAACCTAGATTTCCGATATTTATCGATATAGAACAAGAGATGAATATTTTCAAAGATTCGAAAATCGACCAGGTCAAGGGATTATTTATCGTTCAATAACGTATAACGGTAATTAGTAATAATTAAAATTAACGGTTATTTTCCTTTTCTTTCTTTTTTTTCTTCATTGAAATACAAAGCATAGTAAAAGAGATTGCTTCATTCGGTATAGTGAAGTACTCGTTAATGGAAATGTTACATACCCTGCGTTTACTCCTTATACCTTCCAATTGCCCGGCGGTATTTTCGCCGATGCTTTGCGAACCCCATAACTCCAAACCAATTCTGGCGTACGTGAACGTCATCGATCCAATTGGTAAAACATATGTCAGTACCATAAAGATCACATTGTATCTGAAAACAGGAGACGTTGTATTTTAATACATGTGATTATTCACGTTAGAAAATATGTTTCGAGTAATATGAATTCATATTTTCTTGATATGTCGGTTATATATTACGCAATTTATATTTATAACGAATGAATTTCTAAATTGTTTATGCCCTTATATTTCCTTATATAACCGTATATCAGTTAAATAGTCACCCGTATAATAATATAAATATGTTTATGCACACGAACCATGAATTTAATTTATCTTGAAATTTTCAAGCGAGTAGAATGTGGACAAAGATGTGCAACAAAAACGCCTGGACATGCTTAAAGGATTTCGCTTTCGATGAATTTTGTGACCGAGCTCAAAGCATAGTAGTTATAGCTTTGTGTGGTAGTTGGATAAAACTCTGAACTGCACTACCAGCTCCAGTTGATAATTAAAAGTAACACTGATGAGACTCGATGCAGAGTGTTCGAATCCATTAAATCGAGGAAGTTGCAGATTGTTTCCTCATCTTTAGAAAGTGTGTTCATGAAACTACCGAACTGTACGTTCGATTAAAAAATGTTTTCAAAGGAATTTCTATTTTATATGCATGGACGTTTACACAGTGAATTCGAGTATTCCATTCTAAAGTAATAGTCTCATACACGAACTGAGCTAAACTATAAAATTGCATTATTTACACATGTAACTAGAATGGAATATTAATGCATAATGATTGATTTATATTGTCAAATATTGTTACGCCCTGTTTCATTGTTTCGAGATGTGTGTAATTCAACTGTGCAACCATAAATCAATCAACATTATTTATGGGTTGTCACATGTTATTACCGTATTTTCCTCTTTCGACGAGTATTTCGATTAGTATTTCGTTTTATGAAAATGCGATATGCGTTTCTCTCGTGTTACACAAATCTAGATTTATGTAGGAATTATTTGAATCGTGCGTTTATCTTCTTAGATAGTCTATATATATAATTATATTATATATAATATTTATATAATATTTATATTATATATATAATTTATATACATATATAATTATATATAAATATCTAGACTATCTAGAAAGATAAACGCACGATTCAAATAGTCAATTGAAATCTTTATATATATCTAAAAAGACAAACGCATATACATCTTTTGTCTTTTTTCATCCAAAAAAAGAATCCAGCGTCGTGTCATTTTGCGTATTCTCTGTATTTGTATGTTGGTTGTATTAAGATTGGCCACACTCGTGTATATTTCCATAGGAAAACTGAAATAACGAGTCGTCGATTCTTTTCGTCGTTTCATCGGTCGACTTGGTTGATGATGTTGCTCGCAGACTAAGCAAAATTCGCTTTATGGTAAGCTGACTGACCGGCAGACTCGATCGTTTACGCGTCATAAACCAGTTGTTACATAATATCGATAATATTTGTTCGCAAGGAACAAAATTTTGAGGGATAAAAACGTGGCTTTTTGAAATTTCGTTTACAATGTTTCCTGCAATCGTTTTAACTTTTAAAATTTACTCTTTCATGTAGCTTTAATTCCATATTGCTTCGGAGTGAAATTCTACGGTTCTTTAAAGGGTTGGTTCGAGAAAGTGTAATGCGACGTTTGTACCGCTTCAGCACGAATTAGCATGCATGAAATAGGAAAGAAAAAGTTGCGTTTCGATTATTAAGATAAGCTCACAAGTATTCGTCGTAACTGAGACCATTGTCGTCTCTATTGGGAAAATCGCCGTAGCAGATCACTCGTATTTCGCCGTTTGCAAAGTTTTGAGTGTATGTTGTGTAGAAGAGTAGCATCGGTAGCGAGAGGATGGCTCCTACGATCCAAATGAAGATCGCTATGCAGAGGGTAGCTCTTTTACCCATGTGAGGTCTCAACGGGTTCATGATGGCCATGTATCTGCAATACACGATATGTGTTAACTATTAAAACATATTTTTAAATACATATGAACCTAGCAGCAACCAATGCAAAAATTAACTGGAATATAATAATGCAAATAAAAGACGAATCTTTCGTGATCTTAAAACTATACTAGGTACTAGTTGTACTATTTACGATATCATTATGGATATTAATGATAGTTATATATGTATGCTGTATATATATATATATATAGCAGGGCACAACTCGTGAATTTTAATGATTCTGAAATATGTTGTTAAAGTCAATGTCCTGAGTAATTTTGTCATTGGGATCGGTGAGGTGTGCCTGCTTTTATGCAATCATCACGTTAATCTTATATAAAAGCTTAATCACGAATTAATTACAGCCAGTTACTCGCATAATAATAATACGATAATACGGAAGTGAGACTTTCATTGTTGTATTTACTGTTTCGCATCGTTTATAAAATCTATTTTATAAAGTGAATTGTACCATGTATCGCGTTATATGAACGAGTGTTTTCATAAAAGTAGAAATGAAGCAAAGCTAAATTAAGAGATTAATTGTAAAAAAGCATACGTTTAAAAGATTATTAGTAAAGGTGTAAAATAGTTGTTACAAGAAAATTAAATTAAATCTTGTATGATGTAACTGATTGTATGGCGTGAGAGAGAAAAATCAGAGGGTAGTTTGCACTATTATTTGCACTATTATACTCTTGCAGATTGGATTAGCTGAAATTGTACACCTCCCAAATAGTCAATTTTTCTCCTTTACTAAACTTAAATATATCCTACTGACAAGGATCAAGTACATGTTTCCTTCGTGTAATGCGTTAATATTTATGATTTTTTGTTTATCGAGAATATGAATTCTTATTCATTGCATCGTAGTCATAGGGGATCAACAAATTAGACTTAACTACATCAGCTGCATAAAGTTTCTCAGATCACTCTGGAAACTAATTATTATTACACATTGTTAAAAAATTTATCGACAGGTTACGCCTTGACATTCGTCTATAGAAAATAGGTTAAAAAGTTTTCCTAAGATTGTACGTTCTGTTGGTACATTCTCGAAAAATATGATATAGTTTAAATAAAGAAATGCTATTAAAAAGCTTCATAACGAGGAAACACCAATTCGTGCATCTGTCAACAGTTGGAAAAAATGATATGAAACGCAAAAGAGTGCAGTGTGAGATAGAACGATCGTGCAATAAACTGGCAAAGGTAATTGTGAAACCTATTTCTCAATATCCAGGTAACCATTCCATTTTGCCACAACATGACGAACTTACAAACGACTGACATACTCACACATTTATTTACAAATTTATTACATTTGCAATTTTAGATTTCATTCGATATACAGTCTTTCTTGCGTCGCGTCGTTCAAATCTATCCCTAAAGTTTTCCAATGTGAATCTGAATTGTGGAATTCTTTGTCAGTCAGGGAAAATGCGATTTCACTTATTTCCTTCATTCTACGTAAAATCAAGTTGTAGCGTTTTATGTTTCTTCGTTTTCAATCGTCCGTCATTGTAAAGTCGTCGCGTTTTGACAATTTTTCAGTTATTTTCAGTAATTTGATAACAACAAACGATAGCAGCAAAAATTAGTTGATACTCTATCGATAAGAAAACGTAACATTAAAAATTGCCAAAATAATTTTTCTTCGATAATTAAAAGTAAATGTATATGCATAGTAGGCATTAAAAAAGTACAAGTTTACGATAGTAAACGAAACGGTAGCGATCGAACAATTCTTATACGGCTTTTAGAATATAGGTCACTATAGAATGTTTACGACGGAAGGTTTACGTCTGTTGAATGTCAAATCCACTGTAAACAGAAGTACCTTTGAAATGCATACGAGTTGAATATATCCTCGCCTTTGAAATAGAATTGAGATTTTAGATGCTAAAGAATGCTCACTTTCCTTACGTAAACTTCTATAAAGCTAACTTCCAACAAAACGTTTCACAGATACAACGAGTTATTATTAAAAAGAAAAATTGGCCTATTCGAATCGGCACGGTTGGTTCATCGTACAATAATTAAATAATAATAGTCTGTTCGGTTCATTATGTATATGTATAATGATATATACCTAACTACCTCTACATAAGACATGTAATTTACCTCCACCTATAATTATACTGCAATTTCTGAATGCTGTTCGCCGTATGCTGCATAGATCTTTAATATCGTTGTATCATTATGTACATACATACAGTGGCTCACGAAAGTATTCGAACGCTTACACTTACAACTTTTAATTAATAAAATGAGGTGTATCAAACTAATTTGTTGAAACAATTTATATATATTTATTATATATTTATAAATAGATACCAATCTATAGTGACGGGAAAGTAAAATTTGAAAACGATTCAATAATATAGACAGGAGTTATGATACATTTATTAGAAACATTCGTGATAAGTGTCTCGCAAAAGTATTCGAACGCTGTAATACTGTTGATAGTTTTTCATCATTGCTGAATGAAAATACTGGTACTTTCACTTGATGTTAGGATACCGTTTCAGTAACAGTAACGTAAAAGTATGCACAATAGTATTTAAAATGAATACCAAAAAGTCCGAAACAAAAAACTGTGAAAGAGAAATAATATTCCGATTACATGAGGAAGGCAAATCATATAACGAGATTGTCGGAATTGTGAACAGAAATAAGTCCACGATACATTATATCATAAAAAAGTCAAAGAACGAGGGAACACTTGCAAACGAAGCTCGATCAGGTCGACCAAAGAAATTGACTGGAAGAGAGGAGAAAGTTATCATTCGCGAATTAAAAAAGAATCCTACTGCATCCGCTCCTCACTCGCAAATATGGTAGCTGATATGTTTCATAAAGAAGTTTACCCGGAATTATGTCGACGAATCTTACGAAACAATGATTTTCATGGCAGAGTACCGCGAAAGAAGCCATACATTAATGCGGTAAATCAGAAAAAAAGATTGACTTTTGCAAAAACCTATATTAATAAAGATAATTCTTTTTGGGATAAAGTCATCGTTTCGGACGAATCAAAGTTTAACATTTTTGGTTCAGATGGTCAAAATTATGCGTGGAGAAAATCAAATACGGAATTGGAAATTCGACACTTGCATCAAACAGTGAAACACGGAGGTGGATCGGTCATGGTGTGGGGGTGCATGGCTGCCAGTGGCACCGGACATTTGATATTTATTGATGGAATACTTGATAAATATAAGTATTGAAATATTTTAAAAAATAATCTTAAAGAAAGTGCCCGCAAATTAGGATTATTGGAAGATTTCCACGTCCAACAAGATAATGATCCTAAGCGTACTGCTAGAATTGTGAAAGAATGGATCGTATATAACACATCACGCATGTTAATTACTCCACCGCAAAGCGCAGACATAAATCCGATTGAAAATTTATGGGCTGAAATCGGAAAAAGATTAAATAAATTTCAGATAATCTCGAAGCAAGTATCGAAAGATAAAATTATAGAAATATTGAACTCCGTTGAGTGTAGTTTTACAAAATCATTGGTTTACAGTATGGACGGTCGATTGAGACACATTATTGCTGCTGAAGGTGGTCCAACAAAATATTAATATTAAATAATTTAATAATATATGTAGCGTTCAAATACTTTTGTGTTCACTTGCAATGCGTGTTTCTAATAAATGTATCATAACTCCTACCTGCGTTGTTGAATCCTTTTCAAATTTTACCGACATAATCTTAAGACTTCCATCTTCCTATTGATATCTACTTGTTTAAGCAAATTACTTTGATGTACACTATTTCGGCCATTCGAGTTTGTATATGTAAGCGTTCGAATACTTTCGTGAGCCACTGTATATTGATCGAGCAATGTATCATGTTTGTCGATGCACGTTAATGCGATGTTTACATAAATAATTTGGATGGCATATGCGTAAAAAATGGGTGGCTCTGTTTATAAATTAAGGCTTCGAAGAATGTTGAACTGAAAATATCAACGTGTTTATAACTTCAATCGCATGTTTCATATAAAAAATAATATGAATTCCTATGTATCTCGTTATACGTATCTGAGATATATAGGCTATGTTTGTATAGGCAATTACGGGTATTTTAGTCATACACTGCACTCTATAAAATGTGGAATAATAATAATTATAGAACAGAGTAGCCTGACGAATCTGATTGACGAATATGCTTAAGAAAATCATTAAATACTCCTTTTCACGCTTGCCATTTGCTGCACGTTGACTTTTTCTGAAACACAATTTTCGTTTGCTTCGACCAACAGGCCAATCTTTCCAAGAGCCTCTATTCGTTTTATTTCGCAACGTGCATAATCGATAGATTCAATTGAAAGCACATACGTATGTATATGCAATGTACCTACATAATGTATGCTTTTCTGCTTGGTGCCTTTCTACGTTACTGTTAAAAAAAAAACATTTTGTAACAAGTGTTTTGAGTAATGAAAATTTGTCCGCAGATTGTGTAAAAATTTCATCTTTTAAAGTTTGTTATTACGTACATATGTGTACGAGTATATATATGCATAAAGAATGTCTCGTGACTGTCGTCTGTTTTAATCTTTCCTTTTAAATATAAGGAAAAGTACAAGTTTTAAAGAGTATCAAGGTTGTATGACATGCTAGCATGAAACAGCACTCTATCAACGTACGAAAGTTTCAGAAACGATAGCTTCTCGCAACTCGATGCTTCACACGGACGATATCTTGACCTGAAATTTCTGCAAACTGTCCGATGTCTTATGAACGCAATCGTGCGAGAAACTGCATACATGTTACCACTTACCAACTCGAAGCATCTCTCATTCTAGGAACTAGGCACTCGATCGATTTTATTCACCTGAATCTTTCGTGCTTCGATCATTTTCGTGCTTTTCATCTTTTGTTTTACGTTTATTTCGATCCTAAATCCTTCTAAATCCATTTTAATTTCCTTAAATCCAGCATATCCCTCTAATATTCTATTTTTCCTAATTATATTTTTCTGATACGTACATCTACCCACGTGTCGTGTCTCAAGTCTTTATAATTAAGCAGAATTTTTTCCTACGATCTCTAATTCCAAAGCTATTTCAAAAATAGTTTAAACTTCCAACGTTGCAGACTGTTACCACCTTACACGATTGCGTAAGAATAAAAAAGATATGCTGGTTATTTTTTCTTCTAAAGTCTCATGCTTTCGTTAGTTCGTTAGGTGTGCGAGTCCGATACGTTCCCTTTTCCAGAGACACCCAGCGATGTCCTTTCCATTGGTCTCATGTCCACATCTACATCCACATCCGCGTATCCGGCGTATCCTCCTCCTACTTTCCACTGCTCTCTTATCTTGTAATTTCATAGGCGAAGGCGCGCAAAGGCCACACTCACAAATGTTCCTGTTATCCTCCATTTGTAAGCATACCAATATTGAATGATGAAATTGGCGCTTCGCTAATGAATCGATCGATCAAAGTGTGTTCTTTTCGCAATAAAGGAGAGACTACGTCCAAGCTCTCAAGCGGTCACGAGAAACACCGGACAGTTATGTTTCGTGTATTCACCACAGGTCGCTTTCAAACAGATCCCAATACCATTAATTTCGCGATCTACGCCAGAGAGAAAATGAATTTAAGCGATTCGATTAACGGATACAAGTTGACTAAAGGAAAGGTCGACATCCTACTAATCTATGAAGTATCTATGAAGTTTCTAGTATGTTTCTATTATGAAAAATACGCAAAACTTTGTATGCGAAGAAATTTCTTCATTGAGAATGTCTACGTCATACTTTTAATAAGATTTCAAGAGAACAATTACGAAAGACCGAAGGGTAAATATGGAAATAATGATGCAAGTGAAATTGCATTTTTCTCAGTAATAACTATAAACTGTTTTTGGATACGTCGTACATGCGAAAGCTCATAACGTTTTTTGCAATTTCCGTTGTGTATTAGGCAAGAATTATTTAATTAAGAATTACGAATTTGCAAATGTTCCAAATAGTGAAATATATAGCGAAATGATTAGCTTTTTACCCTTGAAATTTATGTCAGACCAAAAGTGATTATTTGAGTAACTAGCCGTGGGTGTTTTTTTTTTATTTCTTTTTAACGAAAGGCTAATAACAAAAAAAAAAAAAAGATAAGCCGAACCCCAATCTAACCCCAATCAAATAGGTACAATTCTACTCGAAAAATGTATTTTCATATTCATCTGATTGTGAGGTATCGATAATTTTATTACAATTTTATTACAATATAAGGAAACAGATTCGCGTACGTATGTATTTCTCATAGATCAAATCCGTAATGACGCTTAACAATGTTCAGCGCCTTAATATTCCGTTTCAGTATTATTCAGTTATCAAGGAGGCGCGTGCAAATTTGTTAAAGAGTTTGCTCTCTACTTTGCAAATAGAATATTTCAAAGACGTAATTCGAATAATACAGTATCAGTATCAGTGAGATAGTATTATATATACATAGTGAAATTACAATTATTTAATATATATTTAACTTCCAAAAAAGAAATATGGCGTGTCTATTATAAATATGATTGCAATTTATATTCGTACGGTCTATATAATGATGAGTTGAAAAATGTACTTTTCGTTTAAAAAAAATACAGCTTATCCGAAAATGTTAAGTTTACCTCGTGTGAGGATGCCCTCGGAATATTGATAATATTGTCGATATTTCAAAGTTCTCAAGGAAAATACGGTTTATTAATAAATATTGGCAATACATATTGACCCTTTTACTTGAGAATCTTGAATTATTAACGATATACATATATCGATAACGATATACTGACAGCCCGAGGGAAGCCTGAAAGTTCCTTATACGTCAGAAACAATGTCAGAAATCACTTACGATTGTAAAGATTGTGACAAACTTTTTCAAGATATCTTATTCTATTTGTTCGTTTCGTCTATTCTAGTGTTACCAACGATTGTAACAATTTGTGTGATACAACTTTTCATATACATACATATGTATCAAACTATATACAGTAAATTATTAGGTGTGAAAAGAATATCCTTACTGTCGATATCTTCACATTATCTTATTTACTACCGATTCGTTTATAAATCATTTAAAATTATAATACAGACAGCAGTTCGACGCACGAGACTTAATATTTACGTTCGCATTACGATTAACGTTCGAATCGTGCGTTGCTGACGATGAGATTAAGATTCACGCGTTATTCTCTGTCGAGTACCGGAATGTTTTTGCCGATCGATCGATCCTCCGCGATGCCGACACCAACAGTGGCATTGGAATTTTAATCGGTTTTCTAATGGTCGGGAAATAGTACCATAGGCATTTTGATTAAAATTCGAATTATGGTTTATGTTCACGTTTATATTTCGATTCACACGGATCTTCATATTTTCCTGTTTATTTATGTATATCTTCGTAGTAAGAGGATAATTATTGGCAAATTTAGCTGGACTAGAGCGAGTATTACAAATACGTACAGTACTGCATGCACTACTGTCGCATACAGAAGGAAGTAGACGATGACTGCTTGTGATAAAAATGTACAGGTTCAGTTGATAAGAACTCTTAATTAAAATAACTCGTTATCTGCTGGTTGTATGAAAGAGCGTTTTAAACGAACTATGTTGTGTTCCTACCTGACTGCGGAATGTAAAGATGTCGAAAAAGGATGTTGATGTAAGAAGATCTAGTGGAACTTTAACATATTTTTGTCAAGAGAACGGATGAATTTGACAAGAGGGCGGACCATGGTTCCTTCGATAAATTTGATCCCGGCGAGGGAGCAGAATGCGATGCGATAACAAAATTTGAATCCGAAGGTCGAGATCGATTTTGCGACAGCTTCTCTATATCAGTCTCGAACAAACCGAGGAGAGGCGGGGGTATAGAATCAATCACGTTATGCTGCTGCCGACACTTACTTTTCTCCCATCCTGTACATATCTTTAATCCTTTCCCTTTTGCTTTAACTGGGGAAACCTTCTCTGGCGTAAATATTCTCTGATACCCATAGATAACTAACAAAACCAGCTTAAAATTCTTGGTGAAAAAACCACGCATTCATATGTAATACGCGATATTGTAGCTCTTGCCGAAGATAAGCTCTTCTCTCTTACGTACCATTTTAGAAACTCCACACTTTTTCCATAGAAAACGCTTCTCACATACATATAAGACGCTCATTTTACATTCAAATCAGATATTAAGTAAAACACAGACTCGTTATTAGAATCGTGTTATTTCCAATTTTTTTCTTTTCACTCTAGTCGTTTGTTATCTGCAAATAAATCTTTAGCGCTTCAAAGTTTTCTCTACCATAACAATGCTGTAATATGCGAATATTTATATAAATATTAAAATAAAATTACCGCACAACTGGTCGTACGTTATAACAAAAAATATATACCTACTCCGGCAATATGGGTATTATATCGAGCGTTATATTATTGTTGCGAACAGGAAATTTCTTTTCAACGGCATTAACGAGTAATAAGCGACATTGCCAAGACAATGAAATCGTTCCATTTCACGAAGCCAGTCGTTGAGCGTTATTGTTAAGCGATTTAATTATCCAAATTTTTGTAAATCGAGTTTCGATCAAATTAAAGTGTAACGATAAATTTTCCGTTAAATTTTTACTTGCCCCGTCATAAGCGTCATAGGCGATTTTAAGAAAATTAACACAATCCTCGAAATTATACCCATTCGTTGACGAACGACCGGAACAACTACATACGTGTTGCGTTCTCCCTTTCACGCAGAAAAGAATGGCAGAAAAGGTCACTTTCCTATACATAGTCGAATGAAATTCTTGCTACGTTCGAGTGGTATAGCATTTTTGCCACATATGTACAAAGTATTTTCTGCGCCACCGCTTCTGTCTACGTATTTTTCGTAGAGTACGTTTACATTGCAAGTCTGTGCTTTTCAGCACACAATTCACCGATGTAAGAAATTGCAAGCATAACGCTAGAAATCTCATCTTCTATACATTTTCTCTCGCACTATTCCCTTTAATATGTATTCCAAGATGATAACAGAATAATCTTATCCTTTTATGCTTGGTATTTGAGTCTGAAAAAGAAGTTGAGTTCGAATCGATTCGTAATAATCCTACTTGTCTATTTTAAGATTCCTTAATATCATTTACAATTGTACGTATTATTTGGTAAATACTTAATTTTTTAATATTCTCATAGTTCGACAAACGAGGATAGATAATAATGATCAAATATGTTTTATAAACTGTTTCGTTGTTTCCGTTCCTGTTATTAATATTAATTTCCAAGCGAGGCATTCGTATATCCTACGTATAAATACCATAAACACCAATGTCCTCTCGGGTGCTCTCTGCTTGTAACGAACCAGTTTAAACGACTTTGCTTTCAATTGCTAATTCAGAGGTATCGGCGTGGTCGGCGATTAACGCTATTCACAATGCGTCGCATTCGCATGCAATCGTAGAGATCTATCTCACTTCTTGATTCGATTCTCACCTCTTATCACCTTTACCGACGATTAGTCTCTTTTCTCAATTTCCATCGTTGTTAGAACTCGGAACCGTGTAATTAATTCCACGTCTCTATTGGCTACTCTCCACGAAATCTCTCGCATATGCATATGTATATACATATTTATCTTTAAAAAAAGAGCTTTGCTCATGGCTCGCTCTTTGATCGTCCGAACCTTCTCGAAGCCTCGAACGCTTCGCTCGAAATAAATTAGGAACTTTCTAGAAGAATGCTTTGGGAGGAAATTTGTTTACTACAAAATTGTATTTGGTACCCTGATTCCTGCATCGATACAAGTTGCTTTTGACACCGTTTCGCCGATACAGATCTACATATACTCCAACATGTATTCTAGCCATGAATGTTAACGTGAAACCTGGGTGAAACCCCAAATAGGGTTGTCATTTATAAAATCACTAATCTAGGATAGTGGCATTAAAAGCACGGATTTTTCCGCCTGAATCCCGGACTCTTGTAACTATTTTTTAAATTAGGTGTGATATCGCAAAATAAAAGTTTCTGTAAATTATAGATTGCAGCTGGACAGCATTTAGGCTGCTTCTCATGCGTCTGATACGAATGCAACACTTGAAAACTACTTCTAGAAAAACAAATGCATTGCTATCCAGTATATTAGCATAGGTGCGTCTGACGCATGCCAGATCACCGTATGCAATGCACATACGTATATATGTATAGCATGATAGCACGGATGATCGGTGAGGGCTGACTGTTCGGACTTTGGACAACACGCGAGCTTCGGGAGACCCGAATCCGGGATGGCAACCCTAATCGTAAATCGCAATATGTTTCAACGTATAAAGCGTAGAGCGTAGAGTCCTCCTTTATATCTTTCGATGTCTGTCGCTTGTTTCTGCGTCAATCGATTTCGATTATTCCAGTGATTTTCAATCTTTTTCACTTTATGACGGACATAACCTAATTACTAAAATTCTCTGGCACACCAAAAAATATATTATACTTGGTTCAAGACGGAGCATTTATACCGGACGGCTATTATTATTTTGGCTATCGTTATTTTATTATTTGACAATGTAAAGAAAAAGAGGGCAGTGCCTCTGAATAAATAGTTAGTCAAGTATTGCATGTTTTAAAAATTCTCGCGGCGTTCTGGTTGAAAATCACTGAGTTATTCTGCTGATAACTTGACCGCTAACACAACCTGTTAACTATTTAAAACTAAGAATGATGGTATGCGTCGAAGATACTCGAGTTTGGTCGAGACTCAATCTATATATTGTGCATACACGTCCTCACAGCGAACCGTGATGGTTTCTTTCACAATTGAAATGCCGTTCGTTCCACTAGAAATTCTGGAACCTGAGCTTCTCTTGCAGTTTCGATAACGCACATTATCATTTATCGGCAGTGTCACAAGCATGCGAGTACGACGTGCCATTCACGTTCTTCTCTCCGAATCGTTGAAGCATAATTCTTCGATATAGTCACGGAGCTATCGAGCTATTGGAAATCATCGACGCCCATTTCATTCGATTCGATTCGATGTCGTTTACGGTCTACCTATGCTTGATCGTGATCGAAAAAATACCATCGCCAAAAGTACGTCTTTTAAATAGATAATATTTGCAAAAGAACTTTGACCCACCCGTTGGGAAGTTCCAAACTTATTTGTTGCTTCTATACTACATTGAGTACTGTGTATCATTTTGTAGCAGGCATTTTTTAGCAGAGTTTTTCGACGACGCTACGCGACACGAAGCTAGCTTTCTTATAAGAGATTAGTTGCGGCTATAGGCGACGCGCTTTCGCAGAAGAAATATTTTACATGTAATTCATATATTTTTCTAACATATTTAGAATCGTAACTGCGAATTTATTAGAAGGACGGTAATTTATGCGATTCGTAAATAAACACAGGCAGAGTTTGACACTGACAATAATGCAGTTTAAGTATTATTTTTATACCCGTAATACCTGTAATACTTGTAATTACGGGAAAGGTTTTAGATATGTTTGTTTATCTTTGACTCTAGCGAAGCAGACAAATTTACTAACTTAGATTTTCATAAATCTGTTATTCAACTATTACGTATAAGTACGTGTGTAAGTACATATTGCGAATGAATAAAATATGTATGTATATGTTCTTTACGGTAGAATAACAAGATTCATCAATCGGATGTGCAGTATGTATGTATATAGTATAGCTGCTTGAAAAGAATTATTTCACAGGCGTTTCATTAATTTTCAACACGAGCTTGGAAATTTTGAAACATTTCCCCAATTATTAAGAATTTTATGGTTAAAAGGATAACTGAACAATTACTTTATCGGTAATTCCCAGCCTAATAGATAAAAATTTTCAATAATACCTTGCGATAAATACACGTATAACCTGCATTTGTACGGAATTACTTAATAGTATTACATATACATGATTATTAAGTAGAAGTAAAAAGTAACGTCGGTTGATTAAACCGTTAAATTTAAATTTCAGGAAAAAGGCAGTGAATCGGAAATTACGTTTTCTTTGTACGTTTCCATGTACACAGCACAGTTAAAATTGTCCAACGCAGATTGGAATGTCTGCCTACAGAGAAAGCTACAGTTCCGTCTTTGAGATCGTGATTTTCATCCGTTGTTCCGCCCGTCTGCAGTCTGGCCCGAGCGTTATTATTTTCCTGGAGCGACGAATTGTCAAGGTGGCGTTTCTATGTGCGCGCAGTCGAGACCAAAGCTAACCGCATATTCGTCCAGTTTATGGACGTGTAATCTTTCGTATGGCGGTTCCATTTCACAGCTTTCATCTTTTCGATCTTTTCCTAAGATTCTCAATCATAACTATTTAAGCAAAACTAATTAGTTATTAAATTGTATTTAATCGGCTTTCAAACACCGCTGCGTAGTTTGGCTCGAAGCAATCGAGGTAGTCGAGTTCTAAATCATAATCCTTGATAATAGGAGTTCAATTAGATAGAAGTTTATGATAGGGTGAAATTTGTAATGCTGTTCTGGGAAATAATTCCGAGCTATGGACCGATTGTATTAAGATAGGGTATTATCCAATATTGCGTATAATTGTCGAAACTCGTCGAATAAAATATCGAAATATCACGGAAATATCGTGCAATTTGGTTTCTGATGTATTAAAATACAAATATTTACGTACGTCTCATGAAGACAAACAACTTGATAAACAATTCGCGATAAACAGAAAATTACTTTGTCTCTTTCCTAATTGTAGGATTATTTCTATCTATATCATTTCTTATTAGATCGAAAAATAAAATAGAATAAAAACATATACATGTAAATATAGAGGAATATAAAATAGAATATGAAAATTTTTTTCGGTTCGGCTTCAGAGTAAGAATAACGCGCTTACCTATCTATAGAAATTGCCATTAAAGTGAAGACACTGGCGCATATAGTCAGCACAGCGACAAACTGACAGATCTTGCAGTAGAGCGTTCCAAAGGGCCAGTGGCTGTTCAACATGTAGATGTAATTGAACGTGACGTTCAGCGTAGACACCATCGCGTCTGCGATGCTTAAGTTTACCAAGAAATAATTAGTGACCGTGCGCATCCGTTTGTGCGCTAATACAATCCAAATGACTATCAGGTTGCCACCAGTTGCCACGACGATCATACCGGCGAACAACAAGGTCCAGATCATTTGTCTCCACCACGGAAGTATGAATTGATTTCTCAATTGTAAATCCGTGATATTTGTGTTATTGTAGTAAGTGTTATTTTCCATTAGTAGCGTCATGTTCAACGGGTCGGGCGTAGAATTTACGAAAACTTGGAGGCTCTGCATTTTTTTCACAAAATTTGCTAATTTGCTGAGAAACTATCTATCTTCGAATAAATATCTTTTGATTATCTTTTGATTGACTCCTGATTCAGTACGAACAAGCACACTTTTACGTATTACGCATTTATTTGAAATTAGCTTCTTTTATTGGAAATGACATAGAAGTGACTACGCATCTTATACAAATACTAGTTTAAAAACATTCAATCAACACGATTCGTTTAATCAGTTCAAGACGAACGTATTAAAGTAGTTTTTCGTTTTACTTTTTTAACATTCACACTCGTATCAAATCAGCCCCACGATTTAGCATATACTACACCCGCACATATTACGGCTACGTTAATCAGATGGTTATATTTTATCGTTCTTCGATAACACAGTTCGTTTTATTAGCTTTTTAGGTCGCAAAGATCGCCAATTCTGAGACGATATTCAGAGTATCCAAAGACAGGAACGCGTTTCATTTCTTCCGTATCGATACGATACAGGTATAATGAAGTTGATGACGCTTGTCGCCATTTTATGCAGATTTTGTCTGCGGCACGAGGCAGGCGGACAACTGGCATGACCGAGTCACCGACGATGCTCGCTTCCACTTCTGTTTCACGCGCGAGCGCCTCTAACAGGCTTCCATTCGATTAACAAGCAAGTGCTCAGCCATTGACCTATTGGATCAATTCGTATTGTTTTCATGGGTTACCTTTATACGGCGAAGAAGATCTTTTTACCCGAATATCAATATTCTAGATAGAACGATCCAGACTAGTAGCATTTCAGACGATATCGATGTACTGCCCTCATTCTCCATCGATGATGCTAATTGATTGCCGTTCTTTATTCCTTGCATCGCTCGTTCTCTGGATCGTCAACGTTTCGCTGGATCAACTCACTCGCGATTAATTCCGGCAAGACTCTTTCTTCTCACGCGTAAAATCTGCCAATCTGCCTATACTTTCCTATCATGTTTTGTCGTAATAAAAGCGGCGTCTTTTCTATTGTATTCTTGCATTTTACGATTCTAACTTCCACGACTAATTACCTCTCGCTGGAAACATTTAGCCGGTATTGTTAAGTCCGTCCGCAATTCTTCGCGAATTACCACTGACCTTTTCCTCTACGCCTGATCGGCTGACACCTTGAACACGATGCGAACTTTGAGTTATTTCATTTCACGCCTTGAGTGCACTTCAAAATACTCGAAACTGCTGCTGTTACATGGACGAGGCTTTCACGCTTCCGTTTCTACTCCTTTTTATCCTTACTGCTTACGCATCCTGCGTGACGCATTCTGTCTCCGGCCCAGCACTTTGTATCGTGCCTAATTCCTTTTGCGCATCTTTTATCTATATAGATTTTTAATGTGTATTCTTTCTTATCCTCTGCCCTTTACAGAGAATGATAAGTATATCACCAGTGTTGTTTCTCTTTCCTTCCGTAGTCAATGGAAGAGACTTATTTTCCGATCTGTTTGTCGTTATGAAAGAAGATTCGCCTCTCGTTTTCCCCGCAACCGCTTTTCGCCTGGTCTTGTTAATTTTCGCACAGTTCAGGTATTCTCCTTCGAGTTTGAGATACAAGGACGACTCCCTAAGAATTTCTAGATGGCTTTCTACTCTCAGAAAGATCTTGACTTGAAATCGGAAAGACGACATTCACAAAGACGATCGAACGAAATTCCGTGCGAATATCTCTCAAAAGATCCTCCTCCATTCGAGTTACAAACAATACCAAAAATTGTTGTTTGTCGCGCGAACGACGAACCATTTCTGTATCGTGATTCCAGAGGAGGAAGGTTGTATTAAAGATACACAGAGAATCGCACCGGTTCACGGGAGATACCTTTCAACAACCCTTTTTTGCTACGTCCAGGGATTAGCAGAAAATTATTTGCAGATATTCGCCATTTCGAACGAGGACAAGAATGCTTCCGTCTCTGTTCACAGTCATGCCCGTTTCCACGATACTTCCGACGATCCCCGTTTCAATCGACGTTTCAGCACCGTACTGTTGATTCCTTTCGTTTGCTCCAACTACGTTTCGCAACATTTTGTCATGTCCGCAATTTCATTGAAAACTCCTTCCATTGCGTCCTCCGCGAAAACAGCTTCGGCCCTGCAACATAAATTACCAAATGGAAAAGTAGTTTTAGCATTTTCTCAATCTCAATTGATTTTAACAAATTTGTACTTTTATTCTCTCTTAACCTAATCGATGTTAATCGTAATTATATTATTTCTATGTACCTGCTCTTTCTAAACTAGTATTCGTCTTTTAAATAACAGTCGTTTATAATTTTCTGCATATACATTTTTTAGAATATATACAGAGCACACATATTTTTTAAAATATAAATATGTAATGTTACATTAGTTTGCTCACTTAATAAATTCTCATTCTCTGAGAGCAGAGTTCTCTGTTTCTCGCCTTACGCTTTCTTGAACTTGAATATATTTACGATTACTAAACAGCGAGAGGAAAAATAGCGGAAAATGCAATCGTTATCTTCGAAGACCCGCAAAAGCGAAGAATTTATCAATTTCATAAAAATAGCGCAATTCTTCGTTTCAGGACATCTATTACGAAGAATGGGATTGCAGAAGCAACTGAAATTACGAATTCGTTGAAAGTGCCATGAATAAAAATCAGCCCCGTAACTAACGTCATTGTTGTTAAGTCGCCATGAAAATCACCAACTAAAGAATCGGAAGAAACGTTCGCCGATCCATAATGTAAAATTTTTGTATAGCGAGCTGAATCGCTATCAATGAATACCATAAGTCCTGCGACGTCTCATAGACTTTATATTATTGCCTAGTACGTGGCTACCTACTACGAACATGAAATCGTGTTTCACGATATGGGATGCTACTAATAATTTGAAATTGATCGCTTAATCCTAATCCTTCGTACGTGTAGGGTGAACGACAGTACCCTGACTTTTGCTGGTTGTAATTACGTGCCCTTTCACTTCTCAACCATCTTTACCATAGTTATGTAGAGTATAGCTTCGGCAATGCATCGATCAAAGCTTGTCTCTGTTTACCGAAAGTTCCCCTTGAAGTCGTTCGTTCCATTGTTCGTAATGCACTTTTACTTTTTGTCGATCGAACAATTTGTAATGTAGTGGAATCCAGTTGAAAAAGTGTATCGTTTTTTAGCGTATATGTGTACGTGTAGTTGGACGAAGGAAATCGTGGATCGTAGCAGAAAGACGAAAAGTTTTACGATAGTTGTGGTTAGCATCGAACAAAAAATAAATTTCTCTAGCGTTACATCACACCCGCGAGTAAAAAAGTTGCCGGCAAAAGAAAACCGCATGTTTAGCTAACGTTAACGAGCAATTCGCTTGTACTATCGATTTTTTATCTCGATATTAGAATAAAGATATACCAGAGCAGCCTACTAAATCGAGGTGGATTAAATCCATCGGGTTATCCACATAGTTGTAAAACATACGTGAGATATCCGATGCTTTATCCTATCGATACGGTGGATCGCTAGCAATGATACTTGAGATGAATCGAACTCCTGTCAAGCCGCATAGCAGTTTACATAGCTGAGAGAGTATGGATTGTTGCATTGGAGAATTTCACACAACTTGACTGAAAGTTAGCAAGCACGTGGATAAATATTCTGATGCGTATGTATGATAAATATATTTATTTACAAACGAATGCAAATACCAAACGTCATAGGTTACGGTCCTCTTCTCCTTACACACATTTATAAAATAATACAATACAATACAAATAGATACTCGGTGCATCTGAAGTGCATATTTTTCAGATTTATATCTTGCTTCCTTAATGAAACTATTTGTACAAGTATATCTAGATAATATCGGATAGAAATCTTTTTTAAAAAATATCTATTTCAAAATATATATATGTACGTAGTGCTGAAATGTAATCCGAGCTTAAATGAATAAAATTGAGAATGCCGCTTGGATTGTGATTTTGTAGTACGATTTTTCCTGATTTTACTTCTGATTTCCCACTGCTATCTTCAATAGCATCAATTGGTCCTTCTTTCACTCCTTGACCACACCCTCGTTGTTTCTCGAGTCTAGGACGGCGATAAAATTTATTTTCGGCATAGATAATTCCCAAAAGTTATTCGATACCTGACAGTGAGGATAATGACTAGAAGCAGGTATGCCTCTCTTTTACTCTCCCAAATACCAAAAAAATGTAAACAGACTGGAAGATGTCTCAGGTTTCACATTCAAATTGGCATAGGATACGTCTCCGCTCTTTATGCTTCACCTTCCATCGAAAGTAGTTTTATGCCCAAACTTTACCGTTTGCTTCATAACTTTGGCTGCAAGTATTATCCTACATATTAAGAAGAACGCCTCTTACGAACCAAGTTTTATCTTCTTCCTCTTCTTCTTCTTTTTCTTCTTCTTCTTCTCCTTCTTCCCCTTCTTCCTCTTCTTCTGAGGACGATTCCAGTAGATTTTCAAAATTAGTATGGAGTATGTTGTTTCAAATATCAAGTAGCGACTAGCGACTAGCGACTAGCGACTAGCGAGTAGCGAGTGCGCGTACCGTTGATTACTACAAGTAACAGTATCGTTTTAACTATTCAATTATTCAATTAGTATGGAATGATATAAAATTAAATATGGAATATGTATATGTACTTATACTGTCGTTTATTGTTATGATAATCACCGTTACATTCTGTATACGCAGACAAGATCTTACATTTTTACTTTATTCGTTCACTCTAGGTAGAGCGACTCGGCAAAGTCATTTGTCACTCTTACTTTTGTTTATATCGAGGCTAAACCTTTAATTAATTCTGTAACCATTCGAATTATGTATCTTCTAGAAGATATTGCCTCTAATTATTAATAACAGGTATTCTAGTACTAGACTACTTTTCCACAAGAATATCTATATTCTTTGCTTACTTGTTTACGATAACAAGAATATAATTATTTGCACTTTACATACGTATTTATTAATAAAATGAATTCGTTTTTGAAAATGCATCGTACCAGTCAAAATTACCAAGTATTCTGATCTATTTTTGGACAGACGATCATACGATCCAAGAAAATGGAGATACACCCATGAGACGAATCGTGCAGATATATTTTTATTCGTGTTAATATGTCTGTTACGACCGTTCGCGGAGAGACGCGATCTCGAATAAACGCGTCAACGAGAGTTGTAAATTCTCGTTACGATTTGACAATCGATGCCACGAACACAATCGTTCCCTTAATTCTTTTCGGATATTAAGGGTGGTTATAATGATTTTGACACTGATTTAACAATATCAATATATGTATTTCCAACAACAATTCCGAAGGTAATTAACAATTACTTATTATCGTCACGATGATACAATTGAATGTGTGTTATGATTAGACTTGAACTTTCGATCTATTCGCCTTTG